>JAVLUZ010000143.1:4818556-5436109 GCA_036768485.1 Mermis nigrescens
GCTCGCCACGAATGTTTACGTTTTAATATGCTCCATAGGATAATAGAGCTTGTTAGGGCTTATATGTTTAACACGTCGGTCGTGCGTGGGCGGAAATAGGACCGACGTGTTAAACATATGAACCCTTGACAAGCTCTATAAGCTTATTACAGCGTAAACATTCGTAGCGAGTAGTGTAGGATCAGCTACAGTAATCTAATATTCGCGATTACTTAGAACGATCATGTACTTAAAACTAATATTAGCGATCACTTTGCACCATTTACCAGAATCAACTACAGTAACTAATCTTAGCAATCACTTTACACCATTTACCAAGATCAACTGCAGTAAATAATCTTAGCGATCACTTTACACCATCTACTTTACACCATTTACCAAACCAGTCCCGTTTCAGTCGCCGGAGCATTTTTGTCGTGCGCAGTCTCGACGTGAACACGCATTTCGCCGCGGCTGGCGAACAAGAGTTCGCAAAGGCGACATTCGTAACGCTCGACTGATAAGTTTTGCGCCGCTCGGACGAAATCGGTCATCGAATAATCGTTGGATAGCATTTCTGACAGCGGAGGATAGTCGGACAACGCCTATCATTAAATTTAATTAATTTGAATATTTAAATAGAGAATTGTTTCAAATTAAATTAAATTAATTGACTAATCAATTAAAAATCCATTTTTAAATATCATACGCGTGAAAAAGAAAAACGGAAACAAGTGCACAAGCAATATACCAAACAAGAGGATCGAAATCATACAATCGCCACCATACATGTTAAAGCATAGGAATTCTGTGGGAGGAGGGGGTGAAATTTCGAAGTGCCTTTTTGGCCAAAATATAGTGGGTACTATATATGATCTGAGGGGGTTGAGGGGTTTTCAACCCCCCCCCAAATTTTCGTCTCTGCCAAAAATTATTCCACCCCTAGAATAAGCGATTTCTTGGAATGTTTTTTAAAGCTTTTTTAGCTATCCATTTGCTTGAAAGTGCAAAATTTCAAGCACTTTGAGCCATTATACTCATATTTTGACTATATTTTGTTCAATTTGTTCCGACTTTTTTCATGTTTTTTCAATTTTTTTCATTTTTTTGTTGAATTTTTATGCTCTAGAAAGATGCAGCATCGTCAGAAACGCTGAAAATACTATGTTTTTGACGCGTTCCTACCATTTTGAACCGAAAAAGGCGCTTTATAATTTAACCTTCCCTAGAATGCCCATGCTGTGCATGTATGGTGGGTACGCGTCAAAAACATCGTTTTCGGCGTTTCTGACGATGCTTTACCTTCCTAGAGCATAAAAACAAAAAATTTTGAAAAAAATCGAACAAATTGAACAAAATATAGTAAAAAGATGAGTATGTGCTGCTAAGCGCCGAAAATGTGACACTTTTGATTAAATACATAACCAAAAACGCTTAAAAAAGCAATTTACCTGCGAATTTTAAGGGAGTTTATGAAAACTTTTGAAAAATCGCGAAGTCTGGGGGGTTAAAACTTTTCTGTGGGGTGAAACCCCAAGATCATGTATGATCGCCACGAAATTTGATCACTTGGCGATCGTTAAGGTTTGCTAGGATTGCCTTTTCCGACAAAATGTTCGACCTCCGTAGCGAGAAGTGTGTAAGTTCGATTAATGAATAAAAATTAGGGGAAAAGTGGCCAAAATTCCAGCCAAGTCTTTGAGAATTTGACTGTTACGCGGGGATGAGAAAGGAGGTGAAAAACTTTTCTTGTGGGGGGGCGGAGTTGAAACTCCCGAACCCGCAAAATAACGTAGTTCTTACCATAGGTGGGCGGCATTAAAGTTCTGGGGAGGGGGGGGTGCAAGATTTTTCCAAAGGTCAAAAAATGGCCTTAAAATGGCGTTATGGCTAAAAACACCATTTTTCAACGTTTCTCATCGAGCACTATCCATTGGCATCAAAAAATTGCGAAAAAACAAAAAATTCAAAAATTGAATTCTGGGGGTTTTTTGATTTCTGGGGGTAGAAACCCCCTGGTATACTTCTTACCATCGGATAACCGTCGTCGTCGACCTGTCTGGCCGCGAAGGCGGCGTCTTTGTCTTTGAAATGTCTGCGCAAAAAGGCGCTGGTGGCGTTAACATAGGTCCTGCGGTAATTTTGACGGCGTCTGGGGGTGCTCTCAGCGCCATGCTCTTCGTAGCCTTCGCCGTCCTCGTTGCTCGAATGATGGCCGCCCGTGACGGCTTCGTACGCGCGGTCCAACTCTTCGGGCTCTTTGACGTGCGTTTTCAGGTGTTTTTTCAGATTACCCTATTTTTAGATTACGATCGAATGAGGTAGTTAAAAAAATTAATAAATTGATATTCTTAAAAAATAAATAAATATCTTAAAATTAATTCAAAAATTGAAAATTAAGAAAATGAAATTAAAAATTAAAAAATAACAAGCTAACAAATAAATAAAAATGAAATAATTCTCTTTAATTTCGTCATAAAAAGAATGCTGACTGTCCGAACAAATGCTCAAAATCGACACACAACAAAATTTGCTGACAGTAAGAAGCCAAAGTTCCATTAAAAGGAAATAAAAATATTAAACTAAAGCACGATAAGACCATACGTGATCGAGGGGGTTCTCCGTCCAAAAGTTTTTAAACCCTCCCAGAAAAAATTTCACCCCACCCCCCCCCAAAAAAAATTTCACCCCCTCCCAAAAAAATTTCACCCCCTCACAGAAAAGTTTTCACCCCCTCTCGAAGAAGTTTTCACCGCCTCATAGAAAAGTTTTCACCCCCTCACAGAAAAGTTTTCATCCCCTCACGTAAGTTTTGACCCCTACCCAGAAAAGTTTTCCCCCTCACAGAAAAGTTTTTGCCCCCTCCCAAAAAAGTTTTCGCCCCCTCCAAAAAAGTTTTCGCCCCCTCCAAAAAAGTTTCCGCCCCCTCCAAAAAAGTTTTCACCCCTCCCAGAGAAGTTTTTATTCCTTGGCGAAAACATACGTTTTGACCCTTTTAAAGTGTTTTCTTGCCATTGTTGGCCAAAATTTGAAGATTATTTACTATCCTTAATATCTCGGGAACCCCCAATTTCAATCCTTCACATACATATACGCTTATACATATGTGCACATAACATGTTAGGTACATACCTTCAATCGGCAAGTTTTCCCGCAAAACGGGCACACGTACGGTTGTTCGCCTGAAGAACAAAAGTTTAAACACTCTAAGCCATTCAAATGATTTACAATCGGGACTTTTGCCTCTCAAACGCCCAATATTTTGTCAAACAAATAGACTTTCTGAGTGGAGGGAGAAAAAACATCTTTTTAAAAATAAATATTACAATGGAAATAAAGCAAGCTCAAAGAGAAAGCAAGAAGTAGAGAGGAAAAATAAAAAAGAATGAAAAAATATAATGAAACACATGAAGTACATACCTACCATACAATGTATGGTAGGTATGTACTTCATAATACTCCCTCCCCCCACCCCCCATAGGGGTGAGGGGGGTATTACCCCCACCTCAGGGTCCGAGACTTGAATCACTGTCAGACGATTTTGAGCTATCAAACGTTTTCTGCAATGATTTTTGAGTACAAAAGCAGCGCAGATGTTAAAAATTTTTCGGCGCTTCGCGCCGACTAGTACATTTCTGTTTTATTTACCCATAAAATACCTAGAATGAAGTTAAAATGATCTGAAAAGTCAACATTTTTGATGAATTCTTATATTTTTTACTTACACGAGTGACGAAACTAGTCAAGATGGGACAAAAAGTAGTTATAAATGCAGTTTTTCACATTAAAACATGCTACAAAGGATGTTTTAGGCGTTTTGCATATTTGACCTGATAAAAAGCTAGAAATCTAAATTTAGTGGTCTCAAATTTCGGGATTTCACCCCCTCTGAACTTTCGACCATGGGAAACTATGCCATACATACTAGGAATGTCCCAAGCCCCAGCCCAGGTGCCGGGGCTTATGCCCCGGCCCCAGGCAACGCTTGCCCCGGGCCGGGGCTACAACATTTATAGGATAAAAAAATCTGAAATTCACTTCTAAAATCAATCTAGACAGTTATAAGCACACCTGGGCGTAGGGGATTTGGAATATGCACCCCCAAAAGAAACCAAAACACCTCGCCCCAAAATCAAAATACCCCACCCAGAATTCAATTTTTGAATTTTTTGTTTTTCTCGCAATTTTTTTGATGTCAATGGATAGAGCTCGACGAGAAACGTTGAAAGATTATGTCTTTTTCGCCCTATGTACCACCATTTCTAAGGCCATTTTTTAATCTTTGAAAAATCTTGCACACTACAGAATTTTGGTGCCGCCCACCTATGGTTATAAGGAAGCTTACAAAGGGTCTATTTAAGAATACTGACGAGAATAGCAAAATCTAGTAGTTGAACTGTACAAACTCAGTATTAAGTGTACACAAAAAAAAGCTATTTCGAGTTGATCATTTAACATATTCCTGATTTAATTTTTGCCGTTGCACTTTATCTCAAAATATTAGCCTGAATCGTAGAATACATTAATTTTTATTTCATTCTGTTACATCTTATATATAAATGAATGAAGCTCGCACGACCTCTAAAGTCAGGCCAGATAAAATATTGGAGAATTGATTTTACGATCAGCTTTAAAATATATATATATAAGGGCTCAAAAGTTCGTATGGGAGGCCCCGACCGTTTCTAGGGGGAGGGGTAAAGATTATTACTTGCTATGATTGCACTTATTGGGACCCCTTACAAAATATCTATGCCCCAGTTACTATTTTGCACCGAGTAATAATTTTTTGGTCGAAATTCACAATTTTACAAATTTTTCGGAATTCAAGCTTGCGCTGTTCTGAATTTTTTACGCCGCAGCCATAATTTTGACAAGGAAAAGATGCTTAAAACTCGTAAATCAACGTCCTTATAGCGTAGCAGAGCTGGATGGAAGACATGGATAATTTTTAATAGGCGGTGTAAATCAAAAATCAGGGAAGTATCTATGATGTGATCTGTTTTTTATACTTAGATCTCACGACTTTTCAAAATTTCGCTCTTACAAAGGGGAAATGGCGTAATAAGGATCTGGTTAAACTTCAAAACGCATGTTCTCAGCTGAAATATTAATTTTGAATGATTTTTCTGCAGATTTGGTAACCAAATAGCATTACAGAAAATCTTTACTCATGACTTAATGACTAATATCATTTATTGTGAGATTGGATAACAACTGTCTGATGCGATTATTCCATGATGAACCTAAAAAATTTCCTTGCAATTCTCGGCCTCCTCGGATATTGCTCTACAGTTATTCATCTTTGGAATTCTTAAGATAACTTCACAATTATGATTTTAAGCTAATAATTATAATCATTTAAATGGACTGATTCAGGATCAGAAGCATCATAAACACTTTTCTAAAGGTTTTTGTTATTCTCCCAATTATTAATTTATTATTTTAGGATTATTATTTATTATTAATTATTAATTTTATTTATTAATCTTTATAAGACGAAAACTCTTTAAATAATCCCTTTTCACACTTATATTGATAAGTTCTGTTACATAAAATACTGCCAGTGATCTTAAATTAGGTGTACACATATATAGGGTCACCATCATAGGTGGGCGGCACCAATGTTCTGGAGTGGGGTGCAAGATTTTTTCAAAGGTAAAAAAATTGCCTTAAAAATGGTGGTGTGGCGAAATAACACCTTTTTTTAACGTTTCTCATCGAGCATTATCTATTGGCATCAAAAAATTGCGAACAAAAATTCAAAAATCGAATTCTGGGGGGGGTATTTTGGTTTCTGGGGGTGCATACCCCCAACCCCCCACGCCCAAGTATGGTCGGCATACATTTAGCATACATCGTCTTGCCCCGGCCCCCATTGAATAAGCCCCGGCGCCAACTTAATACATACTTGATCTTGAGTGAGGGTTTTCACAATACATGGGCAGCGGCCGAATTCTGGGGGTTAGGTGGTGTGAACTTGGCAAAATTCCCCAGAAAAATAGGCCAAAATTCAATTCTGAGGGGGAGGGGAGTCTGCCGGTGACTGAAACTCATAACTCGACACTGTTCAACAATGATTGTTGTTAGGCGCCAATTAGTTGGTTCGATTAATTAAATAAGTATGAATTCCATCAGTTTTACTGTTTCTCAATAAGTAAATTGGTTTACTAAGTTGAAATCTACACCGAAAAAAGTATAACAGAACTACCTCAATTTCACTAATTACATTTTGATGTATAAATTAAAATTAATAATATTAAAATACCATAAGGG
Organism: Mermis nigrescens; assembly: GCA_036768485.1. NCBI lineage: Eukaryota > Metazoa > Nematoda > Enoplea > Mermithida > Mermithidae > Mermis > Mermis nigrescens. Next base: position 4,824,812 of record JAVLUZ010000143.1, read on the forward strand.
TAACAGCTTAAAAATCTATCAATTCAAATAAGTAGAATTTTATCAATTTAAAAATTTATTTTAAAAATAACAGAATTCTGATAATTATAAATTTAGTTGAATTATATGATATGATATCGGCGGGGGTCAAAAATTTTCATGCTCTGGGGAGATGGGGTGACAGCCAACTTTGGACGGAGGGATCCCCATCCATCCTAATACATAAATGCCTATAATCAAATGTCAAACCTGAATGAATACTGCGATGTTCAAACAAATTTGATTTGAACCTGAACGGTTTGCCGCATATTTCGCAATTGAACGGTTTTCGATCCGTATGTATTATCGAATGCTGTTGTAAGCCTAAAACAAAGAAAAACCAAATAACTTTTTCTGTTTTCGTAGGAATGCAGCGGATGTCCGCATACAATAAATTAATTCTTATAAAACAGCGAATGCGGGTTTAAAAAATAGTTATCTCAACCAAAGTGAGAAAAAAATAAATATTTAAAATAGAAATCGAATGGAAAAATCTTATTTCAGGTAAGTATGACTTTGTAAGCACTGAGTAGAAATTTAAAATAGGCAAACTGCCAAATAAATCTTACTCACACTTATTTGTGCAAGGGATTGTATTTAATACAACGTCAGTGCCATTTCAGGGCTCGGCATTCACAGATTTCTTTAAAGCTGGACAAGCACGGCACAACAATTTTTATTCTTACTTTAGGCTACAAGCACGATCAGATTAATTAATGAAATCAAGTAAAATGGCCTTACAAACGCAAATTAAATCGGAAATCGGGTTAAGCATCATAGTCTTTTACAGCAAAAATGATTCCCGATGTACAAAGACTATCCGGGAATATCTATATACCTACGCGACGCGTGCAAAAATTTTGAGAGGACAAAAACTATAAAAATGTCCAAGTTTCTCGAAAATTTCCGCGCCTCGGAATAAAATAATTATCTATTCCCTATGCAATCGTTATGACAAAAAAGCATTTAAAAGACAAAAACCGTCAAATTTTTGTGCTTCGCGCTGCACCTATCGATATATGTATTTTGGTAATTTCGACGTCAGACAGCCGAAAATTTGCTACATAAAATACACTACCAAAGTAGAGCTGTGCCGGGGCCGCCTTTTTTGCCGGGGCCGAGGCCTAGGCCTTGGTGCCGGGGCCGGGCCGGCCAATAATAGCGTGCTTTACCATGCTTATAGTACGACCCTGCCCTACCCCTTATATGTACCTATGCATATATTCTTGCTTGTAGATATGCACGTCAAGCGTTAATATTTGTTGGGATTACAAGATATAACAGAACATGGGCATCGGGGGATCTAGACCCCCAGAATTCTTATTCTCCCTCTCCCCCCCCCCAAAAAAAATCCGCTAGACCCCCAGAATTTGATTTTCAGAATTTTTTCTGTTTTTCTGCGGTTTTTTGATGCTAATGGATAGCTCTCATTGAGAAACGCGAGAAAACTGTGTTTTTTTCGCTCTACCATATATTATCAGGCACTTTTTGACTTTGAAAAATTTTGGACCCCCTAGAATTTTTGAGCTGCCCATGTATGGATTTAACTCCTCTGACTTGGATGCGTTTCTCAATGTGCTTTACTTTGCACTTTTTTTAGGCTTATTATTCTATTTGTTCTGATAGACGTAGCTGTCTGCTACCAAGCAAGCTGGAAATGCTCGTCTATATGAATTGCAATTTAAAATATGTCAATTTTGATTATTAACTAGAAGTTTGCACCAATCTGACATAGTGAAATAAAGATTTGAATTAGCAAGATCTGTGCTTTGCTTGAAATTGAGTTTGAAGGTAAATCTGCCCAAAACATTATCAAGTTTCTACATTATAATCGACTCTAACATTGGCCCCGGCGAGGCCAGGGGCCGGGGCCTGGCACCCCGGCACAGCTCTATACCAAAGGACAAATGACCTGCCATTTCAGCTGTAGATGATTGATGTATGCCTATTATCCAGTTGAATCTTGAATCTCGCAGCAATGTTTGCCAATTAATATTTTAATCAATAATTCCCACGCGGGCAAACACCCACTCAAACTTCTCTAAGGTTAAGCAAAGCTTTGAACACATAAGATTCTAACAATGAGAAGGACTAAGAAGACAACAGTCACCTTTAATCACCTCGATTAGAAGCAAGCAAGTTGAAAAATGAAAGAAAAACAGTAAATTGATGTCACTAGTACAGATTGCAAAAGCAAGAGGCAAGACATTTTCCTACTTTAAGTCAAAAACCCGCAACACGCACCTGCTATTTTAAAGAAGAAATACCGTGCACTCGCTATGTCGAAAAATGTGAACCGCAAGTACACTCGATTATGTCCTCTTATACTACACACCATACATGTAACAGAGGAATGGGGAAGCCCCACACAAAGTTGGTCGTCCCCCACCCTCCCCTTGAAGCTAGAAAATTTTTGACCCACTATTTTTTGAAAAAAAAATTAATTTTTTGAACGTTTTCATGTGTTTATTGGCGGAAAAATTAGAGATCGTTTACCCCGCCCCAAGTGTTTTTTGTACAAGGTCCCTTTGTACATACATGTACAAAGATGGTCCCCAAAAGTTTTTGTACATTTAGTACACGCAAATTTTTGTGCACTATAATATGGTACAGTAGCGATTTTAGTGAGGTAAAAAAAGATGTTTCGACCTTTGGTTTTGTATTTTAGCTAATTTCTGGTTTTTTGATGATAAAAATTGCTGAAAATTGTCTCAAATTAACGCCAAGCGCTGAAAAATTTGACATTTGTCATTCTAAATTCAAATTCTGCTATTAGAAAGATATATAAAATAGACAACTACTCCTTTCGGCGCACAGCGCCGAATATTTTCACTAATTCTACACCTTCTTACAGTTTTTGTCTTCCCCAAAAATCATCGTACATGTACAAAGATGATCCCGAAAAGTCTTTGTACATCGGGGAAAATCTTAGCCGAATACAAAAAAACCGTGCCCTCCCCTTAAAAATGGCTGGGGTGGGGACCCCCAATAAAAATTTCGAGCCGTTACATGCATGCAACACACGCATACTGTACTGCGCAACATATAATAAAATAAAATACCACGTCAGTGTTTTTTTGTACAAGGTCCGTTTATACATGTACAAAGATGGTCCCCAAAAGTCTTTGTACATTTTGTACACGCAAATTTTTGTGTACCATATTATGGTACAGTAGCGATTTTAGTATGGTAAAACAGTGTTTTTCGACCTTTGGTAGTGTATTTTAGCTAATTTCTGAGTTTCTGACGCCAAAAATTACTAAAAATCGTCTCGAAACGGCGCAAAGCGCCTGAAAAATTTGATATTTTTCCCTTCTAAATGCAAATTCTGCTATTTTAAAGATATATAGGACAAACAATTACTCATTTCGGCGCGAAGCACCGAAATTTAATTTTTGGAATTTTACACCTTTTTACAGTTTTTGTCTTCCCAAAAATCTTTGCACATTTTGTACACACAAATTTTTGGGTACAATAATATGGCATGATAGCGATTTTAGTGTGGTAAAGACAGAGTTGTTCGACTTTGTTAGTGTATTTTAGCTGATTTCTGGGTCTCTAAGGGCAAAAATCACTAAGAATCGTCTTGAAACGGCGCGAAACGCCGAAAAATTTGACGTGTTTCCCTTTGAAATGCAATTGCTACCATTATAAAGATATATAGAACACACAGTGGCGGATCCAGGATTTTCCTAAGGGGGGGGGGGTGGGCGGTACCCCTAAGGGGGGGGAATACTGGGGGGCGGAACCGTGACTTGGGCGGAAAAATTAGCCATTTTGACCCAAAAATCGCTCAAAAATCCTTAATTTTGCGCACTTTTTTGGGCCTATGGGGAAGCGGCCGCCCCCCGCCCCTCCCCTAAATCCGCCCGCCCCTGAGAACACACAATTACTCATTTCGGCGCAAAGCGCCGAAAATTTTGCGAATTTCAAACCTTTTTGCAACTTTTGTCTTTCCAAAATCTTTCTATATACATGTACAAAGACGGTCCCGAAAAGTCTTTGTACATCGGGAAAAATCTTTGCCGAGTACAAAAAAGCACTGTACCACGTATAATATTACAAATCATAAAATTTAAATTTTTATCTAACCTTTTGCTGATACAAAAACTTTATAACAAACGGAGCACTGGTGCGGCGTCCCATTGTCCAGTAGAGCGGGATCAACTGGCGACGACATATTCCAAGCGAAAATAAAGTGAAACTATTCTTATCAATGTTAGCAAGTATATAGTTTAGGTATGTAACTATCTTAAAGATGAAGGATATCAGGAAACCGCTATAATACGACAAAATAGGAGGAAATGAGATAGCTACACAAATGTACACCTATTCCACAAACAATTCATCATATAAGCATGAAAACAAAGATAAGCAAGAAAATAAAGCCTTGAAACAGTGCAGTGACTAAGCAATGAATCTTTGACCATTTTACTAGCAAGCTAATCTCACTCAACAGTCAAACGATCATTTCAAGCAAAATAGGTAAGGTAGGTACCTAGGTATGAAATAGAAGAGCAACAAAAATGTGAGAGCCTCAGCATTTTCACAAACCTCACCTACGCACCGGGAAAAGGCAAAATCGAAAAACAGAAATGGAAGCGAAAAAATTGGTAAAATACAGAAATATGTAGAAATGAAAAAATGGGCAAAATCCGGAAAATGGAAATGGAAAAAATACCTAAATCCGGAAGACGGAGAGACGGCTTAAATTGATCGTTTTCAGATTTTTCCTGGATTAGGTTCTTTGACTAAACTTAAGAATATTATCCATACGGAAAATTCGCATTTTAATTCTAATTCCATTTAAACTGCTTTTAGGTTGTAGAGCTCTCCAAAAGGGAGCGTGGACAAGATATTTGATCGAAATAGGCCTAGTACCTACCAAATGAGCTACAAAACTTCAAACGTCACATTTGTCAATGCTAAAGTATAGGCAGCTTTTACATTAACACTCAATGCTAAATTTTTACCTCAATTCTTAGGCTTAGGCTTAGTTTAGATGATTTCAGCCTGAAACATGCTTAGGTCGACATACTCCAGCTTGAGTCGACATACTCCAGCTTTGATCGACAGACTCCAGCTTAGGTCGACAAACAGCCAAAAACATGTTTTTCGCAATATTTTTTCCATACTCACGTTTAACGTGTCGAAGATGCCCAAAGAGCGAATTCTTAGTACGAAAAGTTCCCAGCTTCTTTAGCGCCTATTTCTGCAAATCAGTCAGAAGTGGGATACCTATTTTTATGCAAACCCTGAATGTTCCGAGAAGTAATTATGGGTATCCAGTCAAAAATTTTTCCGCGTTCCGTTTTAAGGTGACCTATGTGGAAAATTTGTTTTAGGACACGTTTCAGGGATTTCCGACACTTTTTGTTCAGACCATATTCTGAAATTACTTACTCCGGTTCGTTTATAAAAAATGAAGTTACATATAATCATGTATATTTGAATTTATGCTATGACCAAACAAGTAACAAAAAGGGATAGGACCATACGTGGGCAGCACCAAAATTCTGGGAGGGTGCAAGATTTTTCAAAGGTCAAAAATGGCCTTAAAAATGGTGGTATGACGAAAAAACACCATTTTTCAACGATTCTCATCGAGCACTATCCATTGGCATCAAAAAATTGCGAGAAAAAAAAACAAAAAAAATTAAAAATTGAATTCTGGGGGGTATTTTGATTTCTGGGGGGGGTATTTTCGTTTCTCGGGGAGGGGGTGCATACCCTTAAACCCCCCACGCCCAGGTGTGGATAGGACACGAGTACCCATTCCCTTAAATGAAATCTGAGAATGATCGCCATCGCCACCTTTGTTTATGCCCATCTCTAAAGTAATCCGGGTAGCAAAATTTTGAAGAGGAAGAAATTTTATTCGCTTCGACGAGAATACATATTTGGTGAAAAAAGACGATGCATTAAACAAAATAAGAAAGACGATTTAAACATATACCTACGAAACGAAAGACACAAGAAAGTGTAAGAAAGCGGGGTAAAACGCAAAGACAATACGTGGATTGCGCTTATTTACGGCCCTGGATAAGTCAATTTATTTTAATCGTTAATAAAAAATGTCGTTAAAAAATGGAGCCAAGAATACTACCCTGTGGGACCCCGCTGCTGACTGAAAGTAATTAAGAAAAAGAATCACCAATCTTAACCTGTTGGAATCTTTTACTGAGAAAATAAAGTAGCTAACAAAAGACTTGTTCACGATAACTTCCAATAGTTTACAGGCAACACAACATAAGGAAAAAAGACAATAATTTTCTACAGAAGACATATTCCCTTTTTATGTATACAAACAACAATCGCTTTACGCCATAAGTCGGGTATCTTTCCTGTCCTGTATGAAACAGTAAATATTGTTTCTGAAGGTACTATCAATACTCTTTCAATCCTTTTCATGAAGTAGGCGCATAAACCATCAACCCAAGCGAAAGTGAAGGCTTAAGCATATTTAAAGATTCAGAAATCATTGTTAAATCAAAACTAGGGGATATATGGCATGTTCCGCTTGTAACCTTTTTTGCAAAAAGCAGAGACTTATTATCGTCAACAACAGAATTGTTAACGAAAAAAGAATTAAAAGTGTCAGCTTTTTCAGCATCAATTTTAATTGTTTCTCTATTATGTATTAAAACAGGAGCTGTTTTATGTTTTTTAAGACGATTTTAACAAAAGCATAAGATATTCAAATTAAGTAGCTTACGTTCTTCACAAGCAAAGAATTAGTTACTGTGAGTTTTATTTCCTTATTTAGTTTTTATATTTAGCTAAGATAAGTGGATGTCGTGTGCATTTATATATATTTTTGCCAGCATTTTACGAAAAGAATTAGGCAAGGATTTTTTACGATTGCTTTTCTTCACTGGAACAAACTTATGAATAGCTTCATATAAAATCTCCAAAAAGGCTGAATAGAAGTCGTTTACATTAATACAATTTAAGAAGATAGCGTGCCATGTTAAAGAGGCTAAAAAACCTCCAGAAATTGTAATCTGCCTTTTTAAAATCAAATTCAAAATGGACTTGTTCATTAATTTTTGAGATGACAGGTGGACTAGAACTAGGAGTAGCATGATCGCTATTCGAAAAAAGCTCAATAGTAGATACATGAAATAACAGATGAAATGAGGTGCTTAAATAAGATCAAGTTCGTTACCACCTCTAGTAGGTTCACTAGATATTAAACAGAGACCTAAGTTAACAAAGCAATCGTAGAAAACCTGGGTAACTGGATTTCTATACCTAGACATAAAGACATAAACGTTACTGAAGTTTAGATCAGGCAAATTGAAATCACGTAATACAATACAATATTCTGTATTTTCGACGTAATGTTCAAGCAAGTGACAGATCTTGTGAGCAAGATCAGTGTCACGATCAGTGTCACACTTTGGTGAGCGAAAACACATTATCAACCTAATAGGTGTATTGCATGCATGCAGGTTACAGATTAATACTTCGGGGCATTTTAAAAATTCCGACATAAGAAAAGTTTAGTGGTGCCCTCCCTAAACAAAATTCTGGTTACGGGCCGGGCTGCGATATAAAATCGCCAAAAAATGGAAAAAATGGGTGCAATCCGGGACGGAATTCAGAATACTTGAAAATTTCAAAATTTCAGAATAATGTGTTTTTACAGTGTTTCAAGCAGAGATCTTTAACGCAAAAGTTGAAAAAATGGACGGAAAGCCATCAGAAAGGGAAAAATTTGTAAAAAAATCCGTACATTCTCATGATTTACCAGTCCTTTTTTCTACTTTCAGATGAAATCACTGCTTGAAACACCATAAAAACGCAATTCAAGCTGTTAGAGGATTCAGATTGGTGCCAGACATGAACTAAGCCTACGTAGAGATGGGACTAAAATTCCTCCGAACGCTTAGCTCGCTCCGCAATTTTTGCCCCATTCAACTCAGGCTTAGCTCATGCGCTGGCACCAATGTGAATGCACATATCTAAGCCTAAGCCTAAGCGTCTGAAGATAAACCATATATCGCCTTACATTGAATTTAAAGACTTAGAGAGAAATTTGAATTTTTTGCTTTCTGATATCAACAGGGTTGAACAGGTACAGCGAAAATTTACTAATAGGTTACTTGGGTATATGGGACTTTTTTATGATGAAAGGCTAAAAGCCTTAAATTTAGAGAGGCTTGAACTCCGTAGAATTTATTTTGATTTAATTGTTACGTATAATATTATTCATAATAATCTCTTACCTTCTGATGATTTTTATAAGTTTTATGGTCATTCGCATATATACTAGGAATGCATTTGAAAATCAGATCCATTTAGAAAAATTTCGACTTGATTGTAAAAAGTTTTGTTTTGCAACTAGATCAGCTAGAATTTGGAACGATCTTCCACAACACATTCGATATTCTCCAAAAGTTTAGACATTTGAAAGAAATTTGAAAAAGGTTAATTTCGGGAATTTTTTGATGGGGCACACATGAGCGCAATCTATTTGCCTGTGTGTCCAGGACATTTCGCATTTTACACTATGCCATTTTATTTTCCTTGCGACTTTGTTTATTCTTGTCTTTTTTCCGAATAAAGTATTAGTATTAGTATTATTAGTATTCCCATTAAAAGGGGCTGATAAAACATGAAAATGTCAGTTTGTTTTTTATGGCTTTCCGTCCTTTTTCCAACTTTTGCATTAAAGATTTCGGAAAAAATGGCTTTTAGAGTAATGACTTGGAATATTATGACAATGACATTTTCTAACTGACTTTGGGATGGGGAGTTCATATTTGAAAGAATTAGGTAGCGGTGGGCATTATTGACCGAGTAACAGGCTGTTGAAGTTCACGTGCGTAAGGATAGGCGAAAAGAAGGAAAAAATGGCGTTTGGGGGTAGTTTTCAGTTTTCAATCTGTGGCGACAGCAATTGCTTGCGGATTCAGATTGGTGCAAGACATGGGCTAAGCCTAAGGCATAAATGGAGCAAAAATTGCTCCGCTCGCTCACTCTGTGATTTTGGCTCCATTTATCTCAGGCTTGGCCCATGCGCTGGTATCAATGTCAATGCACATAACTAAGCCTCCGCTCAGTCACAGTCCCCTGACACTTCGGAGACTAATTTGAAACATTCCCAAAGGCAGAGCTTACTTTTCGTCTATCCTTAAGCACATGAACTTCAACAGCCTGTTAGTCGGTCAATAATGCTGGCCACCACCCACACCTAAGCAATGCCCCATATTGGCTGATCACCAGGACGGGCTGAACGAAAAGTTGAACGGGGCGAAGGAGGTAACTTGGACGGGGCTATGTTTTGTACAGGGAGAAAATTTTGGAGATAATTTAAGGAAATGCTAGATACAATATATCATGATCAGTTTGCAAAACATGCACAGGAACCATCTTTTACACTGTTCGAAACCTTTTCAATGGATGGACCCACCTTTTTTCAGTGACTGACCCACTGATTAAGCTGAACGACCCACCTTTTTCAGGCATAAACCCATCTTTTTCAAGGACAGACCCACCTTTTTCAGGGTCTAGGGACCCACCCACCCTTTTGGCTGGAAGTTGGACAGGGCAAATCGTCAGCCATTGCCCAGGTACATATGCCACCACCTAATTCTTTCAAATATGAACTCCCCATCCCAAACTCAGTTAGAAAATGTCCTCATCATAATATTCTTAATCATTACCTTAAACGCCATTATAGCCAAGATTTCTACTTGAAACATCTAAAAACACGGTTTCTAAAAATTTTGGAATTTTCATCTGTTTTGTAATTTAGCCCTAATCTGAATCCTCAAACAGTTCTAATTGCGTTTTTATGGTGTTTCAAGCAGTTATTTCATGTGAAAGTAGAAAAAGGGACTGGTAAATCATTAAAATGTATGGAATTTTCCGCAAATTTTTCCTTTTCTTATAGCTTTCCGTCCATTTTTTTAACTTTTGCATTAAAGATCTCTGCTTGAAACACCATGGTCAAATTAAATTGAGTCAAATTATGCCTTCATTTTATCTAAGAAATGACCACAACCTCAATCCTTATTCCTCGACAGAGGGGCACTACTGGAAAAAGAGGCACCCTACATTATTTCTCAAAAATTTTTTTCAAAACCAAGTTTTCTGACCAGATCGAGTATGCTGAACACATTTCTGACAATATTATCGCATTGAAACATTTTTTCAGTAAGTTATTTGGAAGAAGTTGTAAATTGGTGTTGTAGAAAAGGATAGACGAAAAGTAAGCTGTACCTTTGGGACTGTTTCGGATTAGTCTCTGAAGCGTCGGGGGACTGTGACTGAGCGGTGTTACCAATTTTTTAGACTTAGTTATGTGCAATCAAATTGATGCCAGTGCATGGGCTAAGCCTGAGATAAATGGAGCAAAAATTGTGGAGCAAGCGAAGCGAGCGGAGCAATTTTTGCTCCATTTATGCCATAGGCTTAGCCAATGTCTGGCACCAATCTGAATCTGCAAGCAATTGCTGTCATCATACGGGAAAAATTGCAAAAAGGAATTCAAGAGCATATGTGGTGTGCCTAACAGTACGCTCAATTCGCATCTCGATGAATTTCTTTGGTGCGATTCGCACTGCAAAACAGGTCTTCAAGCGGTGAATTGTCTTTTTGATCACATCATTTTGCAGTGGCATCCTTTGCCTTAGTGTCTTTTGCATTGTTTTTGTTGACATTTGGTAATAAAATAGTCACACATAATATTGTCAAAATTGTGTTCAGCATTCTCGATCTAATCAGAAAACTTGGTTTTGAAAAAAATTTTGAGAAAAAATGTAGGGTTCTTCTTTTTCCAGTGGTGCCACAGTGAGTATTACCAGCACCGTTTTTTTCAGCGATTCGGTTGACATTATAGACCAGACCCAACATTTTTCCCACTTTTTCCAACCATTTTCCACGTTTTTTAGGTCTAAAAACATTAAAAATAGAGCGCCTGTTAAAAAATCAGTGTTTTTCAAGTAGAAAATCCTATGTACAGCAGTAATTATTTGCAGTCAACTGCACGTAATACAGTAAACAATGTAAAATTATATGCAGTGAAAAACCAGCGGCCTAGACTGCAGGTAATATAACAGACAACGTAAAATTATATGCAGTCAAAAAGCAGCAGTCCAGACTGCAGGCAATATAGCACACAATGTGATATTATATGCAGTCAAGTTCAATGTTTATTGATATGGGAAGCTGGCGCTTTGCTCGCATTTTAACCTGTAGTATATGGTTTTAGAAGGCACTTTCATTTGAGATGGTCTGGCAGATTTGCTTCCTCAATAGGGAATGTTTATTGTGCTGCATGCAGTGATCAAGCCGGTCCCCGGCCCCGGCCGGGGCAAGCGAAAATCCCCGGCCCCGGCCGGGGCAAATTTTGAAAATAGCCGGGGCCGGGGTTTTTGCTTTTCATGCTTGAATTGAATTATAAAAGCGGGCAGACACTCTTTTACTACTCATAAAAAGCTGCAAAGAATAGTAGTCAATTTTATAATCTAAAGCACCCTGCACATGGACACAAACGTGCACCAACATAAAATCATTCGTTTCTATGCATGAACATTGTTTCATCTACATATATCAGTTCAATCCAACCAGCCAAACTCATATGTTGTGTTAAATCATCGTGCATGTATTATAGTGTATACGATTTTTTACTTGTGAAGCATGACCAGGCGAGAAGGCAGAGAAGAGAACAATAACCAGAACAATAGGAAGGCTTGGGCAAAAAAAGATAAACAGCATAGAAAAAAATTGGACTAGCTTCCTCAAATTTGAAAGTAAATTTCCTGAAATCTCAATAAAACTTTTTAATTTTTATATTTTTGGAATCAGCACTAAATTCCGAGCAAGAATATATATAATCATCAAAGGTTATATTCAATATTGACAATGAAAGGGAGTTTAAAACAGCACGTGACATAGCAAATGGCAAGCAAAACAGGCTGAAAGCAATGAACGTTCAAAGGCTTCTGTTTCTGAAGCACAACTTGAAAGCTGTCGGCTACAAAACGGTGTCATTACCAGAACCCGATGAAAGTGACGAAAAATGCGAAGATGAAAGTGAAGACAGCGATAACGATAGCATTTCTGATGAACAACTGTAAATGTTAAATGTAATGATTGAATAAAATATTGTTGAAGTTGCTTGGTGACCAGTGTTTTTTTTTGTACAAGGTCCGTTTGTACATGTACAAAGATGGTCCCCAAAAGTCTTTGTACATTTTGTACATGCAAATTTTTGTGTACTATACTATAATACAGTAGCGATTTTAGTGTGGTTAAACAGGGTTTTCGATCTTTGGTAGTGTATTATAGCTAATTTCTGGGTTTCTGACGCCAAAAAATACTAAAAATTATCTGAAAACGGCGCGAAGCGCCGAAAAATGTTGACATTTTTCCATTCTAAATGCAAATTCTGCCATTTTAAAGATATATAGGACAAATAATTTATCAGTTCGGAGCGAAGCGCCGGAAATTGTGGGAATTTTACACCTTTTTACAGTTTTTGTCTTCCTAAAAATCTTTGTACATTTTGTACACACAAAATTTTTGGGCACTATAATATGGTATAGCAGCGACTTTAGTGTGGTAAAAACAGAGTTCTCCAACTTTTCATAGTGTGTTTTAGCTAATTTCTGGGTCTCAAAGGGTAAAAATCACTAAGAATCGTCTTAAAACGGCGCGAAGCGCCGAAAAATTTGACGTTTTTACTTTTGAAATGCAATTTCTGCCATTATAAAGATATATAGAACACACAATTACTTATTTCGGCGCGAAGCGCCGAAATTTTCCCGAATTTTAGACCTTTTTTGCAATTTTTGTCTTCCCAAAAATCTTTGTACATGTACAAAGACGGTCCCGAAAAGTCTTTGTACATCGGGAAAAATCTTTGCCGAGTACAAAAAAAAACCGTGTTGGTGACTAGTGTAATTATAATAAGTATGTTGTGATACCGTATGTAAATACATCATACTTAGTATGGTATTAGCTATATAGTCAAATTTTTACCCCAGCCCTGGCCCCGGCCCCGGCCGGGGCAAACTTGATCCCGGGCCCCGGCCCCGGCCGGGGACAAAAGTTACCCCGGCTCGATCACTGTGCATGGGTAGCAACTTCAATAGCTGCCCATCCACCCATTAGCGCATTTTGATGGGCCGGTGTAAGCTATGGTCCTGCATGATATATATTGCGTAGCTGTTGCTGTTCTTGTCCTCATTCCGAGGAATTGTTTTACTTTAGTGGAAATAAAATTATACAGCAGATACATATATATGATACTGGAAAAAATGGTATGTGGCAACAGCAATTGCTTGCAGATTCAGATTGGTGACAGACATGGGCTAAGCCTAAGGCATAAATGGAGCAAAAATTGCGGAGCGAGCAAAGTGAGCGGGGCAATTTTTGCTCCATTTATCTCAGGCCTAGCCCATGCGCTGGCATCAATATGAATGCCATAACTACGCCTAAGCCTAAGACATTGGTAAACGCGCTCAGTCACAGTCCCCGCCGCTATCGAGACTAATCCAAAACATTCCAAATGCTTTTCGGAATCCTTGTTTCACATTGTCTAATAAACTTTGAAGCATTTCATTTCCACTAAAATAAAACAATTCCCCAGAATGAGGACAAGAACAGCAACAGCTACTATCTATCACGCTGGCCCATCAAAATGCGCTAATGGGTGACTGGGCAGCTATTGAAGCTGCTACCCATGTAGCGCAAAAAACTTTTCCTATTGAGCTATCGAGGAAGCAAATCTGCCAGACCATCTCAAATAAAAGTGCCTTCTAAAACCAATTACTACAAGTTAAAATGCGAGTGAAGGGCCAGCTTCCCATTCCAATAAGCATTCAACTTGACAGCATATAATATCACATTGTGTGCTATATTACCTGCAGTCTAGGCCCCTGGTTTTTGGCTGCATATAATTTTACATTGTGTGCTATATTGGCTGCAGTCTAGCTGCTGGTTTTTGACTGCATATAATTTTACATTGCGTGCTATATTACCTGCAGTTTAGGCCACTGGTTTTTGTCACGATCGACGCAATTTTATGCATCTAATATGTACAAATAGAATACGTAAGCATTGTTTCTTAACATAATATGATCTTTTAATAGTGTTTCAAAAATTCTGTTTATTTTTTACTCATATTATAATATTCGTTAAATCCAATGTTGTAATATAAATCGCTAAGTTTTCGAAAACGCATAACATAATGTCTTAGTTTTTTCCAAGAATTGTAATTATACTGCTAACGTTCATAGTTATGTAAATATGCGAAAAGGCAAAATTGAAGGCTAACAAAGCGGTTCTATGCAATAGCATTGCCAAACCAGTCATAACCGGTTTTAAGAACCAGACAGAGCAGACAGACGTTAGACAAGAATGGAAACTTAAGATTAATCAAGCTTCCCACACTTAGAATATCAGAAAACACAAGACTGCGCGCAAAACATACCCAAACAACTGACATTGTTTACTAACTTTTGGGTCATGTGATTAAGTTATCGAAAAGAGCAAACAGATGCAAATGTGAGAACAGGTGAGCATAATATATCCAAAAATGAGTCATCAAAACAACACCATGTGCGCCCGCCGATTTTACTATAAAAGCGGCGCGACTCAAAAGCTTTGGCTCTTCCTACTTTTGTCTTAGCGTCCGGTCATTGCCTTGTCCCTGCCTGAAGTCCAGGTGTTAGCATTACTGCATATGTCGGAAGATCATAATCTCTGATGCTTTAGCTATCATAGCTAGCGCAATTCGAACCTACAAGTTACGCTTTGAATTCGCTAGTATTTTGGAGCGCCTTCCACACCAACGTATTTAGAAATTGTATAAATTTTGATTTCCAATAAAATCACAAATTTTCAAATCGTTGTCGTTTATCTTCAATACATAGGAGAATCAACCCCAACCCTAGCTTACAACAAATTGTGCGAACTTAAATAGATAAATTGAAGATAAGATGAGCGGATTTATGCCGCAAAAGTGAATAATTAGTGAGGCGAAATTTGGGCATGACATTTTTGACTGCATATAATTTTACATTGTGTGCTATATAGTGATTGACCGGAGATATGGCTCCAGCTCCGGCGTCCAGCAAATCCGGCCATTTTTTCCACTCCAGTGCTCCGGCCGGAGGACATCCAAAAATCGGCCAGAGGCCGGAGAATTATTTTCGTTTTTTGCATAGTGACTGAATGTACTAATTGCTGACATTATGCTTATGAAATTTAGTCATAGCACAATATAATAGCAGAAAAAGGAAATAAGACCAAATAAAGTGTCTATCACCACCACAATCGTGAAATATTTATTCTTAGGAAAAAACAAAAATTAAAATGAAACAAAAATTGTGTAAATCGCTTGCAGTCAATTCCTGTTAACACTGGAAGTCATAGGGTGCATAAGATGCAGTCTGGCCTGCACTGCACATGCTATACTGATTTTCCAGATAATGTTGCTGTCCATTCTGTACGTCATATTAGCGGTTCAATGAACATGATTTAGTATTAGCGTACCTATGTATATACGGTCACACACAATCATGCTTTAACATCAAATATTGCCTATTGACGCTTTATTTAGGGCATGCTAAGGAGACGACAGCTTTTTTCTTAATAAAAGCATTGAATAAAATTTTGTTGAATACAGTCTATTTTACCAGTTGCGGATCTAGAATTTTCCTAAGGGCGGTATCCCTACTTTTCCAAAAACAGCCAAAAATAGGTCCAAAAATTTGCCCTCAAAGCGCTACATAGCGTTTTTTCAGTGTTTTACATTGCATACTTTCACATAAAATCACTTTTGACGCAATATTTTTTTCTAAAAATTATAAAGTTTTAGACAATTTTGTGTGAAAAAAATCATTAAATTTCTTTGAGTTCAACAAAAACCTGACGCGAAGCGCTCGGAAAATTTGTGAAATAAAAGCGGATAGATGTCAAGAAACATGATTTATTGATTGATGCGAATTTTAGACCTTTTTAGCAGTTTTAATCTTCCCAAAAATCATTGTACATGTACAAAAGCGGCCCCGAAAAGTCTTAGTACATCTTTAAATGCAATATTTTTTTCTAAAAACTTTGAAATTTTCGACAATTTTGTGCGAGAAAATCATTAACTTTCTTTGACTTTATAAAAATCTAGCGCGAAGCGCCG
The DNA here is from genome assembly GCA_036768485.1 of Mermis nigrescens. NCBI lineage: Eukaryota > Metazoa > Nematoda > Enoplea > Mermithida > Mermithidae > Mermis > Mermis nigrescens. Next base: position 4,840,980 of record JAVLUZ010000143.1, read on the forward strand.
GAATACTCGTGAAATCAAGGCGGATAGACATCTAGAAGCAGTCATTGTTTTTGTACAAGGTCCGTTTGTACATGTACAAAGATCGTTCCCAAAAGTCTTTGTACATTTTGCACACACAAATTTTTAGATACTATTATATGGTACTGTAGCGATTTTAGTGTGGTAAAAACAGAGTTGTTCGAATTTTGGTAGTGTGTTTTAGGTAATTTCTGGGTCTCTTAGGGCAAAAATCACTAAGAATCGTAAAAAATTTGACATTTTTCCTTTTGAAATGCAATTTCTGCCATTATAAAGATATATAGAACACACAATCACTGATATGTTTTTCGAGTTAGAGACTTTTTTTGCAATTTCTGTCTTCCCAAAAATCTTTGTACATGTACAAAGACGGTCCCAAAAAATTTTTGTACATCGGAAAAATTTTTTGCGAATACGAAATAAATTGTGTCTAGAAGCATTATTTACTGCTAGATTCCTTGTATTTATAGCATTTGATGCGAAACATCGAAATTTTTAATCGAAAATATAAGATAACTATGCAAAAATAGCTGTTTCTGCTGCAAAAATTGTTTTGAAACCTACATGAACAGATAATGGCTTACAGGTCGCCAAGGAAGTAAATAAATCTCATTAATAGGTACATATTATCCGATGCATAGCGCCAGAAAAATTTTGAGAAATTATGGTCACTGATGGCCAAAAATCATTGCAAATTACATATCCATTCTTTATCTCGCCAAATATTTTTGGCCAAGCTAGAGGGCGGCCACCACACCTGGGCGTGGGGGGTTGGGGGGTATGCATCCCCCAGAAACCAAATACCCCCCCCCAGTGATCGGACCGAGGCCTCGGCCTCGGCAAGCCTCGGCAAGCCTCGGCGTTTTTTGGAGCCTCGGCCTCGGCGCCGAGGGCGAAGCTGAAAAGTGCCGAGGCGCCGAGGGTTAAAATCAAATTTGAATAAGTTTAATATATCCGTTGAATATTAATTATTTAGAATGCATCTGCAGTACACAGGCTATTTTTTACCTACAGACTTTTCTTATGGTTTTCAGTCGCGTACCCAGTTACACCACTGCCAATGTATTATTCATGTGATGACTAAGTTTTAATTCTCATGCTTGCTAGGGTTATTACCCCCTCTCAGGGTACAAGACTCATGTCACTGTCAGACGATTTTTGATGAAAACCTTTTGAATATGTTTGAACTTAATTTTTACTATGGCAAAAGTGCAGCTAACCATTAGAATTTCACGAAGTGATACTGTATTTTTGAATGTAAGCAAGAGTAAATAGACAAACTATCACTATGAAACATGCATGTAACAGCTCAAAATTTTCGGGAGGGGCTCCTCGGCATACATGTAACGACTAGAAATTTCGGGTAGGGGTCCCTGGCCATTTTATGAAGGAGGGGGATTAGCGTCTCTAATTCTATGTCAAAAATGGCAAAAGCACCTAAAAATAGCCAACAAAGCGCAAATTTTCGCCAAAAATGGGGAGGGTGGGTCAAAATTTTCTGATGTTGGAGGGAAGGGTGTTTGGGAGGACGTCCAACCCTGGGTGGGTGGGGAAATTCTCAAAGCCCCTCTGTTACACGTATGGTTTTCGGCCATTTTTATGGGAGAGCGGATAAATGATCACGAATTTTTGGCCGAAAATCGCAAAAACGCACCTAAAAATGGCCAATAAATGCAGGTTTTGCCAAAAACCAATTTCGGCTCGTGCATTTTTTGGAGCCATTTTTATACAATGTTAAAATACTTTGTTGGACAAAGTGATATTAATTATATCGTTTTTCAGTATTTTTTAGGAAATTTCAAAAAAGTTTCGGCGCTTCGCGCAAAATATCGCTAATATACTGTATCTAGATTGAAGCAGGGGCATTAAACACTCAAAAATCAATTTTTGTATAATCTAGGCATCTTTATGCAGATTTAAATATCTTTTGTATCTATTCATACTGTTTGTAAAAATTTTAATTTCAAAATAAGTAATATTTAATAAGTTTGCACTTTTTTGCCGTTCAAAGATAAAATTGACTAATTTATCCCGATGTCGCATTGAATTTCTAAGCACAGTAGTGCTTATTACAAGATCTAATTGGCATATTACAATATCTGTAATATTTCTGATTTTGCAGTACAAGTTGTTTTACCTTTCTCAGTCGAGTTTTATGTGTAAATTTCATCAAAAGCTCATGAACTAATATTATCAACTAAATTCAGGCCGCTCTATCACATTTAGGGCCACGATTTTTGTATTCGGCAAAGATTTTTCATAATGTACAGAGACTTTTCAGGACCGTCTTTGTACATGCAGAAAGATTTTTGGAGAGACAAAAACTGTAAAAAGGTGTAAAATTCCCATAAATTTTTGGCGCATCAGTAATTGTCTGTCCTAAATATATATCTTTAAAATAGTAGAATTTGCATTTAGAATGGAAAGGAAAAATGTCAAATATTCAGAAACCCGGGAATTAGCTAAGATACACTACCAAAGGTCGAAAAACCCTGTTTTACCACACTAAATCGCTACTGTACCATACTATAATAGTACACAAAAATTTGCATGTACAAAATGTTCAAAGACTTTTGGATACCATCTTTGTACTAGAGCTGTGCCGGGGCCGCCTTTTTGCCGGGGCCTGGCCGGGGCCAATAATAGCATGCTTTACCATACTCATAGTACGACCCTGCCCTACCCCTTATATGTACCTATGCATTTATTCTTGCTTGTAGATATGCACGTCAAGCGTTAATATTTGCTCGGATTTTAAGATATAACAGAACATGGGCATCGGGGGATCCAGACCCCCAGAATTCTCATTCTCCCCCCCCCAAAAAAATCCGCTAGACCCCCCAGAAATTGATTTTCACAATTTTTTGTTTTTCTGCGGTTTTTTGATGCTAATGGATAGCTCATTGAGAGACGCTGAGAAAATGGTGTTTTTTTCGCTCTACCATATATTATCAGGCACTTTTTGACTTTGAAAAATGTTGGACCCCCTAGAATTTTTGAGCTGCCCATGTATGGATTTAACTCCTCTGACTTGGATGCGTTTTTCAATGTGCTTTACTTTGCACTTTTTTAGGCTTATTATTCTATTTGTTCTGATAGACGTAGCTGTCTGCTACCAAGCAAACTGGAAATGCTCGTCTATATGAATTGCAATTTAAAATATGTCAATTTTGATTATTAACTAGAAATTTGCACCAATCTGACATAGTGAAATAAAGATTTGAATTAGCAAGATCTGTGGTTTGCTTGAAATTGAGTTTGAAGGTATGTAAATCTGCCCAAAACATTATCAATTTTCTACATTATTATCAACTCTAACATTGGCCCCGGCCCGGGCCCTAGGCCCCGGCGCCAGGGCCGGGGCCTATCCCGGCACAGCTCTACTTTGTACATGTAAAAAGGTATCTTGCACAAAAAACATTGTTTAGGATTGCATGCCGGTTGCAGGTCACACACTGGCAGTATGTTAAAATGTGTATCTTTAAAAATAGGTATATTAATATAAAATATCTACAAAAATTTGTTCGCTCATACGAAGACATTACTTAATTTACTGGTCCCCCATGTTGGGATTTCACCCTTCCCTCAACTCTGGACCTTGGGAAACTATCGGAAAGTACAGTGCAGTTTCCGTCATTTTACCTACCACACCAGAATTGAATGACTTAAGAAGCGTGTTTAAACATGCATTACTGCAAAAGCGAGCACAACAATGGCTACAGTTCTGTCTTTACTTAGCTTATTTCGTTTGTTCGTTTATTTCTTCGACACTGTTTTCTTATTTATAAAAATAAAAAGTTTTTAAGTGCTTGTTCAACCATATTTTTTATTAACTTTTCCAAGTCTTCAACGGCAACTTGTTAAATTGAATATACTTTCATGCTGCTGACTTTATTCAATAAATCCTTCACACATTTAATTTACTATTATTGAAAATAAGAATGAATTGTTTGACATTCGATAAAGTGCATAATATTACGATTATTCTCTAGCTCATGTGCATACAAAATATTCTAAGAGTACTATTTATGGGTATAGGTATACAAGCTTGACCCATCGGCATTACCCTCGGCCTCGGCCTCGGCCGAGGCAAGGATTTCAAGTTGCCTCGGCCGAGGCCGAGGGTCCAAAAGTACCCTCGGTCCGATCACTGCCCCCCCCAGAAATCAAAATACCCCCCCAGAATTCAATTTTTGAAAATTTTTTCCGTTTTTTTTCACCAATTTTTGATGCCAATGGATAGTTCTTGATGAGAAACGTCGAAAAATGGTGTTTTTATCGCCATACCACCATTTTTAAGAGCCATTTTTCGACCTTCAAAAAAATCTTGCACACCCCCCAGAATTTTCTTGCTGCCCACGTATGGCGGCCACCCCCGCCCGGGGAAAAGTAAAATCCGGAAACGGAAACGGAAACAATGGGTAAAAGCCAGAAACAGAAACAATGGGTAAAAGCCGGAACCGGAAACGGAAACTAACCAAAGTGGCGAAACCGGGGTTTTCCAAGTAGGGCCCATCAGGGTCAACGCCTCAACCACGTTTCCGCCAAATTTTCTACAACTGAAGGGGTGTTTAGGGGCTCGGAAACGGGGTACCCCATTATTCATATGTCAATCTAATCCCGGTTCCGTCGGGGGTTTCTCCGCCCTGGGGGCAGTCCAAAGTGGCGGAACCGGGGGTTCCCCAAGTAGAGCCCATCAGGGTCAACGTCCCCAACTTCATTCCCACCAAAATTTCTCCAACTGAAGGGGTGTTTAGGGGCTCAGGAAAAGGGGTACCCCATTATTCATATGTAAATCTGACCCCGGTTTTATCAGGGGTTTCACCGCTCTGGGGGCAGTCCAAAGTGGCGGAACCGGGGTTCCCCAAGTAGCGCTTGTATCAGGTTCAACACCCCCAACCCTGTTTCCGCCAAATTTTTCACAACTGAAGGGGTGGTTAGGGGCTCGGAAGCGGGGTACCCCATTATTCATATGTGAATCTGATCCCAGTTCCGTCAGAGATTTCACGCCCTGGGGGCAGTCCAAAATGGCGGAACCAGGGTTCCCCTAGTCTAGCCCATCAGGGTAAATGCCCTCAACCCTGTTTCTGCCAAACTTTCTCCAACTGAAGGGGTTTAGGGGCTCGGAAATGGGGTACCCCATTATTCATATGTGAATCTGACCCTAGCTCTGTCAGGGGTTTCACCGCCCTGGGAGCGGTCAAAGTGGCAGAAACAGGGTTCCCCAAGTAGGGCCCATCAAGGTCAACACCCCAAACCCCGTTCCCGCCAAATTTCCTACAACTGAAGGGGTGGTTAGGGGCTCGGAAACAGGGTACCCCATTATTCATATGTGAATCTGATCCCGGTTCCGTCGGAGATTTCACTGCCCTGGGGGCAGTCCAAAGTGGCGGAATTGGGGTTCCCCTAGTCTAGCCCATCAGGGTAAATGCCCTCAACCCTGTTTCCATAAAAGTTCTCCAACTAAAGGGGGTTTAGGGGCTTGGAAACGGGGTGCCCATTATTAATATGTGAATCTGACCCTGGTTGCGTTGGGGGTTTCACTGTCCTGGGAGGGGTCCAAAGTGGCGGAACCAGGTTTTGCCATGTAGGGCATATCAAGGTCAACACCCCCAACCCTGTTTCTGCAAAAATTTCTACAAGTGAAGGGAGGTTTTAGGGGCTCGAGAAATGGGGTACCCCATTATTCATATGTGAATCTGACCCTGGTTCCGTCAGGGATTTCTCCACCCTGGGAGCGGTCCAATGTGGCGGAACTGGGGTTCCCAAGTAGGGCCCATCAGGGTCAACACACCCAACCCCATTTCTGCCGAAATTAATCCAACTGAAAGGGGGTTTAGGTGCTCGGAAATGGGGTACCCCATTATTCATATGTGAATCTGACCCCGGTTTTGTTGGGGTTTCATCGCACTGGGGGCAGTCCAAAGTGGCAGAACCAGGGTTCCCCAAGAGAGACAATCACGTTCAACGCCCCCAACCCCATTTCCGCCAATTTCCTACAACTGAAGGGGTGGTTAGGGGCTCGGAAACGGGGTACCCATTATTCATATGCGAAGGTGACCCCGTTTCCGAGCCCTAACCCACCCCTTCATTTGTACAAAATTTGACGGAAACAGGGTTGAGGACATTGACCCTGATGGCTCTACTCGGAGAACCCCGGTTCTGCCACTTTGGACTGCTCCCAGGGCGGATAAGTCCCCTGACAGAACCGGGGTCAGATTCACATATGAATGATGGGGTACCCCATTTCCGAGCACCTAAACCCCCTTCAGTTGGAGAAATTTTGGCGGAAACAGGGTTGGGGTGTTGACCATGATAGGAGCCTACTCAGGGAACCCCGGTTCCTCCACTTTGGACTGTTCCCAGGGCGGAGAAACCCTGATGGAACTGGGGTCAGATTCACATATGAATAATGGGGTACCCCGTTTTGAGCCCCAAACCCCTTCAGTTGGAGAAATTTTGGTGGAAACGGGGTTGGGGAGTGTTGAACCTCGATGGGCCCTGCTTAGGGAACCCATAGTTCCGCCACTTTGGACCACTCCCAGAGCGGTGGAAACCCCCGACGCAACCGGGGTCAGATTCACATATGAATAATGTGGTTACCCCATTTCCTGAGCCCCTAAGCCCCCTTCAGTCAGGAAAATTTTGGAGGAATGCGGTCAGAGATGTTGACCCTGATGGGCCCTACTTGGGGAACCCCGGTTCCGCCACTTTGGACTGCACTTCAGGGAGAAACCCCAATGGACGGAGCCGGGGTCACCTTCGCATAAGAATAATGGGGTACCCCTTTTTGAGCCCTAAACCCCTTCAGTTGGACATGTTGGCGAGAGCGAGGTTGAGGAACTTACCTTGATGGTCTGCCCTGGAGATCCCCGGTTTTGCCTCTTTGGACTGCCCCAGAAGCGGTGAACTAGCAGAGACCATGGTCCAGATTCACATATGAATGTGGGGTACTGATTTCCGAGCCCTAAAACCTTCTTCAGTTTGAGAAATTTTGATGAAGCAGGTTGGAGATCAGTTGACTTTGATGGGCTTTACTTGCAGGAACCCTGGTTCCGCCACTTTGGACCGCCCCAGGGCGGAGGAAGCCCGACGGAACCGGGGTACCTTCGCATAGATGTGGGGTACCCCACTTCTGAGCCCCTAAGCCTGCTCAGTTGGAGAAAATTTGGCAAGAAACGGGGCTGGGGGTGTTGACCTGATGGGCCCTACTTGAAAAATCCGGTTCTGCCACTTTGGTTCATTTCCGTTTCTGGTTCCAGCTTTTACCCATTGTTTCCGTTTCCGTTCCGGCTTTTACCGTTGTTTCCGTTTCCGTTTCTGTCTCCGGCTTTTACCCATTGTTTCCGTTTCTGTTTCCATTTCCATACTTTGCCCACTCCCCCAGCCCTCCCCTTAAATCTGCCTTTGCTGCTTCTCCTCGCCAAATATTTTTGGCCAATGGGGGAAATCGACACTTCTGCCGTCCCCCTAAATCCGCCCTGTATTTCATTGGAAGAAAAGAAAGAAATAGTTTATTGCGACAGAGACTGAATTAAAACAATACAAATTCGGTCAAATTAAAACAAGAAAGAATCATACATTGAAATGTCAGTCAATGCAATGAAATATATTATCAAAAACCTGCGCAAGGACTATAAAGGTGGTTTGCACTTACTTATAGTCTAAGGTAAAACTAATTTTCTCTAAACGACTGCTGAAGGAGGGAAAGTTCAGGGCATTTACAACTTCTTCTGGCAAATTATTCCAAAGAGAAGGGAGTCTATTTGCAAAACAATACAATTTCAAACTAAGCGAGATTTAGGTATATTTTAACTTTACCGAGTTAACTGATCGAGTGATACCATTACACACCGTAAACAACTCGTTAAAATTGATGTCTATAAGACCATGCGTAAACTTTATAGGCCATCGACAGATCATGGCGGACTCGAGCGTAACTGAAGTGAGTCTAATTTAAGAAAAATCTAATCGCTCACTATAGCTCAAGTCGGGAAAATTTAAGACCCTTCTAGTAAAGTATCTTTGAACTCTCTAATACTTCTCATGTCTTGCTTTTTGTTAGTGGTGACCAAATAACCGTGCAATTATTCTAGTAAAGGTCGGATATACGTTTTATAAGCCATAATTAGAAGTTCAGCATCTTGAGCCTTAAATGCTCGAAAAATCAATGACATCCTAAAATATGCACTTTTAACTATATGTGCAATGTGCAGCGAAAAATCCATATATTCATTCAAAAGAATACCTAAATCTTTTACTTCGTTAGTAACATCAGTGAGCTCGAAGAAAAAGAATCACAATTTTTACCTGCAGGTTCGACCCTGTAAAAAATCTGTAATCCACAAAAATAATCGTCCTTTTAGTCCGTAAAATGAAAGTTTGTGAAGGAGTTTATTATGTGAGACAGAATCAAAAGCTTTGCAGAAGTCTAAATATATAGCATCAACCGGACTTTAGAATCGATGTGGCATATAATTTCGTTTATGTACATTAATAGTTGGAGGCTTTACGATTTGTTAGGCAAAAATCCGAAGTGAATGGATGAAAAAATTTTGTTTATTTGAATGTATGTCAAGATATTATCTTTTAATATTTTCTCTAAATTCTGCACCTTCACACGTTAACAATAGGCCTATAATTAGAAGTTATGGAAGGATCACCCTTTTTAAAAAGCGGGGATGAGCGTGAGCTGTTTTCCAAATTTTGGACGTTTATCAGTTAACAAGGAAGTGGAAAAGATCTTTTTGGCAGCCACAAAAGCGAGACTTTCTTAAAAAATTCTTATACAATCTACTGATGGTAATCAAATGGACCGAAGGACACTCAGATTCAGTTTTAGTTGGAAGCTGGCTTCAACTATAGCTGCTTCATCAATCACGTGATATTTTCCGACGAGGCAAATTCTTTTAAGTGAGGTCAAGTAAGGGTAAGCTCCCATCGTCCTGAGTAAAGGCCTGAGACAGAAAGAAAGCATTTAGTTGATAGCTTTCACAGATTCTTCCAAAACTAGCTCGCCATTTCCTTTTTTACAATTGTGGCACGGGTTTAGCTTCTTTTTCAGACGTTTACCATGCAGAATTGCAAAACTGTTTTAAATTTCCCTTTTCAACTAATTTATTTTCGCACTTCCATTCAAAAGCCAAAATAGCTGAGAGATGTTTTCTTTACAAGCCAGTTTCATGTGCTTTGCTTTCAAAACATCGAGTTTTGATGCATTTATCAATGTACGCACGAAACCTTAGTTTTTGTTTTGTAGTTTTCTGATTTCGATTGAGTACAATTTCAGCTCCAAATCTCTTCGAAAAGATGCAAATTTAGAGACATCAAGATTAATAGCAACAGGTGTTTGTTATAAAAGTCATCTAATAGTTACACGAGTCCAAAAAAATGCATCTTCCCGTGAAATTGGATCAAATGAGCTGAAAAATGCAGAATGTTTCTACTTTGAAAATTCCGGCGATTGTTGTTTACTTTTTTTGTTGCTACAGTCAGCAATGACAGAAAAGCTTACCTGATGGCGATCACAAGAAAATGCAAAGGTGGCAAAACATTTATGGTCAAACAAATGTTAGCGTTAGAAAAAACGAGATCTAAAGTATTATCTAATCTAGTGGGCTGATTTAAATACTGAGTAAATCCATTTGATATAAGAGGTATTCCAAAGGCACAGCAGAGAGCTTTTATCAGTCAGAATTTCATTAGAAAACCAATTAATGTTGGGAAAGTTAAACTACTATTATTATCGTTGGCAAATTTTGGGCCATACACCAAAGTAGAAAGTCACACAAGTTTTCAGTAACAGTAGCGTCATGACCTGGTGGCTATAAGATAACACGGTTCGAATTTTGAGAGTTTTCATCAGTAAGTCAATAACTAAACATTCACAATCACAAAATTCAGCTGGATAACTAAACTTACGGCATTCAACAACTTCTTTGCGAGGCAGCAAACTCCGCCCCTTTTTCGGCACTTTCGGTCACAACGGAAAATACAGTATTCTGAACTTTGAAAAATAATCGAATCCAGGTATGTTGGGCTCCAACCAGCTCTCAAGTGATGAAGATCAGATCATAAATTTGGAGTGCTAAGCAGAAAATCGAAGGCTCTAGTGACTTGTTTTTAACACTAACTTAGCTGATATGCAGTTGGAGATGCATATGCACTATCGGTCTAGGTCTTGGTCACAAAGATGTCCTATCTATCCGCACGTGTGAGATTAATTATATTTCTCCGGCTCCGGCTTCCGGCTCCAGCCGGAGCAACATGGTTCAATCCGACTCCAGCCGGAATCTCATCGGCCCGGCCATTTTGGACGCTCCGGTCGATCACTAGATGCTATATTACCTGCAGCTGACTGCAAATAATTACCACACCCTATAAACACATGTAAAAGCGGTGTTTGATGCACTTTTTCTATAAAAATTTCGTGCTCTACTAGAAATATCACGATCGGCATATGTTATTTCATAGTTTGAAACTTGAATTTCCTCCCTTCGGTAAAGCACTTTAGCCAATTCACAGAAGTCGCGTTTGCACAATAAAAAACTATAATTTATGAATGGCGCGGAAGCGCCAGAAAATTTTGAAAATTTTAGCTCTCTAAAACGCATTTTTGCATTACAAAAACTAACCAAATCCGTGCGGACGATAAGGATTTTGCATCGTGTCGAAGTTCGAGACACGGATTGTTGCATGCAAAATGCCGCGATTGAAGCGCAGCGTGGCTTAAAGATTAATAACGAAGTAGGCACTAAATCAATTCAAATTTTTGAAGTTTTACCTCTCTAAAACACGCATTTTTACCTTACTGGAATTCTCCACAAATGCCAACCAAGCTCAAAAATTCCTTCCATTTCCCCAAAATTTGGCTTGAGCAAATGAGACCAAAGAGTGGAAAAACGGCGATTGCTTGCGCCAACTCAAAAGTTAAAAAAGCAGCTCTGTTTGTTCCTCACCGCTGTGCCTTTACCTTAAATACAGAATGGTATCTTTAAAGCGCATAATGAGGCGTAGCTTGCAAATCGGCATTTTTTAACGATTAAATCTCTAAGATTCAAACTGCGTTAATGCGGATGGCATGGTACGGTAGACACACAACATGAACACTTATAGTGAATATGGATATTATCGATTGAGACTTTTAACCTACAAGTAACATAATTCGACATAGCGAATTCTTTCATATGTTTATCAAATGGCGCACAGCATTGCCATTGCGGATTCAGATTAATATGTATATGTGAAATCAATTTACAAAAAAAGATTATATTGATTCGAAAATTTTGTTCCAAGCACAAGGATTCGTAAAATAAGCCATCATGTCGCTAAAATAGTGCGCTCCGTCAGAGCAATCTAATGCTGCAGTAAATAAGGGAATCTCAATGCCCGCCCGAGGGAACTCATGCGCCACTTTATAGAGTCGAGTTATATATTAAGTTATATATATAATAATATATAATATATATATGATTTTCACTTAACTTTTCGCTTTCCGTTTGAATGTTCCTGTAAGAATCAGAGAGAGAGAGAGAGAGAGAAATTTTAAAGTGGCTTGAAATTTTAGATTGCAGTAATGCAGCTTAGCAATGCTATGTGTCTCCATGTGATTGAATTCTGTAGAGTATCATATTTACCATTTTAGTTTAAAAGGCTTTTGTAGCCACTTTAACCTTTTTCAAAAAACACAAAGTTAAATGGGGCGGTTTTAATTCATTAATATTGTTGTTATTATTGTTTAACTTGAGAAATCAGATGAAATGAGACAGTTCGTTCTGCTAACTATCTTGAGAAATCCGAGCACTTGTCTTACAAAATTAGACAGCAATAGATTAATAATAAAAATAAACAAAAATGATAATAATATATGACTTAATTAACAATAAAAAATGTAGGTACCTACCTAGTACGTACAATCTACGTGAAGCATTTCTTGCAGCTCATTCGTCACAGGGCTTGCCTCGTTGGGAATGAACCTGCCAGCTACACAATAAGAAAATGAAGACATTCTGACCTCTTATTGCCTAAACTTAAATAAATCATAGGTAGCGCGATAGCGCTTACTGTAAGACCATGGCCAGTCTTACACAAGGGATCTTAATTCTCACCTACCGTACGTACTCTGCATAACACTTGAATGCCGGAAACTAACCATTTTACTATGGTGCATGGAGTATATATAACCCCATCTAAGTATCCGCCTACTTGATTAGTGCCTACCTACTTATACATATTACGAACCCACCACCTAATAACAGGAATATAAACACGTATTATGATAAGAGAAACGACATTAACACATAAACCCATTTTATCATGTCTTTATATCCTATCTTTGTTACATTCCTCCCCTTTTTAAATTGATTGTTCGGCTGAAGAAAGGTCTTAACTGAATTTGAAGCATTGCTTACTCTTGTCGCAAAGTTTGAAGTGTAGAAGCCAAAAATTTCCGGGTGGCGACTAAGATGCATAAGATGGAAGACGGGTCATTATACAGCATTTAGAATACTGGTTAAATATAGGCTGATGCGTATTAATTAAAAATTTGATGATAAAACGTCCTTTTTAACCCGGGCTCTGGTCCACTCCAGCTCCCAGGGTGTCATGTGACTCCTGGCCATTTTGAGGCTCTGGTCCACTCCAATTCCCTAAATAGCACAGGAAATTCACAATAACAATTGGCGCGGCATACATTGCCCCTGCCAATAGGACGTTGGCGATGGCGTGGCAAAATGCGCCTCTTCTATCGCCAATAATACCAATAATAACAATTTATATTGCATCGCGGCATAGTGCGCCTCTGATGCATTGGCAACATAACATATTACAAGATTAAATACTTAAACGTAGGTATAGGTACGCATTATGGATAAACAAAGCCTAAATTTAATACTCGATGCTACCGTCGCTCATGGTGTCTGCATCATTTAATGCATCGCGTTTTTCGCCCCGAAATGGACGAATTTGATTCAAATGGATGACCCGAATCCGTCGACGTCCCGCCAATTCGCGAATAGTGGCATTTGGTGGGCGTACACGACGAATTTCGTATGGACCGAGCCAGCGAGAATGGAATTTCGACGTGGCTCGGGCGTTCCGTAAAAGCACTAATTGGCCCGGATGATAACGAGGCGTCGGTTTTTCCGTGCGATTCCGACGATCATATTGCTCCTTCTGCTGTCGTTGGGCTTTCTGGGCAGCCTCGATGGCAAATCGGCGTGCCAAACGCAAATGACGATGGATTTCTCGGACGGAGGGAGCCTCTGGTTCGTCCGGCGTATCAGCCACTAAGGCTTGCTCCATCGGTAGCTTCGCCTGGCGCCCATAAACGAGGTAGTAGGGCGTGTATCCCGTGCTGGCGTGTCGGGTGGTGTTGTAGGCGAAGGTGACAGCCGGCAGGAACCGATCCCACTCGTTCTGCTCGTCCTGAACGGTTGTGGTCAGCATGGTTTGCAGCGTACGGTTGAAACGCTCCACCAATCCGTTCGTCTGGGGGCAATAGGCCGTCGAGGTGATGTGCCGCACCTGGTATAGCCGGCAAACCTCCTGAAAAACGGCAGCAACAAAGCCCGCGCCTCGATCCGATTGGACAACCTTGGGCGCCCCAAAACGCAAAACGATGCGCTCCAGGAAGTGCTCCGCAATGGTTGTGGCTCGGATGTCTACGGTAGCCACGGTCTCGGCCCATTTTGTCATCCGATCTATGAAAACTAAAATATTAGTTTTTCCATGGGCCGTTGGCAGTGGTCCCATGGTGTCCATAACCCAATGCTGCATAGCGGCAGCTGCTGGAATAGAGTGAAGGGGTTGGACGGGTAAAAAGTAAGTGATGGGTTGACGTTTTTGGCAGGGCAAACACTCCCTACAATATTTAAATATATCAGAACGCAACCCCGGCCAAAAAAAACGTTCTTTAGCTTTCTCATAGGTACGCTGAAAAGCTAAATGTCCGCTGGTGGCGTCATCATGCAACGCCTGGAGCAGCGTGGGAATTAACCTTCGGGGGACGGCCACCAATGGTTCGGCGTTCGGATCCTTTTGATATTTAAGGACGCCGTCGTTTCCGAGTAGATAATTCTCGGCGGCGTCCCACTGCTCCGCGTTCATGTGTGACGGCACCCGTCGAGCCTGTAATAAACGAAAAATGGCACCTAAGAACACATCACGTCTCTGCATACTTATTAGGTCACGCGGCATCTCCACCGCGCACACCTGCTTTGCATTTATGGCTGCTTTTGTAATAATGGGAGCAGCAGGCAAGCGTGAAAGAGCGTCGGCGTTTGCATTTTCACGACCCTTGCGATAAATGATTTCGTAGTCGTACTCCTGCAATGATAAGACCCAACGAACGAGTCTAGATGGTGCCGAATCATGAATTTTTAAGAGACGGATGGGAGCATGATCTGTAATGAGCGTGAAATGGTGTCCATATAAGTACGAGCGAAACTGTTTAATGGCATAAGTAATAGCCAGTGCCTCTTTTTCAACAGTTGAATAATTACGCTCAGCTTTAGTTAACGTGCGTGAGACAAATGCTACCGGACATTCCTGCCCCTCTATCATTTGGGCTAGGACTCCCCCGATCCCAGTTCCGCTAGCATCTGTCTGAACCAAAAATGGCTGCGAAAAATCTGGAAAAGCTAGGGTAGTAGCAGAAACTAAATCATTTTTGATCGTTTGAAAACTCTGCATGCATTCTTCCGACCAAACAAAATGCACATTTTTACGCAACAATTTATTAAGTGCATGTGTCTTATCTGCGAAATTTTTAATGAAACGTCTATAGTAATTAGCTAAACCTAGGAAGCTGCGTACCTCTGTGACAGTCTGAGGCACTGACATGTGGAATAATCCGTCTATTTTGGCCGGATTAACATGCAAACCATTACAATCGATAATATGACCTAGGTAGCTTACTTCATTCAAAGCAAATTCACATTTTTGCAATTTAAGAGTTAAACCAGCTCGGCCAAGCCGATCGAAAACTTGTTTAAGCTGTTTAATGTGAGTTTCGGGGTCAGAACTACAAATTAAAATGTCATCCAGATAAACGAAACAATTTCGCCATTTTAAATCTCTCAGAACTTTTTCCATAGTTCTCTGAAAAGTGGCTGGGCCGTTGGACAAGCCAAATGGAAGTACGTTAAATTCAAAGAGACCCAAAAATGAGTTAAAAGCTGTTTTATTTTTGTCTTCTTCAATTAACTCGATTTGATGATAACCTTGTTCTAAATCTAAGGTTGTGAAAATCGTAGATCCTTTAAGTTGACTAAAAATGTCCTCAATTAACGGCAATGGATACGAATCTTTTACAGTACATTCGTTTAACTTTCTATAATCGACACAAAAACGTTTGGATCCGTCCTTTTTATCAACTAGGACGATAGGAGCAGCCCAGGGGCTCTGAGATGGCCTAATAATGCCATTTTCCAACATTTTATTTACATGCTCTTCAACAATTTGCCGTTTAGCATACGGTATTCGATAAGGTGGCTGAGAAATCGGCCTGTGATTGGCCGTATCGATACCATGCTGTACAATGGACGTCCGTCCCAAGGATCTATTAACTCCGAAAATAGATGAATTTTTTTCCAAAAATTCGGAAAATTGTTTTCGAACGCTTGGGTCCGGGACATGAATCAATTTTTCTTGAATCAATTCGCGGAAATTTTTGAGCTTTTCCTGACATTGATTTTCCCGACACTCTCCCACTTCCTCCCCTGTTAAAACGTGATTAACAGAGCAAACTCTAGCAATACGCATGTTTTTATATAAGCGAATAGGTTGCTTAGAGTAATTGATAATAGGAAGGGAAGAAAAATGGTTTTCGTTTAAATTTAAGCGTAAATTTGGTACATAAATTGCGTCGTACGGAGTAAAAGAATTAATATCAACCCAAGTCGAATTAAAAGTTTCTAAATCAACATTGATTGGTAAAGAATAAATAGAAACTGGAGGTACTAAAATTGTGTCTTTCACTGAGACAAAAGCGATTCGTTCTTTTTGGTTTGTTGAGAAAATTAATGGAATAGGTTTATTTTGACCAAAACGAGCACATTTTTGTTTATAGTCAAAAGTGAAACGTTGTGAACTGCCACATAATTTATTTATTACGTCACAGCCTATTATTATAGAATAAGGACTGTTTTGCATTATGACAAATTTTATAGATAAGTTTTGAGTTCCAATCTGTACGTCTAAAATAATTTCACCAGGTGATTGTATAGCATGACCAGTAATAGAAGTGGCTGTAACCGTTTGACGCGGTTGCAAGGGTTGGTCATCTTTACACTCTAAATACGTAATATTATCTAAAATTGACACTGTAGACCCTGTGTCAACAAGGGCTAGTAGCCGACGTCCGTTGGGCATACGGACATGTATATGAGGCCGGGACATAGCTATCCCGGTTTGTGCAATGGCCAAAATCGGCGTACGATTTCGGCGCCGATAATGTGTTTCGGCGGATATTTCTGGCTGCTGGGCGCGATAACGAACTGTCAGGGGCTGTCGGCTCAAGGGGTGTGAATGTCGAGGGCAGCACAATGATGTCATTTGCGTGCACAAACGTGGGCACAGCATAGCGAACCAGCGGCAAGCAGATGAGCAAACGCCGCAACCCCAATGACACCAGATACAGCACCAGCCGTATCTCAGCCCTAGATAGCCTAAACCAAGCACAATTATAATGACAAAACACCAAAATATTGCATTAGTTAAGGTCTGGCCGATTCCACTTGTAAGTGAAGATATAGCATGACCAGTTTGCTGAAATAAACCACTTACTGCGGTCTGGAGGTGTGAAACCGCCAGACCATTAACGTCTTTACGCCATCCCCAATATCGCGCAAAACTTGGCGAAATTGTGCCGGATCTATGTTTAGGGTGGACGTAAAATTCACGAGTTGTTGCATTTGCTGTCGCAACCGCCAGGTTTCGAGAGCAGTGAGCTCGAGTGACGTCTGAAAAGGCGGTTGGCGCCCTAGATCCCGAAAAACCATCGGGGCGTCAAAAATGATGGTGGTGGGTGAATCTAGGAGTATCGAAGCGTCCAACCGTCGTTGTAATAGTGGTTTGACGTCAACTACGCCGTGGGAACTTATCCATCGGTGCTGGCTGGCGTCATAATGGACGCCAGAAGGTGCTTGAAAGCAGGGCACCTGCGGAGCAGCTGAAACTAAGTCTTGCGTTCCTGGCAAAATAAAATACAGAGTTTCGTTAATAACAAGCGGCAAGAGCGCATAGCACTCCTTGCCGACACGATAATTCCAAAAAATAAGGTCGGGCTGAACCTGAACGCATGGCCAAATGAGGAGGGTTTCCCCTGCGACTCGGGCTGCTACATCATTACGCTGAGTCCATAACCTTGCAGCTAAAGTAGCATCTAAACGCAATAACTGACGCACAGTTTGAAGTTGCGCATCAGCTATACGACAAATATGCGTCCAGATTTGAGAAAAACGGGTGGTTTCCCAGCGATTAAAAGAAGCTTCTAAATACTGTAATCGAGAATTTATTTCCGCAGATTCTCCGGATTTTATAAGATTAGCTGGTGCGGGGATTTCCGAAAAATTTTGAGAAATATTTGATTCTGGTTGTGCCAAATGAAAAGTTTCATTATCATAAGCTTGCATCAAAGTTCCTTGGTCCAAAGCGATGAGAAAATTAGGTAAACAAACATGTTTTGGCACAGGTACTTTTCGAATAGCAGTGAAAGCTTCTTGAATATTCTCAATAATATAATAAGGTCCCGACCGCTTAATTACGTAAGAACCACCTTGTACATATGGACATGGGGCTTTCAGGTCGTTCGGTTCCCATATAACTATTGCATCATCAATTTCACATTGTCCAGAATCTGGCTTACATGCAGAGAGATCACCAAGATTAGATGTTAAATGAATACCATCATAAGTAGCTATTTGACCTTCTTGTATCATACCATTGCTAATAGTTTGACATACGTCCTTGCAACAATATTCATAACGTACTTGCAGAGTAATATTAGTGTGCCATAAATGAGATTTCACTTTATATAATTTTTGACCCCGAAAATATTCAGTTAAAATCATTCGTTGACAGCGATAACTATTTATGGGGTCAGTGACTTGAGAATCTCGAGTTATCCCGCGAGATCCCAAAAATCCGGTGTTAGTACATATTGTATGCGTTACTCCTGCACATTTATAGGCTTTAATGCGTTCTGCATCTAAATTAGGTGTCCAAATACGAGCTGCAAACGTACGTATAAGTGCTGGGGTGGGTGGTTGACAAGCCAACCCGGACGGTAAAGAAAAATGAGCCCCAGATGTCTGATGTTCACAAATTTGATAAGCTTGTATTGCAAATGAGGTGCGATTAAAAGTGAAATAGCCGAAAAATAGTGTTGAAAAACTCAAGAAAATGGCCAAAAACGCGAAAAATGTAGCACAGATGAGAACGAAAAGGCTCGGTTATTCGTTCGGCCATTTCTTCGTTGATTTCGTTGGCCGTTTGCCAACGGCGTAAAGCGCTGACATAGTCTGATAATTTGGCCCGTATTTCTTGGAGCATTGCGGCCGACATTTCGGATAAACGCGAACATAAAATTTCTTTAAAAAAAACAAACAGCTGGTTTTTGCGCTTTTAAAAAGGTGATTATTATTATGTGCATGGATAATCGCCCGAAACAAATTAGGGTCACCGCCTTAGATCCCTATGCTGCTTTACATGCGCACTTATCATATAAGCGTTGCCCTTACGCTTATTACTAGGTTACATATTCTGTTTTACGCTGTTTCCGTCGGCATTACATTTATAAGGCGAGCAACACATTAAAACAAGTTTTACGAACCGCGGTTTCACGCCTCGAGTGACCACTGACCATGCCATATTGAGCGCTCAATTTATGTAGGTCATCTCGGGCAAGCCGACAACTGCGCCATACAGCGTACACACGCGTGTCAACACAAAAAAACATGCCCCTAAACAGTGTCAATGTAACCTCGTGCCGATTAATAAATAAACAAACAATGGGGCATACGGTAGCGGCCAGCTCGCTACGCAATTGACCGGTCAACACAGTCTACGTCACCTATGACGGACTAAAAACGGCTGGCGGGCAATAGTGCGCAAAATGAAATATCACAGGTAAGGTGTGCGCGTATAATGTGCGATTTGAGATTGCGTTTCGGGGATGACGCGCTTGTTGGCGCAAAATCATGTTGCAAAGTTTCGAATAAACATTATGCAATCTCGAAAGGACAAAATTACGTATTTTGATCGTCTTTTTCATCTTGTTTATCAAATATTTACGAAGTTGGAATGTGGTTAGTGACCAGAAAGTGTCCAAGAACTGTTTTGATTTGAATGTGATGTGTCGGCTCGTGAAAGGCAATGAAAACTTATCAATGAACTTTTTTGCCATAAAAGTAACATTAGGTCATTTTCAAGGTAGACGCAGTTTTGAAGTTCAAGTTAGAATATAAACTTGGTAAAGTTAAATGACCGAAAGAAAATATGAGTATAAAGATTTCTCATAGTGAACTCTTCTGATCTTATACGGGAATTTACTTCATTTTCAAGGTAGGCAAAATCATTTGAGCTGAAGATTGATAGGCAAATGACCGAAAATGGTGCGATTTCTTGGCGTAAAGATTGAGCATTAGAGTTGAATTTTGAAATGTTGTCCTTGAAGATAAAATTGTTGAGTCGAATTACGAAGGCGAAATGCATCTCGTGCTCTCTCTCAAAATCTCTCTCTAACCTGGCAAGAATGCGCGCCGGACTTGGATAAGGTCGCGGAGATAGGTACGCACAAATAATTTTGCATGCATGTGAATGAACTGATAAAGTGCGCATTAGCGGTCAAAAATCCGAAGATTTCAAAATCGGAAAATGTTTATAAGAAACGTTGCATATTTACTTCAAGGTCATTGTGAATATTTGCTATGAATTCACAAAAGCTACCCCCAAAAGTGCTTAGAAAACCGGTGGGTACGACGTGAAGCACGAGCATGCACATACGAACTCCAATAAGCAACTAGTAAGTGGGGTAAAATGGGGTTTATGGAGGCAAGAGAATTAACATTTTTGCACAGATTTGGCGAAAATATGATTTTTCGTAGTAAATAAAGTTTATGCAAATTAGGCATTAGAGCATAGCTAATGTAATTAGCATGCACATTAAATGATGTGGTTAACTGGTCAGGTATCATGACAAAATATCAAATTGTGACAAAGAAATTTTGTGATGTAAAACTTTCAGAACGTGATATTAACGCAAAACTTTTGCACATTTGATTTTTGAACATCATTTTTTTGATATCACATTGAGCTCACAAAACTGTCCGAAGGGATTCGCAACTCAATGACAACAAAAGATATGAGCATGCTCAGCAAACGAAATCGAGTAAACAAATCACAAGCAAATAGGGAGTTTGGTTTGCTGGCAGAATCAGCACGTCTCATTTCATGCATTTTCAGCGAAAAATCTGATTTTTGTACTCAGGAAAAGTTATTTGAAATTCGTTATTGCAGTTAACAGAACACATATGCAAATGCGATTAACAGAACACATATGCAAATGCGAGTTCAGCAAAATGATCTGAATTAGGCTATTAAGAGATTTTTGGAAATATACGAGAATTATTTGCACATTTCATACCTCTTTTAGCTGGAAATGCGTAGCCTTTATGTTTTCTCGTAAATAACTATTTCGCACCAACAAAGAACAAATAAGATTAGCAATAAAAGGTTCAAATTAAACATCGACAGTTCATTACTGCTTACTATAGCCTTATGACGCACCGTGTGAAAACAACACAAGAAGTAGAAAAGAATCAAAACTTTCAATAGCATATATCGGACCACCCATGAAAACAGGAATCGCCTACATCAGGCACATGGATTCGATGTCGATAACTGAGCTAATGGACAATAAGTTTACCCTCAGCACACACACTGGACTAAGCACCGGGCAATAGGCGGATTTCAAAAGATAACAACGATCGAACAGCAGCAATAAAAAAGAAATCGACAGAAAAGTCGAGCTTATCGGCATCGTGGCGCTTCTCACGTGTTGGTCGCCGGGTAGTTCCGGTGTACGGTAGGCGGCGAGAGATCCTGAGAAGTGATCAGTTTCCCAGATTGCCCCCCAATATGTAAGACCATGGTCAGTCTTACACAACAGATCTTAACTCTCACCTACCGTACGTACCTTAGATGGTGCATGAATGCCGGAAACTAACCATTTTACTATGGTGCATGGAGTATAAATACCCCATTGAAGTATCCGCCTACTTGATTTGTACCTACCTACTTTATCATATTACGAACCCGCCACCTAAAACAGGATTATAACACGCATAGTTATGTGATAAACGATATTAATACGAAAACCCAATTTAATCATATCTTTGTGTCTTTATTCACGTCCTTGTACCCTATCTTTCTTACATAAGCACTAAAATAACGTTAAATTGCGTTATTACATAGTTTCTGATTAATTTAAATCACTTTTGGAGGGAAATGTTCAAATTTCATCCATTTTTGGCCTTCAAATTGCCTCATTTTCCCGTGAAAATCTCTCATTTTTTCTATTCTGAGGTCTAGACTAGACTACCAAAACCTCTCTCCCACGTGCATGTCTGGTCTCTTTACCCCCTAGAAAGGAAAAATGAAAATTTTTCAGGGGAAAATGAGGCAAAATGCAGGCCGAACTGGATGAAGATTGAAAATTTTCTCAAATACTGCTTTAAATTGACCATATTGAAAATTTTCTTAAAAAGTGATTTAAATTGACCAGAAACTGCAATAATGTAGTTTCAACGCTATTTTAGTGCTTATACCAGATCTACCATGCTGTGCATCGATGGTCCAGACCATACGTGATCTTGGGGTTTTGAAGGTTGAATGGCCACTGGCTCCCCGCAAAATGACTGAGCGTTTTTAGCTGATTTTCAACTCAAAAATCTCAAATTCTTGTCGCTTCGCTTCACGCCATATACATATTTTTTGACTATGTTCTGTTGAGTTTACTCAAATTTTTCGATTTTTTACGTTTTTCTGTTTCAGAAAGAACGAGCATTGTCAAAAAGGTCACAAAACAGTGTTTTTGACGTGTACCCTTCGTTTTTAGGCCAAAAAGGCACTGTTTAATTTTTTTGGGCCTGACCCTCCTTCCCAGAATTCCCATGCTATAGGTACCTGTATAATCCAGGCCACAGATAGATGCGCAGCATTGTCGGTCTAAAAGTGGGGGCCAACCGGTTTGAGGGGGTCCGCCAGAGAGTTTTCTGAGCCAAGTTGTACACAAAAAATGGTATAGGACGAAAATATCGTAAAACTGTGTTAATCCTGGTCAAATAGAAGCACTTTTGATGATAATATTTGTGTTTCATCCATTTTTGACCTTTATGCCTTACTTGAGCCAGAAAATCTTTTATTTTATCCTGGGGGTCAATGCCTTAGCTAGGATAGTTGTTCGGAGGAGGTTTACATCTAAATGCTTAAGGATTTTTTTAAGTATTCACATATTTTTACTACTAAGTTATTATTGTTCTACATTTATATCATTCTTTCAAAATTTTGTTGCATAACTGTGCTTGTTAAATTAGTGCGAAGTACAAAAGATGTACCTATAGGTGGCATAAAACGCGAAAATTAATCAAATCCAAACGACGTACTAACCAATTTTTTTGAGCTTATAATGCAGGAGTGATAAAAATAATTAAGACCGCTCGGCGCACAAAAAGTTTCGGATTCCGTAAAAATGCAATGCCCTGCTGTAAATGAAAAATCAAGTTTTTTCGTTAAATATTTTTTCTCGACTAAATTGTTTTAATATTTAAGATACTGCGGAAATAGCTTGACGCCCGTTGGGAACAATTACAAAACGATAATCAGCGACGATCAGAATATGGTAGTCAAGTTTATTACTGATAATCATGAAAATGCAGCTGGATTTCGCATAACATTTGAAGCAGTTTAAGATAATCCATCTAAAATTTGTTTACTTTTCATTAAATATTTATTCCAAATCTTTATGCGAGATGACACATTCTTATTGCTTCAGTATGAAGATATTTGGTTGGTTGGTAGACGATTCGCTGCTTAATGAGCCATGGATCCATAGTGCGAAATAAACATATTTTTTAAGCGTACACAAGGTAAGAATTTGCAGCGGAAAAATAAAGAGAGGCTCAAAAAGTCGGCAATCACAAAGGAAAAAAAATCGATCCTTCAACGTCCCATCAGGCCATACGCTTAAATTTTCAAGGGTCCCACATTATTGCCACCTGGTATTAGCATTTAAAACTATAGTCTGTTTCACGAAACCTTGTGCATATATCGCGATTTTAGAATCAACGTAAATTGATTACAAAAGCGGTTTGAACTGAAGCATCAATCACGATATTGTGCATATCAATTGATAAACATATGAAGTTTTACCATGCAAAATCGTTTTACAGTAGGTTCGCTAGAAATCACTTTTATAGCTGCTTGCTTAAGCACTGAAAATTGATTTCCATGATAAGTTTTCGTGAAATAGACTTTAGATAGTAAAATCTTATTTCAGTCATAAAGCCTTCTTGGCTCAAACTCCGAAATATGGGGCGGGATTTTTCTTAAACACTCGTAATAGGTAGCTTAATATCTAGCCAATTATAAGAATCGAAAATTTCTTTTAAAAGTGCTTGAAATGGACCGGTAAAATGCGTAGGTACGAGTAATAAGCACAGTTTTCACGCTATTTCAGCATTCAGTTGTTGATGTCACTTAAACCCAAAACAGCTCCTTAACTGACCCCCAGGCCCTTCTATGTTACACACATATATATGATTCAGGACAATATGCAAAACACGGCCGGCTCAACAATCATTTAGAGAGCTTTTTTGAGCCTAATCGACCTCAAAAAAGTGACGAAAATGCTATAATGTAACTTAAAGACTGTCAATTCAATTTCTGGCCAATTTTTGATTGTAATCCATGTTTGGTCTTTATTCTGCTTCATTTTTCTCAAAAAATTTCATATTTGCTCATTCCATGAGTCTAACAAACTCCAAACCATGTGTGCTTATCGCCCTAGAATTATGCAACATGAGTTTTTTGCAAGCATAAAACGAATAGTCCAATGCAATTACAGTAAAATGTGATGTGCAATATCGGAAAATTGTTGATTGAAAGGCCAAAGCTTACATACACGTGATAAAACATATCGTATACCTACACATAGTTCTATCGTAGCAGAGGTGCTACAGAATTTGAAATGATAATTTTGAAATTAAACCCGTACAGTTCTATTAGTGCAGAAAGAGTAGATCAGACCCGCAGCTAGAATTTTTTGACCGGGGTTGCGAGCACGAATGGTCATGTCACCACACCATAGGTGAGCAGCACCTAAATTTGGGGGGGGTGGGTGCAAGATTTTTTAAAGGTCAATAAATGTTCTTCAAAATAATGGTATGGCCGGCCTCCTGGAAGGGGAAGGGGGTGCATACCACCAAACCCCCACGCGCGATGGTCACTCAAGCTACCCGCTAAATTTCGCTTTTGGCTTTGAGAATTAAACCCTCTCCAGAAGTAAATGTCGGCGATATCACAAATAAAAATTGGCAATATCGAAAACATCGGCGATGTCAGGAGAAGCCATACTGAGTACGTGTACTCGAATATATATATATAACATGCGAAAATATAATAACATAAAAATCTCAGAAAGGAAAAATAACATATTGAAATAAAAAATGAATGGAATTAAATTTCAAAAAATCTAAACTAAAACGTAATAAAAATTGCTTCAAAAATCATTGAGATAAACAATACTTTTTGGATACCAGGAAAGGTATTATTATGCTCTCATTTCACAAGTTTTTCTCAACCTGCCAGAAAAATTGAAGGAATTGGAGACAATGTCTTAGAAAGTCAAAGGTTATGTAGGTCGAAAGGCACAGTATTACTAATTGTTTCTATTCCCTTTAAACTTAATTCGAGAAAATTTGATTCGTAATTTTGCATTTAATTCATTTCTCATTTCAATAATTAATTAAACGATTATTAAATTATTTATATTAATTTTATTTTGTTTTTAGTCTACCTCATTTTGTCGCAGCTCATCAAAATTTATGGCATGTAGGTACAAAAATAAGCCAGTTAATGCATGTGCATGTCATACGCGTGCACATCTTTCATTCCACCGACTGCGCTATACTTTGTGCACAAACCGTTAGCGATGTCGCAAAAAAAGAAATGAATCCTATTCCCCAACTACAGTCGACGATATAGTCAAAAGAAAATCGGGGCACCCGTGAACAGGGAAAAGTAGGCAGCGATATCGACTCTTACTTCTGAAGCGAGCTTTAATCAAAAATTGATTGAAGCGGCAAAATCGCTCAAGGGAGAACATAATTGCATGACTTCCAGCGTTTTGACATTATCTGATTAAAGTCATTGATTTTTCAAAATTTTCATTAATGACATTGGCGCTCTAAGATTTTATTTTTACGACAAGACTTGTTTATGTATGAAGAGAACAAGGATTTTTTACTTTTTAAAATTTTTATTTCTTGTGCCGATTTTCGTAGAAAACTTTCTATTTTTTCATTTCATACATGATTCTATCATAAGACGACAAAATACCTACCTATATGCATAATAGACGAATTTTTTGGATGTTTAACACTATTAGAAAAATTTGGGGTTCCGTCCGCGTCGTCAGAAAATCCTGGATCCGCCACTGGGCCTGCTGGACGCTTGCCACACACGCCATTCAGAACTTGAGATTTAAGAAACCGGTGTGTGCGAGGGTAAGATGTATGTGCTCTTTTGTGTTCCTTTTATGTGCCCCCTTTAAAATATTGTATACATACTATACCTACTCGTGCGTGTAAATTATGTCAGAAGCTCACTGAAATTTTACTTGACAAATGACCTTTACAGTAGTCGAGTCGGAACATAGCACAGGAAACTCACTTTACATAATCCGTTACAGGAAGCAGATGTTTACAATCTTGAAAAAATTGAATTATTCAAGATACATTAATAATCGACCGCAAGGCTACACTAAAATGGGAGCCGATTAGTTAAAATGCATACTTTTGTCGCAAAACTCGTTGAACGAAAAATGAATCGCGAAATAAAGCGATAAAACACGACGAACCAAAAAATAAATCATTAGGTACGAGAAGAGGAAAACGAAATAGTCTAAAGTAAGCATATAGAACGAATAAACTTTGTGCTATCATTGAATCGATCCAACTGAAGTGGAAAAGCTGAAATGTAATTCAATAAAACAATGCAATAGTTTTAAACCATTTCAAGAAATACGTAGATATCTACATACTTGTAAATATAAAGATAAATATGGTCATGCTGAACTATCATCCGGTCTAATAACCAAACATGATCTAGGGGGTTACAGAAGTCACCACACGTGGGCGTAGGAGTTTCTTAGAAAGCCAAATACCCCCGAACCGAAATACACCCAAAATCCAATATTTTTTTGTTTTTTCGCGATTGTTTTGATGCCAATGGATAGTGCTCGATGAGAAATGTTGAAAAATGGCGTTTTTCGCCACACATACCACCATTTTTCAGACCATTTTTGACCTTTAAAAAATCTTGCATCCCCAGAATTTTGTTGGTGCTGCCCACCTATGGATTTCAACCCCCAGAATTCGCGATTTTTCGAAGGTTCCCAAAAATGTTCGAAAATTTATAGAAAGGGTGCTTCTCTAAGCGTTTTTAGCTATATATTTGCTAAAAACTCAAATTTTCGGCGCTTCACGATTATACTCATGTTTTAAGTATATTTTATTCAATTTGTTAGATTTTCTCTTTTTTCGAAATTTTTAATGTTTTTTATGTTCTAGAAAGATGGAGCATCGTCAGAAACGCCGAAAACCGATGTTGTTGATGCGTGCCTACCATACGTGGGCGTGAGGGAGGGTGTTCGGGGAGTGTGTACCCACAGGAACCAAAATACCCGAAACCATTAAAAATTCAATTTTTGAAATTTTTTAGTTTTTTTCGCAATTTTTTGATGCCAATGGATAGTGCTCGATGAGAAACTTCGAAAAATGGTATATTTTCGCCATACTACCATTTTAAAGGCCATTTTTGACCTTTGAAAAAATCTTGCACCCCCAAGAACTTTGGAGCCGCCCACCTATGGTGCTTACTATTTTTCGACCCAGAAACGGCACTCTATAATTTCACCCCCCAGAATTCCCAAACTGTGCATCTCTGCTAATAACTATTACTTTTTATGTCAAGATACGGGCATGCTCGCAAGATTGAGGCGTTCTGCCCCCAGAAACCAAAATACCCCCAGAATTCAATTTTTTATTTTTTTGTTTGTTATTTTTTCGCAATTTTTAGATGCCTATTGATGGTGTTCGATGAGAAACGTTGAAAAATGGTGTTTTTTCACCATACCGCAATTTTAAGGACTATTTTTTGACCTCTGAAAAATATTGCACCCGCAGAATTTTGGTGCCGCCCACCTATGCTCGCGACATTAAAAAAAGTAAAATTAGGAAAAATCAACATAGTCATTAAGACAACTAATATTACTCAATTTTTAAAATGTTTTCCCGTCCTTTTTACACTTTTATAAGCCAGTAAATTGTAAGAAGAGGGGAGAATTGAAAAAAATGAGGTTTTTTGAAACCAGACTTCAAATAAAAATGATTGAAACTGCCATAAACCATAAACTGAGATAGACTTGAGACAAATCCTGAATTTGTTATGAATTTTAAGCACAGCTTTTAAACTCTCCCTCACACCACGCCATATCATACTAAAAGTTTGATAGGTCATTGTTTTTCAAAGGTTTCTCAATAAAACGGAAAGCATACGAAACGAAATAACAGGAAATTCAGTTTTGTAAGAAAACTGTGTTTTTCATTGAAAGAAACTCCTTCGACAAAAATCGACTAATGATTTTTCTGGCCAAAAAGTGACAAAAGAATTGTGGCCAAAAATAACTAAAAATGATTAAAAACACAAGTTCGTGCTAAAAATGGGGGGATTTCTGACTTTGGCCATAATAGTGCACTTTCAGGCGGTTTCTATTTGATGTTACATAATAAATAACTAAATGCAGTAAAAATCCCAAATTTCATCCCACTCTGACCATATATGTTCCTGACTTTACCTCTCCGTGGCCTGGCCACCCTGACCTCGTGCATCTATGATCATAGGGTTACGAATACTGATTACAATAATACTCATATCATACGTACCGTTTTGAAATTATCGCACATACATACGATACGATTAGGTATATGCATGCGGGTTAAGACGGACCAAGCAAAACTTTAATTTCACAGGATGCGCCCACTCTTCTCCTGCCACATGCGAATAAGCAGGTCTTAAATGCAGAGCGCTGTTTAATGGTAATGCGAAATGAAAATTTTTCACAAAAATATATAAAAAAAACAAAAGCATGGTCAATATGGACCGATTTATTAGCCCGTTTGAGTCGACCTAATTGTTTATAAGCTGCGAAACTATGCGAGCTACGTATTAGATATGCTGGATCGATTGCAAAATATTCCAAAATCTGAATTACACGAATGTTCCGAGTGAAATTCATCCAGTCGTCGTCCTAGCCAGCAGAGCATAGAACCGTTGCTGAACACCGGAAGGAAGCGTGATCACCCATTGTAACACCTTTGTCAACGCCTCGGGCTCTTTTCGCAAGGCATCCAATTCGGCTTTTAGCAGGTATTCCTGGTCGGGCTGCGATGCCTGATCCAAAGTGGTTTTTGCCGTCGCCACGGAAGCGACAGGAAGCAGGCCCGACGAACAAGCCACGCCTACTTTCGAACGGTCTATCCGCAATTGCTGATTAAGACTGTTTTGGTCGGCGTAGAGATTCGAATGGATTGCATATGATAAATTGGCTTGCTGCTGCCGCTGTTGGTCAATGAGGTTCGATAGCGTCGGAGTTTGAACTAAAATTAATTGAAAAAGCTATCAAATTACAGAAAATTCAAATTTAAAAATTAAAATTCATTTGAAATTAAACTAAACAGTTTAAACAAAAGCGTTAAAATTATAATCATTTATTTTACTATTTACTGATCTTAACATCAACAGAATACGCTACCTTTGATCAGAATTTAATCAATCGAAATGAGAGACAACGAAATGTGATAATTATGCAATGCTTGTTTTTCAAACTTTTCGACATATGTATATTTAAAAGAGAAAAGTTTGTTTTCCTCCGCTTCAAGACAATAGAAGCTTATTAATTCATTAATTAGTGCAGACTTTTATGTACACATGTGTTGTGTACATATGCATGTATGTACCGCCCTCTTTATCTGAGGAGTGAATCAATTAACAAGCATACATGCACATGTACTACGTAGGAGGGAATGAGAGTTATTACCCCTACCCCGCCGAGGGGGTCAGATGGACACTTAATTTCAGGCGATTTTGAGCTAACGGAACATTTCTACATCATTCCAGAGGACAAAAGCAGCAGCGATGCCAAAATATCCAAAGTGATCATCCTTCGTCCTATTTACCCAAAACGCGCCCAAAATTTAGTCATCCCCATACGTGTTCTTGGAGGGAGGGGTTACTTCGACCCCCTAGAATGGTTACTGACCCCCAGAATTGTTGTTTTTCCAAAAAATCGTTGAAAATGTGCTGTTTTAAGCGTGTTTACATACGTTTTGGCTCAAAAGTTTCAATTCTCGGCGCTTCGCGCCATATAGTAATTTTTTGACTATATTTTGTTCAATTTAATCAAATTTTATTTGAATTTTTAAAATGTTTTTATGTTACAGGAAGAACGAGCACCACCTAAAGCGTAAAAAACGGTGTTTTTGACGTGCAAAATGGGTGCTAAAAGGCGCTTTTTTGAAAATTTTTCGGGGTCGAGCCCTAGAATTCCCACACTTTACCTACACGTGTGGTCATCGCTTTGCAAATATTTTTACTTCTGACAAATCAACGCTTATTAAATTGGCGTTTACAGTTTCGGTGAGTAACTCACATGGGTTAACGGAAAATACTTATTAGAAGTAAAATTAATTGAGGAATTGTACATCGCATCACAGGAAGCAGCGCATTGGTCGGTCACTGCCAGATATACTACTCCAAGCTAAAGCGCATAAAACAGAAATATGAAGTCTAAATCTTCGACTGCACGAGAGTATATGCAAATAATACAACAAGCCATTGATACAAAAAAAAGTTGCGAAAATGAGTCGTTCGAAATGGAACAGACTATACTATACGAGGGTTGATCAAAAAGTTCGCGGAATGTACCTATAACTTTTGATAGAAACTGAATTGAATTGAACAAATTATATGTTTATGAAGCTGAACTTTTACTGTATCAATCTGCAAGTTGTCAATTTTGTCGGCATGTTTGTTGCTGATTAATAGTCGTTTATTATTATCGTATACTTTGTGCAACTGTTGAAAAACTCAAAATCTGATGTTAGGCAAACATTAAATTCTCGGTTAAACTTGGATGGAATCCGAAGGACATTCCGATCGCCCTGCAAAAAGTGTACTGAGAAAGTGCTCCTAATAAAACAACGATTTATGACTGATCCAAGCGATTTAGAGGTGTAAAAGACAGCATTGAGGATGACCATTGGGAAGGGCACCCTGTTGAGGCAATCCAGAGGAAAATGGGACTGCTGTTTAGGCTGTAGTTGAAGCAAACCAACGATTGTCACTAAGTGTGGTAGATACGGAAGTGGGCTTGTCCTATGGATCGATTCAAAGTATTCTGACTGATTGTTTGGGTTTGTGCTAATTTTCTGCAAGATGGTTTCCAAAAGCGTTGCGAGGCTGTTCACGACGAATTTCTTGCAATGCTTTCGGACCCGATCTTGCAGAAAGTTTGCTCAAAACGCAACCCATCGCTCAGAATACTTTGAATCTATTCATGAGACTAGTCCACTTCCTCAGCTATCACACGTACTGACAATCGTTAGTCTGCTTCAACTACAGCCTGAACAGCATTAACATTTTTCTCTGGATTGCCTCAACAGGACGTCCTTCCAAAAGGTCATCCTCAATGCTTTCTTGTCCATCTCTTAATCGCTTGACCCAGTAATGAATTCTTGTTCTATTGGGAGCACTGACTCCATAAACTTTTTACAGAGCGATCGAAATGTCCTACGAATTCCATCCAAGTTTAACCAAGAATTTAATGTTTGCCCAAACTTCAAATTTTGAGTTTTCCCTAGTTGCACAAAGTATGATAATGATAAATGGCTACCAATCAGCATCAAATACGCCAACAAGATTGAAAACTTGCAGGTTAACACAGTAAAGGCTCAGCTTTATAAACATATAATTTGTTTAATTCAATTTTGTTCCAATCAAAAGTTATAGGTACATT
Organism: Mermis nigrescens; assembly: GCA_036768485.1. NCBI lineage: Eukaryota > Metazoa > Nematoda > Enoplea > Mermithida > Mermithidae > Mermis > Mermis nigrescens. Next base: position 4,872,352 of record JAVLUZ010000143.1, read on the forward strand.
CCGCGAACTTTTTGATCAACCCTCGTATATGCATGCATGTACGTATGCATACACAGTCCCGTTTCGTACTACAGGATAAAAGGAGCGCAATTCAGCAACAATTCAGCTTATCATTATTCAATTTCGAGCACCATACACTTTCTCACATTCACACAGCCAGATATGAATGCTGGTGAAAAGCACGCAAAATACATGTTTATTGTACTGTACGCAAATATAAAAAACCGCAAAGTCTCAAGTTTAAAAAATAAGAAACGTGAGTTCTGCCTATCTAAATACCAATTACTTTCGAATTGTCGCATTTTGATTAAAAATAGGAAGATTGGAAGGATAAGCTTAATCCTACAGATCTCCACCATGCAAGATCTGGGGGGAGGGGGTTTTCACCCTCCACAAGAAATCACGATTTTTGTAAGTTTCCAAGAATGTCCTAAAAATTAGTAAAAAATAGGGTTGTTAAAGCATTTTCAGCCGTCAATTTGCTCAAAAGTGTCAAATTTTCGGCGCTTCGCGCCATACAACCGCGTTTTGACTACATTTTGTTTTTAATCCCTTTGACATTTTCAACATTGTTCGAATTTTTTTATGTTTTTATGCTCTAGAAAGAGAAAATACCGTCAGAAACGCCAAAAACGATGTTTTGACGCGTATTTACCATTTTCGGGCCCAAAAAGGCACTATAAAATTTCACCCCCACCCGAAATTCACATGCTGTGCAAGTCTGATCTCCGACAATTACTCTGATCGCCTCCTTCCCATAACCCAAGCAGGTCGTCAAAGTACGACGGCGACGAATTATTATTGATTGATACCGAAAGCGATTTCTCGAGTTTATTCGACGCCGATTTGTCAAGCGATTGGCAAGCATCAGCAGCCATAGCTTCTTTGTGCCAAACCACCCCAGCCGCCGAAGCAGCGTCAACGTTGCGATTGACGGACGAAGCAGTCATATCATTAGCTGTAATAAGCGAAGAATTAATTATACCCAAACCTACAATCAAGATTCTTAGTCAAAATTTATTCTTGCAGCATTTTTTGCAACTGTTTGTCGACAATTATGCCGCATCTATGACTGAAATGTGTGCGCCGATTTTTCGACTTAAATGCGTAGAGCTCGTCTTCATACATGCACAAAACGATCAAAAATGTTGGGAGGGGTAAGCTGAGCTTCCTTATGAGGGGATTTAAATTAGCAATCTTGTTATTTAATATCAAATTATGATCCTTAATTCGTTCCATTTTATTCTTCATGAATATTTATGGTTAAATTCACATGAAAACAAATAACAATAAGAACAATGGAATGGCCTGTATCAACAAATAAGTACGAAATAATGTAGGAAAAATGTTTGAATGAAATGAAGTAAACAGCCCATTCTCAAAAATAAGTATTATGTACTTAGAATCCCCCTCATAGACGCCATTTGATGCTTTTTCTTGATTCAAGCCATACATGAAACAGGGAGTGATTAAGGGATCCCCCACTCAGAGTTGGTCGTTCCCCATTTCTCCAAAGCCAGAAAATTATTCAATCCCCTCAATTTTCGGAAAAAAATTGCGTTTATGGCCGTTTTTAGGTGCTTTTTGCCAAAAATTGTAGGTCATCCCCCTCCCCGCCTAAAAATAGCTGGAAATCCCCAATTTAAAATTTCAAGCTGTTACATATGTGTTTCAAGCAATAGGCTCTGGTCCGAAAAAGGCTTGAGGAGAGGAATATACTTTTCAAAAGTTGTGGCAGTACCGCCTCTGCATAAATTTCAACATGTTACATACACATGCTCTGAGACAATATTCTAAAGCGACTAGAACGAAATTGAAAATTTTAAAATTAAAAATTAGAATAAAAAATCACATCTTTACTGTACTTTCGTCCGCTAAAATCACGGAGAAAGTGTTCGATATGTATAGCTTAGAATCGCCTAACAATGACTCGGGACTCGGACCCTGAAGTGGGGGATACCCCTACTGACACCTATGGGAATGTGTGGATTTAAATGTAAGTATCTTATCCATGAAAGCTCAAACAGTCACATATAGTGTATAACTATAGACGATTCTCCAGCACAATACATAAAGCATAAAAAGGGAACCAAGCTTTATGCCGGGAGTAAGCATCAGTTACGAACAGACATGCACAGCATGGGAATTCTGGAATGGTGAGGGAGGGGAGCGAAATTTTCAAACGTTTTTTTTGGGTACGAAAAAAAGTGTCAAAAACATCATTTTTCGGCGTTTCTGACTTGCTTTATCTATTCGGAGCGAAAAAACAATTAAATTTTGAAAAAAATATCAGGAAAATTCGATCAAATTGAACAAAACATAGTCAAAAAATGAGTCTGTTGCGCAAAGCGTCGAAAATTTGACACTTTTGAGCAAATGAATATCTAAAACGCACAAAAAAGTACCTTTTCTACGATTTTGTTGTTGTTATTTTTTAAAAAATTGCGAATTTTAGGGGAAGGGTAAAAAACGTATCGGGGGGGGGGGTGAAAACTTTTCTGAAGACGTGAAACACCCTTCAAGATCATGTGCATATATGTGATTATGGACATTACTTTCAGCGTGTTTATTAATAAAAGTAATCAGCGTGTAGTTTTAAGTCATAAAAATAGATAGAAAATGACAATGAATTGTGCAAGGCATACATTATGACGCGAGATTTACCTAACTTCCGTTACACTAGAGATGCGATGTAATATGCATACGTGATACTAGAATGCTAATGACTGCTGACAACCCTTCAGCCAGATAGACTACATAGATACAATAAATAATTTGAGCAATATTTACTGTCCGATTATTTTTACATTTATCCTCATTCCGAAGATTTAACTGTGCACATTAACAATACCCCCCCCGCAAATTAAATTGAACAATACAGCAGAACCCCAGAATTGAATTTTCGGCATATTTTTTTGCGATTTTTCCACTTTTTCCTCATTCAGACACATCAGAACTCGGTCGCTTCTCATGCATGGTAGTCACGCACCATACCTGTCCTAGGAATTTGGAGGGTTTTGACCCCCAAAACAGATACTGACTGGCCCCCTGTAAAATGGCTGCGACCCCCATAATTCTCGATTTTTTTGTAAGAATTGAAAAAAGTTTGCCTTTTGAGCGTTTTAGCTCATTTTTGGCTCAAAAGTCTCGAATTTTCTGCGCTTCGCGCCATACAACACATTTTTTGACTAAATGTTGTTCAATTTACTCGTTTTCTTTCTCTCGAATTTCTCTGTTTTTGTGTTCTAGAAAGAACGAGCATTGTTCGAAACGTCAAAAACAGTGTTTTTAATGTGTAACCACAGTATCTGACCCAAAAAGGCACCTTTTAAAAATTTTTTGAGCCTGACCCCTAAGAATGCCCAAGTTGAATGTACATACATAGTGGTCACCATAGGTGCCCAAGGTCAGGGTCGGCAGAAGAGGGGAGGGGTAAATCTCAGAATTTTAAAGACAATAAATTTAACGTTCACGAATTTTTTTGTTGTTTAAACGACCAAAAAGGTTAAAAATAGCCTACAAAACGTCTTTTCATGGTAATTTCGCATTTTTAGTCCACTTTGACTGCATTATATCACTTTTAACACTAAAAAATACAGAAATAGATCAATTTTTGGCGTTTTTTGGGTAAAAAAGTACATACATCCGGCGCGAAAACTTTTGACATTTTTACTGCTGTTGATCTCAAAAATGATGAAAAAAACGTTCCGTCAGCTGAAAATCGCCGGCAAGTACCTGTGTGGCTGATCCCTCAGCGGGGAGGGGGGGTGATACCCCTCCCCCATATGTGCATGCATGGTGGTCACCAGTAATCTAAATTTAGTATTTCGGTCCCAAATGGTCGCCCATTCGCAGAGAACCAGAATTCAAAGCAATTAAACGAATGACAGTGAATGATTGTATATCAAAGTGATATAAGTCATGCATGTACGAGTACGTAAGTCTGAAGCGAAGAAAAGAAAAAAACAGGTGAATTATCCATTGAAATTCCAACAGGCTGACACGTTATGTAATTTATGTACATTATGTACGTGTCTGCACGTCTGACTTACTACTCGATAATCGGCAATTATTCCGGCTATTCAGATCGACAGGACTAGTGATAATTGTCTCGGATTTAAGTTCGCGATTTCCAGCAACCGAAGTCGAACTTAATATGGCATTTGGAAGAGATAAGCCGAGCAAATCGTCAAGTGCCGACGGTTGTGAAGATGCTTGTGCAGATGTAGGTAAGCCGCCGTTGATATCTTCCAGCAAAAGAGCCGGATCGATCGGTCGGAGAAAATCGTTGGGGGCGGAGCTAGCTGCTTCTCCGTTGGTCATATTAGATAAGGTAGGAGTGACTTGTCGAACGACCGGCTCATTTATACCGCCGTCGGAATGGTCTAAATTTGACCAACAATCAAGATTTCTTTGTCACCAAAGAACATAAAAGCTTAGAATTAAAAAGACGTTTAACAAGAAAGAATTTAGGCTCAAAATTCTATTCAATTTTTCTTGGAATTCGGCCCCATGGTTCAGAAGCTCAAATTTTTTTACACCATTGACTTTTGTGCAAAAACTCGCTTTTTAGGCTTTTTAGCCATTTTTGCGAAATCAGAAAATCGTTTTTACATTCTCCTCTTAAAATGACTAAACGCCCTTTTCTCCTAAAATTTTCAGCCATTGCACGTCACACATGCACATCAAGGGGGAGGGGTTGAGGAGAGAGGGTATAACCCCCTGAAGGATCAACCAGACAGGTACTGTCCGGCGATTTTGAGCTGACGGAACGCTTTCTGCATAACTTTTGAGGACAAAAGCAGTAGTAATATTAGAATATTTGATTAAAACTTCAATGTGCTTTTTAGTCAAAAAGCGCTCAACATTGATCAATATCTATATTTTATAATGTGAAAAGCGATATAATGCAGTCAAAATGGACCATAAATGCTTTAAAATGCGATACTACCATGAAAAAGTGTTTTAAGTTTGACCATTTCCTTCGTTTGAATAGCAAAAAATTGTAAACACAAAATTTACTGATGGTTTAGATTTAGGGGTTTTACCCCCTCCCCCCATGCCGACCCTGATCTGGTGCATCTATGTTGCACATGTGTAGCATGAATTCAAAAAAGGTCGGACCAAGGACAAAAATTTGTTTTTTGTAAACGAAACGGAGACCGTCCATAGCTGATGTAAAGAGAATAAAAAGTTTGATAGCAATATATGAAGTTTAATTCACATTCAACGGAGGCTGAAATTGAAGGAAACTTTTGTAAAAATCCAGAGTACCAACTTATACTTGTCTGTCACAAAAATTTACATAACTCAAAAAATAAGGCGTTGAAAAGAAATCGAACTGTTCTCAACTACACGAGGTGGCGGACATGCATGATCTGGAGTAGGGCGGGGCGGTTTCAGCCCCAGAATTCACGATTTTTCAAAAGTTTCCAAAAATCTCAAGAAAATTCGTAGAAAAGGCGCTTTTTTTAGCTGTCTATTTGCTCAAAAGTGTCAAATCTTCGGAGCTTGGAGCCATATACCCACTCATGTTTTGACTAAATTTTGTTCAGTTTGTTCGACATTTTCAATTTTTTCGAATTTCTTATGTTTTTATGCTCTGGAAAGACAGAGCATCGCATCGTCAGAAACGCCGAAAAACGATGTTTTTGACACGTCTTCACCATTTTTAGGTCCAAAAAAGGCACTTTGAAATTTCACCACTCCGAAATTCCCATGCTTGCACGTGTGGTGACGGATGCACTTTGGGGCAAAAAAACTATGTACTGCGAGCATTACACTTAACAGGGTGGATTGCGCCACCCAAACTTGGTCGTCCTCATCCCTTGTCAAAAATTTTTGACCTTCCTCGAATTTTTAGAAAAACTTGCGTTGTTTGGCCATTTTGACACGGTTTTCTCGCAATTTTTGTCCTAAAATTGAAAGTCGTTCCCCCGAAAAATGGCCGACTGCCCCCACTGAAAATTTTGGGCAGTTACGTGTCTGACTGCGATCGCTGGCTGCAGCGGAAGCGGCCAGTGAAACGAGTTGCTGATCTTCGGGTTCGTTGAGCAAGTTGTCGGTGGATTCGGGAATGAAGGCAGGTTTGGCTTTGGTCGGATCTCTGAGACGATTGACGCCGATCGAATCGCGGCCCATCAACCGCATCTCGCGCAGCACCTCTTCTGGCAGCTCGAAATTGTCCTCTGCGTCGTCGCCGTCGGCCATCTTTTTGCCTCCGCCGCCGAACGATGCCGGCTCGCCATACGAAGACGGTTTGTAGATGCCGGCGTAGCGATAATTTCCCTGTCAAACAGACATATTTTTAAAAGATTTCTAATTCAAATTAGGTTTTTTATCAAAAATATACTGTCGAACATACACGCAGATAGGGGGTGGGGGTATTACCCCTGAAGGGTCAGCCGGACTGGTACTGTCCAACGATTTAGATCCGATGGAACGTTTTTGCATCAATTTTGAAGTCACAAGCAGTAAAAACGTCAAATAGTTCTTTTAATCAATTTTTACTCAAAAAGCGCCTAAAATTAATGAATTTTTGCATTTTAAATCTCAAAAGTGATAAAATGCAGTCAAAATGGACTAAAAATGCTTTTTAAATATGTTATGTACCATAAAAAAGTTTTATAGGCTATTTTGACCATTTGGATCGTTAAAACAGCAATATAAATCGTGAACGTTAAATTTACTGTTTCGGAAAACTTTTTCCAAACCTGTCAAGGATAGCCTCAAACACCCGTTATTTACACACAAAATGAATTTTTTCGTCGCTCCCCATCTGTAGAATCATTTCTGCTACAGAAATTTCGTAAGTTTCAATATTTCTATAAATACATTATTGTGCATAGTTTGTCAAAATAACATTAAATAGCATTAGGGCTAATCATTGCAGTGTGTGGCGCTAAGCGACGGATAATGTTCACGTTTTCATCATTCCAAACTCAATTTTTTTCTGTCTAAATACAAGCAAAACAGAAATTATATCATATAGCGCGGATAAAATTTCGGCATTTTTATTTTTTAGGCAAAATTTAGCAGATTTGTGAATATAAGCAGAACAAAAATTTTTGGTTGGCAGGAAATCTTCTTTTATGTCGTTCCTTGACTGAAATTGAAAAAAAATTAGGTGGAATTTTCATTTGAGTAAATTGATCATGAGCCAGTGTACAGACGAAGCCTATAGAAGCAAAAGACCAAAAATAACCACAGAAACTGTTTTTCAACTCGTGGTAATGCAATATTGTTACTTGCAGAAGCTTTTACACGACGAAATATCTTGAAGACAGTGAAAAAGATAGCATCTTAGGCAGAATTTATCGCAGTGAACAATTTATTTTCAGCCTGGGTGCTTCAGATGACTAGTAAACAGCAAATAAATTACGTCGTTAAGATAAAATTAACTTGTCTAATTTTGTTTCAACCCTCAGCGCTTTTTAGCTTTACCTTCGGCGCCGAGGCCGAGGCTCCAAAAAGTGCTGAGCCTTGCCGAGGCCTCGGTCCGATCATTGCTTTTAGCATAAACTAGACGCAAAGTCTTGACACACGAAGGTGCGTTTTTTGAATTAGATTAAAAAAAACAGATGCTTTTTAAATTCGCACTTTAGGATGCTCCGGTAAAAGGCGAACGACCAGACCCTTCCAACGGTTGCCAAACCGGAAATTTTCCTTGTCAGGCACATCTAAACAAGCGCGATATAATGCTCTTGTCCCGAACCATTCCCTTTGCGGCACATTCGAGTCTTCGACGAACTCGTTTTGAACGAAAACGTAACCGAAGCCTACGCCACCATCGGTTATAAGAACGCTGTACATCTCCCTCACAAAATACATGTAACCTTGAAATTCAACCACATTTCCTAATATCTCCACCGACTGTGCGATCCATTCAGAAGTTACCTTGAAAAAACATAATTAATTAAGCAATTATGTACACTAGAAGTGATAAATAAGGATACATTAATCCCACACATGTAACAAGGGGATACCTCATCCAAAGTTAATTGTCCCCATCCTTCGCGAAGCCAGAAAATTTTTGACCCCCCGCCGATTTCCGGAATGAATTTTTAGGCCATTTCCGGTCAAAAATTCGAGGTCATACCTCTCCTAAAAATGGCCCGGGAACCCCTGCTCAAAATTTCGAGCCGTTACATGCATGATTAATCCTGGCTTATTCCGAAAGGTTCAAAATGAAATTTAAAGGGAAAAAACCATCGGAATGTTCTAACGCTCCGCGCAAGATATAGCTCCTGCATTGCTTATTAAAAGAAAGATGCAAAATTGAATTTAAAAAGAGTGAAAATACCAAAACGTTTTCCAAACTACTTAAATTTTCCGCTCTCTATCGCTATAAGCTGCAGAAGTGATCCAAAAAAGCAGAAAATGTCGACAAAACGCCGTTTTATGACCAAAAATCGCTTATGAAGATATAAATATTTTAAAACTTTTGGCGATTTCCCTATAAACAAAATTCTAGATATGGGGCTGATTGCGCTTACATATTCGTCGCTAATTAGCGAAGATCAACGAGCTCACATGTAGATGTTTTAAGGGAGATGGGAGATTTCCTACCCAAAGTCGGTCGACTCCCCCATCCGCCAAAGTCAGAATTTTTTTACACCCACATTTGGCTAAAACTTTTTGCAATTTTTGCCTAAGAATTAAAGGCCATTTGATCTCCACTGAAAATGGCCGAATACTCACTCGCCCTCCTGAAGTTTTGAGCTTTTACATGTATATACAGCCCCACATCCAGGAATTTCTATCAATCAATGGGGAAATCATCAAAATCTTGAAAATGTATACATATAGTGCGTTCATACATGATAAATCGACGTGTTTTGCGTTTTCGGAACACTTTTCTAGCTTCCTGTGATGATAATACACATAAATATTAAAAGATTTGTAAAAATTTTGAACTTTTTCCGATTTTAAACTCAATTTCGCAGACGACTTATTGAGGACAAACAATCAAAAACGTATTTTTGACTTTTTTCTATCATTTTAAGTTCAATTTCCTAGCTTTCTAAAGACATGCAATAGAGGAATTACATCTGGCGTGAAGCGCAAACAAGTTTTGATATTTTTACCCTTTACGCTTTATTTTGCAGCTTGCTGAATATAAACATCAAGTAATTACACGAGACGCAAAGCGCCTGAAGTTTCCAACATTTGCATTCTGCTATACTCTTTTTTGTATATTATTTAAGATAAGCAACACACATATTAAACCTGACACGAAGCATGAAAAAGTTTTGAAATTTTGACTTGTTTATCCTTTCAAGCTTAATTTAGCAGCTTTCTCTGTATGTAGAAGTAATTATTTCTTACACGAACCAATGAAAATTTTTGACATTTGCATACCTACTCTAAAACTCATTTTTGCAACTTAAAAAAAGCAAGGCAGGAATATTATCTGTGAAAAGAGCCTAAATTTTCAATCTTTTTATCCTCTTGAGCGCAATTTTGTTATCTTTCTGCGGATAAAAACAATACAGAAAAGGAATACTCCAGCGCGAAATATTGAAAAAAATTTAGCATGTTCTACTTGTCTATGAAGTTCAAATTTGAGCGGTTTTGAGCGGGCTAGAAGTCAAAGAATATAAATAAACAATAAATCCAAAAATTCCATGTTCTATGTCATAAACTCAAAGCTGAGTTGTTTTGAGTAGGCTAGAAGACAAAAAGTATACCTGAACAATGAATCCAGAGCAAAGCGCCGGAAAAAATTACTATGCTCTCCATGCCTAACTCAAATTTGAGCGATTTTGAGCGGAGTAGAAGACAAAACTATACATAAACATTAGTTTACTAGCCCAAAAGTACGCTAAAAATCTGTTTGGCGTTGTTTTAGACGCACTTAGCCAGTTTTCCATTATTCACTCCGAGGACCCTTAGGAGAGAAAAATTTTTTTATTGCAGGGGGCTGCACAAAATTTGGGTGAGAAATTCAGGCCCCTTCACCCCATGGATACTAATCTGCATGTGAGCTAGGTATTCTCTGTCATATAAAGTATAAATAACCTGTATATCTGGAAACTGTTCGGCAGGCATGGCTCTTACGAGTACGCTGCGACCCCTTTGAATCGAGTCGGGCAGACTTTTAACAGATTCGGGAAAAACGGATAACAAGGCATAAACGGATTGGTCCAAGTTTCGAACGTACAAAATGGCGCCTTCTTGGCTAACAAAGGTCACCACGGCGTGGCTAATCAAAACACGGCTGTTGTTAGCCATCTGCATGTCTACGAAAATTAAATATTTTTGACGTCTACAAACTACGCCTAACATGGTCGGATTACTGAATTCAGAAACTTTTTATAGTAAAAGGTGACATACATAACGCAGCCGAATTGAAGTAAAAATACAAACAAACAACGTCTTCGACGTAAAAGCGTGCGTTTATTTACACTATTTTAACCACTTTCATCATTTATGGGGCCCCGCCGAAGTCAAACATATTCCGAATAAAATGCCATCGCTCAGTAATCTTATACAGATAAGTAAGGTTGCTGTATAACAAGTAAGAAGTTATTGATAACCATTTGTTTGTACGGGACAAAGATTTTGAGGCTCGTACAAAAATTTTTGAAGTCATCTTTGTACAACAAGCAAAGACTTTTTGCGACAAATTGATAGTAATTTCAATGCTTGTTTGAATATTTTTAAGCAAAAATGTAAAAATTTTCGGCGCTTCGCGCCGATTACTTTTATTAGTTAGTCTATGTAGTTCCAAGCACGGGCATTAAACACTCCAAAATCAACCATGACGCTTATTATTCGATTAGATCAGCGTATTGCAGTGGCCGTATCACTGCTGATTTTGTAATACAAGTTACTTTAGCTTCCTGAGTCGAGTTTTATGTACCTATGCGTTGCGTATGTAAATTTGTCTAAAAACTCGTACAAATTTCCGCTCTTCACGCCGAACTAATATGATCAACTGAAATTTAGTACGAAGTAACACCTTCTTGGACAGCCTACAGGTAGTATATGCCACACTTATACATAGCATATACATACGTAAAATGTGTATATTTAATTGCGTACCTACCACAAATATTATACGTACAATTTTTTAGCTCGTACAAAGACTTTTTTGTAGATCTTTTTACAAGTACAAAGAGGCTAGTAAAAAAAGAACAGTGATGATGATACATTTTTAAAATTCACATCTTTTTAGTACCTACCTATTGTCTAATTCGCCGAGATTTTTGATAAATGAGTTAGATGTAGCACAAAATTTTCAGTCTGACAAATGATGTATTCTAAAAAATAAGCAAAGATGAATGACCTGTGACAATGTAGTAACCGCTAGGGGGTTTAGAAAGTTTGTTCACCAAGCCGTTTGGCAGCGGATCCTCGTAGCGAGCATTGCAAATGACTCGATCGCCCTGGCGAAAAATTCGAGTCAAATTATCCACACTTAAAGCACCATTGTTGAGAGTAGTTTCCTGACTGTTTAACTGAAGCGTTAAATGACGATAAGCGCCTTCGAGGTTAACCTGACCACAAGTGGCAAACATTTCACTTATAAATCCGCATGCTCCTTAAAGCGAGAAAAACATTGTATTATAAGCACCGCGTACACAAAAAAGGCAACGCGTACATATTTCAAAATTTTTTAAGAAACTGGAAATGTAGCAGCAAGCAGCATCTGTTGCGTCCATGTAACGGGGAAAGGGGTTCCCCCACCCAAGGTTGGTCGTCCCCTTATCCACCTAGAGACGGAAAATTTCTAACCCACGCTACGATGTTTTTTCGGAAAAAATTGAAGTTTTCAGCCATTTTTAGGTGTTTTTTGGCCGTTTTCGGCCAAAAATTGGAAGTAATTTAACCCCCCAACCGAACCCCAGAATTTGGTCGCTGCCCATGTATGTTCATTATGATACACGAGATGCACTTATAACCTTGAACTAAAGAAGGATACTTTAGAAAAGAAGTGTTGGGGCTGGGCCAACTTGAATCCCGATACTGAGTTATAAGAGTGAATCCCATACACGTACATAAAGGCTGGCCAAAAAAAGCAAAAAAGCAACTAAAAATGACCCAAAAATGCAGTGGTCAGAAATCTTACGACTTTGGGGGATAAGGGGACGACTAAATCTAGGTGGGGATCACCTCCCCGTTTTACCCGTCAGATGAACTTCCCCCTAAAATTTTTGACAATTTCCAGCTAGAAAAATATTTAACAAAACGTAGACATGCTTTTATGAAAAAATAACAAGAAAAAACATAACACTAGAAGAAATAGCAGGTTTTAATGATTGTCGGCTATCATTTGTTGTAATTTCTTAAAATTCTCCGGCGATTTGATCCTGGCAGCCTGAAAGACACATTGTTGCGCTACAAGTCTTGAGAGACAGCGGATATTTTTGGCTTTGGTAGGAATTTCTGATTGATTAACGAAGTGATTTCGGTAGTTTTTAGTAAAAGCTTCCTAAAATTTTCGGCGTTTCGCCCAGAAATCTGTAATAGGTTTTTCATTGATTCAAGCGCATCAATATAATTATAGTTTCCCAAGGTCGAAAGTTCAGGGGGTGGTGAAATTCCAAAATTTGAGACCACTAGATTTAGAGTTCTAGCCTTTTTTGCAGGTCAAATATGAAAAATGGCTAAAACATCCTAAATAGCATGTTTTAATGTGGAAAACTGCATTTTTAACTACTTTTTGTCCCATTCTGACTAGTTTCGTCACTCTTGTAAGTAAAAAATATAAGAATTCATCGAAAATTTTGACTTTTCAGATCATTTTTACTTCATTCTAGGTATTTTTTGGGTAAATAAAACAGAAATGTACTAGTCGGCGCGAAGCGCCAAAAAATCTTTAACCTCTTCGCTGCTTTTGTACCTAAAAATCATTGCAGAAAATGTTTGAAGCTCAAAATCGCCTGATAGTGATTCAAGTCTCGGACCCTGAGGTGAGGGTAATACCCCCTCACCCCCTATAGGAATGTGTGAATATAATGAACAGGGCAGTAATTCACTGATGCCCATCCAGTGGCGAATCTAGGATTTTCCTAGGGAAGGAACCCCAATTTTTTCAGAAAAGCAGTCAAAAATAGGTCCAATGAGTTGCTCTTCGTGGGCGAAACAACATTTTTCGGCGTTTTACGATGTCTTCTTTTATTGAAAATAATTTTTGGCGCAAGATATTCTGAAAATGTTTTGAAATTTTCTACAATTTTGTTCGGAAAAAAACATTATATTTCTTTGACTTTATCGAAAATTCAGCGCAGAGCAACGGAAAATTTGTAGAATTCAGGCAGAAGGACTTTTAGAAGCTTGATTTACCGGTCGATGAAAATTCTTAAAAGTTGTGCTTAATAATTGAAGAAATCTATGCTCAAATGACTCTTTCTACTCTCGAAATGGTTTTGAAACCTATTCCACGAGCAATGGCTTACAGGCCGCCAAATTCAATAATTATTATTGTGAGCACTTGGATCGGTCTGAAAAAATTGCACGTTTTTTGAGGTCTACTAATTTTAAGCAATAGCGTTGCAGACTAACAGTACTTTCCTAAGTTTGGCAATTAGGACAAAATTACTACATACTGAAGTATGTAATACGTCTATCTCAATATTGAGTTTGAGTACTTGAATCGGTCTTAAATAATTGCACTTTTTAAAGGGTTACTTCTTTTAGGCAATAGCGTTACAGACTAACGGTACTTATCTAATTGTTGCAGTAATTACGTGAGGGTTAGAATAAAATTATTATATACTTTACTATGTACATAGTATGTCTATCTCAATATTGTGCTTGTTTATATCATCACATTTTATATTCCAATTTATTATTTTATCATGTAAGCCTTCTGCGTCGTAGCTTTTGTTGCTAAAGACATTGGCTGCTAAAGTCAGCAGCTTTTGTTTAAATCTTGATCATTTAGCATTACACAAAAGAATCATTAAAACAAATCCACCAGCTGACAGAAAAATGAATGGGCTTTAGGATAAAAGACGAAATTTGCTTGGTGTGCGATTGTGATACAGAAATTAACAGTAAATTTACAGATATAGGTTTTTCATCAAGACAAAGTGCATGTAATTTAGTTGCACCGTTAAAAAGTTGTGTCTTCTATTAAATTTCTTTTTTAGCCCACCCTCAATACATTGTTTAACGATCGCCCCTAAGCTATACTCAAGTGAATGAACGAACGCCAAAGCAAAACAAAAAAATATGTTTTCAAAAATGTTTACCAGAAATGGCTAATTTTCCGCCAGTATTTGTTAAACGAGCTCTTCTATTCTGGCCTTTGATGCGATCAATATCATCTTCAGCCGTTTCCTGATCATCCGTTAAACCAAGGCGACCGTTGACTGCAGATCGCGATTGACGCAATGGCGGCAATGTTAACCCGGCTGCATTAGTACGCCTTGAGTATCCGTCCTTGAAATCAGGCGGACAAAAAATTAACTGGACTAAATTCACGTCAATATATATATATATATATATATATATATATATATATATATATATATATATATATATATATATATATATAGGTGTATGCATACATAGTACATATGTGATATACGTATATATATATACAGTATACATATATTATAATGCTGGACCCGGACCCGGACCCGTTATTACCCGGATCTTTTTGAGACCCGGACCCGGACCCGTTATTGAAAATTTTTGAGACCCGGACCCGGACCCGGAACCGGTAAAATTCTGCTTGAAAAATAACGGGTTACGGGTATTAAAAAAATTTAAAAAGATGCGAATGATGAAAGACTTGAATGGTGACTAAACACTTTATTTCCAACTTCTAAATCGTCACATTAATACCAGATAGTATTTCAAAAACAATCAGATTCATCTACTTGTATAAGTTTAAGAGGCAATGAATCAGGGTCAAGGTGTTTTTGAATTTGTTCAAATTTTTTTCTGTTTGCAGGGGCGGATTTGAGGTTGGTGGGGGGGGGCGGCTGCCCCCCATAGGCCAAAAATATTCGGCGAGATAAAGAATTTTATGCAATTTGCAATGATTTTTATCCGTCAGTGACCATAATTTCTCAAAATTTTCCGGCGCAGCGCCAGATGACATATTTACTTTCTTGGCGACCTGGAGCATGGTTTTTTTTATTCGGCAAAGATTTTTACCGATGTACAAAGACTTTACGAAACTGTCTTTGTACATGTACTAAGATTTTTGGAATACTAAAAACTGCAAAAAAGGTCTGAAATTCGCAAACATTTTCGGTGCTTCACGCCGAAATGAGTGATTGTGTATAATTGTGTATCCTATATATCTTGATAATAGCAGAAATCACATTTCGAAAGGAAAAATGTCAAATTTTTCGGTGCTTCGCGCCGTTTCAAGACGATCTTAATGATTTTTGCCCTCATAAAACCAGGAATTACATAGCTAAAATACTCTACCAAAGGTCAACAACTCTGTTTTTACCACATTAAAGTCGCTACCATACTATATCATAGTACTCAAAAATTTGTGTGCACAAAATGTACAAAGACTTTTAGGGACCATCTTTGTATACGCATGTACAAAAGGACCTTGTACAAAAAACACTGCCTGGAAGCCATTTCCTGTTCATGTAGGTTTAAAAACAATTTTAACAGCAGAAACAGCTATTTTTTCCACAGTTTTCTTCTATTTTCAATCAAAAATTTCGATGTTTCGCATCAAATGCTATAAATATAGGAAATCAAGCAGTAAATCATGCTTCTAGACGTCTATCCGCAGTAATTCGAGCAATTTTTTATCAACACGTCTCAAATCTGGATCGTTTCTGCCCCACTTTTTTTGCTAAAAAATTATAGACATATATCACGTTTAGATGTATAAATAATTATTCAAATCGTATATGAATAATAGGACCATTTTGTTCATATAAGACATAATTCACAAATTCTCGTGGACCCGGACCCGGACCCGTTATTTTTTCCAGACCCGGACCCGTACCCGTTATCTGAAAAATTTGAGACCCGGACCCGGACCCGATATTCCAAAAAATCTGGACCCGTTGCATCCCTAATATATATATATATATATATATATATATATATATATATATATATATATATATATATATATATATATATATATATATATATATATATATATATATATATATAATATATATATATACAAAAAGACCGACATCGAATTTTTTAGTTATCCATCGATTAAAAAAAACCGCACCTCCCAGATGTGTGCCGTTATAGCTGTGAGGGGGGAACAAATTTCGCACTCGCTGTGATAAACATATAAGAAAAAAGGAGGCCAAGTATGTATATTATAGGTAGCGCTATCGCGCTACCTACGATATAATTATACATATCCGCATACATGTAAGAGGGGGGATGAAGGTATCCCCCACCCAAAGTCGGACGTTTCCCATCCCCCAAAGCCAAAAAATTTTTAACCCCCATTTTGAGAAGAAAATAGATTTTTTGGGTCGTTTTTAGGCTTTGTTTGGCCATTTTCGGCCAGAAATTAGAGGTTATTTACCCCCCCCCTCCTAAAATTGGCCGGGGACCCCCTCCCAAAATTTCGAGCCGTTTACATGTATGGATATCCGTATAACGTTATATGTACACAGGTTTGTCAGGGGAGGGTGGTGGGGGATTAGGGCCTCCTCCCCCAAATGAAAAAAATTAATGATTTTTCACAAGAATCCTTCATGGAAAAAATGAAAATTCTTTAGTGAACGACCACCAAATGTAGTTTTAGCACTTCTGAGCTAGTCAATTCAGAATTTTTCGGATGTCTTACTTTTTCCACTTATGCTTAACATCTAAGAAGGAAGCCCGGACAAGAACCAAGCATATTAAATACGTTGGTATTTTAAATTATCGAGCTATCAATTTACGTCTACAAAAAAAGGCATTAAATTTAGCAGAAAGTACGCTTTAAATGAAAGTTGAATGGTGCTAATGAGAACCTTGGCCATTAGTACGACCTCCTAGTCAGTAAAGGACTTTTCAGGCAAAAGTTTTGTAAGTTTTAACGCTTTTTAACCAATATATGTATTATTCAGTCGGATTCCAAAAAAATTTCATCGTTCAGTTACCATACATCATCGGAGGGAGAGGGGGGGGTTGAAAAGGGTTTTCACCTTCCACAGAATTAGCGATTCTGCAAGTTTCCAAAAATTTCCTGAATTCTTGTCAACCTTCGGCTTTCTGACGAAGAAAACACACAAAATTTTCAACATGGCGTGAAACATCCAAAAATGTGGATACTCGTATTTTACCGTCATAAAGAGAAACGACGCGGTGAACGGCATTAAACACCGAATGCCTTTTAGATTCAATTTTTAACATTATGAAGGCTTACAGAACGGATAAATATTAATTCCGGTGCCGAGAACTTTTTAAAATTTTTGACGTCTTTACTAGTCTTGTTCCCCAAAAACCTTCGGACATCGGCAAACACGGTACCGGAAAGTTTTGCACATCGAGAAAATCTCCGCTGAATAATACATGTACATGGTCATAGTCTTAAGGGTATTGGAAAATTTCAAAATTAGCTTATAATTATTTTGCTACCTACATATATATTTATTCAACGCTATCATGTTTATTTTGCACAACTTAGGTACGAGTAAATAGAACGTTTGCATGTAAATTTACATATTGTATTTAGGCATTCTTGTCAAAATTTTAAACACCCAAAATTAGACAAAGCACGTAATCAATTTCCCAAAGACTGTAGGTAACGTAAGTTTTAAATAAAATATTTTGCGCTAGACCGTACCCTATCAAACTACTCTTCGGTGTGGGTCAGTCAGTGATGTTATTCATGGTGGGCCATAAAGAAACAAATTGCCTATCGAACCATACTTTCCCAAGGTCAAGAGTTGAGGGAGGGGTGAAATCCCAAACCGGGGGACCAGCAAATTAAGTGATGTATTATTATTAGCCGACACTATTTTTTGTACGAGCTTCTTTGTGCATGTACAAAGATCTCCGAAAAGGTCTTGTATGAGCGAACAAATTTTTGTAGATATATTATATAAATATATGTTTAATTATACACATTTTAAAATACTACTAGTGTGTGACCTGCGACCGGCATGCAGTTATAAACAGTGTTTTTTTTGCACAAGGTACCTTTGCACATGTACAAAGATGGTACCCAAAGTCTTTGTACATTTTGTACATGCACATTTTTGTGTACTATAATATGGTACAGTAGCGATTTTAGTGTGGTAAAACAGGATTTTTCGACCTTTGGTACCTAGTGTATTTTAGCTAATTTCTAGGTTTCTGAATATTTGACATTCTTCCATTCTAAATAAAATTCTACCATTTTAAAGATATATAGGGCAGACAATTACTGATTTCGGGCGAAGTGCCGGAATTTTTTGGGAATTTTACATCTTTTTACAGTTTTTGTCCCCCAAAAATCTTTGTACATGTACAAAGACGGTCCTGAAAAGTCTTTGTACATCGGGAAAAATCCTTGCCGAATACAGAAAAACCGTGGTCCTAAATGTGATAATTCGACCTGAATTGAGTTGATAATATTAGTTCGGCGTGAAGCGCCGAAATTTTCATGAGCTTTTGATGGAATTTTCAAATAAAACTCGACTGAGAAAGCTGAAACATCTTGTACTAAAAACTCAGAAATATAACAGAAATTGTAATATGCCAATTAAATCTTGTAATAAGCACCAGTGTGCTTATAAATCCAATGCAACATCAAGACAAATTGGTCAATTTCATCTTTGAACGGCAAAAAAGTGCAAAGTGATTAAATAGTACTTATTTTTTGCATAAAATTTTTAAAAAACAGTAGAAAGAGATACAAAAGATGTTTGAATCTGCATAAATATGCCTAGATTACACAAAGATTGATTTTGGAGTGTTTAATGCCCCTGCTTAAATCTAAATACATTATATTAGCGATATTTTGCGCGAAGCGCCGAAATTTTTTGAAATTTCCTGAAAAATACTGAAAAAACGTTAAAATTAATATCACTTTGCCGCCACAGAAAGTATTTTAACATTGTATAAAAATGGCTCCAAAGTTAAATGCATGAGCCGAAATAGATTTTTGGCGAAAACCTGCATTTTTTGTCCATTTTTAGGTGCGTTTTTGCGATTTTCGGCCAAAAATTTTTGGGCATTTGCCCCCCCTAAAATGGCCGAAAACCATACGTGTAACAGGGGGCTTTAAGGAACTCTTCACCCAGGGTTGGACGTCTTCCCCACACTCCTCAACGACAGAAAATTTTGACCCACCCTCCCCAATTTTTAGCAAAAACTTGCGCTTTTTGGCTATTTTTAGGTGTTTCCGCCACTTTTGGCCAAAAAACGAGCCACTGACTCACCCCTAAAAAGGCCGAGAGATATACATGTAAGAGATGGCTTGGGCCATCCAACCCATGCTTTTAAGTCCCGAACCCCCTCAATCAAAAAATTTTTGACCACCCTCCCCATTTTTGGCAAAAACTTGCGCTTTTTTTGGCTATTTTTAGGTGTTTTTGCGATTTTTGACCTAAAATTGGAGTCCCTAACCCCCCTCCTTCTAAAAATGACCAGGGACCCCTACCCAAAATTTCCAGCCGTTACATGTATGCCGAGGACCCCCTCTCCCGAAATTTTGAGCTGTTACATGCATGTTTTATAGAGATAGTTTGTCTATTTACTCTTGCATACATTCAAAAATACTGTATCACTTCGTGAAATTCTAATAGTTAGGTGCACTTCTGCCATACTAAAAATTAAGTTCAAAAAAGTTCAAGAATTTTTCACCAAAAATCGTCTGACAGTGACATGAGTCTTGGACCTTGAGGGGGTAATACCCCCTCACCCCCTATGGGAATGTGTGTATCGGACCTTGTAACTTCGTAACGACGAGATTAAATGAAATGCGACTTGCTTTGATAAAAAGCCTGCCATCACTGTATTCTAAAACTAAAGTGACAATTATGCTTATCGCTTTGCTCGGAAGCTGCACACAATTTAGCAAAAGTCGTTTTTCCAAGTCATGAAAGCATCTGTCAGAAACATTAATTGTATCAATTGTTGCCTGTAAGTTTGCAGCACTCTATGACAGATGAGTAAAATTTGTTTTTAAGACACTTTATTTAGCTATCACTGAACTAATTTGCTTTGCAGCATTATGGGTTATTGTAAAAAATAATCAAGCTTTAATCAAAAGTTGCACGTTCCGGCAACTGCATGCTAATTAGTTAAAAACGTTTATGATAAATGTAGCGACCCGTAGTAAAATGCATTTGTCTCACACAGATTAGACCAATCAAAATCAAAATGAATTTATTATTGAACAAATACTTTTACTATATCGTTTAGAGCAGACCGCGCTTAATTATCTGTTTCTGTAAAGATAGCTTATCTTATGCAGTGAACTGCATTAAATTTGGTCGAGTATTTGCGAAGTTACAAGGACCAATATGCGATTTGTTTTTTATAGTCCGCCCTGTATAATCCTGGTTCACAGAGTGTTCGCATATATTTCTGTTTTCTGTCCTTGGAAAAAACGAGTTATAGTAATTTCAACTTCCCAGCTTCAGGGTCTAGTATTCCAATAACCTTAAAATACCCTGTGTGCACGTATGTGCTGAATACAAAAAATATGGTCAATACGAATAGTCTCTCGAGTCTTTAATTTTGCGCACTAACTGACGATATGGACAAATAAGCTAAATTTCCCAACATTATGCTAGCAGTGGAGACCAAACAGCTGCATACCTGACCCCGCCTCGATAGTGAATCAGCTGCTGCAGTATGCCCATTAGTCATGCCTGCATTAGAGTCGGCGATGTCTTGGCGACCTCTTACGTGAACACTAACTTCATAAGGTTCTGTTTTGCTGAGAATCGTTATGCTGATCAAATCGCTACTCTCAACAAAGGAGGGCAGTAATGGGTTCTGGAAATCTAGAATATTAAACCAAGCAAAATAGGGTAATCAATCATACATACACATAGGGGGACCCCCTGAAGGGTCAGCCGGGCAGGTACTGTCCGGCGATTTTGAGCTGATGGAACGCTTTTTGCATCATTTTTGAGATCAAAAGCAGTAAAAACGTCATAATTTTTCCGGCGCTTGGCGCCAGATTAGTACTTTTAAGTACTTTTTACTCGAAAAGCGCTCAGAATTGATAAATTTTGCATTTATCGATGTTAAAAGTGATATAATGCTGTCAAATAGACTAAACATGCTTTTAAAATGCGATATTACCACGAAAAAACGTTTTATAATCTATTTTGATCCTTAAAACAGCAAAAAAGTCGTTAACGTCAAATTAAATGTTTTGGATTTTCGGGATTTAACCCCTGCCGACCCTGACCTTGTGCGCCTCTGTAATCAATCCTTTGTATATTTACGTACGTACGTCACGTCTTATAACCTGTTGAAGATAACTGCTGAAGAAATTTAAAAAAATTAATTTTATGAAATCGTGACCAATGCAACAAAAGAAGAGAAGAAACACCGAATCGTTATTATTATTTTAATTGTTATTTTATCATTACAGTACCTATTTACATATCCTAAATTTTAACCATTTACATTACTGCTATGTACGCACATACATATGTACATATTATGCAGGATTGTTTCACGTGTTGCATTATGTAGGTGCAGTGAATGACGGAATGTAAGAATTTAATACACTGGCAAAAAATAATGATAGAAATTGCACATAACCGAAAACGACGAGCGTCAGGATTTAAATTTATTCTATGTCGCTTTACATTAATATCTGCTTTTATTGAAAATCCACTAAAGTAAGCATCTATAGCTGTTATTACGAGATTATTCTAAAAACTCAAATACATATCTATGTAAGCATGCATGGATAATAAATTATTTTTTATCAGCAAGGGCAGTCAGTACAACAGGGCCTTTGCTTTTGAAAAATTGCCCAATGTTAATTTCGGAGCCTAATTGACTGTTTTGCAAATCATGATTTCAATGACTTTTGAAGTTGCTTCCACTGCTCTCTACTCTATGAACAAAATAGGAATAATGCGTTCTTCAATAACAACATTGGAAAGTTGCCTTGTCAAAACTCATCTAAATACATAAGCTTATTTCAAAACAACATCTATAAGCTCAAAAAGAATGTGAAACCGTGCCAGGAGTCTACTTTTACAATTTTTAATTTTTAGCTGTACTGCTTAATTCGAGTCTCCCTTAGCCAGGCTCATGTCAATTAAATACTTAAAATGTATTAGTATCATGCCATTTTACTAGCTAATTTGCATAAATAAGCTAAAGGTGGCACAAGTTCGGCCAAAGAGCGCGTCAGCGGCTTAACATTTTCCAAATTTGTCATCTGTTTGTTGCCATAATCAACGAAATGGACGATGCTATAACTCGTATCGATCAAGCGAGCTCTATACCATCTAAATAAAATCATTTTCACGATTTTAAAATAGAAGCCAACGACAAGATTGTGCGAGCAGAGATTTTTCAAAAAGGCGACCAACTCCCAACTCCAAATCACTTTCACACATCTTGCACAAACTAGCAATGTTTCTATGCTACGATTTAGGGTTTTTCCATTTTTATTTGAGAATTTATGCCTAATTTCAGAAATATTAAGCAAAATTTTTACAGCAGAGTGGTGCTTTGTGTTCAGCTCAAAATCAATTGAGCTTTTCGAGTATTAATACAATTTCATTTTTACATGTACTTCCACGCTTAGTCAGGCTGATCAGTAAGGGATGAGTGAAATCCAAAACTGTGAACACGGAAGCGTACAATATAGGATTTTTAATACAAGTTGAATTTACAAGATCATGTTGAAATCCCCAGGAATCAAATAATTTCGGGCAAAATCATTCGATATTATCTTTTTTAACAAAAATCAGGGGAAGGAGGGTTCAGACTTTGGGGGGGATATGGAGACGGCCAACTTTGGGTGGGGGATATCCCATGTCTCAGTTACATGTCTGACAGGACCTATTATCGAGAAAGGCATTCATCGTTAAATCAAGCGTAGAAATGACTATAAATAATGCTGAGCTGATATTAGTACTAAGATATTCAATTTTCGCATATTTTTCGAAGTGTTAATAGAGCACTGCAGAATTCACCAGATGTATCCCGTACATGCTTCTTACTTTAGAATTTTCATTTAATTACTTATTATCTTTGAGGTATTTAGCAGCACACGGCGATCCATTGCAGTACGCCGTCGTCCGAGTAATAGATGGAAAATTGAGTGTATCATATAATTCGTTCATGTTGTGCTGAAGATCGCGCAAAATTTCGACCGAAGAAAGACACTGGAAATAAAAATTGACCCAATCGTCGCCATAAGTCACTACGCCTTCCATTTGCTCGCCCACACATACACTTTGATCATCGTATGTCATCGCTATCTCATCGTCCACGCATTCTAATCGCATAGACTAGGCAAGAAAAATATATTATAGTTTACAAGAAAACAAACAACGTGCACATTGAGGGGGTATCCCTGAAATTTTAAAAGCATACCCCCTCAGGCTATTTTCCCCAAAACATATTGCTAAAACCATGAAAAAGCGTCAAACGACGTCTGCCAGTATAATTTTAGGTACAAATACTTATTTTTCGAGCAGCAGAGTGTCCAACTCATTCCTATTGTTTTCATGCAAATTTAGCCACAAAAATTCATGAAGAATAAGATACAATGAATTAAGCATTAGAATTTGACATTATATATTAGAATTAAAAGCTCCTTTACCTCTTCCCAAGAAAACTCCGATTAATCCCCCAGAACTTTCGACCATGTGCATGTATGTGCAAGCATGATGCAGAAAAGTGGGAAACAGAAGCAATCGTTCAACGATTTGTAAAACCATCCCTGTAATTATATTTTCACTGCATACGTTTCAACTTTCTGTGAGGTAGGAGGAGCATACATAGGTGTGCAGGAACAAACTTTCAAGGACATGAATAAATAGAAACACTTGAAGATAGCTTAGCGTATTGTAGAATACAGTTCTACGCAGCGACAAAATGATGGTATTGCTTTAGAAACATCATTTTGAGCACTTTTGGCAAATATAACTTTTTTGAACTCACAAACAAATGTACATAGCTAAGCTAAATAGCTCTTTTGGAATACAAGAATATTTAGTGAGAAAAATTTAAAAAATAAAGAATATTGAAAAAATAAAGAATATTCAGTCGAGAAAATATGGTATGTTTAATAACATCTTTATATTTACAGTATGTTTGTTTCTGAGTTTAGAAAGGCCGTATAGCTAATTTTCTGAGCCCAAAAAAGGCTATATAGCGATGTCTTTTGGGCCGAAATTGCTACGAGTTTTCATAGCTCGGCGGAGGTAATACCTAAACCCCCATATGTCCTTATATGAGTAGGAAAAATAAACGAGAAATTGTGTTACTTTATCTTAAACTTCCGTTCTAGTAATTTTCATTGCTCGTTATAAAGTCCCCCATAGGTGGGCAGCACCGAAATTCTGGGGAAAGGGGGGTGAAAAAATTTCTGGGGAGGGTGAAAAATTTTTTAAAGGTCAAAAATTGTCTTAAAAGTGGTTGTATGGCAAAAAACACCATTTTCGACGTTTCTCGTCGAGCACTATCCAATGGCATCAAAAAATTGCTAAAAAAGCAAAAAAAATTTCGGGGGGTGGGTATTTCAACTTCTGGGGGAAGGGTTTGCATACCCCCAAACCCCCACGCCCATGTGTGGTCCCAGCACGATGTCTAAAATAGCTAAGGACTGGTTAAAGTCTTTCTAAATAATGCTTCTTTTCTCAAACATCCAAAAATATCTTAACATTTATTCGTCTTACCATGACAATAAATTGTAACAGAACGGCAGCTTGGAAACGCTGGAGCCTGCCCACGAATTCCTTTCAGTAGATTCACTAAATCTAAAAACAATTGACCGAATCGCACACCCAGCCGAGCACTTAATGGTTAGGGAATACGGCTGCGCAGTCTGCAAAGAAATTTGTGTAATGTTAGATTAAACTACTTATTCTCAACAGTCAACAAAGTTTTCATGTTTGCCACATGAGTGCTGACTATCTTGTCTCGAAGAAATATAATATGAAACTATGTATAAACGGAGACGAGCCATGCATCATACTCGAGCATCCTCGTTCAGATTTAGACTGAAATTTCGGCCCTTCAATGAGTGAAATCGTTGTCCGTTTATTCAGAATACATAACTAGCATTCAACAAGACATTGTCCATAACCGGACTATGAACAAAGTGTATTTAAGCCAAAAACTTATCTCCTGTTTAAATGTAACACGAAGGGTAGAATAGATGCATGCAAATTCGATTATAATCAGAATGTTGAGATTTTAATTATTATCGAATTTTGGTAAAAACTTACGTTTTGAAGTTTTTTTGCTGTTCCAAAGCAAAAAATGACATGTGAGATATCCTCTTTAGTCTTACCACATGTTTTATGTCATTTATAACTAAAAGTCTCGTTTTTAAAATGAGTCGGAAATATGCGTGGTGGTTCTAGGGTTCATTAACCCATAGATGCACAAAGTCAGGGTCGGCAGTGGGGTAGTGAAATCCCAGAAATACAAAACAGTTAATTTAATTTTCACTATTTCTTTGTCGTATAAATGATGCGAAATGATCGAAATAGCCTATAAAACGTTTTTTCATGGTATGGTAATATCGCATTTTAAAAGCGTTTTTATTCCATTTTGACTGCCTAGTACTTATATTGTTTTTTAACACTGAAAAAATACACAAATTGATCGAATTTTAGGTGGTTTTTTTCACTAAAAAGTACTTAAAGGCTTACTTGTAACAGCTTGAAATTTCAGGAACGGGGGTCTCCGACCATTTCTGGGGAAGGCAAGGCGGTGAATGGCCTCTAATTTTTGTCCAAAAACAGCCAAAAAAACAACCAAAAATCGCAAGTTTTTCCGAAAAATGGGGTGTCTAAAATATTCAATGTATCACATGCTACGAACTGCATACATACGTTTTCACCGGATACTACTTGCTGTTTACGTACTTATAACGTGGCTAGCTTAATACATATGTGAACCAGCTACACCAATACTAGAGATGAAAATCCGGGTTGGCATTTTTGACCCGCAATAGTCAGGGTAGCAGTCAACCTGCAGGGTCCAATCCGCAGCGCGTGCATGTCAGAGGTCTGTTCGCCCGACCTGACCCATAAAAACCATGAGGATTTTGATCGGTTTGTTACTGATTCGTAACAACAAGACAAATTTCATAGATGGCCACGAAATTTGATTTTACTTGCGTTTTTTAAGCGTCAAAATGGAAGTTTTACTTTAAATTTTACCCTAAAAAAATCGGGCTTCACTTTTTTTAAAGAAATAGGATGGGCCTATTGTAAACTGCGGAATTGCCTCTACACTAAATTTTTTGCAAATCTTTAACCGTTTTAGACTTCAACCGCAGTTTCATAAGAGCAGGCAATAGAGTGCCTACCCAAAGAAAAATGATGGATTCGAAGCGAAGTAGCTGAAGGCACCTATTGGCATTATTACCAATTCCCATTAAAATCTACTTACCTTTAAATAATTTCATTTGCCGGAAGATTTTGGCCTTGTTACAGTGCTAAAATGTTAAAAAAACTGCAACGGAGTGAAATAATAAAAGATAGAATGCAGTCGATTCGTGACTTTGAGTCATTTTCAGGCACTTTTGCGGATAAATATGGGATTTTAAACTCTGAAAATCTAGTGTTCAACCAGACTGAAAAATCCAAACCCGCGACCCAACGAGTTCTGCATTCTGCCGACCCAAACCGCGGATTGGGTTTTGAGGCCCGAAAAGTTCATCTCTAACCATCGGGCCGGCGCAGTGTTGCCAACTCTGAAAAGACCAACCGGACATACCAACATTCAAAACCGGACAAAACCGGACAAGAGCACAGTTAAATTCCGGACAAAACTGGACAAACAATGTATACACTTGATAAATAACAAAGCGGCTAAAATTTATTCAAATCAACTATTGCACTTAAATATCTACCACATTGAACGCATTTTGCACATTAAACAAGGCTTCATCAGAAAGTTATAACGATTCATTAAGGCACACGATATCATCATCAAAAATGCTACGACCGTACATTTTAGTGTTAAACAATTTAAGCATTGGATCAGTAACAGTGAAGGTGCAACGATTCTCGCCCTTCCAACACAGTAAAAAACGAACACGTATATAATAAAGCATCAGTAGTTTTGACATCTAAGCGATTTCGTAGTTTGGTCTTCAGCAAACTTAATACAGAAATACCCCGTTCAACGCTAGCATTAGAAAAGGGAAGACTTAAAGCAGACAATGCAAATGAGGCTTTAAAACTAATGGCTTTAATGTGCTTGGCCGTTTTAACATGATTAAGAAGAGCATCGTGTTTTGCGGGTAGATTAGCAGAACATAATTTACAGTGAGCAGAACCGATTGAGCCTTCTACTAGCCACGATTTGAAATTTGGTTCCCGAACACCGTTTTTTCCCAGCGATTTCGTTGACATTATAGACCAGACCCAAAATTTTTCCCCACTTTTTCCAACCTTTTTCCACGTTTTTTAAGAGGTCTAAAAATATTTAAAATAGACCCCCTGTATTAAAAAATCAGTGTTTTTTAAGTAGAAAATCCTATGTGCTCATGTAATAGCAGTGTTTGATGTACTTTTTGTATAAAAATTTGGCTAAACTTTACTTCATGGTGTGAACGGAAAATTTGCAGATGTATGTATAAAGGAACGATATTGGTTGAAATGAGGACATACAAAAAGAAAGTGCGGAAAACAAATTTCATGGAAAACGGACCAATATTGGTGAAGATAGAGTTACGGTACTTTACTTTGTCATAAATGCACCCAGATGGCAGGCAATGTAAGCGAGAATATAAATGTGGATCTGGGGTGTTTCAAAAACTAGGGCATCAGGGAAAAGTCTGTGGCGATGTGAGCAAAAAGGATTGAACAAGTTACTCCGGATATAGCTACATTAAAGTGGGTATTTTACTGTTTACCAAAATGTTCCGAATTTGGGCTAAAAACATATTTATCTGACATTTTCAAGGTCGCTGATCACAGAAGAAATAACCTTTATTGCGCAAAAAATTTTTGTTTGAAAATTTTTAAATTTGAAAAAACAATTTTTTGCATATTTTTTCAGTCATTTTACTTGATAAGATATGTGAAAATTCAAGTTTCTGCTTAAATGACGGTTAGGCTTAGGCTTTGGGCTGCTTAGGTCGAGGTCACTCCCGCTTAGATCGAGGTGATAGATGCTTAGGTCAATGTATAGATGCTCAGGTTGATATATAGATGCTTAGGTCGACCTAAATTGGGTACGTTATTCTGCATTCCACTGTTTGAATCTTCAAATGATTGGAACTTTGAGATAATCCAAAAATGCTGTTTACATCGTAGTTGAGTAGAACTCTTTGGCTAAAGTTAAGAATATGGTACTTTAAGAAAAGGAGCAAAACGAATACGGAATGCCAAAATTTTTGTGCCAAACTGGTAGAACATGATAAATTGAAGCGCGGAAAAAAAATTTGGTGAAAATCTGAGCCATACTTGCAAAGTTGCAGGCAACTGTCGATTTGAGTGTTGGGTGGGACGATTAAACGACTCGATCCAAGGACTTACACATTTGTCAGAAATGAATAATATGGGCTGAAATTATGGAAGGAAGCATAGCAATGAAAGAGAAAAAAGAAAAAAGGCGCGGAAAGCTGTTTGAAATTTTAAAATAACTTTAAAAAATTTTCATTTTTTTGCATGTTTTTTCAGTTTTACTTGATAAGATATAGGAAAATCTAAGTTTTTGCTTCTAATATGCTTAGGCTTAGGCTTGTATATCCGAAAAGGTGTTTTAAGCTGCTTAGATCGAGGTCGCTCCCGCTCAGGTCAATGTATAGATGCTTAGGTCGATGTATAGATGCTTAGGTCGATGTATAGATGCTTAGGTAGATGTATAAATGCTTAGGTCGATGTATAGATGCTTATATCGACGTAAATTGGGTATCTACATGTGATTCTGCATTCAGCTGTTTGAATCTTCAAATACTTAGGTCGAGTAGATGCTTGCGTAGGTCGAGAAGAGGCTAATTAACGAAACCCATAGCTTTTGTAATATTGATTATAGACGGATGAATATTTTTTCCGCGCTTTCTTTCAATGTGTTCTAAGTACTGAGCGAAAAAATCCGCTCTTCTGAAGCTTATTTCATAGTATCCTGAAAGTACCATATTCTTAACTTACTCGAAATCATAACTGGAAAAGCTTTGTGCAAACATCAAACGAAAGAATGGACAAGATAGATTTATTCGATCATACAAAACACGCGTGCTATTCTTGAAATACACAAGAACATTTTACGATACAAATACATTAGTATAATGACGAATATCATACCCAATGCATAACTGACACTCGCGTGCATATTGCAACTTACGTGTTTAATTGATGCGAATAACGAATAAAGTGCTGAACTAAAGTAGTTTAATGTAAATGCAAGACACGCGGATACGTACAGGCAATCAATCAGAACTGCGCTTACATACGGCCCTTGAAAAAATGCATACAAATCAAGAGTGTTTCAATCTCATCATAAAATGCTTTCGAGTTAGCTGAGCTTGTATAACATGCATCAGGCAAATAGTTCCAGACAGAAATCACATTCGATTGCAAAATTCATATTTTCTAATATTTTTGATTTGATTCGGTTTACAACAACAGTATCAACAATTTATTCACTAAGTCAACAGAAAATATTGACATCCGTGGATAGGACGAACGAACGAAAATGACAATACATGAAAGACAATACTGAAATTTAGTATGACAGAATAGGGTAATACGTAATAGGCAATAGAAAAAACTGCTCTTACTTACACCCCTTTAAGAAATTAGATAAGGTTTAATCTCTTAAGCTTACTCCGAAAATCGTGTCTAACTGGAGCACTTATAATCTGTTCAGGTAGAGAGTTCCGATGGAATTATTCATTACAAAATCAAATTTTCTGCAATTTTTATTTATGATTGCTTGCTTTACGCGCAGTATGACTTAATTTTTTGTAATCTGCGACCGTTAAAATCGCAGAAAAATATGTTTTTAGCAAAAATTGGAAACTTCTGAAAAACTGCAAAAATTCCTGTAAAGTGGCTCAAAATGGTGAATGTCCAAAGATTGGTGTTTGAAGTACCGCAACTGTGAAATTTGTATGGATTTGGTTTATTTCTTTTTTCCGCGTCTTTCAGTGACATAAAGTATCGTTTTTGCGCAATTGTATGACAATTCTAACGAAATGGCGCAAAATCGGTTCACACCATATTCTTCAAAAACTCCAAAAATTTCGCGCTCTACTAGAAATATCACGATCAGTATAAGTTATTTCTCTTGAAATTTGAATTTCCTTCCTTCAGTAAAGCATTTTAGCCAATTCTGAAGTCGCTTTTGACAATAAAAACTATAATCTATCAAATGGCGCGAAGCGCCAGAAAATTCTGAAATTTTAGCTCTCTAAAACGCATTTTTGCATTACAAAAACTATCCAAATCCGTACAGAAGATAAGGATTTTCAATCGTAGCGTAGTTCTAGACCAGATTGTCGATAAAAATGCTGCAATTGGCGTGGCGCGGCGCGGCTTAAAGCTTAATAACAAGTAAGATTTAAATCGATTCGGCGCGAAGCGCCAAAAATTTTTCAACTTTTACCTCTCTAAGACGCATTTTTGCATTTTGAGGCCGGACAAAAGCGGACCAACAGCTTAAAAACCGGACGTCGAAAACCGGACATGACTGTCGACCGGACAAAACCGGACATCAAGCCTGAAAAGCGGACATAAATGTCCGGCTTCCGGCCAAGTTGGCCCGGGAGACTCTGATCGAGGGAGGAATGAAAACAGCATACAGTAAATTACATTTGAGAAGCGCCTAGTATATTAAAGTAAATTATAGTACTTTTTATTCTTTCTATTATTTCACATTATTCAGTTTGCGTAAATTGACACTTCACAGTAAAT
Organism: Mermis nigrescens; assembly: GCA_036768485.1. NCBI lineage: Eukaryota > Metazoa > Nematoda > Enoplea > Mermithida > Mermithidae > Mermis > Mermis nigrescens. The sequence continues at coordinate 4,903,311 of JAVLUZ010000143.1, forward strand.
ATCATCCGGTCAGTAAACACTTGCTTTCAGCTGCGTTAGCTTTAAAGTTACGAGCGACACACTTTGACTATAACTGTGAAACTTCTGCAGGCTACAAAAATGCATTAGCACAGCTACAGTAACGCTATTACCAAGAGAAATGGTAGCACATCGCCCTTCCATAAGCTTTTTCATTTTCGCTTGTCATGTGATAGAATATAAAGTCTTATCATTATGTTAATCAATTGACTGTAAGAAAGGCTTCTACTGTTTCGCTCTTGCGGAGCAGTCAGAGTCGATAGGTACGTTCTACAGGCTGACGCTGCGCAACCGAAGCTATAAAATATTCCGTTACATTAACAAGAATTTTCAAGTGAGCAGCAAAATGAGCCATTTGGAATGCAAATTTGTAGTATGTATTTTGCATGAAGTTGGACAACATACCGATACGTAGCTTTTATTGAAAATCAGCACTTGGCTGCTAAATACAATTCAGTAATAATTTTTAAACTGACTAATATCCTCCTCGCTTGTTTACTAACGAAAGTAGAGGGCTTGATGGGAAGTTTCAAATTAGTTGCCAGTGCAATAGCAAGATGTTCTGAATATCTACGGCACAAATACCCGATTCTTCATTTTTACTTCTTGCGCACATATCAACTTCTTTCTAGAAAAAAATAGCCATTTTCAAAAGTAATTCTAGTGAGCAAATAAATTTAAAAGCATTTTTTAAATTATCTTAACCTGGCCAAAAGTAGGTGCTAAATTGCAATTATTATTTCCGTTCAAGAATGAATCATTTCATCACTTCATTAAATTTCTCGCGTATAAATGCATAAATCTGTAAAGTTCACAAAATGAAAATGTAAAAAAAATAGCGCAATAAAATAAAATCGTGCGAATGAATAAATCATTTGAACAATGAACGAAACGACTAAAACGTGGAAAAAAGCTGCGCAACACGAATCGATTTACAAAAGAAACTTGAAGTTGAGTGAAGCATGATATGATGTAACGTGATAAATAAGCATTAAATTCATTTGCTGACAAGGCCACGAGCTTTTGGATACACTTCAGCCTTTGAACTTGAACTACTAGCAGATTGAGCCGTTGGAATGTTCGATTTTCCTGACCGACTCATTGGTCTTACGGCGCTCTTTGGTCTTTGCTGCTTTACTTTGAACGAGCTAAAATACACAAATATGTAAACGAAATGCATAAAAGACACAAAAACCGAGTAGCGCATCAGAAAATGGTCATTAGAGCGTCAAAGAGTCAACAACATCAACAAATACCGCGCGAAGTGCGCGAAAAATTCTGATATTTTTTACCATTTTCAAGTTACAATTTTCAGCCATTTCACGAATAAATAAAGAGCGAAATGCAAAATAAAATTTAAAAAGTAAACCACGAAGTCATATTCCCGGAAAAATAAGGAATTCGAGGAAGCACCTGAGGATCACCGAAAAATTATCTCTGTCGCTCTACCACCCACGGCTGTTCATTTTACCCTAATCGGCGTATCTGCCATAAAATATTTATACCACGCGTCAATGACGACTTCCTCAGACATGACGTCCTTTAAAGCTTTATTAATAGCTGCCAGCAGACCAGGAGACATGTTAGGAGGCGAATAATTTAATAGGGTGCGCGGAGTCGTATCCAGCGAACACAGCACAACATTTTCGCCCTACAATGCACATTATTCTGTAGTGTGTACAAAATTCGATACAAGCAGCGTAAATGTAAGAGGAGGATAAGGGGATTCCCACCATATGTATTCTTGAGGGGGGCTGATAAGTGTTCGGATCGGACCCCTCGCATAATGGCTGTTGACTGATCCCTCGAAAAATGGTTTCTGACTCTCCCAGAATTGTCGATTTTCCAAAAAAAATCGTAGACAGTTTTCAAGTTTCTTCAGCAATATTTTGGTTCGTAAGTGTCAAATTTTAAGCGTCATGCACTAATTTTTTACTAGATTTTGTTCAATTTACTCAGTCTTTCAAATTTTTTTCAAATTCTTTACGTTTTTAGTTCTTGAAAAGAACGAGCTGTCTTAAGAGTCGAAAATAGTGTTTTTGAGATATGTATAACCATTGAATTTTCTGACAGGGAGGGCGGAACCCCTAATTTTCCATAGTGTCAAAAATAGTCCAAAAAACCGACCAGAAAAGCTTAGAATTTTCCGAAAGTTTTCTATAAAAAGCGTGCAAAACTAGCTCAGAAATCGGCGCAAGATGCCAAAAAACACTCGAGAAATCATTGCAAGAACTAGAAATCCTTGTCCTGTTCATTAACTACTCTTTTGACGTAAAAATAAAGTTTTTAGTAAAGTATTCTACAAGTATTTTTCTATATTTATTTATTTTTCTTGAATATCTTTTTATTCTATAAATATTCAATATTCTATAAGTCTTATACAGGGTGTTTCAAAAAAACGAGAACCCATATCAGACCTTGTAACTTCGAAACGACTCACTCAATTTGAATGCAATTTGCTTCAATGAATAAATAAAAGCCTTTATAAAGACGTTGCAAAGTTTCGTATTCGCAGCTTTATTTGTTCTTGTACAACGCGCATTTGGGTAAAAGTCGTTTTTTCATTAAATTCAATGTGTCGTAAGAAATGAATCCCGTGTTTGCGACGTTGTAGCTTTAGATCGAGTGAACACTTTAGAAGAATACGGTCTGCTCAAATCAAAAGCTCATTTATCTAGCTAATTGCCTCTAAATTTTCATATTATTTTGCTTGTTGGTTCAAGAGCTATTGAGATTTTGCCTAAGGTCACTCCCTCGGCCATTCAGCCAGCAATGACAAAATAACCAGCGAGTTGCTTGCGCTTGTGAATGACCTAAGGAATGACCTTTGGCGAAAGCTCAATAACTCTCGAACCAAGTAGCGAAATAGTACGAAAATTTACGGGCTAACAGCTAGACAAACAGGCTTTTGAATAAAGCAGACCGTATTCTAAAATATTTAGTCCATTAAAAGCTACAACGTTGCAAACACGTGATTTATTTCTAAACACGCATTGTATTTAATGAAAAAAACGACTTTTACACAATTGCGCGTTGTACAAGAACAGAGCAAGCTACGGATACGAAACTTTGCAAGTTTCTTACGAAGGTTTTTGTCTATCGTTTAAAGCAATTTACATTGAAATTGAGCGAGCCGTTGGAAAGCTACGAGGTCGGATATGGGTTTCGTTTTTTCGAAGACTACGGCGCGAGCTTGCCGGAAAAAATTTTAAAAATCGTGATTAAAAATGGCCAAATTTATCAAAAAAATATACATTATTCTGTATTGCACCCAATTATTTTTTTGACGGAAAGGGGAGGGGGTGGTCGCCCCACCCCCTCAAAATCCGCGCTTGATCACCACCCAAGTTCGACTGTCCGACCTCAAATACGTATATATCTCATCCAAAAGTTAGGATTATTTACCAACCCGACTTGTAGTCGAAAATATGGGCCATTTTTTCCCCAAACTTTGAGCTGCTACTTGCACGGACATTGCTGTGAAAATGAAAAAATGAATAGACATTCTCATTGTCAACATAATTAGCTGAGTAAAAATTAACGCAATGTTATTCTTTATTTTTTTCAGTCTCTACAGACACACTACTTTTGATTACTTATGCGACTACAACACCCGCACTTTTGTATTTTGCAATTTTCTTATGGAGAAATAAAAACATAAACTGTAGAGTGGACCAAGCGAAGTTATGTATAAATAAGAAAATGCACCACCTCAGTTTGTGAAATTTGCAAATAAGTTTCCCATTTACGAAAAAATTCAATCCGCATGTGCTAAACAGACTTATGTTATGTAAATACCTCCAATCCAAGAATATATGGAGCTTTTAGTAAGACATTGACTTATTCAACACCTTTTTCAATGAAAATTGCTCTCTGTGACAATTTAACGTACTATTTATCTATACCTTCCTCGAAAAAAATTTGGATTTTTCGTCGGTTTCGAGTGCCATAGTAGAACTGGGGTCTCTTGGCTCCTGTAACTGAAACCGGGCGATTTTGCGATTGGTCGCAATCTGTTACAGAAAAAATCTACAACTATTTGAAATAAACCAACAAAGATGATAAGAAAAATAAATTCGGAGATATATACGCAATCTCCGGAACGTGCAAAGCACGAACACGCGTATCTGCCTCATAAACGCATACGTATATGGGCCGCCTTCCCCCTCAGCCCAAAAATAATTTGGAATGGTAAGATAATGCATGGTAAATATTGTAAATCTGTACCTTTTCATCGAAGAATCTAAAAATCTCCTGACATCATTACTTTCTATAAAGTTTATCTCAATCGCGGCCCAAAAATGTCATTTTTCACAGCCTATTAAGAGGAAATAAAATTTTTCTCTCTCGAAAAGTTTGGATTTTATGAGCTCAATGGAATGGGGATGTTTGGAAATGTCAGAAAATGCTTTTTATTTCGGTTACCACCGAACATATCGCGAAATACAGGGTCACCAATTTTTGGACTATTCCCTCCTTAAATAATCTTGCGTACGCCCCTGCATCAGGGCCGCATTAAGGGGGGCGGCCGAGGCAGCGGCCGTCCTCATTGGTCGGAAAAAAATTGAAAGGAAAGATAACGCACGGAAAGATGGGAAAATCACGTGTCTTTGTCACAAAATCTTGAAATTTTCGGCGCTTTTGCGCTGGATGTGAAATATTTTCCACAATTTTGGCCCAAGCGCGACCAAAAAATTGACACTTTTTATAACCTTTTAAGTTGGAAATTTTTTTAAAGTTAGAATTCTATTATTTTAATGGATAGAGCATGTCGAGAAACGTCGAAAAATATGATTCTTGCGAGCTATTCCGACGAATTTTCCGACATACAGACCAATTTATGTATGTTGAGTCCACCCGCCCCCCTCTTAGCAGGATCCTGGATACGGACCTACCCTGCATGCATACGTAATTAGAGGGCCGTACAAGGCCAGCGGTCATCCGCTTCCCATGTATCACCAAATTTTCTAATAAACCAATCAAGCCGTGCTTAATTAATGTGACAAATAAAGCATTCTTCATGTTTTAAAGCAAATGTAAAATGGGAATTTCAGAGCATTTCAAATTCAAAAAGTTATCTGATGCGAAAAATTACAAATATACGATCAATAGTTGTAAAAGTAGTTTACACTACGAGTTTTCTAGCAGAATTCTATAGATCCATTTACCACCGCAAAACCGGCACTTGAATGAAAGCATGCTCTTTTCGGTGAAATATAAACTGTTGATAAGAATTCTGGAGTTGTTTCAACATATTCATTCCCACATATTTATTTCCTTAATACTTTATTGAAAATTAATATTTTTTGCCATTTTGTCATTCGAAAAAGCTCTAAAAACGAACAAAAACTATTTTGTGACTACGATAACAGATTATGTATGAATATAGAATAATTAGAACACCGGTAATAAGTGCCAGCGACTTACAAGTGATTAGAAGCTAATGGCTTCAAAGTCCAAGAATCTTCGTTTTCGTCGAAATAAGCTCTCTCCAAAAGCCTATTCTTAACGTCCACGGGGATGAAATTTTCGACAATCAACGTTCTAAAGACATTTCGAATTAAAATAGGATAAAATAAGCGAATATGAGTGCATACAGATATTGTATAAATAGAGGCCGCATTTAAATTCAGTCATTGAAAGCTCTTAGAACTATTTTAGCTATTTTGACGAACTTACGGCAGAATCGATTAATTGCTAACATAAGCAGAGGTATATACAGAGTGGGCCATAAAAAACGAATCGCCTATTGAACCTTGTACCTTCTTAACGACGGAAGCAAATGGATTGCGGTTTGCTTTGATAAAAAGCCCATCATCTTTGCATTCAGAAATTAAAGTGATGGTTATGATTACTGTGTTGTCCGGAAGGTAAACGCAATTGAGGAAAAGTCGTTTTTTCGAGTTTTGAAGGCACCCGTCAGAAACATTTATTGCATTTGTAGCCAGTGATCGGACCGAGGCCTCGGCCTCGGTCTCGGCAAGCCTCGGCGTTTTTTGGAGCCTCGGCCTCGGCGCCGAGGGCGAAGCTGAAAAGTGCCGAGGCGCCGAGGGTTAAAATCAAATTTGAATAAGTTTAATATATCCGTTAAATATTAACTATTTAGAATGCATCTGCAGTACACAGGCTGTTTCTTACCTATTGGCTTTTCTTATGGTTTTAGGCGCGTACCCAGTTACACCAAGTTACATACAGCAAAGTGCCAATTGATATTCATATGATGACTAACTTTTATTTCTCATGCTCGCTACATGGATCGGAAAGTACAGTGCAGAGAAAATAATCGTAATATTAAACACTTTATCTAACTAAAATAAATGTTTATATGTTTATTGTTGTTAGCCAGAATTCTGATTTTAATCTGATGAAGCAGATAATTCATCATCAAAATCCAGATCATCTGAATCAGAGTTAGCCTCATCCATTTCGCCTTGTTGTGCTATCGCATCATCGTCGTCGTCATCGTTTATCAGATTCTTTAAAGTCACACTATTATAACCAACTGCTTTGAGATTATGCTTTACAAAAAGGAGTTTTTGAACATTTGTCTGTCATTCATTCACCACAGCTTTTCTATTCTTCCACCGCATTGTCATGAATTATTTTTTATTTTAGAGGTTTTGTGTATCAGTATCACTGATTAAGTATCCTACCGACCTTCCTGCATAGCATATAGTTCCTATTTTAACCCTAACGTAGAGCTCAGGCTCGTATACAGGGGGATTGGGGGAAAGTGCCCCTTTCGAAATAAAATGTGAGAATAATCGCGAAAGACTTTTCGCGCTTCGCGTTGAATTTCACAATGATAATTTGTACAACCAAAAGCGTCTTTTTGCTACATGGATCGGAAAGTACAGTCGCTACATGCAGAGGCGGATTTAAGGGGGCGGCCGCTCCCCATTGGCCAAAATATTTGGCGAGATAAAGAATGGATATGCAATTTGCAATGATTTTTGGTCGTCAGTGACCATAATTTCTCAAATTTTTCCGGCGCTGCGCGCCGGATGATACCTATTAATGACATTTATTTACTTTCTTGGCGACCTGGGCCCGGTTTCACCATAAGTTTACGACTCCTAAGAGTCCTACGACTTCCGTTTTACGGGAAAATCGGGTTTCACCATCTTTTTACGAGTTATGAATTACGACTACGAGTTATGAGTAACGAGCAACGGGTTAAGAGTTCGTATTACGAGGGTTTCACCAGGGTTTCCGTAGGACTCATAAAAACTCATTTTTTACGAGTACTTTTTGGACCTTTTTACGAGTACTCGTAATAAAATGTATATCTTTTCTGTTGCGTATGACATTCTTCGTTAGTCATTGTCTCTGTTTTAAACAGCATAATTATGTAATTAATTGCAGATTTTATGCCGCTCGATAGAAAAACATAGAAAGTGTTAAGAAATGTTTGGGATTTAGTCAACAAGAATTAATAAGCTTCTCAGAAAATTTATAACTTTAAATAAAAACGAAAATAATAATATTAGTAATAATAATAATGACGATAATAACAACAACAATAATAATAATAATAATAATAATAATAATAATAATACTAATAATAAGAATATTACTAATACTAATAATAATAATAATAATTATTATTATTATAATACTAATACTAATAATAATCAATAATAATAATAATAATAATAATAATTATTATTATTATTATTATTACTATTATAATTTATAAACGAAATCAATTAAATCAGATTCAGAGACGTTACGAAGCTAAAAGTATATCACAGCGTATTATTTCAATTTTCAAATTTAACAAATCATTCTTAGTTGTCATTAATACGTACATAAAATATGCAGTCGGCTCTTTTCCGAAGGAAGTGCGATGAAATTCTAATTTTCAGAAATCTAATCAAAAATGTCTGATTTCCGCAATTCATGCAAAATGTCTAAGTGATTGTAATATTTTTCATAAAAAAGCTGCGAACATTACTAACAAGGGCTAAAGAAATAAAATTTCGAATTACTACTCAAGAATGCAGCTTAAGAATCGAATTTTATGGGATTTCTCTAAAACATTTTTTGAAAAATATATTATTTTTTTAATGCTAATCTTCTTACCCTTTACATGTGCTGCCAGTATATGTATTATTTAGGTGTGTGCACGAAAGTGAAACAAATTGAGAAAAAACAAACCAGAAAACTATTAAACGCACTAGTCTGCCACTTCTTTACGAGTCCTACGGACCTCTTTTTGATCCGTGATAATATTACAAAATTTACGAATCTTTTCACTCGTAACATTCGATCGTAATATCTGGTGAAACCGCCCAGCCGTTATTCGTGAAAAAACACTCGTAAAAGTACTCGTAGAACTCGTAACTCGTAGCCCGTGGCTCGTAAATCTCAGTTTTTGGTGAAACGGAAATTTGTAGCACTCGTAGCCCGTACTCATGAAACCGTCACCCGTAACTCCTAACTCGTAGCTTTGTGGTGAAACCGGGCCCTGGAAGCCCTTTTCTGTTCATGTAGGTTTCAAAACAATTTTAACAGCAGAAACAGCTATTTTTGCATAGTTTTCTTCTATTTTCAATAAAAAATTTCAATGTTTTGCATCAAATGCTATAAATACAGGAAATCAAGCAGTAAATCATGCTTCTAGACGTCTATCCGCCTTAATTTTGCAAATTTCTCGGCGCTTCGCGCCAGATTTTTGTTAAAGTCTTAGAAATTTAATGATTTTTTTGCACAAAATTGTCGAAAATTCTAAAATTTTAAGAAAAATATGACTTCAAAAGTGATTTTATGTAAAAGTATACAATGTAAAACACCGAAAAATGCTATTTCGCGCGTTGAGGGCAAAATTTTGGACCTGTTTTTGACTTTTTTGGAAAAGTTTGTATACCGCCCCCTCCCGCTACTGGATGGATCAGAAAGTACAGTAATTCTCGCATTCGTCTGCTACCATAAAACGTTCAAAGACTCTTTTTTGTAAAGCACAATCTCAAAGCAGTTGGTTATAATAGTGTGACTTTAAAGAATCTGATAAAGGCTGACGACGACGATAACGCGATAGCACAACAAGGCGAAATAGATGAGGCTAACTTTGATTCAGATGATCTAGATTTCGATGATGAATTATCTGCTTCATCAGATTGAAATAAAAATTCTGGCCAACACCAATAAACATTTGTTTTAGTTCGATAAAGTGTTAAATATTACGATTATTCTCTAGCTCATGTACATACAAAATATTCTAAGAGTACTATTTATGGGTATAGGTATATAAGCTTGACCCTCGGCATTACCCTCGGCCTCGGCCTCGGCCGAGGCAAGGATTTTAAGTCGCCTCGGCCTCGGCCGAGGCCGAGGGTCCAAAAAGTACCCTCGGTCCGATCACTGTTTGTAGCCCTTAACTTTACAGCACTGTGAGGCAATCGAGCGAAACTTCTTATTTTAAAGTCACTTTATTTAGCTATCACAGAACTGATTTGCTTTACGGCATTGCGGGTTACTGTCAAATAATCAAGGTTTAATAAAAAGCTAAAGTGCTTTCAATTATCTTTTTCTGTTGAAGACTTATAATGTTGAAAATATACTTTATTTTATGCAGTAAATCTGCAAAGTCCTGGAATAGACGACTTTTATTAATTTAGTGTAAATCAATGAGAACTCTACTAGCATAACTGAAACTTTATTATGTTCTTACAATGATAAGAGGCTCTTAGAAATAGCAAACCACGTTTTATTTGGTCAAGTATTTGAGAAGTCATAAGAGCCAATATGCGATTCGTTTTTCATGACCACCCTGTATATACATATAAGTGAAGAACATAAAAACTAGCCATCCATTTCATCGTCAAAGTGAACCGACAGATTTTTTCAAGATAAGCCTACTATTTAGGCCACCGAAAATGAAATGAGATTTTATAATTAGACGTATTTTTCGCTAGACTATTGAGAAAATTGAATACATAGAGACCATTTATGCACAGCTGGCCCGTCTGGGGATCAATCGAAGAGCCAAAAAAGTTTTTTGAGGGAACATGGCGTCAAAGATTGGAATAAGCACTACAAAAACGTAAAACTACCATAATTGAGAGTTTCTAATCTTTTACAGTTTTTCGGGTCTTTATTTAAAATAGCACAAACACATGAGAACCTCTAAAAATAAATTCACATCCGAAGTTCAGAGAAGAAAGTGAAAAATTTTTCAATTTCTATAGATATGAGCCGAGAGTGCATACAGCGCAAGTTAAAGAGCTAGTATGCTCTCCAGCTGCAACAAATCAAGCGAGGTGTGAAAACAAAACAATGCGATACCAGACCAAGTGTAAAACTAGCAAAAATATTTTTATATTAAAATATTGAAGCTGCTGAAGAAGTTTTCTCGAATTAAGCAGCTACTCGTGTATATTGAAATATTGAAGCAGCTGAAGAAGTTTTCTCAAATTAAGCAGTGCAAATTATCCTGCAAATTTTAAATACAGGTCGAGTGAAACACATGGGCATGTGCAAAGAGGTGAGTGTTGGTTGAATCTGAATTCCTCGATTGATACCTATGTAAGGAATTAGCTATATAAACTTCTTGAATTGAGCAGAAAAGGCTCCGTTCTTTCTGACTCAAGCAATAGCTCTAGTTTTTTTAATCATGAAAACATTAAATAGCTATAATACTTCGTTAAAAGCCAAAGAAAATCATTACGATCGTCTGAGGTTATATGTAAAAATCGCTAAAGCTTAACGTAAAAATAGCGATGAAGTGATTAAAAGTCGGAAAAATCCTATACTATACACTATACAAGCTTTTGAAAATTAAGAAAATCGCTTCATAGTCTTTTTAAAATCAGAAAGATAGCCATTTACAAAAATTCTGAATGCAGGAAAATTGCAGAATGGAATGGTTTTTCAGAAGTGTTCCAGTAAAATGTATACGAGTATATCTAGTTCCACCATAGAGATCAATTCAGGTGATCTATGCCGTTCGGACTCGATTCAATTATTTGTAATGTGGTTCTTCCCAGTAGTCTTAACAAATATGGATAAAGGTGTTCATCTTCGACTTTATTTTCCAAAACTTCATTTTAAATTCTGCATTGATCAAAGATTATGCAAACATGCTAAAAATACTTAAAAAGGGTGGATTTAAAATGTTGTCGTTATTTTTCGCTATAAAATTTCGTTTCACGGAAAATTTTGCTATCCCCAAAATTCCGACTTTGCCCCCGAAAAGTGATAAAAAGTTTTTGGCTGTACTTGAGCTTCAATTCTTTGGTCAATTCAGAAATTGTGTCGTCAAGCTCCTGTCTTTGTCTGGAATGTTCGTTTTGAGAATCATAAATGTCGCTTTTGACCTGCTGAAGTTTATTGAATAATTTTTTCAGTTTTTTAGTTTTCATTTCAACTTCTTGTTGCAATGACGAATAGGTCTGTTGGATTTCAACAGTACTTCCTTCCTGCGATTCGAGCAGCTGCATCATTTCTCTTTCTTTGCGCTAGAAGCCAGAACGTTATATTAAAGTTATGTAAACTAATATTGTAACCATATATGATCTTTAGGGAAAGTTGTTTAGGGTGTTCCCCCAGAAAAACTTTCACACTCCCTCGGAGTTCGCGATTTTCTATAAGTTTCCGGAAATTTCCTCGAAAATTCGTAGAAAAAATGCTCTTTTAAGCGTTTTTATCTATTTGCTCGAAAGCATCGAATTTTCGGCGCTTCGCACAATATGCTCATGTTATGACCGTATTTCGTTCAATTAGCTCGATTTTTTTGTTTTTTCGTAATTTATTTGTTTCTAAGCTCCAGAAATTCAAAGCATCGTCCAATACGCACAAAATCGATGTTTTTGACGCGTATCCACCATTTTTGGGCCCAGAAAGGCATTATTTCGACCCCTCCTAGAATTCCCATCTTATGCATGTCTGATTGTAACCAATCAATTTATCTAGTGCATGAAGAAACATTTTGAAACTGCAGTTCTCTCTTAGAAAAACCAACAAATTACTGTAATTGTTACTGGTTTTTGCGAGCACGTTGATGATATCATTAATCCGGCGTATACTATGAATTGATACTTTCTAGAGCAAAGGCAAAAGATAACAGTTAGACAGTCATCAGGCAGCTGCTCTCTAAGCACAAGAAAACACATGGAATCTATAAAGCCTGAGCCTAGATGCGGAAAAAAGTTAAAAATAATTTTAAAAAACTTTACACATTTAAAAGTATACAATAGAAGACACAATCATAGGGAAAAGACCAATACGTTCAAAGTGCTTTGAATATAACGGCTTAATAAAGACCTTTCTTCACTACTGCTCCATTTTTTCAAGACGTTGCATGATGACCAAGCTTTCAGCAGCCCAGACAATTAGAAGTTTCCTGTTACTAAATGTACTTGCCATAATATTGCACGCTTCAACGAACTCTCGAAGTCTATGCAAGTAAAGTAACCCGATTCTTTGTAAAGGAAAATCACAGATCCAAGAACGTTTGTTATGCACAAATTTAGAGACTTTGACATTCTTTGGTTTCTAAGTCTGTTTTGAGTTCCGAAGGTATCAAAATTTTGGGAAGAGGAAGCGAGCATTTTCACAGGGTAAAATCAACCGTTCTCCTATGTTTGCTTGAAAAAAGATAAATCTAATAAAGGCTTTAACAAGCAGATTTCAGCATGCAATTCAGATGGGTAAAAGTCTTCATTTTAGAAGATAAGAGGACGGTCCATGTTGGGTAAGGGTCTCCCTCCATCAAAGATGAACAACATGGCCGGTGTAAAGAACTTTTTGGAATTTTCGGGTCAAAATGATGTCAAAAATTGGTATTAATCTTAAACTAGCGTTAAAACTATGTTAATCTACAGTTTCTGATCAACTTTAAGTACTTTTGGAGGAAATTTTTCATGCTCATCGGTTTTTAGTCTCCAATTTGCCTAATTTTTCTTAGAAAATTTTCCATTTTTTCATTCTTGGGGGCCCAGCAGACTCCTCCGAACCCCTACGTACATGTCTGGTCCTAACCAAACCCCTTTTACATGTACATAACAGTAGAAGATGAATTTTATTTAACCAAGATATGAAGGATGCGAAACCCACCCGACCAATCTTTCCGAACTATGCAGCCAGCAAGACATTTCATTTCTACTCTATCAAACAAATTATCGTTCAGGGTAAAAACATTCTTTTCTAGCATTTTTACATTTTTAGAAGGTTTCAATCAAGAGAGGTCAACGAGAAGCCCTCAAAGGATGACCCGTTATCTCGAACCAAAATTTCGAGCTGTTTTTATTACATTCATATGCATGTAGTACGTGTGATTTGTATTATGCTAGTCTTTATTATACATAGGGCCGTATTCAGGGGGACAAATGGCCGTAAAAAAATTTTGCCAGGCAAGATAATGCACGGAAAGATAAGAAAATTGCATCTGTTTGCCAGAGAATCGTCAAATTTTCGGCGCTTCGCGCCGTATGTGGAGCATTTTCTATAGTTTTCCTCAAGCGCAACCAAAGAATGACACTTTTCACGGCCTATTTAAAGAAATACAATTTTATGAGCTCAACGTATAGAGCATGTTGAAAAATGTCAAAAAACGCAGTTTTTACGAGCTATCCCTAAGAAATTTACGAGATATTAAGTAATTTTATTTTTGATCCGCCCCATCCCTCCCACGGCCGGATCCTAGATACGGGTCTGATTACACGCATGCAACTATACTTTACAATGGAGAGAGGCTGCTCGAATAACTTGGTATCTGCATCAAATTAAGCCATTAAGAATTATGAAGATTGATAAGCAATCTATTTTTCTAAATGCCAAAGCAATTAAATTGTCCATTTTATGACTGAATCTTACTCGCTGCTCTGTTAACTCAAGTCGTCTTTCCAACAAAACGGCTTCCTGCTTTCTAGTATGATCGATAATATTGTTACCACCGCTTAGAAGCTTGCTTTCCATAGCGCTAAAGATGATGTGCATCATAACCAACATGTATACAAGAATTAAGGAAAACATAGAGGAGCGCATTACGTTACTACTTCAAACTCATACTACATGTACATACAATCGAAGTTCGTTAATAAACACTCGGATATTAGAAACTCCCGCTCAAGGTTTTTTTGTATTCGGCAAAGATTTTTCCCGATGTACTAAGACTTTTATGGAACCGTCTTTGTAAAGGATACAAAGATTTTTGGGAAGACAAAAACTGCAAAAAAGGTCTAAAATTCGCAAAAATTGTCGGCGCTTCGCGCCGAAATGAATACTTGTGTTCTATATGTATATCTTCATAATGGCAGAAATTGCATTTCGAAAAAAGAATTTCAAATTGCCGTTTTAAGACGATTCTTAGAGATTTCTGCCCTCAGAAACCCAGAAATTAGCTAAAATACACTATCAAAGTCTGTTTGTACCACATACAAATCGCCACTGTACTATATTATAGTAACCAAAAATGTGTGTGTACGAAATGTACAACGACTTTTACGGACCATCTTTTTACGTGCACAAACGGACCTTGTACAAAAAAACACAGCTCCCGCTTAGCGAAACCCTTCTCTTCGGTCCTAACCAACCTGTTATGCTTTGTCAGTTGTAAAGCCGCTTAATAAGTTTTCGGTTAAGTGATAATAAACACGGCTCCATAAGACCGTGGCTGAAAGACATTTTTTCATTTTTTGTCGGCGAAATTCGGTTAGTAAACAAAACGTTTTGAAAACTAAACTCGCTTCGCGCACAGTGAAGGTCGTAATCAATGATATTCAGAAGGATACAGTCATGTTCTGCCACATTATATTACTTTTGGCTACAAAAGCGATACATGACATGTAGAAGTAAATAATTGTCAATCGGATATTAAGCACACCCGATTAGTAAAGACGGAACCTCTTACCCCTCACGGTGTTTATTAACAGGTTTCGACTGTATATAGCCGACAATATGATGAACATTCAACCAATGTTACGCAATGAGGAAAGGGAATTTCACAAATTTTCCATCAAAAATTTGAAAACCTAATTTAAACGCTGTGGTGAGCGAACAATCGTTGAATCAAGAAGATTGACGAAATCAAACAAGTTTGAGGTTCCTTTAACATTTCAAAGTCAACGATGATAGGTGTTTAAAAACTTTAAGCTCTGATAAGAAAATATTTCCAGAATATGAAGATAATGATTTTGCAACATACGCTAATTCGAGCAGCAAGAGCTTGTCTCGCTTCTTGTTCGGATTTCAGTTGTGAAGCCTTCTGCTCCAATTCTCTGAGCAATTTATCTTTTTCTTCCAAAATCATACTCCTATTGGCCATAATCGCCCGCTTTTCCTGTTCGAGACGCATTTCCTGCTCTTTAACGTATTCCTCGTCAAATGTCCTGGAATCGTCGCTGATTTCTTTAGCTTCATCGATGAAATCTACAAAAAAAAACTTGGTGTTTGTTCGAAGAAATGAAAAAATGATGATCATATTATGGACAAAAAATAAAGATTCGAAGAAAAACGGTCGCCCACAGCCAGATATGCACAGCATGGAATCCTGTGCGGGGGCTGACATTTTAAAAATGCGTTTTTTGCTCAAAAATGCTGGATACGCATCAAACACATCATTTTTTAGCGTTTATGACGATTCTCTATCTTACAATAACGTAAAAACACGGAATAATTTTGGGACAATTATTCGAATAAATTGAACACTAAATAGTCAAAAATGAGTATGCAGCGGAACGAGCCGAAAATTTGACACTTTTGAGCAAGCATATAGCGAAAAACACGTAAAAATAAATTTTCTACAAAATTTCTCGGAAAATCGCAGATTCTGAAGGGGCGAAAACATTTCTAGGAAAGGGAGTTGCAACCACATGTGGGCGTGGGGGTCGGGGGGTATGGACCCAGTATTTTCTTTTAGTTTTTTCGCAATTTTTTGATGTCAATGGATAGTGTTCGATTAGAAACATTGAAAAATGGTGTTTTTTTGCCACACCACCATTTTTAGGACCATTTTTTGACCTTTGAAAAAATCTTGCGACCCCCAGAATTTCGGTGCTGCCCACCTTGGTTGTAACCCCCAAAGCCCCTTCAAGATCGTTTATGACCTCACACATGCTAGATAAATTTGCACGTGACTGCTCTTCTTTGGCCTCTCTCATATGGCTCATATTTTAAAATAATCAAAGCAGAGTGTACTCGTACATAAATCGAGCCATACTGAAGTTGTAGCACAAACAGTGTATACCTGCGCTATCATTCGCACTTTTCTTTTTCCTTCGTCTCTTTTTCGTTCCTCCAAGCGTCTTAAAAGCCAGCGCAGCTTTAAGCCTATAAAAATGATTCTACTTCCTCATTGTTACAAAATGAACAAGGATAATTTAAGTGATAAATAAGAATAACAATAATAATAATAATAATAATAATAATTATTATTATTATTATTATTATTAATATTATAATTGATAATGACTGATATCAAACCAATTAAATATAAAAATGATAATAAATAATGCTAATAACAAAATAATAAAATATATTCTTATCACCGACTATGAAACCTGTGCAAAACATAAAAATTCCAGGATTGTAAAGTAGGTAATATACTGAAGTAGAAAATACATGCTCTGTGATTTTCCAAGAATCGTAAAAATTGTGCCCTTTTAAGCGTTTTCAGCGGTATTTCGGCTTAGAAAAGTGTCAGATTTCCGGGCGCTCTGCACTATATGTATATGTACTTAATTTTTGACTATACTTGGTTCACTTTGCTTAAATTTTCTCGAGATTTCGTCTAATTTTGTGTGCTTTCATCTTCAAGAAGGAACGAATAGCAGTCGTCAGAAACGTCAAAAATTCTGTTCTTGGCACTTATCATCATTTCAAGGCCCAAAAACCTGCGCTTTATAAAAAAATTTTCCTTACTGACTCCCAGAATTTCTATGCTAAACATGTATGGCGCTATGTACATACGTATACATCCGCACATTGAACCAATAAGCTACTAAAAAACGGTTTTTAAAGATATAATTAGTCAGATTTCTTATCTGACATGACATCCTCCTAAAACTGGAACCAGGCATACGCATGTAATTGCTCATTCGAGATATAATTTTCGACAAAAGGCCTACTTTAGTTCGAAAGATACCTCTGTTTCTTTTCTTTACATGCACGTACTGAAGCGAAGGTGTGTGCTATAGGATTGAATGGTGTATTCAACTGAAAGCAGTGCGATTCGTACCTACTCACAAGCAAAGCAAAACAACAATCAGAACTTTTACCGTTGTAATTCTTCTTGAAATTCACGAAGCAGGGCGTCTTTGGGGTCTTCGTTAATATGTGGCTTGTTTTTGATATTCTTCGCTCTATTTGCGTATCTCAGAGTGCTTAGCGTTTCCTCATAATTATAACTAGCCGGACCAATATTTGCAACCATAACAGTTTTTGCGTTTCCACCCAACGAATCTAGCCATTTAATAAATGCGTTTGTTATTTACTGGTAAATTCTCAGTCTTATCATTTCAGCCAATAAGCATCAATTTTTGATACCGAAGATATAAAAGAAGTAAAAAAATGAACTTCTACTTCTACTATAGGCATGTACTCGCACATTTAATACTGCACGGAAGGTCATAAAAATTTTTCTCTTGAGAAAAATTTACGAGAGCATCTGTGTTCAACTACTGAAATATATCTAAACAGATAAAAACGTTCATTGAGTAAAATTTTCATCAACTTGTGAACACTAGTTAGTACATATGATACAAAGCGAAAAGAATGATAACAATTGTAGACACGTGTTTATTCAGTAAGTATTTTACTTATTTAAATAAATGCATACACACGAATACATTTAGATTACATAAATTTTAAACACAAACGCTTACTACGATGTATATAGCGTATATAACACTAAGTTCAAAAATATGAGAAATATCTAATAGGATAAGAACATGACTGTTGACTAAATCATTGCATGCTTGCAATACTTATATACATACATGATCTTAGGGGGTTTTTGGGGGGTTTTCACCCCCGCAGAATCGTTTTTCACCCCCCCCCCGCAAAACATTTTTCACCCCCCCCAGAATTGGCGATTTTTCAGAAGTTTCCTAAAGTTACCTGAAAATTGGTAGAAAAAGTCTTTTTAAGGGTTTTTGGCTATCTATTTGCTCAAAATCAGCCAAATTTTCGGCGTCTCGCGCCATAAATTCATTAAGCGATATATTGGTCAATTTATTCGACTTTTTTCGAAATTTTTTTATGATTTTATGCTCTAGAAGGATAGAGTATCGTCAGAAACGCCAAAAAACGATGTTTTTTAAAGCGTACCGGCCATTTTTGGGCCCAAAAAAGGCACTTTAGGTTTTCACCCCCCCCCAGAATTCCCATGCTGTGCATGTCTGCTTATATACCTTGTAAAATACGAGTAAGCTTTGAGTCCCGGTATGGAACATGAGAGCTCTTTCCATCCACTAAAGCTGATATTACGTTGCCTAATGCCGATAACGATAAATTAATTTTAGTGGCTTCTTTGAAACGATCTCCCTGAAATTTATTCCATTTTAGTCATAACTCATAAGATATTTTTGACAGAAAAAATGTGACTTGACTCCTACATAAATCACTTTAATTATAAAGTTTTATGAACATTTATTTATGTACTATTCCATCACAAAGCATTTTTGTACTCGCCGTAAATAACAAACTCCGATTAATAGTATAACATCTTTTATTCAAAAATAGCGCATGACACACGTAAAATACCTACATACATACACATGTAACTTACTCCTACCTACAGCAAAAGAAAGAAGCTTATGAGATCAGTGTTGTTTTTTTGTACAAGGTCCGTTTGTAAATGTACAAAGATGATTCCTAGAAAGTCTTTGTACATGTTATACACACAAATTTTCGGTTACTATAATATGGTACAGTAGCGATTTTAGTGTGGCAAAAACAGAATTGTGCGACCTTTGGTAGAGTATTTTAGCTAATTTCTAGGCTTCTTGAGGGCGGAAAGCACTAATAACCGTCTCAAAACGGCGCGAAGCGCCGACAAATTTGACATTTTCCCTTTCAAAATGCAATTTCTGACATTATAGAGATACACAAAAGAAACCAGTGTTTTTTTTTGCACGGGCCTCTTTGCACCGTGCAAAAAACCTCCCAAAATCCTTTTGCACGACCGAAAATTTTTTTGTACAATGTATTTTATATACAAAAATTTTCCGCGCTTCGCGCAGTAGGATGCTATAGGTTTAGCCGTTATATCTTTCACACTATGTTTACCCTTAGAAAAACGACAGATTTGCGATTTCTGTAACAAATTTTCAGCACATTTAATAGTTTCTGCAGGAATTTAATGCTCAAAAAATAAAATGGCATATTTTTCTAGCGATTCATGTTATAAGTGGATAAATTAATAAGTTGCGCGAAGCGCGAAAAATTTTTTCCTATTTTCGAGCCAGAAAATCTTAAAAATGATCAAATGTAAAATTTTATTTGAAATGTTTATGCTGAAATTATCTATAAAAGTGAAGAAATCGCGCGAAGCGCGAAACTTTATTGGGATTTTCCAAATAAAAACACTTCAGATTTCCTGTTTAAAAACATTTGAAAGCTCTGAAAATGGCATGAGCAAAAAATGAAAAAATAGCGTAATTACCTATTAACATGACGCAGAAAACTTAATTAACAATTTGTAGGCACTGTAAAGTAAAACAAAAACCTGATGATTTGTTTAACGTGGTCTAGAAATTTACTAAATTAGGGAAAAAAGTCGAAAAAAGGCATGGGACATCAAGCACTAGTAACGAAAATCTTTGCATTTTTTCCAAAAAGTGCTCATTTGAAACTTTTTGCACTTTAAAAATTGGGTGACCTTTGAAAAAAGTAAAACAAGCTAAAACAAGATCCACGTCTTGCTTATTCGGTAATGGAATACGCAAAGTAGAATAAGCCTGTCTGCATCAGAAATGAAAATAGGATGAAAAATTGAACTCAGTGGGTGCGCTGGATTTTGGTTATATGCGGCGCGAAGCGCCGAAAATTTTTTGATAATTTGATTTTAAAGTGACCTGGGCGTTCAAAAATCGACATATTTCACATTATTTTTGCCCAAATTTTTCTTTGCACCGTGCAAAAATCACCAAATTTTTTCTTTGCACGGGCCCAAAAAAAGTTTGCACTGTGCAAAAAAAAACACTGTAACAAACAATTACTCATTTCAGCACGAAGCGCCGAAAATTCTTGCGAATTTCAAACCTTTTTTGCAGTTTTTGTCTCCCCAAAAATCTTTGTACATGTCCCCAAGTCTTTGTACATCGAGAAAAATCATTGCCGGATTACAAAAAAACAGGTACGAGATGTTCAAAAATCTAATTAGTGGCACAAAAAAACATCCAAGACGCTTGCATTCATAACTTTTAGACGCTTAGCTACATCCTTAAGGTACATAGCTAGAGCGCTACACCGAATTTACTGTTATATTAAAATGCAAAGTTTCATCAGCTAGGCTTTCTTGGCTAGTCCAAAACATCAAGTCTACTAAGAGTCAGTTTCTAAAGCTAAAAACAATTCAAATTTAATCTATAAATATAAACGGAAGTCACACAAAAACAGCTCTATCACGAAATTCTTCTTTTTAATTAATTCTAATACTTTTGTTATACCTCGCTCTTTTTCGTAATTTTAGGCACAAGGACCCTAAGTTAATGAAGTACACTTTTATAGCTCGTTGAGAATTCATGAGCATTTTGCGAGCAAATGACTTTCATCAGTAAAATGATACTTTAACTTCTAACAAGGCTTCGCAAGCTGAAATGAGACATTATGTTTATTGAATGCCATCATTTTTTGCAAAAAATCTAAGGATTCCAACTCCTGAACAAGAAATGAGACGATTTTATTGCAAAATTAATTTGCACTCATCAGATTTGTTCTTTTTGTTATGATTTTTATTGTTTTGCCTCATTTCACAAGGGATGGCATTAATGAAAATTAAAATCCTTGTCGATTCTCATTTATGACTGTTAGAGCGTGTCCGGAAAATTGCTCGCCAACGATCGCTCGACAACAATTGCTCCCCAACAATTGCCCGCCAACAATCATTCGACAACAATTGCTCGCCTAGCAATTGCACGCCGAACAATTGCTCGCCTAGCAATTGCTCGCCGGACAATTGCTCTCCGGACTATTGCTCGCGAAACTATAGCTCACCGAACGATTGCTCGCCGGACAATGCTCGCCTAACAATTGCGCGCGTGACAATTGCTCGCCAAACAATCGCTCGTCCAGAAATTGCTCGTCAATTACTTGTCAAGCTTAACTCGGTTTAATTGAGCTTGCTTTCCATCAGGTGTTATTCTATTTATCTAAATCACAAGCTTTACAGGGAGATTGGATGATGGATTCTCCAGCCAGAGTCAACCTCCCGAGCTCGCCCCATCACAAGAATTAGCGACAAATTGCATTTTTAGGCCATTGATGGCTCTTGCTATGGTTCTGAGCAAAAATTGAAGGTTATTTACCCTTCACCCTAAATGACCGGCTGTCTTGACACACATAATTTTAAGCCATTACATTTATGATCTGATTATTCGCAAGGAATTTTATTACACTTAGCGGCTCATAAATGTAATGGCTCAAATTTAAAGATGGCGAAGACAGCTTCAATTTTGCTGAAAAATCTAGGAAAAAACATCCGAAAATGGCCTACAAATGCAATTTTTCGCCTTTTAAGGTGGGGCGAGATCGAGTGACGGCTGATTTTGGCTGGGGAATACAGCACTTAATCTTCCATGTAACACGTACGATTCAATAAATAGTATAACACTTGATGAAAAGCGAGCATGTCAATTCATGTAAGTGAGTTAAGCTTGACAAGTAATTGGCGAACAATTGCTGGGGAGCAATTTTGTGGCGAGCCATTGTTAGACGAGCAATTCTTCGGCGAGCCATTGTTCGGCAAGCAATGTGTTAGGCGAGCAATTGATAGGCGAGCGATTACTAGGCGAGCGACTACTAGGCGAGCGATTGTTGTCGAGCAACTGTTGGCGAGCAATTGTTGGCGAGCAATTTTCCGGTAATCCTATTAGAGAATTCCAGAAGGTAAAAATGAATTGCCGTAAAATCCATGGTTTGACTTAGCTGGGCAGGATTATTCAAAATCAACTAGGCATACTTACAGCCAGATAAATTCTGAAAAAGCTGCAAAAGACCACAAGGCCAGAGCTGTAACAGAACAAAAGTTATTAACTAACATACAGATATGATGGACAGTTTTTTGTGCCACCATGTACGGAAAATAAACCTTTAATACGCATTTACCATTTTACCAGAAGCTGTCAAATTCAGGTAAAAAAAATTTATAGCACTGCTAAACAAAACTTTTACATTTTTTCTTTTCCTTGTGCTTTCTAACAGTAAGCTTAGCAGTGATTTGTAAATCAAAAACATACTGTTGTCCCGCTCTTGCTTTGCCTCTCGCTTCCTGCCAAATCAACCAAGTTCAGGCGACCAACTCTTATATGTGGCTTGGAATCTATCCCAATTTCGCTACATTCTATCGTTATGATAAAAATGGCGTGTGATCTCGAACTATGCTCGTTCATGTTAGTTGCACTAAAGAACAGTATTTTTAGAGTTACACATAAATTTGCATATGTAAGTACGAGGCTGTGAAATATGCAGTTGGGGTAATGTAATAAATTATATTACTGGGCGAGTCGCTCAACGAACAGATACTCATAGAAATCATCTATGAACCAGTGTTTTTTTGTACAAGGTCCGTTTGTACATGTACGAAGATGGTCCTAAAAGTCTTTGTACATTTCGTACACACAAATGTTTGGGTACTGTAATATGGTACAGTAGCGATTTTAGTGTGGCAAAAACAGAGTTGTTCGACCTAGGGATCGACCGGAGGTCCATTTTTTCCTCCGGGCCGGAGCCGGAGCTCCGGCCATCGTCACCTCCGGCTCCGGCCGGAGCCGGAGGCCGGAGGTGAACTTAGAAATTTCGTGAACTAGAATTTTCACAAGCCGTAAATATAATTCATATGATGTACAAAGTATAGGTTTGTATAAATACATTGCTCATGGATAAGTAAAAGATCTGTAGAAGTGAATGTTTATTTGATGCATCATCATTTGAAATTTGAAAGAATTCCCAAACAATCGACATAGTTAATAAGTAAAAGTAAATTCCAAAATGGAAAAGAAATTAATTCTGTGATCTGTTGCTAGTCAAGCCACTTCCGAAAATTGATAAACGTGCGAAATGCAGATAAATCAGTGAATCAGGTTGGTTTTCAACGCAAACTACATAACGTATAAAATTTATTATTCATTCCATAATGAACCTATTTAATCGAGCTATGCGAAAATCAAGAAGACAAACATGCAATAACGTTCTACTAGTTCTCTCCTCACCTATTACACATGTTCTCAAATGACTGGTCTGGCAGCGGGGGTTGGGTAATCGAAAAAAAATCATTCAATTAGCATATTTCTATTTTTAGCTCCAATCTCACCGCTTTCTCGCTTGCCCTTATTGTCTGGATACACTTATACTCGAAAAGTACCCAAATAAACATAGCATAAAGAGCTTAGCAATGTGTCTGTATGTACCTATATCTACAATCTATAATAGCTCAAAAAGTAAGTGAGCAGACTACGTCGCACCAAGTTTGTTATTCTGTTACTCGAAAGAGATTTATATCCATTTGTGCGCTGAATTAACGCGGACTCGGCTCGCTTTGCAATCTGAAATATTCTCGTTCATTATTAAGCAAAATATATGATATAATATTTCACCAATAGTGCATTCACAGTGCCACATTAGTGTTCACATTCATAGCTTCACTTATTAAAACTGTGTTTGAAAAAATTCACAAAATATGCAATCTGAGTGCTAAGCTTCAAAAGAAAAGAAGAGCGTTAAAGCATTGAATGATTCGGTTCAAAAAACCACCGGCCTTCGGCCCCTTTTTTGTACCTCCGGCCGCCGGAGGCCGGAGGGCCAAAAAATGGTCGGAGGAGCCGGAGGCCGGAGCCGGAGCTCCGGTCGATCCCTAGTTCGACCTTTGGTTACGTATTTTAGCAATTTCTAGGTTTCTGAGGGCAAAAATCAGTAATAATCGTCTCAAAACGACGCGAAGCGCCAAAAAATTTGGCATTTTTCCTTTCAAAATGCAATTTCTGAAATTATAAAGATATATATAACACACAATTGCTCATTTCGGTGCGGAGCGCCGAGAATTTTGCGTTCGAACCTTTTTTGCAGTTTTTGTCTTCCAAAAAATCTTTGTACATGTACAAAGACGGTCCCCAAAAGTCTTTGTACATCGCGAAAAATCTTTGCCGAATACAAAAAAACCGTGCTTTCAACTACATACATAATACTGCACTTTGTTCAAGTTTCGCTTCGCTGCATTTATAGTCTTCACTTATGTTGTTATTAAGACGAAAGCCTCAATATCTCAAAAACTCTTATATGGTTTAGCATGGAAAGAACAGTTTGTATATAAATTCTCACACAAACATAATCGTTTTATTCAGCAATCACATTTTAGCAATTACGATTTCACTTACTAAATAAATAATTAGTGTTTTTTCTAAAAAGAGCTCGAATGTATATTTTTAACGAAGCTAGCAACTAACGACGAGAAGTGCTAATAGAATATTAAATCAGCTCACCCAACGGATCGATTCTGATTGCCAACGTTCATGACATGTTCGATTTCTTTCACGCTTTTCGTCACAAAGGACGACAAATCATTCACATAAACACCAATATCCGGCCTTTCTTTGAGTTCAAGAACTTTGTTTCTATCTTTGGCCAATAAATCCTTTATATCCTCCTGAATGTCAAAACTCCGGATGAAATTAAACCCTTTACATAATTATACATACATATATTTTTAACTTAATTGTAATTAAAAAGACATACGATATGCAGGGTACAGCATTATTAGGACAAATTTTGACCGAAATTCCATTTATTGAAAATAGAAAGAGCAGAGATAAAAAAGCTAAGGTACAGAACAGTAAGAAACGAGTTAGAAAAAAATTAGAAATTTCTTCCAACAATTCCTAACGTCGCATACAGTCGTAGGCATCATCTTCAATTTGGATTAAACTTCCGAGTCACTGAATTAACTCACAAGGATGCTTGTTTTACAGCATGCTTGCCGTTTAAAAAACCAGATATTATTACTGCAAAGCTTCATCAAAAGATAATCGTAGCTTTCGATTTTTGATAAATTCTGAAACAGCCACTTTTAAATTTTCTAAAAATCACTTCTGTTTTGACGAAAGAAGTCCTTTACCTGAAAATCTGTCGTATCGTATTTATGTACATACAAATGAATGATTTTGCGAAGCATTTATCTTTACTTTTTACAGTGGTTGATATGTATGTCATATCAAATCATTCATTTCATTAAAACCGGAAATGGGATTGTCATTGATGTATATGTACACTACAAAAACAGTTTTGGTGACGAACGTTTGGTCGACGGTCGCTATTTTCAAATAATCAATATCGTTTAAGGCTTAAAATTAAAATTTAATCATTACAATGAAAAGCCTTTACTCTTCCAGCACCGTCCCTTATTTGCTGAATACAAAAATTACGGAACCAGTACAAAATATTGTCCCGCAAAGATTATTTTCACCTGATAAATTTCCAAGTAAGAGGCCCGCACAAGATATTGCTGATCATGAGATCGTGCGATGTGCTCAAAAATTTGATCAAAGGAATTAGGAATGACGCCTCTTTGTTCCAGGTCGTCGCGAATCCCTAAACAAGTAGTAGGTATTTATGTAAGTAAATTTTTTAAATATGGCTCAGCAGATGCGGTTCATTTCAAGGTTCAAACGTACATAGATGCAAGGCACAGCCAACCGGTCTAGGGATCAGTCAGAAATCTCCATTGAGCTAAAACGGCCAAAAAAATTGGTATGCCTTCAAATATCGAAAAACTACACCCGTTTTATATCATTCGAATTTCTAATTACTCTACTGAGTCTCTTCTATGAAAGATTGTTCGAATTACAAACTATAAGTTCGTGGCGATTCAGATTTTCTTGCGCCCGCCCTACACTATGTTTGTACATATGTATAACTTAACTTACAAAGACAAATGAAAAACCTGAAACGCGTTTTGCTTTTAGCGATGCAATTTACCAACGTTCTGCATCAAATTAATGTGTACAGTAAAAAATGCAACAGGCTAGAACATCGAATATTGCGGCATGATCAAGATATCCAAGATCATAATCTGAAGTAACTACATGCAAATGCACGTGTATGTACATTGCACATGCTACATTGAAATACCTTCCATTGTATACGTTTTTCCCGTTCCCGTTTGCCCGTATGCAAAGATCGTGCCTGAAAACAAGCGGCATAATGAATATTATTACGCATTTCAAACAGTGTTTTTTTTGTACAAGGTCCGTTTGTACATGTACAAAGATGGTCCCCAAAAGTCTTTGTACATTTATTACATGCAAATTTTTGTGTACTATAATATAGTACAGTAGCGATTTCAGAGCGGTAAAACAGGGTTTTCGATCTTTGGTAGTGTATTTTAGCTAATTTCTGGGTTTCTGACGCCAAAAATTACTAAAAATTATCTGAAAACGGCGCGAAGCGCCGAAAAATGTTGACATTTTTCCATTCTAAATGCAAATTCTGCCATTTTAAAGATATATAGGACAAATAATTTATCAGTTCGGCGCGAAGCGCCGAAAATTTCGGGAATTTTACACCTTTTACAATTTTTGTCGTCCTAAAAATCTTTGTACATTTTGTACACACAAATTTTGGGTACTATAATATGGTACAGCAGCGATTTTAGTGTGGTAAAAACAGAGTACTTCGACTCTTCGTAGTGTTTTAGCTAATTTCTGGGTCTCTAAGGGCAAAAATCACTAAGAATCGTCTTAAAACGGCGCGAAGCGCCGAAAAATTTGACATTTTTACTTTTGAAATGCAATTTCTGCCATTATAAAGATATATAGAACACACAATTACTCATTTCGGCGCGAAGCGCCGAAATTTTCTCGAATTTCAGACCTTTTTTGCAATTTTTGTCTTCCCAAAAATCTTTGTACATGTACAAAGACGGTCCCGAAAAGTCTTTGTACATCGGGAAAAATCTTTGCCGAGTACAAAAAAAAACCGTGATTTCAAAACGATCTTTGAAAATTATTAACCATTGAAGCCGCTAAGCACTGAATCAACCAGCGGTTGAAAGGTCTCATCGTACAAATCGCGTTGCGAGGAGCTGGACCAAAGAACCATTGTAAGAAAAACAGAAAAATAACGCATGTGTACACACATGAGCAAACGCAGATGGCGGAAAGAGACGGCCGCCCCCTTAGCCCAAAAATAGTTTTGGAAAGTACGATAGTGCATAAAAAATAATGAAAATTAGCATCTTTTTATCGAAAAATCTCAAAATTTTGGGCGCTTTGCGTCGTAGGATCACGTTACATAAGTATGGCTCAAGCGCGACAAAAAAGGTCATTTTCAGAGCCTAGAAAGCAAATAAAAATTTTTTCGACAAGTTTGAATTTTATGAGCTTTTGAGCTTTGGATAGAGCGTGATCGGAAACGTCAAAAGATGCACTTTATTTTGTGCATCGCCCCCTCTTGAAAAATCCTGCGTACGCCCCTGTGTATATACACACACGAGGGAAAACCGTAATTATGTGACGATAAGTTGATAAGTGAACTTATTATTTGTTTAGCGATACTGCAAATTCACATTGCGATCAAATAAACACGTTAGTTAGTTAACTAGAACGCCTGCTTGATTAATCAAAGGCCTAAACTGGCCAGCAGATAAAATAATTAAATTATCTACTTGATGGACTGCAGAGTAAGATTTTATTTGTGCAATCAATAATTAGATTTACAACACGGGCTAGTTCTCAATTAATAGTTTCAAACGGTTTTTAGATTCTTATGTTACATTTATATATGTATACAAAGGATTGATAACAGAGGCGCACAAGGTCAGGGTAGGCAGGGGTGGAATCCCAAAAATCCAAAACAGTTAATTTAACGTTCACGATTTTTTTTGCTGTTTTAACGATCAAAATAGCTTATAAAACGTTTTTTCGTGGTAATATCGCATTTTAAACGCATTTTTAGTCTATTTTGACAGCATAACATATATGTTATTTTTTAGACTGTTGTCCAATAAACTACAATAAACATGAATTAGTTGCACCATGAGATTATGAATCCAAACAGATGCAACTGACGAAATTTAATGTTACATATTATAGAGATTAGCCCATTTAAGTATCTTTATCAAATTTTTATTTCGACCTTTTTTATTTCTCGAAATTCAATGAAATTTCACCACATCGTGCATGAGTCAGCTATCAGGTCAACTTATAATAACGTTTTACTGAAATCTAGGAACATGTTCAAATATTATATGCGACTTAAGTGACCATCAACCATACATGTTACGGCTCGAAATTGGGGGACGGGTCCCGGCAATTTTTAGGGGTATTCTTTCCAAAAATCGGGAAGGGGGCAGTGTTTTTTATACAAGGTCCGTCTGTATATACATGTACAAACAAAGATGATCCCTAAAAGTCTTTGTACATTTTGTGAACACAAATTTTTGGGAACTGTAATATGGTACAGTAACGATTTTAGCGTGGCAAAAACAGAGTTGTTTGACCCTTGGTAGAGTATTTTAGCTAGTTTCTGAGTTTATGAGGACAAAAATCACTAATAATCGTCTCAAAACGGCGCTAAATTTGACATTTTTCCTTTCAGAATGCAATCTTTGACATTATAAAGATATATATAAAACACAGAATTACTCATTTCAGCGCCGAAAATTCTTGCGAATTTTAAACCTTTATCTGCAGTTTTTGTCTTCCCAAAAATCTTTGTACATGTACAAAGACGGTCCCCAAAAGTCATTGTACATCGGGGGAAATCTTTGCCGAATACAAAAAACACTGGGGGTCAAAAATTTTCTGGCTCTGAGGGATTGGGAGACGCCCGACTTTGGGTGGGGGATCCCTCCATCCCCCTGTTACATGTATGCCACCAACCACTCATTTCAACTAATTGGTGCACACGTTCTCAGCATTCGAGCAAAATTTTAATTGATGCCTGATTTCCCAATGCTAGCAGGACGTGTCATGTGGACCCTTGACTTATTAAAGCGTATCAAGGGTAAAGAGATTCAATCCAGTGGATGTACTATTCATGGCATTGTGCGGTTGATGCAAGATCAATCTACCTTCCTGAAAATTCATTATTCAGCCAATTATGCACGAATCAAATTAAAATCAATATTTTGAAATTTAAATTCAGATCCAACCTTAATCATTGAAATCATGGATTTCCTTTAAAAAACATAACAAAATTAGGTACCTAAGTCAAAACAATTAATAGTTTCACCAATATACTACTTGATGGAATGTTTATACTTAAACTAAATGTACATAGATACTCGTACGCCCCATTACCAAAATATGAAAAGATTAAGCTAAGGAAATGATACTTAACGGGGACAACTTGTAGAATTAAATGTTTAACTTACTCACCACAGGTATACGTCTTATGCATAAACCTGCACTGCTTACTTCCAGTCATACACCGAATCAAACGTGAACGCTTTTGGCAAACCTTCAGGTGCTTTGGGGTTTTTCAATTCAACGACTCCGCGATCAGTGTACATATTTACGATCCTTAAGCAAGCAAAAATGCCAAGGTACTTGACAGAAAACATAACTGTGTATATCTTAATATAAACAACGATACAAATGGAATATACTAATACGAATAAGACAAATACACAGTATTTCCATAGGTGGACGGCACCAAAGTTCTGGGGGGTGCAAGATTTTTTCAAAGGTCAGAAAATGGCCTTAAAAATGGTGGTATGGCGAAAAAACGCCATTTTTCAACGTTTCTCATCGAGCACTATCCATTGGCACAAAAAATTGCGAAAAAAACAACAACAAAAATTTTCAAAAATTGAATTCTAGGGGAGGTATTTTGGTTTCTGGGGCGGGTGCATACCCCCAAACCCCCCACGCCCAGGTATGAGTATTACAGATGTAAGGTCAAAAGATTGTGAGGGAGCACGGGAGAAACCGTTGGGGTGGCGAAGTCGGAAAAATCTACACATATTTAATTCGTTTCTTCTAAAAAAGTCCAGTACGACTGGCTATAGACGTCCCTTTTATGCTTAACTTATGCGACCAAATTTTTAGGCCACCTAATCCTTTTGAAGCAATTTCGTCATGAAATTTACAAAACGGAAAGATTGTTCTCAAATAAAAGGCGTTCATAAAATAACGATCATATCGATCATTGTCCCTCATAGTAAATGATATGGAGCTATCTAGCTCCCATCAAAACTTAAGAAGAGGAGCACTGATTTTCTAGTCTGCTTAAGTACAAAAATATACAAGGATAAAATCGGAATAGGTATATATGCACAAAGGATTACGTACACGAAATTTTATTACCAATACATAAAACTTCATACACGGGCATGGATTATTTATTCCCTTTTTTGGGCTCAGAACACTAGCTATATACCCTTCTTTGGACTCATAAACATGCCATGTAAGTTCATAGAATGCTACATAGTTGTTATTTTTTCTGATTTTCAAAAAGATTTATAGCTATTTTTCTGACTTCAGAAAGAGCTAAATAGCTGTTTTTAGTCAAGAAAAATCAAAAAATAATATCTTTGCAATAAATGCTCGAAAGCGATGCTTTTAAAGCGATACCATCGTTATTTCGTTGTAGAATCGTTTTTTACAAGCAGCTTAGCTAACTCTATGTTTTTAATTTTAATCACTCCCTGAAGGTTTGACTTTGCACACCTACAACGATAAAACTGATAAAATACAATACCTACCAACAGGACCGTATCCAGGATTCTGTTACAAAATATGAGGGGCACGACCGAAAATTTTTAAAAGACAAGAAAGAACCGAAGGATGAATTAAAGACGAAATTTTTAGGACCGCAGAGCTGCACACCTAGCAAATTTTGCTACCCAGGTACCTTAAATATGTTGAGAATCCAATGGATAACCTCTCTTTTAAGGCTGGGGGTCTGGGGTGGCGCGCTCGAGCGCCCCAGTGGGGTCCGGGGCAGAGCCCCGATAAATGATGTAAAAACAGGACCTTAAAACTTAATCATAACTAGGGATGGGACTGACACCGGCACCGGGCCGGTGCCAGCCTGCACCGGCGCCGGTGCCACTTATTATACAGAAGAAGCTTTTAGCTAATTAACTCGTCTTTATTACAAAAGTTTTTCCTGATTTAGCGTTATACTCGAATGTTGAGTTGTGTTCAGATGCAGATATTAATAGTTGATTCGTTTGTAATAATAATTACATTTTTTTGCAGTAATTACAATAAGATTTTGACTCATCCTGTACGCAAGTCGTAAACTATTGCGGAACTACAACAAAAATTTGGCTGTTTGACATAATAGAATGTTATCCAATCACATAATTTTTTGAAAACAAAGTTATGATTATTTGAACTCTAATGTAGGCGTTGTTATCAATTGGAGTCGGCAGAATAACGACATGCACGGTTACAACTGAACATGTTTCTTGCGAAATTATTTCAGGTCGCTTGATTCCCGGAGAATAGTTGCTAGCTAAACCCTAGGAAAATGTGGCTGATTCCTGCAGAACTTTTGATTTTAAAAAGCTTTAAAAATATGATGTTCCATGCTTTTCACTGATCTGTTGGCTCAAGCGCATTAACGTTTTAATTCCTTCGCTTTAAATAGTCATTTTGGACCATTTATCATCGAATTTCATTGATTTTTTCGAAAACTGGTTGATTCTTTATTTTAATGAGAAAGTTTAATAAGAAATGTAAAAATTGTCTTTTTAGACCGTATCATTTTACTCAGGAAATTTTCAAAACCCTTGCGAGGTTGGTCCGATTTCCCCTACGGGGTCGCGGGGTTGCTCAGCCGCCAGGGTCAAGTCACTTGACCCTCTATTGACCATGTGCCCATGCATGTCCTTGATGCTTAAGACATTTTTATTATTATGATCGTGTCCCGACTTATATCGGGAGAAGTTGACAGAACAAAAATCAGTAAGAAATTCTTTTATGCCTCACAATAGGTTGTTTTAAAAAAATTTTCAGACTAGCCTGCACTCAGAATTTTCATGCTTTATAATCATCAATATGCGGTGAAAATAATTATAAGAGAATCACCATGGCAAAAGCTGATGGATGAATTTCCCGAGATGTAGACCAATTTATGTCGAGTCCGCCCCCCCTTGGCCGAATCCTGGATACGGGCCTGCCATTACTGATTTCTCAATCTCAGCGCGAAGCGCCGAAAATTATTTCGCCTTAAATATGGTGAGAAATCAAGGAATAACCTCTTCTGGGGCTGGGGGTCTGAGGTAACGCGCTCAAGCGCCCCCAAAAGCAGGGTCCGGGCAGAGCCTCGGTAAATTTAATGAAAAGAGCGCCTAAAAGTTGAATCGTAACGTCAAAATTTTCATGAAACCAGCGTATTTTGATTCTGAAATCAGTCTAGAAATAATCGAACCTAATCACGACACGCACACTGGGGATATGGAGGTATCCCCCTACCACAACTTTTGAAAGGCATACCCCCTCAGGTCCTTTGCAGACCAAGACCTATTGTTGGAATTGTAAAAGAGTGCCAAACAATGCCCAGCAGTATAATCTGATGTATTCTCCAAGTAGTACTGTGTCCACTCATTCAGTCAGACACATATTGTCCATTATTTTGTGCATATTCGATGGTCCAAGTCATTCCCTCATTCTTATTATCATTTGTTTTCATGCAAACTGAATCATGAATATTCAAGAAGAATAAAATATGACGAATTAAAGCATTTTATGGGTTTTATCGGGGGGGGAGGAACTACAAAAATATTTAAAAAAATCAATGTAAACTAATGATTTTAACGCCATAGATAGCCGTAAAAACTAATGGTTCACCTTCTTCCCCCAAGGAAAGTGGGTATATAGTACACAGAACTTTTAACCGTGTGCATCTATGAACCTTATCACCTAATCACTAAAACAATTTACTATCGCTAAAAAATGTCTATCATTCTCGCTTCTTGGATGGATATCATTTTCTGAGTAAAACCTGCAAAAAACAGAAGACATACATAGATGCAAAATATGCCTTAGGTTGTATAAAGATTGAATATGGAGTGTTTAAACCGCGCGTTTGGGATTAAATATACAACAATCAATAATTGTGAAATTCGGCGCAAAGCGCCGAAAATTTTGTGATTTTTTGCTAAAAAACAAAGGGGAGAGAGTAAAGGAGAAAAATAGTTTTAATAAAATACAATACCTTACGTATTCTTCAGCATATTCTTTCTCGCTCATTGGACGGCATCTCACGACGACTTTCACGCTTTCTACATTTTTCTTAGTAGGTATCATTTTACGACTAGCACGAAAGTCATTTGATATTGAAGATTCGCATAATGGAAATCCAAGTCACACCCTAAACTGCTGGCACGGTATCAGTCAGCAAAGTCGAGTCTTTGCAAATAAGTGTAACATAAGCAGAGACTGAAATCTTCATATTTCTAATCAAGTAAAATAACAGAAAAAACATGCAAAAAGGAAATTTATTCAAGATTTTCAAAATTTTAAACACCGCACCTCTTTTTATCATCCGAGTTGAAGATTAAAACTTAAAACATGGTAAGAGGTAAGAAGAGGATTTTTGGAAAAAAATCAAAAATGTGAGACTCCTTGAATCGTGCCAGCCTACCTACTTTTAGTGGCCATGAGTGAGTGAGTACAGCCGTGAAATTCAAAACTGAAGGATAATTAGATAACAGTGAGCGAAACGACCGAAGCTGTGCTTTCTTGTTTCGATACAAGAAAAACAGTTGGAAGCCGAAATTTTTCGTTACGCTAAATTTTAGGACCAAAGTAAATAGATAATAAACGAAAACAGGTTTCTGGACTTATAGGAAAGTGTGCACAAAAACAGGAAAGAAGCATAAAAAGTCTTTTCATAAATTTATCCCTCACTATTCTGAATTTAACTAAACTAAAATAATTTATAGCTGAAGCGCGACAATTACGAAGAATGCAAAAGAATGATAAAAATATACGATCAATAAAGTAAAGACGTATATACAGCATACGGCGACAAGCGAGTCATAATAATGACGATTTGTTATGCTTACCTTTGATAAATTTAGATAAGTCGACGTCAAATAATCTAGATTTTAATACATTCAGGTTAGGGGAAGTTCTATGTTTTGAATTTCTTTTTATTCCGTAGTGCAGACAAAAAGGCAGTTTTGATATTTACCTGCCTATCTTGTGATGGGCCGGTTTTATACCAGTCTTTAATTGGCACTTCTACAGAATAGAAACTGTTGTTGTGCAAAGTATAGTCGCAGGAGATAATGATTTTTTCAAACTTATCGATTTTTCCTAGGCTTATGCTCAAATTTATGGGTATGGATACTACTCCCGCTTAGGTCGGTATCACTCCCACTTAGGTCGAGATACAGGCATTAGTTTGTCTGATGACGTCATAATAGTTACTATTCTGTAGAAGTACCCTTTATTTTTCTCCACAGAAATTTTAAAATGTTACGTTTATAGAACGTATAACACTAACCAAGCCCAAAATTATTAACAAAATCGCGATCTTTCGGTTTACAAGGTAATCCAATTTTAAAAAAGACAGTGAACGCAACATAGGAAACCAGGGTCGCCAAGTGCTCTTGTCAAAAAAACCCACAATTTTAGCCTCAAACTGCCTAAAAACCCTAACCAATGGTTAAGCATATGCGCAAAAAACCTCAACCGCTAAAAAATGCCTCGGACGGCCTCGAAAAATTCCCGGATTAGGGGGAAAACCCCAAACTTGGCAAAACGTTTTTTTCCTATTGATTTGGTTCACAATGTGAACCATACCCGTAATTTTTTCCCACATTTCAAATTTTGGTTCACATTTTTGGGGGTCTAAAAAACGTCCAAAAAGTGAGCGCTCATGTTGAAAAACTGATTTTTCTGCAGAAAGCCCATCCTACATAAAATGACGAGACCCAAAACGAGTTTTTGAACATTTTGTTATTGTAAATTTAGTGTACTGCACATCGATAAAAAACATTGAAAATAAATCAATCCGGTGCTGCGCCGGAAAATTTTGAAATTTTACCGTTCTATAACGCATTTTTGCATTACAAAAATTTTCCACAATGTAAATCAAGCCAAAAACATTTTTCCACATCTCGAAATTTTTGGTTCACAAAAACCCCTAATTGTGGGAAAAGACGGTGACTTGGCAACCCTGCAGGAGGAACAGTGTTGCCAGGTCCCAAAATTCAGATTCTCCTGCACAGAGGTAAAATTGGGGAAAAATTCTCCTGCAATTCTCCTGAAAATATTTTGATTCTCCTGAAAATTCTCCTGGCTCATATTTTGCAGGAAAGGTTGTACAGCAGATCTACAATTGTATGTACACATGCATATCAAGCATGCTCAGGCCAATTTACCTTGGTTCACCCAACTATTTTATTCTGATCTCTTGCCTGTTAATCCTAAGGACACTCAAGGCTAAATAATGAACATTAATTCTCTCACAAAAAGCTCATGGAGCATATCTGCATTATACAGGCAGATGCAAAAATAATGGAAGACTAATGCTGCACCACAAAGTATAACATTTTATTCAACATCAACAGCTGACAAACATTCAATAACAGATTCCTGATCTTCATCAGGATATACTGCTCAAGGGCCTAAGCTAAAGAGGTCGCATTGTTTACAATACACATTATTCGAAAAAACAGTTTCTGTGCTTAAAACAGTGACCGCCAATTTTCAGTTGCACTTACATCATCAAAAATTTCTGGAAAGAGCCCTGTTTGCAATGTCTTTTGAAAAAATAAATAATACTTTATTACTAATTGTATGTACTTCAGTAGCAAGCAAATCCTTACGTTTTGAAATATATCAAAAAAATGTTTATAGGCGCTTTGCAAACACCGTTTTTTCCCAGCGATTTGGTTGACATTATAGACCGAACCCAAAATTTTTTTCCACTTTTTCCGACTTTTTTCCACATTTTTTGGGAGGTCTAAAAACGTTCAAAATAGAGCGCCTGTGTTGAAAAATCAGTGTTTTTACGTGGAAAATTTTATGTACACATGCAATAGCGGTGTTTGATGCACTTTTTGTATAAAAATTTCGCGCTCTACAAGAATATCACGATCAGTAACGTTATTTATGTTGAAACTTAATTTCCTTCCTTCAGTAAAGCATTTTAGCCAATTCTGAAGTCGTTTTTGACAATTAAAATTATAATTTATCAAATGGCGCGAAGCGCTAGAAAATTTTGAAATTTTAGCTCAAAAACTGTGCAGAAGGTAAGGATTTTCAATCGTAGTGGAGTTCTAGGACCAGATTATCGATAAAAATGCTGCAATTGGCGCCGCGCGGCTCAAACATCAATAACAAGTAAGAATTAAATCAATTCGGCGCGTAGCGCCGAAAATTTTTTGTAGTTTCACCTCTCTGAAACGCATTTTTGCATTACAAAAACTAACCGAATCCGTGCAGAAGATAAGGATTTTCAATCGTAGTAAAGTTCTAGATCAAATTTTCGATAAAAATGCTGCAGTTGACGCGGCGCGGCTCAAATATTAATTAAAAAAAATTAAATCAATTCGGCGCGAAGCGCGAAAAATTTTTGTAGTTTCACTTCTCTAAAACGCATTTTTGCATTAAAAAACTAACTGAATCCGTGCAGAAGATAAGGATTTTCAATCGTAGTAAAGTTCTAGATCAAATTGTCGATAAAAATGCTGCAGTTGACGCGGCGCGGCTCAAATATTAAAAACAAAAAAGAATTAAATCAATTCGGCGCGAAGCGCCGAAAAATTTTGTAGTTTTACTTCTCTAAAACGCATTTTTGCATTACAAAAACTAACCGAATCTGTGCAGAAGATAAGGATTTTCAATCGTAGTGAAGTTCTAGACCAGATTGTCGATAAAAATGCTGCAATTGGCGCGGCGCGGCTTAAGGATTACTAATAAGTAAGAATTTAATCAATTCGGCGCGAAGCACCGAAAAATTTTTGAAGTTTTAACTCTCTAAAACGCATTTTTAACATTACAAAAAGTTTCCACAAATGCCAACCAAGCCCAAAAATTTTTTCCATTTGCCAAAATTTTGGTTGACAAATAGACCAAAAAGTGGAAAAAAACGGTGTTTGCAAACGTCTATGAAACTGATAAAAACAATTAGACGGTGTGTAAAGCTATGTATTTCTGCACTTCGTGATATTAAGTGAATAAATAAATGAATGAATGAATGATTTACTACGGAAGCACGAAACTTATTTGGATATAGTTATAACTTAACACTTAGGTCTTAACTACGAACGAAATAAAGTCTTAATGTGAAACAACTAACTAACTACAGTAAGTACAGTAAGGAGGTTAATGTATGATAATCATTATAACTTGCTGTTTAAGTTTTGAAAATTCTCCTGAATTCTCCTAGATTTTCAGGATTCTCCTGAATTCTCCTGACATTTTAAAATTCTCCTGCATTCTCCTGCATGTTTACAACTTCTCCTGAAATTTCTCCTGAAGAGCCCATTCTCCTGCTCCTGGAAAATTTTAGATTCTCCTGAATTCAGGAGAATTCTCCAGCACCTGGCAAGTCCAGTGTTGCCAGGTCCCAAAATTCAGATTCTCCTGCACAGAGGTAAAATTGGGGAAAAATTCTCCTGCAATTCTCCTGAAAATATTTTGATTCTCCTGAAAATTCGCCTGGCTCATATTTTGCAGGAAAGGTTGTACAGCAGATCTACAATTGTATGTACACATGCATATCAAGCATGCTCAGGCCAATTTATCTTGGTTCACCCAACTATTTTATTCTGATCTCTTGCCTATAAATCCTAAGGACACTCAAGGCTAAATAATGAACATTAATTCTCTCACAAAAAGCTCATGGAGCATATCTGCATTATACAGGCAGATGCAAAAATAATGGAAGACTAATGCTGCACCACAAAGTATAACATTTTATCAACATCAACAGCTGACAAACATTCAATAACAGATTCCTGATCTTCATCAGGATATACTGCTCAGGGGCCTAAGCTACAGAGGTCGCATTGTTTACAATACACATTATTCGAAAAAACAGTTTCTGTGCTTAAAACAGTGACCGCCAATTTTTAGTTGTACTTACATCATCAAAAATTTCTGAAAAGGGCCCTGTTTGCAATGTCTTTTGAAAAAATAAATAATACTTTATTACTAATTGTATGTACTTCAGTAGCAAGCAAATCCTTACGTTTTGAAATATATCAAAAAATGTTTGTAGGCGCTTTGCAAACACCGTTTTTTTCCCAGCGATTTGGTTGACATTATAGACCGAACCCAAAATTTTTTTCCACTTCTTCCGACTTTTTCCACATTTTTTGGGAGGTCTAAAAACGTTCAAAATAGAGCGCCTGTGTTGAAAAATCAGTGTTTTTAAGTGGAAAATTTTATGTACGCATGCAATAGCGGTGTCTGATGCACTTTTTGTATAAAAATTTCGCGCTCTACAAGAATATCACGATCAGTAACGTTATTTATGTTGAAACTTGAATTTCCTTCCTTCAGTAAAGCATTTTAGCCAAATCTGAAGTCGTTTTTGACAATTAAAACTATAATTTATCAAATGTCGCGAAGCGCTAGAAAATTTTGAAATTTTAGCTCTCTAAATCATTTTTGCATTTCAAAAACTGTGCAGAAGGTAAGGATTTTCAATCGTAGTGGAGTTCTAGGACCAGATTATCGATAAAAAATGCTGCCATTGGCGCCGCACGGCTTAAACATCAATAACAAGTAAGAATTAAATCAATTCGGCGCGAAGCGCCGAAAATTTTTTGTAGTTCACCTCTCTGAAACGCATTTTTGCATTACAAAAACTAACCGAATCCGTGCAGAAGATAAGGATTTTCAATCGTAGTAAAGTTCTAGATAAAATTTTCGATAAAAATGCTGCAGTTGACGCGGCGCGGCTCAAATATTAATAACAAACGAAAACTTTTTGTAGTTTCACTTCTCTAAAACGCATTTTTGCATTACAAAAACTAACTGAATCCGTGTAGAAAATAAGGATTTTCAATCGTAGTAAAGTTCTAGATCAAATTGTCGATAAAAATGCTGCAGTTGACGCGGCGCGGCTCAAATACTAATAACAAAAAAGAATTAAATCAATTCGGCGCGGAGCGCCGAAAAATTTTTGTAGTTTCACTTCTCTAAAACGCATTTTCGCATTACAAAAACTAACTGAATCCGTGCATAAGATAAGGATTTTCAATCGTAGTGAAGTTCTAGACCAGATTGTCGATAAAAATGCTGCGATTGGCGCGGCGCGGCTTAAGGATTACTAATAAGTAAAAATTTAATCAATTCGGCGCAAAGCGCCAAAAAATTTTCGAAGTTTTAACTCTCTTAAACGCATTTTTAACATTACATAAAGTTTCCACAAATGCCAACCAAGCCCAAAAATTTTTTCCATCTCCCAAAATTTTGGTTGACAAATAGACCAAAAAGTGAAAAAAACGGTGTTTGCAAACGTCTATGAAACTGATAAAAACAATTAGACAGTGTGTAAAGCTATGTATTTCTGCACTTCGTGATATTAAGTGAATAAATAAATGAATGAATGAATGATTTACTACGGAAGCACGAAACTTATTTGGTTATAAGTTATAATTAAGTTATAATTATAACTTAACACTTAGGTCTTAGAACGAAACAAATTCTTAATGTGAAAGATCTCTAAGTATAAAATTATATACAACTAACTAACTACAGTATGAATGAATGAATGAATGAAATAATTTATTACTGAAACGCGACAATTACGAAAGATGTAAAAGAGTAATAAAACGTACGGTCAATAGAATAAAAGCGTACAGCAAAAGGCGATGAGCGAGTCATGAAAATGACGATTTAAGCCCGCCCTATAATAAATTTGGATAAGTCGACATCAATTAATCTAGATTTGAATATATTTAAGTTAGGGGAAGAGACTTCAAAATCAGGTAGGTGATTCCAAACAGAGATATACTTATAGAAAAAGTCAAATTTTTGTAAATTAGAACGGACAAGAGGAACAACTAGCTTGGAAACGATTTGTGCAGCGAGTAGTATTTTGATTAAGCACAAAAAAATCTGTCATGGAAAGACAAGATTTTTGACTAATAATTTGATAAATCATACATAAGCAAATATGAAGGCGACGTAATTCTAATCGACACAAGTTAAGTTGGTTAAGGCGGCTTACTTTGCAATTTAAACCGTTTTAATGTGTATCGTTCCGATAGGATCAATCGAAAAGGTGGAGGTGTTTTTATTCTTTCAAAAAGTACTTTAAAATCCTACTTGCCGAAAGTACCGGAAAATCTTTTCAGTGAAGAAATAGTTATTGTTGATTTCATTGGCGTAAGCTCCAAGATTCGTGTGCTACTTTTTTACAGGGCGCCGGATTATGATTTCTCCCACATGAGAATGCTTTGCCGTGTTATAGAATGGGCCTCTCAGATACAGTATCCTTTTGTCATATTAGGTGATTTAAATTTTCCTAATGTAGACTGGTCTAGTTTTATTCTACCTTCGAGTCCTATTAACCGATCTTTTTGCGAGTGTATGCTTTCTCTATCTTTTAGTCAAAAAGTTTCTGAACCAACACACGGTATGCATATTTTAGATGTTATTTTTGATGCCCATTCTATCGAAAACGTTGAAGTCAACCCACCTTTTTCTACTAGTGATCACTCGGTTGTTACTTTTTCTCTTAAATGTTCTATCTTGGAAGAAAAAAGTTCAGCTAAACTTAATTTTCGCAGAGCAAATTATGATCAGATTGAATTATTTTTGTCCGCAATTTCGTGGCCTGACATTTTTTCGGATTGCGTTACTTGTGATGATTTCTACAACAAATTTTTGTCTGTTATAAATCCTTTAATTTCCCAGCATGTTCCAAAAATTGAAGCTAAACCTGCAACTGTGAAAAGATACCCAATGAACATAAGAAAGCTGGTTGCTAAAAAACTGAGGCTGTGGCATGTTTATAAACAGAGAAAAACGCCTGAATCTAAAGCTGTTTATAATAACTGTGCAAAGTTATTAAAGGCCGAAATCTATAAATTTCACTCTTCCAAAGAGGATAAACTTATTAAATCTGGAAATTTGAATTCTTTTTATAATTTTGTTAATTCTCGTATTAGTGGTGAAAGAACTATTCCAATTTTAACTGATGGCGATCGTGTGATTGCTTCTACTGACAAAGATAAGGCAAACGTTTTTAGCACACTTTTTGCTTCAGTCTTTAGTGTTCCTACGCAAACGAATTTTGGTCTTATTAATGCTTGTGCACAGCCAAAGTTATCAAACATTCGTTTTTCTGATGATGTCGTTTTTTCTGGTATACGGAAAATTAAACCATCATTATCGATTGGCCCTGACGGACTTTGCGCATTTTTTGTGAAAAAACTTGCTTTTGTACTTACCCAGCCCTTAACCACTATTTTTGAAATATCTTTCAAAACCCATTGTATTCCTGCACTGTGGCGCACCGCTAATGTTGTTCCTGTGTACAAAAAGGGCGACCGGAGTGATGCTAAAAATTACAGGCCGATATCGTTATGTTGTATTACGTGTAAGATCATGGAATCTATAATTAACAGTACGATGCAAGCACATTTACGTGAGAATAATTTGATCTCCTCCGGTCAGTTTGGTTTCCAAAAAGGGTAAATCGTGTGAATTGCATTTACTAAAGTGCAAAAATGAATGGACTAAATTAATTGATGAAAAAACACTGTTGATGTTATCTACATTGATTTTTCTAAAGCTTTCGACACTGTGGTTCACCGTAAATTAATTTATAAACTGGAAACTTTTGGATTTTCTGGAGATTTATTGAGTTGGTTAACTTGTTTTTTGAGCGATAGGACTCAAAGGGTTGTTATTAACGGTCAGTTTTCGAGCGAAAAATCTGTCACTAGCGGTGTTCCTCAGGGCAGTATACTTGGCCCGATTCTTTTTGTTTTATTCATAAATGACATTAGCGACCGCTTAAATAGCAAAGTTTGCCTTTTTGCCGATGACGTCAAGCTTTATAATTTATCTAGCAATCACACCCAACTTCAAGATGATATCGCTAAACTCGTAGTCTGGTCCAAGGATTGGCAGTTAAAAATTGCTACTGAAAAATGCTACGTGTTATATCTAGGTTTTGGAAATCCCAAGCATTCTTATAGAATTTCTGACCTGACTGTAGAACAGAGTGTAAATTCTGTAAAGGATTTGAGTGTTTACGTATAAAGTAAACTTGATTTTAATTTCCACTATAATGATATAACGCGTAGAGCTTATGCTAGGGCTATGCTAATATCGAAATCATTTGCTTCTAAAAATAAACTAAATATGTCTAGGGCTTTTACTGTTTACGTCAGACCACTTCTTGAGTAGAAGAAGAAAGAAAATTTTATTACTAATACCAACAGTTAAAATACGAAATGACAAGATATATAATAAATGCAATTACGAATTAGTAAAGGGACATGCGAGTCAATGGAATGACAAGTTTTACGCGCGCCCCACAAGATATCTAGATAAATCAAAGTTTGCTAATCTAGATTTAAATATGTTTAGGTTAGGGGAAGAAACAATGAAGTC
Source organism: Mermis nigrescens (assembly GCA_036768485.1). NCBI lineage: Eukaryota > Metazoa > Nematoda > Enoplea > Mermithida > Mermithidae > Mermis > Mermis nigrescens. The sequence continues at coordinate 4,946,024 of JAVLUZ010000143.1, forward strand.
AGGAAGATCGTTCCAAACTGCGATGTATTTGTAAAAGAAATCAAACTTTTCTAAATTAGAATGTACAGTAGGTATGACTAATTTAAATCTATTAATGCTACGGGTAATATTATGATTAAATACAAAAAAATCATCAGCTTCCAAACATGATTTATGACAAATAATTTGATACATCATACACAGACAAATCTGCAAGCGTCTTAATTCAAGTCTGCACAATTTAAGTTGTGTTAAACGATCCTCGTAAGAAAAAATATTATTATAGCCAAAAATATATTTAGTGAATCTACGTTGAACAGCTTCCAATCTATCTATATCCTTAAGATAAGAGGGGTTCCATACACTGCAACAATACTCTAATAAAGGTCTAACATAACAACTATAAGCTTTAACAAGATTACCTTTATCACGCGAAAAAAATGATTTGCGTATTAAAATACATCTAAAGAAAGCTTTTTTAATCAAAGAATTATAATGTTCCTTAAATTTTAAATTTCGAGGAATCAAAACTCCTAAATCACGGACAAACGGATCACTAGAAATAATTTCCCCATTTAGTCTATAAACAGCTTTTTGATTATTATTACCCAAATATAGAACTTGACTTTTGGTTCGAGAAATAGGTAAATCCCATGCAATTGCCCAGTCAATAATCTTATCTAAATCAGACTGTAATAATTTACAGTTACGACTAATATTGAAAATTTTGATATCATCTGCGAACATATAAACCGTACTACAAATATTATCACATATATCATTTATAAAAATCGAAAAGAGCGTAGGTCCAAGGACACTTCCTTGGACGACACCGCTGGTAACAGGCACATAATCTGAAAAAGACTGATTAACGCGAACACATTGGGAACGATTAAACAAATAGGCCTTTAACCATGCATACAAATTACCGTTTATTCCATATCCGTTTAACTTAATAAGAAGTTTTTCCATATTTACTTTATCAAAAGCTTTAGAGAAATCTAAATATATTATATCAACAGTTTCTTTTTTAGCTAACGACTGAATCCATGAAAATTTACACTTTAACAATTGTGTTTCACAAGATTTATTCTTTTGAAAACCAAATTGAAAAGGAGATATTAGTTTATTAACCTTAAGAAAGTCTAACAATTGACTATTAATAATTCTTTCCATAATTTTGGCAATAGAACAACAAAGAGAAACGGGCCTGTAATTATCCACTAATGCTGGATCCCCCTTTTTTAATATTGGAATAACATGTGCCATGCTCCAAAGCTCGGGAATATTTCCAGACAGAAAAGATACAGTGAAAATACTAACTAACGGCTTTATCATTTGAAACGACAATTTTTTAATAAAAAGATTACATATGCCATCGGAGCCAACTGCAATAGACGTATTTAGATGGTTAATGGCTTCCAATACGCGATCCTCACTAAAAATAATGTCAGAAAGCGTAAAATCACAGCGCTTCTGAAAAAGAAAATTCGCGTTAGTAATGTCACTAGAAAACACTGAAGCGAAATAATCATTAAAAATGTTAGCCTTGCGTAATGAATCGGTTATAACATTATTATCAGAAAATGTTAGAGGAGGAATTTCACTGCGACTTTTTAACCTATCATTTACAAAAGTATAGAAAGCTTTAGGATTATTATTCTTGAGCAATTTGTTTTCTTCAGAAGAGAAATAATTATGAATAGTTCTACGTAGAGCCTTACAATGATTTCGATATTTAACTTTAGTTCCTGGAGTTTTACACCTTTTTATACTTATCCCATAGAGAACGTTTTTTAAGAAATAATTTATGTAAGCTTTTAGGGTATTTAAATTTTAATTTAGCCCTAAAAGTAGGTACAAAACTAAAAATAAGAGGATTTAATATACTTAAAAAACATTATACATGTCATTAACTGTTGAGCATGTAGAAAAAATGTCAGGCCAAGAAACAGAGGATAAAAAAGTAGCTATACTCTCGTAGTCCGCTTTATTGAAATTTAAGCTAGGTTTATCTCCATCTTGAAAAGTTCTAGTTAAAATTTCAAAAGAAATCGAATTATGGTCGCTTGTTGAAAAAGGAGGAAGAACCTGGATATTAAAAACGTTATATGCAGCAAATACTACATCAATCAAAGTATTATCGTGAGTATTTTCTTTAACTAACTGTTGCAGACCACTAGCTGATAAGTAATCAAAAAATAATTCGTTTAATGGATTAAATGTAAAAGTACCATGAAACCAATCAATTTTAGGCAAATTTAGATCCCCTACTATAATAACGGGATGACAACTATTAGTAGCCCATTCAATTAAATTACATATCCGAAGTGCAGTATCAAAATCATACTGAGGAGGTCTATAAACTAACAAACATCTTATAACATCTCCACCTTTTAAAATTTCAACTACTAAAGTATCAGACACAAACAGAGAAGCAGGAACTTTAACGCATCGAGCATAAAGATGAGGTTTAGCAAAAATTAAAACTCCACCTCCCCGCTTATTCTTACGATCTGATCGGAGAATAATATAATTTTTTAACGGACATAATAGACTGTCGGAAATAGATTCATTTAACCAGGTTTCACAAAAAAATAATATATCGAATTTTGCAGTATTTAACAGAAAGTGAAGTTCCCTAACTTATTCACAATACTACGAGAATTACATAGCAAACATTTAATATTAACAAAATAACGGGGCGAATTTACCTAAATATTAGACGCGTGTTGACCATGTTGAGCACGAAATTTGGGATTAGATGGTTTAGGGGCTGTAGAACGAGGATCATAGACTCGTACAGTTTTCTTCTTCACACAGTCATCCCTAAAGTCGATATATAGATTAGTCTCGCCCGCGTCCAGTCATTGGTGCAACTCGTCGTTAAGTTCACGCTGACGTTTTCGCTGAAGAAACGACAAATCCGGTCGCGCACGTAATTTCGAGTAGACGTTTGTTGGATTTGCAGGGCGGACAACTTTGTTGATAAGACCAATAAAGCGACGTTGAGCACGTGACGAAGAAAGAAAACTGTTTGGAATCCATACCGTAAGACCCATGTTTCAATGATCGAAAATGTTCAAAGGAAATTTACACGTAAAATTATTGGATTTCGGGAACTTTCTTATGCTGAAAGACTCAGTTCCTTAGAATTGGATAGCCTGGAGATTCGCAGATTGCGTAGAGATCTGTGTATGATGTATCAGATATTGAGTGGTAGATGCGTTTTGCAGCAAGCCGATTTTTTTACTTTTTGTGAAAACAACACGCGTGCTCAAAATTCAATGAAATGTGAATGCACTCCTTTTCGGCTTGATGTTCGTGGGTATGATTTATCCAATAGGTGGATTCACGTATGGAATTCTCTCCCTGAAGCTGTTGTAAGATCTCCTAGTGTTGCTTCCCTCCGTGAAAAGTTGAAAAAGTTGATCTAACGGGGTATTTGCTAGGGGGCGTGTTCTAAGTGCATAATTTATTTAGCCTGCGCGCCTACCTTCGTCTTTTGCACTAATCTCGTATAAATGTACTTTAATTAATAATTTCTTGCTTTTAGAATATGTGATTTTGTATGATGATTCATGTCGAATGTTTATTTATAATTGTATTTCATTGTATATTAATGTTTCTTTTCTTATTGTGTTCTTTTTTTGTGCGACGAAAATAAAATATTTGTATTGTATTTTAAAATTCTCCTGCATTCTCCTGCAGGTTTACAATTTCTCCTGAAAAAGCCCATTCTCCTGCTCCTGAAAATTTTAGATTCTCCTGAATTCAGGAGAATTCCCCTGCACCTGGCAACCCTGCCCTGGAGGAAATATCAGAATTTTCAGAAAAAGGCGATTACGTACAGTATATAAGTTTAAGTTTAATATAGGTAACGAAATATCCTGCTTTTCATTAATTTCCTATACTAAGAAAAAGTAACAAACTACGATTCACTTCCTTCCACTATCATCCGCATGTAATTATCTTCAGCTCCATTTTCTGCCCGATGCATCTAGAGGTAGGTGATAGGTGATGTAGCGGTGGTACCTCCTGTGAGACCCAAGCACGCAGGCTACAAGCCCATTGTGCTCCGCGGAATAGATTATCATCTCACCGAGTTATACCAGCAGTACCTCTTTTAAGAGCCCTGCTGGATGGTTACCAGCGGTATCACGTAAGTGTCCCGCTGGAAAAATTAGCCGACTGCACGAAGAAAGAACCCACAGTGCGTGGTTTCGAACCTCGTGCCCGCAACTTGTAGTTAGAATCGTTAACCACTAAGCCACGGAGGCCTCGATGCATCTAGAACATCTAGAACAAAAAGTATTCGCGCTTTATGAGCATGCTGACGTTCATGTGCCCAGTAATCAGTCACATAGATACATCGGCCGGCTGTAGCTTATGTTGCTTTCATCTGGTTAAACAAACTACGCATGTGAATGAACTTCGTATAAATTCCTGGACAACGGATCCTCAATGCGACTGCTCACTGCTCGCATGTCATCACAGAATCACTGAAATGACCCAACTTGAAGCTGGAGTTGAAGTATTATTTATTACATGGAAACACACCACAATTATAGTCTGTTTCACACTTCGTGCATAAATTCTAAGAATTTTCATCGACATTAAGCCGAGGGTTGCGATAATTAGATATCAGATCAATGCTATAATCGCAATCTGTCAGCTTATTGTCGGAGATGATTTAAAAATTTATGACCGAATTTGTGTGAAACAGACTATAGGTCTACAATAACTCCTTGACTTGCCAAAAAAAACAAACACGGCAAACAAACGAATAAAAGAACACTGCTACCTACGAACATCTAATCGTCTGCTTTACGGAACTTGTGCATGAAAAACAAATATTGAACCGATGTTAATCGATTATGAAAGCGGTTACAAACTGAAGCAATGCCCATGTTCTGCACAAAAACAAATAGGCACACAATGCGAAATCGTATTACTTTAGATATAGGTAATGTCTTTTAGCTATACTTTTGTAGTTAGGTGTCTGTAAGCGCTAAAACATTGTTACTCGTGCACAAAGTTTCGTGAAATAGGTACACCTATGTGTTACAAAATACAATCTGCCATTTGTATCAAAAATGATTGCAAAACGATTCAAAATATGTAACTTGCACAGACCAGTGTTTCTTTTTGTATTCGGCAGATTTCTCACGATGTACAAAGACTTTTGGGGACCGTCTTTGTACATATAGAAAGATTTTTGGGAAGACAAAAACTGCAAAAAAGCTTTGAAATTCGCAAAAATTTTCGGCGCGCGCCGAAATGAGTAATTGTGTGTTCTATATATCTTTATAATGTAAGAAATTGCATTTTAGTGATTATTGCCTTCAGAAACCCAGAAATTAGCTAAAATGCACTACCAAATGCCGAAAAACTCTGTTTTTGCCACACTAAAATCGCTGCTATACCATATTATAGTACCCAAAAATTTTTGTGTACAAAATGTACAAAGACTTTTAGGGACCATCTTTGTACATGTACAAACGGACCTTGTACAAAAAAACAGTAGCACAAACAGAAGTGGAAAATATTGCAGCGGCGAAAACAACAAATAGAAGTAGGTACGTAACAAAACGCGCTTCTTTGGAACATTCGCACGAGATTCGCACAACGATAAATAGAGAATTTAGCATGTACCGGAATTAAAGATGATAGGTACTTGTTTTATAGAGATTAGTAATAAAACCTTAGGACTGACAGTAACAATAATAACGCACACTATCGCGAGAACACAGCTGAAAAATCGGAAACCATATTGTACGTAGTTAAAAACTTGTGACTGTCGTAAAAGACCCAGAAGCTTATTTTCAAAAAATGTAAAGGAGAAAGGATCTTTATTGTATGGAACTTTGCTAAAAAGTTGTGGTCTTTTTTGCCACATATTTCACTTGATATTTCAATATTTTGATTAGAATACATTACCTATTGGAATCTTCCATCAGACCTATATAAATACGTTTTAAAATTAATAACTGATGTCGACTGAAAATATCGATTTTGTACACGTATACATATATGCATTATAGACATGTATGTCCGACCGGACACCCAAATTTTATTACCAATCAAATTAAGTTTGGGCACAGCCTTTAACATACTTGCTGATAACGACATAGCTAACATTGTCCGGAAACTATTACTCAACTCTATGCTGTTACAGAAAGCTGTTGTGTAGTTCACAATCGGAACCCTGAACAGTGAGATCTGAGAAACTCTAAAAAGACTTGAAAATTAATAATTATTAGATTCTAAAATTCTTTAAAATAAGTATTAGATTCTAAAATTCTTTAAAATAAGTCAGCTGAAAGCGTTTTCGTTTTAACAGAAGTGTCCAAATAGAAAGAAACTATGTATATACAAGCAAACAAACATTGTTCGAACAATTCGATGGGATGAAATTGAATTTCGCAAAATTTCAGGGGCTACAGTACTAAAACAAGTACTATAGCTGTACATTTATTGCGAACACTGATTTCTAAAATTTTAAATGATCTTTTTTTGCTAGACAGCGATGTTTTCCTGAGTAACTTAATGATTCCTTCAAATAATTTTAAACAACTAACCTAGCACATGAAAATTTTCAAATAATCCTAATAAATCGTTTCAAATAATCTGGGAAAGAATAAGATTCGCATTCAAGCTACTTATTGCAAATGATGCTGCTTTTTGGCGCAAGTTTACAAACGTTGCTACAAAAGTTTCATTTTTGAAACAGCAATATACAATTATCAAATTCCGACTCGAACCGCTTAACAATGTTTACGAATCCTTTTCTTTTTCCATTGTACGGAAGTACAGCCAAAGCAAAAATGTGACGTAAAATCCATCCAGCACAAACGGTGTAGTGAAATTGATAGAGAATATCTTTGAATAGAAATGGCTGAAAACGGTGACTGCGAATACCATGGCTTGCATCTAAAAAAATTTAAAACAATAGCGTCAGCTAATTCAGAAATACAAGTAAAAAGACCATAGAACGACATTGCAAATCGAGTGAAAAGGACATACAGTTGTGAGCAGACATGTACGTGAGGGGAAGGATGGAGGCCACTAGCAGTGAACGACAAGCCCCAAAATCTGACCAAGACCAGGCCCGGAAACAGACTTTTGAGGCCAGGACCGGACTTCATATATTTTATGAAAGCGTATGCATATGCATACTCCAATCATGGGCATGGGGGTGAGAGGGAGGTGTAAAACCCCTACCTAAGGTTTTGTAAAATCAGGTACTGTCAGGCGATTTGAAGAAAATGAAAGGTGTTGCATGACAATTTTTGACTTTACTGCATAAAAAGGCCAAAAATTCTACCTGAAAACGGTAAAAAGATTAAAAATTTTGGCGCTTCGCGCCTTATTGATAATTTTTTTTGCATTTTTCATCACTACCCATGCAGTGACTAAACCAACGCCAATAAACCCAGTATTACGCTTTGATGACCGTCTTTGTATACATGCGAAGATATGTTGTACAAAAATCAGCGACCACAATTTACTATATGATTATTTCTGGATTACACCACGTCTAGTCACACTTCTACCTTGCCCATGTAAGATTAACTCATAGATAATCGCATCCTTCACTGTTTTAAATGCTTACCAATAATTTAATATTAAATGATGTCAATTAGTATGAAACAGCATTGATTCATGGTGGTGCTCAGCTTCACGCACTATTAACCATACATGAGCGTGGGGGTCTAAGGACGGTCTGGACCACACAAGCACGTGGGGGATTTTTGGGTCTAGAACCCCCAGAATGGAAAATGGAAAATTTTGTGGAAAAAACAGGTAAAATGGAGGCCAGAAACGGATGAAAATTGATAATTTTCTTCAAAATTGCTTCAAATTGACAAGAATCTGTGTAATAACCTAGTTTTAAAACTATTTTAGCGCTTACACCAGCATGTGAGATCATTTTAGCCCAAAAAGCTCAATTTTTGACACCCTCCCTAGATCGGTTGACCCTCACTCCAGATCGGTCATGCTGTGCATCTATGGTCTGAACCCCCCCCCACGATTATCCGGCGGACTTTCATAATTGGATTTTTGGTGCTATTTTTTTATCAATTTTGCCCCATGAGACCCCCCACCCCAGAATATGACTGCTACCCATGTAAACTATTCTGATAAACTATGATTAATGAGTGCTTCTATGTAACTTAGATTCTGATAAGCTATTGCTAGTTTTCTTAAATCGGAAAATATGATTTTCTGACTATGCGAATTTTTCTCAAACTTAATTTAACAAGTCGTTTCAAAGCAATCAAGCAAAGAACCGCTGAAAATTAAATTTACGGAGCACAATGATTAAATACTAATTTTTAGGTAAGTAATCAAACACATGTATTAAGACAACCGAAGAGACTGATTCATATGAAGTCCGATTAAGCTGTTTAAATACGATATTAAAGTATTGTATAAGGCCATGTAAGGACCCGAGGAATGCTAAAAATTTTAGACTGACTACAGCATAGGTACCTCGGCAATGGTTAATGGTTCTCCCCGTTCAGCCTTCCAAATAAAAGGTGGTTGTCCTAGCTCAAAACGGGGTTCTTCAATTACCAGCTCGAAAAATGACTGTTGGCTTCGAAAAGTGCCTTTCCTGGTTAAAAATGCTTATCCAGCTTTAAGAAGAGGATGGTTTGGCCCAGAAAGTGGTTGTCCGGGTTAAAAAATTGGGTTTGCCCGATCCGGAAAATTAGTTGTCCAGTTTAAAAAGTCGTTGAATAGGTTCAGAAAAGATATTTTCAGGCTTTAATGAACAAAATGTATCCCCGTATGAATGACCCCGTCTTCCCGTCAAAATTTTGGTTCTCCCCGTCCTGTGGACGGTCAGAAACGGGGTATTGCCCAGATGTGATCTGAAGTGCATGTCTGGAGCAAATGGACGATTTTTAGTAAATCTGGCGCGGAGGCCGAAATTCCAAGCTTTTTTATCCGAAATCGCGTAAAATTATTAGTTTCTGTGTTTGTGCCCCAGCGTGGTTGTAAATTTTATGAAGTTGACGACAAAGTTCTTCCTGCTCTTGGAGCATCGTAGTCTTAGTTTCGCAATAAAAATACTTCACGATGAAAATAAAAATAATTTAGCATTAGCTAAGAAAAATTTCACGAAAAGCTAAATGCTGATGCTGTGCATATATGTACGTAAGCAATAGCGTAATATAGCCAATGTGTAATTCTACCAACAGCTCATCCTTTGTGGCAGCGCAGCATGCAATATTTATTCTGCCTTTAAAAGAACCGGTCAATTGAAGCCCGGCGCTTTTCAGGCCGGGACCGATGCCCGATCGTTTCATATTCTTTAAAATCTCAGAAGAGAAAATGGAAAATACTTCGAAGTCAGGGAAGACAGAATACGGATGAAAATTAAAACTTTCCTGCAAAGTGTTTAAAATTGACCTGGAACTTCAGCGGATTGACATAGCTTTCACGCCATTTTTGCATTTATACCAGTTTCTGAGGTCATTTTGATTCGAAAAGTTCTCTAAATGACCGCCAGATCGGCCATGCTGTACTGCCAACTTAGGTTGTGAGATGCAAATCAGTGCAATCAAGCGCAAAGCAAATCTGCCTTTTAAGCATTATGCCCTCAGAAAATAAATTAAGCAGAAGCAAGACTGCCAATACAATGCTAAAGACTCGCATAAGATTGCATATGAATGTGACGAAACAATCACCGCAAACTATTCTAATTCAATTTATTATCTCTTGGGCTATTTGTTAAGCCAAAGACCTGCGCAGATGATTGCCTTTTAAAGCAAACACCGGATTAGAAATTCACATAATAAAAAACCAACCAGTAGTCTTCCAGTCACATGAGCCCGCTTATCGGCCGAGTACAGAAAACCCTGACTGGCGTTCGTAGCAAATGATTGGCCAATCAGCAAAGCTGCCGTTGTGCGAAAGAAACAGACGTGGATACCGTCAATTCTAAACTTCGAATTTATCTAAGAGCAAAATGCGGGGATTCATTCACGTCAGGCGAGCAAGTGTTAAAAAACAAATGCATCTGACTTGAAGAACAATACAGACAATCGTTATTTTATTCCAAAAGCGATACTTAAGCAGAGATTACATTTTCCATCTCACGATTTTTCAACTATAATTTTTTTAGAATCATTTGATTGAAAATTTGCCTCGAAAAAATACTGTATTTTTATGCATATACCTTTGCCAAAATTTTGTTTCGGAGGAAGGAAAAAATTTTGAAAATCAGATATCTCGAGAACCATTAGGGATAGTCAAAAATAGAAACATTTTTTAACGTTTCTAAACGAGCTCAACATACTAATTAAGAAAAATTTCAAACAAAATTTTAAGCATTTTTTAGTTTATTTCATATATTCATAATACACAAAAAATCTATCATCTACCGCTTAAACTATGTGCGCTACTGATTTCTCATCATCTAGTCCATAAACAATTTCTGAACTCTTTTGTATTTTTTCTCAATCTTTGCTTTCTGCAAATCAAACCAACCAGAAAATTACGGATTCAACGCAATGCGCCGAAAAATTTGACATGATCTCCTTGTCTAACTAAAATTTAAGCGGTTTGAAATACAGAAATTATACAGCATTTTGCGTTTACTAGCTCAAAAGTACGCAAAAAACCTATTTGGCGACCTTTTAAATGCATTTCGGAAATTTTTAATTTCTCCCTTCAGGAAACCCTTGTGAAAAACAAAAATTGTTTTTCGTCCCGACGTAAGGGGGGCAAGTGCCCCCTTGCTCCCCATGGCTGCGGACCTGCGTATACCACATCAGTAAAGCAGCAAATAAATACTAACACTAAAATCGTATTAATATATTATTGTCACTAGCAAAGAAAAATGCTCCGATGGAACAAAAAAGGGGAATATACTTGGGATTGTGAATTATCGAGGATGTAAAAGGAGGGGACTAGGAAAAATCTCCCTGTTATATGCCGAAAATCGCAAAATATGTTAAAAACCAGACTTTCTCCGAACAATGCAAGGAATCGAAGTATATTCTGCGGCCATTCAATAGAAATATACTATTTACCAAAAAATTGATGGAAAAAAGCAGCGAATGAGCAATGCAGTAGCTAAGCGAATTGAATGAAATAGTATATATCGATGCATTCAAGACACTCAATGATATTGTTGGTTCAAAGCAGTAGGAAACACGGAAGCTGACGTGCAACAGACCTGATGTAGATACTGTTTTACACATGTCTACAACAATTGTTTACTAAACTTTTACATATTTTAAAGACCGCAGAATATACTTCGATTTTTTGCAATGTTTAGAGAAAGTCTGGTTTTTAACATATTTTGCGATTTTTGGCATATAACATAGGTAGATTTTTCCTAGTCCCCTCCTTTTACATCCTCGATAATTCACAATCCCAAGTATATTCCCTTTTTTGTTCCATCGGAGCATTTTTCTTTGCTAGTACCCTACTTTTAATTAGCAAGATTTGGAAATACAATACTAGATTTCATTTACTGCGCGGTTCTTCTAACAATTGAATGGTTTAAACTTTACAAAGCTACTAGTTGTAGAAGAAACAAACATTCTGATTAGTAATTCTTATGTTACGTAGAACATCCTGTAAAGAAATATGCTTCCAAAACTTTCTAGAGCTAAACTTAATTAACATTTTAAACATTACACAAGAGTGCAAAGAATTTTAGTGGGATTAATAATTTCGATATTGCTCTGATATAACGATCAGCATTTATGAAAAAATGACACCTCCATAACGGTTTAAGGACAAATTAGACACAAGATGTTAATCATCTTTACACTCACTGTTGAGTGTAAACGAACGCGCCCAGCTGACGTCCCATATTTGATTCCATATAAATTTTACAGATTTTGGCAAAAAATTCAAGTTTCCGTAAGGCTCTAGAGCTGAGCTTAATTATACATTTTAAACATTACACTAGCAGCAGTTGCAAAGAGATTTTAGTGGGATTAATAATTTCGATATTACTCTGATATTACGATCAGCATTTATGAAAAAATTACGTCTCCATAACGGTTTAAGGACAAATAGACACAGATGTAAACATCTTTACATCACTATTGAGTGTAAACGAACGCGCCCAGCTGACGTCCCTTATTTGATTCCATGTAAATTTTCAGATTTTGGCGAAAAATTCAGGTTTTCGCAAAGCTCTAGAACGAAGATTAATTAGCAGTGTAAACTTTACACAACCACCGAGTGTAAAGAGGATTCTAGTCGGATTTGTAAATCTGATATTACTCGGATATTATGATCAACATTTATGAAAAGATTATGTCTCTACAATGGTCTGAGGACAAATAAACATTAGGTGTAAACTACTTTACACCACTATTGAACGTAAACAAACACACCTAATTGACGTCTCACACTTGATTTTTATACATGTACCTATATAAAAACGGTTACCACCTATTCCTGGGCAATGACCAGAGCTTCGCCCCGCAGAACTGGAGCTATCCATCTATGCTCCCCAGGATTTTGTTGCTCCCCACGTACATTTGTACTCAAGAGTTTATAACGTAAATTTGAAAATTTTTCCACCGCTTCCTTCCCGACTAGGGCACGTAAATCTCAAAATTTTCCCACCGCTTCCTTCCCGACTAAGGCACATAAATCTCAAAATTTTTCCACCGCTTCCTTCCCGACTAGGGCATGTACTCTACATACGTATAATGCTTTCATTCTTATATCCATAAAAATTTATAATGTACCTACTTGAATGTATCTAAAAAGGATGACCTGGGCGTGGGGTTTTGAAGGGTTACCACTATATACATGGGCAGCGACAAAATTCTGGGGGAGGTCCGACGGGGCAAATTTGCTAAAAATAGCTCTAAAAATGCCTAAAAATAGCATTCTTGGGGGGTCCAGCTAGACCCCCCGCCCATGTGTGGTAACCACACCCAGAAGGCAAAATACCCAACATTACCTCCAGAATTTAATGTTTAAGAAATTTTTGCTTTTCCGGGTTTCAATGATACAAATCGATAGAGCTCGACGAGAAACATTCAAAAATGGTTTTTTTCGCCATAGCACCATTTTTAAGGCCAAGGATTTGAATTTTAAAAAATTTCGCACCCCCGCAAAACTTTGGAGCCACCCACCTATGCTCTCCAGGATTTCGTTGCTGCCCATGTACGTACACAAGGGTATATAACGTAAATCTAAAAATTTTTCCGCCGCTTCTTTCCCGACTAGGGCATATGTATGTACAATGCTTTCATTCTTTTATCCATAAAAATTCATGATTTACATGAATTTATCTAGAAACGAGGAAAGTTACAACAAATTACCGCAATTTTTCGTGATTTAACACTATGAAGTCGAAATTAAATGCTGAAAACATAGTGCCTTCAAGGCATTACATTGGAGACAGACCCCAATGTTTTTAGGTTTCTTTATGGTAAGCAAACGCAATACGATAATTTAAACAGACATACAATAGACTTTGAAGACCATTAAATGCGTCATCATTAACACAATGCTCTAGAACAAAGGCTAACATGCAGTGTAGACTTTACACAACCGCCTAGTGTAAAGAGGATTTTATTCCGATTTGTAAATCTGATATTACTCGGATATTATTACCAACATTTATGAAAAAATTGCATGTCTACAATGGTCTGAGGACAAATAAACAATGAGTGTAAACTACTTTACATCACTGTTGGATGTAAACAAACGCGCCTACATGACGTCTCACATTTGATTCTTTGAAAATTTCTAGACTCCAGGAAAAAATTAGGTTTCTGGAATGCTCAAAAACGAAGATAAATACATATGTAGTTTAAACTTCATGTAAACACCTAGTGTAAAGAAGATTTTGGTCAGATTCGTAATTTTGATATTGTTCCGATATTACGATTAATATTTATGAAAAAAATTAAGTCTCCATAATGTTCTATGGGCAAACTAACAATAGGTGTAAACCACTTTACAACACTGTAGAGTGTAAACATATGCGCCAGACTGGCATATCAAGTTTGGTTCCTGGTCCATTTCTAGACTTGATAATCATGTCCCTGACTCATAACCGGAGAAGCAGGCAGAAAAAACAAGACAGAAGCGCATTTTAGACACCAAATTTTTTACTTTACACTCGCTAAACATTAATGTATAGACAATTTGCTTTGACATGCACCCGATATAAAGCACTTTATTTTTATTCTATTGGACTTATCCCGACTTCTGGACGGAGAAAGTGGCGAACAAAAAATGCAACAAAAACGTATTTTCCATCATTTAGAACACTGTAAACTTTAAAATTCCGTACCGAACTCCCCATTGAGTTTAAAGAAATTCGGTTTGGTACAATTTGTAGCTTTTAAATCGTAGTACATTCCTGTGTGCCAAAATTCTCTTGCAAAAATTATTTGGTATGATTTATTAATCAAAATTCGGAAAAAACGTGTTTTTTCGCCCATTTTTTACCTCTGATTTCGAACTTTACACCCCCATAAATAACTCAATATTGCGTTTTTTTAAATGCGGTTTGCTGCGATGTGTAGCCCCTGAAAGGCACTTTATTACTGCTGTATTTAATTTACCCTGACTCATAAGCGGAAAAATTTGGCAGAGAAATCTTAGTTAAAATCCGTTTTTTACACCATCCACTAGAGTGTAAACTTTAAACCCCAGGATCTAACTCACCATAGAGCGTAGAAGACTTTGCTTATATGCAGAATGTAGCCCTTGATCCGCTCTACATTTCTGTCAGAAAACATTTTAAAAAACTCATAACCGGAGTTAGTATCAGACCTAAGCAGGTTGAAAACTCGACCAAAAAGTGCTTTTTAACCCTCAGATTTTCGCACTCTTTACACTGCCATTCGAGAACTAATGCGAATTTCAAAAAACAAAAAAATGCTGTTCTGTAAAATTCATCCCTCTATAATCCTATGCTGTTCAATTGTTCGAGTCATCAATACTCAGTTGTCCACATGCCGTGATAAAAAGGTCCCAAAATTTGTCCTATGTTATAACGTTACACAAAAACTTTACACCTTCTTTACACAGTCAGTTTTGAGTTTCAAGAAAAACAAAAAACACGGGCAGCGAATTTTTTTATTATCTTTCTTTTAAAAAAACCGCACCTTCCAGAAGTGTCCCGTTATAGCTGTAGGGGTGCACAGGTGTTAGGGGTACCCAAGTATATTATAGGTACGCGCTAACGCGCTACCTAAGATAATTGACGTACATATGTATGCGTTATTACTACATTCGCATAATATTAAAATTATAATATCATCAATATTGTTTATCTATAATCAGGGGCGTAACCAGCCAGGGCCGAAAGCCCAGCCCCCCCCGAAATGGAGTCCAAGGGAAGAAATTAAAATTCTCGAAGTCTACCGAAGGACAGCCAAAATGCGTTTTTAGCACACTTTTGAGCTACTAAACTCAAAATTTTCCGGTGCTTCGCATCGGATTTCTTATTTTCTATCTCACTTCTTACATTATAAGCACAGATTTGACTTAAACATAGTGAATATGTCAACAATTTTCAGGACTTCAAAAATGTTCGGCCCCCCTACCGAAATAAAATCCTGGTTACGCCCCTGACTATAATAATACTATTAATATTGATACAATTTTTTGATATTTACCTATATGTTTTCTTATTTCATTTATTTCATTTATGTGAAACGATCTCTAGTTTGTCATACGATTTTTACATCATTTCGTTCTTAATCTTAGCTAGGAAGTACAACGTAATTATTATATTTCAGAATGTCTAAAAAAATTACTTATACCTTCAATTCCGATTTACTAGTTTTCCCATTCTTTTTTATACATTTCAAGGTTGAAGATGACTTGATAAAGCATACAGCAAGTGAACGACCTAGCCCAAAATTTGGCCGGTACCGGGACCGGGCCTCAATGTATATTATACTATGCAGGTATAGGTATGTGTCGGTATGTGTGTACGTCATAAGCGTAGTGTATGTATGTATAATGTATCCATATATTTACAATGTACATATGTATCTCTCTGCCAACCCATTGATTGACTGCAGATTTTAATAGCGAAATAGTATATATAACATCAAACTACCATTAAAATAGCTTTGAATACCTTATTATTAATAGTTTATTAGCAAAATCGTCCTAATCAGCTTGAAATACAACTGATTTTTCATGTTGCTTTTCAGAGACATTGATTTTTTATCATATTGCCTGCAACATATCTCGTGCATTATCAATCTGCGTTTCAATGTAACCATTAGTTTAATTAAGATACATATGAGTATGTAGCTGCTTTTCTTAATCGCAAAAACGAAAATATTTTGATAGAGCAAGTCTTTTATAACTATAAAGTAGGTCTTTCTATACATTGCTTTAATAATTTACACTCATTCAGTACGACGGTTATTGTGAATATCAAGCATTTTTTAATGTTCAGTTTGCATCTTATAAGCAGATTGACCCAATTCTGAATATATGTATTCAATCACAGTCTAATGCAGAAGCATGTGAATTTCGGTGAATTTTTGCTGACAAAGCTGCCTGGTTGTTGAGCGATTGCCAACACGGTGAAAATTTGAAAATTCTAAATAAATAGATAATAAGTAAAACAGTCACTTCTATTTCTCGAATATTTTTATGTTCATTGTACTAGATTCCTTATAAGTCATAGTGAGTAGAGATTTGAGATGAAATACAGAAAAGTGATGAAGCTGATTGATATAAAGCATGTTTAAGAGAAATCGGTGAGAACTGAAAATAATCGTAACTGTCGTATCATTCAAACTGCTTGCATGAAGCTAGTTGACAGTTTTTACAACATGTTACACAAAATGGTATTTTTTATAATTTTTGCTGGATATGCCTAGATCTGTTGAAGCTTTAAACTTTGTTACAAAAGCTTTGTTAATTGCACAAAAGTGATGCCAGGAATATTCCTAGACTTTGAACTTTTTCTTAGACTACCTTCAAAAAATCTACTATTCTGTTTTCCCATTATTTTTCTTTAATTAATTTCAGTTGATTGTTGATTTTATGATGTATAAATAAAGTAATCGAATAGACGCTGTTCATTTGGATATTTTGTGAGAATAACTCTGCAGTTGCTGAAGTATGCAATAAAAGGCATTTTCCAAAAAGTGTATTTCTTGCGAGATATTTTCTGAAAATGCTCGAATAATTTGTTTTGATGTATTGAAATACTTTTTGTCCAAAATGTAGTCCTTGTTGAGAATTGATTCCATTTAAATATTAAAATCTTTCAATTTTTTAATTAATAAATCGCTTCTGCATTTATCGCTCATTTATACATGAAATGCTAGATCGGAACTGGTGCAGTTCTTGACCATATCTTGATCTACGTTTAATTTCATTAAATTTTTGGTAACATATTTCTTAAAGCATGTCAGATGTAATTTAGCGAAGAGAAAAATAGAACTTAATTCAAGAACATTCCCTGAATAGTCACACTAATATTATTGACAAGACAAATGTTTTTTCATGAAAACTCAACTTGCTTTCCTTATTCTGCCTTTAAAAAGCCCGGCCGAGGCCCGGCCCTTCTTTGGCCGGGACCGGGACCGGGCCCACTAGGCCCGGCCGGGACCGGCCCGTATCGTTCCTTGCATACAGCCTATTCAAAAGAATAAAAAAGTGGCCGACTAAAAAATAAAGAAAGATCGAATGGAAACTCTGTACGAGCACATAATTCATTACATAAAAGCAACTCAATTTATGTATCGCATTCAAGCGTTTATTAACTCCTTTGTACTCGTGTGTACGTCATATACATGTACAGAGAGGTGACGAAAGGTCTTTCTACGAGTTATACGCAGTAAATCTCAATTTGACATGATGCTGTTAGAAGGGCGTCTTATGGATTAAAACTAAATGTGCTTTGCTGACTTGACAGTGTTATTTAGATCAATTTCAGGAGCGGAAAATAATATACGATTTTGAAATGAATGATTTCGGTGAGGAGCGGCGATTAATTATGAAATTTAAATCTTTCAGACTTAATTTCGCAGCCTCTGGAAAACAAATAAAGCAGAAAATTGTTACTACCACGCGAAACGTCTAAAACTTTGAATTTTTTTAATTTTATGTCCTCATAAATCTTTGTAGGTACTTGAATAAAGACGGTTCCGAAAGATTTGAAGCGACATGGAGAAAAGATAGACTGCATTTCATGAAAATAAAAATAAGATTATAAATGTTCATCGACCCTGCGCAAAATTAACTGCATCGATGTATAAACTCTTTTGCAATCACAATTAATCCAACCCTGCCTCTATATCTTAGGTTCGATTAAAGTACCGAATATTATTGTTACATATAATAACTGGCGAAAATTGGTTTAAAAAATTTGCATTTTCTTGCAAAATGTGCAGAAAATGCGAAAATTTTATAAGACTCTAAAGTTTACCATTCTAGAGTGCTCAGAATGGGCAGTTTTATTATTTATCCTGCAGGTAGGTTTTCACTCATTAATTTTCTTAGGATTAGGATTAGTTTAGAATAGAATTTGGGGCTGCTTAGATCGGTATTGCCCCCGCTTAGATCGGTATACATAGCTGTTAAGGTTGACTGGCATAAGTAATATAGGCATTTGGACGAAATTTTGCATGGATTTGTATATTGTTTAAAGATTTTTCAGGCACAGTGATGAACATATACGCCATCAGCATATTAGAAATAACCCAAAAAAGAAAACTTTCATATTGTGCTAAAACACCAAAAAGACTAATCTGAGCTGTAGAATCAGGAATATTTCGAGAAATAATAGACAATTTCAATAAAATTTGTTTTCGGCAACTTCTTTTAATATTTTATATATGTTCAGCAAAAAAACTGAGCATTTAGAATTGTTTGCACAAATTTCTTCGAGTACCTATGTGCCCTGGCCCGTATTTAGGAGGGGGCGGGGGAGCGCCCCGGGAATTAAAAATAATTTGTGAATCACACAAGGGTCCACACATTCCCATAGGGGGTGAATGGGGGGTATTACCCCCACCTCAGGGTCCGAGACTTGAATCACTGTTGGACGATTTTGAGCTATCACACATTTTCTGCATGATTTTTGGGTACAAAAGCAGCGAAGATATTAAAATGTTTTCGGCGCTTCGCGCCGACTAATACATTTCTGCTTTTTTACCCATAAAACACATAGAATGAACTTAAAATGATCTGAAAAGTATAAATTTTCGATGAATTCTCATGTTTACTCACAAGAGTGACAAAACTAGTCAGAATTGGACAAAAAGTAGTTAAAAATGCAGTTTTTTACATTAAAACAGGCTATATAGGAAGTTTTAGCCATTTTTCAAATTTGACCTGCAAAAAAAGGCTAGACTCTAAATTTAGTGGTCCTTTATTTTGAAATTTCACCCCCCCCTGAACTTTCGACCTTGGGAAACTATGCAAGGGTCCCCAAAAGTAAAAATGAAAAATTCTCGAAGCGGGTCGAAAACACCGCCAAAACGGGTTTTAAGGGTACTATTGAGCTAGGAAACGCAAAACTTTCCGGCGCTTCGCGCCGAATTTATTGTTAATCTATAGTTTGATCTTCCTTCCCGCTCAGAATCGCTCGAATTTTGAGTTGGATATGAAGAGCATGTGAATTTTTTCAGCGGTGCCCAATTCTTCCTTTTCTGTATTGGTTATCTTTAAAAAAATAAAGATTAAGTACAAAGACAAAATTTAAGAAGTTGTTTGTTGATAGAATGATGTGAAATGAGTTGCATTGATAGTTTAAACGTTAGGTTTGTTTCATTTTCGTATGAAATAAAGTGAACATTTTTTGGAATTTTTCTTCATCATTTTATAGAGCTTTCGGAATACGCTGAAAAATACCCTTATTTTTGCCTATCTCCTAATGGTTCCCGAGATATTTAACCCCAAAATTTTACCCCCCCAAATAAAATCCTAAATTCGGGCCTGTATGAGCCCATATTCGGTACTTAGGTTCTAACAAATGGCTTGAGAAAAGAATGACTAAAAATGTAATGACTGACACTAGTTTACTTAATGGATAAAAAACTGGCCAAAAAAACTCATACATTTATGTAAGAGAAGCAATGCTACGTAACTATTTTTAAAATCATACCATCAATCTTAGCATTTGCGATGGAAAAGCAAAGAACACAATCGACAGAATCAGCATTAAATATGAATCAATTAATAAGCCGGCGTGCAACTTATTGTTCTTGTGTATGTAGCCTCCGTAATCCTTATAGTAAACCAGATGGAACAAGGACGCAATCAACCAAAGAGCGACGCCGACGGTCGAAAAAAGTAGATACTAAATGAAATATGATAATGAACTAGATTGAACTAGCGTATAAATTAGTATAAAATTCATATATAAAATTGACTAGTGCAGTGGATCGAATTCAATTTTTAACTTCTAAATTCAATTATCACTACGCTACGCACAATGCAAAAAATAAATTGATACGAAAAATCCTCCCCCAGTCTGAGATCGATTAATAATCTATCAATTATTAATTATTAATATATCAACAATATTATAGATCTATTAATATTATAGATTTCGCATTCCAAAACTTCTTTATAAAAATTGCGTTTTTAAAACCTTGCTCCATTTTAGCTTTCATTAGAAAATAATGCGTATTTTACGATTTTTACTCTAAATACATCCGTTTGTGAACCTCAATCACAAACTTGACAATTTTCAATTTTATCACCAATTCTTAAGCCACAGTTAGCCACAGTTTAATCGTGTAGTCGATAAGTGAACAGAAGAGAATAAACTAGTTTATTGCGATGTCAATGAATGCAGGTAAAGCATAATACGAAGTACGTGAACACGTTGAAAATGTATTTCGAATAAACTTTCTCTATCTTCAATTAAGGTCAAAGTGCAACAAAAATTATCCCAAACAGACAAGGCTCTTTGTCAAATGTATTGAATACTTTGCACTTTATAGCAAGGGCAATTTCGGTAAGTTATTATTATTTTTTTAAATTTCATCAACTCTTGCTTGTATAATTCTTCATTTGCGAGCTTGCCAGCTCAATAAGATGAAAAATAAACTAATAATGTAGCACTAGCACTTCATCCCAATTATACAGAAATTTATGTACGGTATTTGACGCTTATGGCCCAATCAAATATCAATACTTAAGCGTTTTAGCTTTTTTCAACTAACTCAAACAAGAATGAATAGTTTAAGGGAGTATTTCTTATATTGGAAAAAGCAAGAACAAATTTTTTAATAGCATTGGTCTTACTACGATAAGGCAGACATACGTATGTACATACTTTCTCGTTGAATTTTTGGTTTGATCTGTTCCACAGATGATACGTCGAGTAAAGCTGGGCGATTAGCAGAAGTGTACACTGCTGAAAAGTACGTATAAACGAATAATCTATAAAGTTATACAAAATGCTTATTGACTGTAAAGTTTCATTATGATGTTAGAGAACCGATTCTATTTAACAAGTATCACAAGAACGAAGAAGATGCAAATAAGTAATAGCAATACATTATGTCAGTTGTTAGTAAGATGAGTGACTATACAGGTACAGCTCAAAACTATTATTTAGAATGTCAACAGCTATTCTGCGTAAATTCAGTAGTTTCATAATCCTGCTACTCTGAATTATTGATCGACTAATCTTCCTACTCAGGCGATCTTCCTTCTTTGCATAACCTTCTCTTTAGATTTTTGTAAACAACTCACATTAATCTTCCAATACCTGTATGCACTTCGATTCAAACCAGCAATCGCTACACCGCCATCTGACGGGATGATATTTCAATCACTTTTTCTCAGCATAAACAATCAAAATTAAAGAGGTGCCGCGATTTCCGAATAAAAGCTTTTTCAATCTTCCAGAAAAATTTTTTTGTTTCCAATTTAAGATTTCAATAACCTTATTCAGGTCAATGTAACGTTTATGGTCTTTGAATAATTACCAAATACCAAAAACGAATAGTGATAATCAAGACATAGTTAATGAATAAAATGTGGTAAATGCTTCCCTGATAAGATAGGTACTAAAAAATTCCAATTGAATTCACCGCATTGCACGATTATAAATGGTGAGGGAAAATAACCTAAGCCATCAAAAATATTGAAAAATAAGTTTTTTATATGCTTAAAAATTACTGAATTCAATGTCGTACTTACCCAAATTATAAATCACGTATTTAAACAACTTCTTAGTTAGATCAACTGTTTTTTAGTGCCCCGAATTATATTGCTTTAAGATCAAGTCTTTGCTGCTATGGACGTATTGCTCACCACTATTCTCGAAAACAATTGACTGCCAAACATACGATAATCAACCGAGTTGCGGCACAAGAAGAAGGAAACAGCCGATCCCAACATGATCACGCCAGCGATGCGGCACAAATGAAAATGAGCATCGTCCAGTTTTCCGAAAACCTATCATTAAATTAAATTCGTAATTATGTTAGCACACTTGAGCTTAGCTATATTCCTAATAATTTCGAGGTAATATGCGGCTATCAAGTCATAGCTTCCGGTAGCATAAGGGGTGAGATCTCAGAATTCTCCCTCATTCAAGGATAAAAATGTGCATTTTTTAACAAGTCACCATTTATTTGTAAGAGCTCTTTCGTGCATGTACGAAAACCTCCGAAAGTTTTTGCACTAATGAATTTTTTGATCGCATAAACGTACGAGTACATGTATAAGGAGATTTCGGAATAGAAGGCAAATTTCTATTTTTGCGATACGCAATCCCTCTCAAAATCTTAGCCAAATTAAAGAAACTGTGTATAACTGGATTAGTATGATGTGTATTACCGACATTAACTTGTAATAGGTACAGCAAGTATTTTTTCTGGAACTGTGTCATTTAGAATTCTTTTATGCATACGCGCTAATTTTTTGTCTGGGCAGCTTAATACTGCAAACTATTGATATCTAATTTTTGTATGCTGAAACCGTGTCACGTGGTCATTCTAATTAATTAATTCTCAATTTTTAATTTGATCCGAAAGCTTTCCGAACTGGTTTGATCTCCAAAGTAGCAAACGTATCCTACTTGGAAGCCCATGATAAATTGTGGGATAAAAATTAGGCCAAATCCAAAAGTTGCATTCGCAGCAGAATCTACAAGCCACCAGGCTCGTCGTCCAGAAGAAATCGCTGCTATTAGCGCGACCGTCATTGACAAGGGGCATACCAAATCAATCCAAGTGAACACTTGATGCATCTTTAGGAAACGATCTTGTCCAAAAGGAAAGCCTGATACGGAGACAATTAAAATTAAAAATTAAAATGAGATTTTGACTCAACTCCTCATCCGCAGTTGCACAAATTAGGAGTCAATCTAATCAGTCATTTTAACATAGATCGTTTCAGCGCACGATCATTTTTTCGCTTTAATTTAGAAATATGCCACATGTTTCTTTTTATATTTAATTTTTTAACATAGGTAACATTCCTTTTAGTTGCTAATTACTCAAAATTTTAGATGGAGTGTACTAAGCCAATTTTCGGAAGGGGGTAAACGGTTTTCTATTTCTATTTTTGGTCAAAAAGGGCAAATAACACATAGAAAGTAGCTCGCTAGTCTGTCTGAAATTTTGCAGGAATCGAGGAAACTTTTCAGACTTCGTAAGACTGCTTTGGTATGAAAACCAAGCCTTTTGCTGCTAAGCGCATTGGAAGAACAAAAAGCAAACGATTCGAATAGGTAATCTAAGCTATTCATCTTAAACTAAGCCATTTTTAACTAAAACGATTTTTATCCGCAATCAAACAGGTTATAACGCGATGAATTTTCGCAGAGGTTTGAAAATATTAGTTTTTTGTCTGAATGGTTAAACTTAAGAACGAGCCAATCCGAACTAGATTTAAGTTCCGCGAAGTCAAAACGCAAATTCACAACTTTTATTACTGACAGTCAAGCAACAAATGCGAAAAAGTACAATACAGAGCCAATCTACGGCAAAATAACATGAGTTGACGGAAGGATAGAAAATAAGATATCAACAGACGATACAATTACTACAACGAAGCATCCCCTTATTCACAGTAACCACAAATTTTAGTTGAGACTGAAGTGAATAAACTGACAACCAAGCCCGCAACTTAACTCCCAATTCTGTTTTCATTAATTTCAAGTAAGAGGATTCAATGGAAAACAAAGAAAACAAGAAAGGAATGTCAAAAGACGGAAAAAATCATCGAATAATATAGGAACTTTGAAATTGAGACAAAATTGTCACCATCATCCTTCCTCTATAACCTTGAAATGATTTCTATGCAGGTTGATACATTGTACATAGATATATGCACATGCATAACATGTATATAAATGTTAGATGCATTTAGACTTGTAGACGAATATAAATCCAGCAAGCTACAAAGCACGAAATCGCGAAGTCGCAAGAGCAAACATCAAATACATTGCGTTACATCATCTCATCGACTGTCCTCAAATGCATAATACGAAATGCATGCGACTGAAGACAGTGGCTCCAGAACAACTCATTTACACTGGAGCCACAAGAATAAGCAAGTGTTTTCGAAGATATGAGCATATCGAAGCAACAAGAAAAGAAAGACTCCGTCATCCAATAATAATAGCCAAGAAAGCGCTAAATGAAATTGCATTCATTAAGTAGAAAAAAAGCAATATACTAATAAAAATATACGAATATCGGACGAAATTACACCCTTAATAAACCAGCAGGACGAAAGATTCAATCTACGCTCTACATGTTTCATTAATGGTTTTACTACGGAAACATTAATGATAAGATAGATTCATGCACAAGTAGATTTTATGTACTCTGACGACGTTTCAGAGATTTCTTTATTAAAATAACGAATCTACAATCGATGGGCAACGAGACGTGTGCTTCTGGTAAATTTCGGGCGTCGGTAGACGCAATTTGCATTTTTCGCATTCGAAGCTCTGCGAGCGTTTGTGAGCGTCATTCAGCGTTAATGTTCGTATATTGTCGCGCAAAGTCGAACACTGCAAAGAATTTGAAATCTGACCATTCATACATGTTTATAGAGGGTGGTTCAAAAAGATTACTAAGCTCTATATATCTCCGGAACTACAATGAATAGATGGATCAAATTTTTCAAACTGCGTCTACATGTGCAAAGTATCACAGTAATACGCAATTCTGTGCTATTTTTGCAGTAAATTGAACAAAGATTATTCTGTATAAGTATGTATGTATTACCCGTCAAAATAAATATATTCTTTGCAAGTCATGTTTTTAGTGTAAATAATGCGTTCATTTAGTATATTCTTGATTAAATTGATAAATAATTTACAGAAATATTCAAGACACAAGAGCAGCCCTTGCTTCACTTAACCCCTTTACCATATTCTCAAACACAAAGTATTGCACTACAGTGGCACCGGCACCGGAGCCGGCGCCGTTGCCTAAGCACCAGCACCGGTCCACCTCTACTTACATATAACATTGGACGTCGTCAAATGTTTTAGCAAAGCAATGCAAAACATACGACAACATAAAGTGTTATAACATAGGCACAAAATCCTTGAGAGAACCTAACGGACTGTTAATTGTTCGAATTTCGCGACGAAAACTGAGCAGAGATGCAAGCAAGCAACTTTGTTGCCTTGTACATAAATAGAGGAACCCAATAATGAAACAAAAACCAATCTCATATCAGCATAAAACAACTATAGTGCCTACTGTTAGTTTTTCTTACACGATCTAAGTGTTTTATCCTCGTGCAACATATAAGGGAATTTCGAAACAGTGCAAAGGAAAGTTCATGCATACTTTATATAGAATATGCTCGTCCAAGAGGCTTTCAAGCCTTTTTCACGGGCAAAGGGGATCATGCAAAAAAATAGTTGTGTACGAACACGCACTAATTTACAGTAATAAACAAACTAATTTGAGGAATTGCCGAACAGCCTGAGTCTCTTGAGCCGCAGGCCGACCCAAAGTCTAGTCATTGCTTACCTTTGACTGCAATTACTCCTTGCCTTGAAATTTATAGTAATGAAATTAAAATGTCTGAAGATTGAAATTTGAATATTTAAATAAATAAAAATATTTAAAGGGAAATCGTTTTTAAGGTATGTAAAACCTACATCCGTTATTCAGATTGACAATAATGCGATAAATGTTAAGCAAGCTGATAAATAAATTATTCACTTATTGATTAGTATTAGGTACAATTAGGAAATCGACAGTCAGTCGTACGTATCTAGTCTCCTTAACCTATTAGTGATTTATTAATGATTATTTACCAATTAACGTGCTAACGAAGACTAGTATATTAGTCAAGCTAAATATCCGTGCTGATCTGAAACCTTGCTTTTTCATTCTTAAACGAATTTTTTGTTCATTCAAATTTTCCAAAGCTACATACCTTACCTACCTATCAATTTTCAAAAAATCGCTGAATATTGAATTACTGTCCTAAGAATAAAATAAAGGTACTCAAAATTACGTTTTCACTAGAAATTTCATCCGAGGAAACAGCTTCTTTGCTAAGGTAAGCGTTCAAATCAGCAGTTAGTGACTTGACCCGTCGTTCGTACGCAGATTTCATATCTTGAAAATCAGCCTGGTCCGCTTCAACCTGAAAAAATCAAGAAGAAAGCTAATAAGCGATATCCGAAACAGTTGCGGATCTAGGATTTTCATGACGGAGGGCGGCACTCCAACTTTTCGTAAAACAGTCAAAAATATTTCCAAATATTTGCCCATAACGTGCGAAGTAGTTTTTTTAGGCGTTCTACGTTGTCTAATTTTATTTAACATAGCTTTTATCGCAAAATTTTGTCGACAAAATTTTGAAATCTTCGACTATTTCTGTGCTGAAAAAAATCGTTTAATTTCTTTGATGTTATCGAAAATTTTGGCGCGAAGCGCCGAAAAATTCGAGAAATTCCAGCGAAAAGACGTTCAGAAGCTTGATTTATCACTCGATTTGCTGAAATTGTGGCATTAGATGCGGAACGTCGAAAATTATAAAACGTTATGCTTGAAAATTGAATAAATCTATGCTGAAATAGCTATTTACGCACTTGAAATCGCTTTAAAATATAGTTCACGAGCAAAAAAATGGCTTCTAGGTCGTCAAGAAAGTTAATGAATATCATTTATAGGTATTTTCCGGCGCGAAGCGCAGGAAAAATTTGATAAATCGTTATTACTGACGGCCAAAAATCATTGCAAATTACACATCCATTCTTTATCTCGCCAACTGATTTTGGCCAATGGGGGAGCCCGCCCCCCCTTAAATCCAACCTCGTATGACTTTGGCGTGCGATAATTGAATGCTACAATCACCAAGTCGGCACAGGATTTCGGAACTAATATAAAAACCTCCTAAATAACAGAAAATCTATGCAGAATTTATTTTCATAGATTCTGGGGAAAACAAGTACATATAACATCAGCTTAGGGTAATTGGTGTATACTGCTGTTGAACAATTATGATGATGACCAGACATGATCATAGGGGGGGTTTGTTGGGTTTCACCTCCTCCCCTGCAGAAAAATTTTCACCCCCCCCAGAATTTGCGATTTTTTCAAAAGATTCCAAAAATTTCTCAAAATTTGCATAAAAGCTGATTTTTTAAGCGTTTTTAGCTATCTATTTGCTCGAAAGGGTCAAATTCTTGGCACTTCGCGCCGTATACTCATGTTTTAAACTACATTTAGTTCAATTTATTCGACTTTGTTGATTTTTTCAGAATTGTGTTTTTAAGCTCTAGAAAGATAGAGAATCGTCAGAAACGCCTAAAAACGATGTTTTCGACGCGTACCCATTATTTTTAGGCCCAAAAAGGCCCTTTAAAATTACCCTCCTCAGAATTCCCATGCTGTGCATGTATGATGATGACCCTATAATCTTTGAAAGTTAGGCAAAGGTCACAACCGTATATGTCAAAATTTTAGATGGTGGGTTACCGGCAATTTTTAGGAGGTCTGGGAGTAATTGACCTTGAATGTTTGGCCAAAAACTGCCAAAAACACTTAAAAAGAGGCCGAAAACGCAAAATGTTTTCCAAAAATCAGGGAAGAGGGTCAGAAAGTTTGTGACTTTGGGCTGATGGGGGACGTCCGACTTTCATTAAGGGGTTCACCAAACCTCCTCTCACATGTATGGTTACAAGGAGACAAAAATACTGTTTGCAAGCACTAAAATAAGTGAATGAATACATTTAATTTTCCTCGCCCCCGACATTTTCTCAGACCAGTCCTGTTCGAGTTCGGGAAATCTTAAAACAACCGGACATTGCCAGTATCTAAATCGGAACGCCGATCGATCAAAAATATATTCATAATGTACTTGAGCTTGAAGAGCGGTTATCAAATTGGCCATGGCTTTGTTATGTTCCACAAGTTTCAAATTTTCTTCCTGTAATGACACTCGACAACTTTCTGTCTCCAGCAACTGTCGTTGCAAAAGTTGCACGCGACTTTCGTTGTCCAATATTTCTCTGGCTAAATTTGCGTCCACTGAAACGCAATGCGAATCGACTCTGCTGGATAGCCCATCATTTTCAAGACTCATCCCATTCACTATATCTTTGTAATACTTCAACTTTTCTTCCGTGGCAAACATCTGAGCGCATACTTCGTCCGTTTTTTCACTTCAAACATAATAATTCCCTTAATAATCAGATCCAAAAGGTTTATCCTAGCATTCTAAGTCCAACAGTCATTCATTCTTTACAAATTTCATCGAAACCGCATTATTTTTCACATAAAATGGAAAAAA
The DNA here is from genome assembly GCA_036768485.1 of Mermis nigrescens. NCBI lineage: Eukaryota > Metazoa > Nematoda > Enoplea > Mermithida > Mermithidae > Mermis > Mermis nigrescens. The sequence goes on from JAVLUZ010000143.1 coordinate 4,974,719, forward strand.
ATTTATGAGTTAGCGATGAAGTATAGCTCCTACGAAAGTGAAAGAGTACCTCAAACAAGATCATCAGCTATGGTTATAGGAATACAACCAATACAGCCAAACATGTACAGATATGCTCAGTTTGCTATTTATGTATCCTACAGTATAAGCAGTCTAGAACAATGAGCAGATATGCACCTGGACAGAAAAGCCCCAAAAAAATCTGGATTAGCAGCTTTAATCCGTTTTCAGAGACAAGCGTTGCTAACGTCATGGTGCGATTGTGATATATTATTTTTTAAAGTTTCAAAACTTTGTCGTATATAAGTAGGCCCGGTCCAATGTCTTTTCATCCGAGCCCCGGCCTCCGTTCATTGATCATGAGGGTTTCGGGGGCTCCATCCATACATGGGCAACAGCAAAATTCAGGAGGGAAGGGATGCAAGATTTTTCGAAGGTCAAAAAATGATCCTTAAAATGGTAATATGGCGGAAAAACGCCATTTTTCAAACGTTTCTCATCGAGCACTACCCATTGGCATCATAAATTGGAATTTAAGAACAAAAATTTTCAAAAATCGAATTCTGGGGAAGTATTTTGATTTCTGGGGTAGGTATTCGGCTTTCTGAGGTTTGCATACCCCCAAACCCCTACGCCCGCATTAAGCTCCATTCCCCCAGAAAAATTTTTACCCTCCCCCTAAACAATTTTTCACCTCCCCCCAGAATTCGCGATTTTTTCAAGAGTTTTCATAAATTTCCTCAAAATTCGCATAGAACGTGCTTATTTGCTCAACAGTGTCAAATTTTCGGTAATGTTTTGACTATATTTTGTTCAATTTATTCTATTTTTTTATTTTTTCGAAACTTGTGTTTTTATGCCCTAGAAGATAGAGCATCGTCAGAAACGCCGAAAACGATGTTTTTGACGCCTACCCACTATTTTGTAACCGAAACAGGCACTTTAAAATTTCTCCCCCTCAGAATTCCCATGCTGAGCATGTCTGCTGGCAGTACCTATCAGACATGCACAGCATGGCAATTCTGCGGGAGTGAAATTTAAAAACGATAGAATACACGTCAAAAACATCATTTTTGACGTTTCTGACTATTCTATGTCATTTTAAAGCATGAAAACATAAAGAAATTTTAAAAAATTATCAAAAAAGTTCGAGTAAATCGAACAAATATAGTCAAAAATGAGTATATGGAGTGAAGCGCAGAAAATTTGACAAAGCGGTCAGCTAAAAACGCTTAAAACAACATCTTTTTTAAGTTTTTGAATTAAATTGTTTTAGAAAATCGCGGATTCTGGAGGGTGAAAAAATTTCTGGTAGGGGTAAAAACTTTTCTGGCTGAAACCTAACCCTCCCCACGTATCATATATAGTACCTACTCGAAACCTTGCCAGCTTGAACGTATCTTCGTTTATGTTTGCTTAACTTATTTCATAATAATATTCATAATAATATTCAAAACAACAGTATTTCTTATTTTAAAATACTGTGTGCAAAAATATTTTACCAGGTGAATTTAGCTTACATTCAAACTACTTAAGAAACAAAAACGCAAGTCACCTCTTACCTTGCTTCTTTATATGACTTCATGCTGCCCTCAAGGTTTATCAGTCTAGTATCCTTTTCGTCAATTTCACACAGAAGCAAACCAATTCGATCATTCAATTCGCCAATCTGCCAATGAACAGAAGTATGTTAATATTCAGAAGGCCAAAGGTTAGTAAAACAAGCTATCATTGCATTTTACATATGAAAGAATATGGCATAGCCCGTAATCATCACCTAAAGTACGTTTCATTTATTCAAGTTTTCACTATATTTAATCCACAAGAATCAGATTACAAAAGCGGCTTGAAAGTTTGGCGCATTTCTACCGCTCTACAATGCGAACAATCATAATATAACTCGATATACTAAAATACCACTCCTGTTAACGCATGTGCATATGGTCAAGTGGGTTTCAAGTGATATGACCCTGAGGGGCAAAACAACCACACAACCAATTAGCCTTGGAGCAGATAAATCAAATAAAAAATTTGCCAAAGTTGAGAAAGATGAGAGTCTGGAATATGGAGGTGTTGTCTGTCCATAAGAGTAAAAATAATGCAAATACGACCGCTGATACTCTTTACAAAAATGATCTTACCCATTGTTCAACCAAGCAGCATTCGTGAGTCCCCTACAAAATGTCCCGGACAAAACATGCCCAACAAAACGTCCCCACGACAAAACCATTTTACGAAAAACGTCCCGAACAAAACGTCCCTAACAAAACATCCTCAGCAAAACGTCCCCACGGCAAAACGTCCTCAACAAAACGTCCCCAGCATAACATAATTCGAAAAAAATTAAATTTTTTAAAAATTTTTAAGTGCGTGATCTCGCTGTAAAAAGCTCAAAAACACCATTGTTTTTGCTTATCGACGAATCGTTGTTAAGATATTCGACTTCAAAATTTTCATCCCCCTAGATAGGCCCAAATAAAACCCAATTTATCTTCTATTCATATCAAACATACATTTAGAGAAAGTTTCTTACGATACACACACATATGTATCTCCAAAGGCGCCAAATTTTTGCTTCTGAAGATTTGGGTATGTTGGTATATAAGAAAACATCTATGTTAGCTTTTGAGATCGTACAAGATGCAAAAAAATATATCAATCTACTGCCGATAACACACACCCAAAAGATTCTAAACTGGCTCTTCTTCCCCTCGATCATCACTGAATAAAATTAGTAAATGGACTTTATAATGAAACAGACATTACTTTTTGTTCACCACTCGTTTTTCTAGATTCGATGGCTTTGAGTTGTTTGCACAGCATTTCTTGTTGAGCTAACAATTCTCCTAAGTATGAAGTAAAAATCGCATTTGAAAAAGTGTTCCTTGCATTTTTGAAAACATATTCCTATAAAGAAAAAAAGAAAAAAATCAAAAAAATCAAAAAATGCTGCAATTATATAAGTATATTACATACAAATCTAGAAGAGTAGTTATTGGTTATTTCAGATGGTTATGTGCGAAGAGCATTAATATTCACAAGTCAAGTTCAGGCTATAATAAGCAAAACATAATATATGTTGACTTCCATGTGGATAAAACTGCTTTACATTTAACGCATTCTGCTTCATAAATCAAACAAATGTACGTAGGCTCGTATCCAGTGGGGCGCGGACGTCTTCCCTCAAAGAATAATACGTTTTTGTTCTCATGAGAATCTTTCAAAAAAATTGAAAATTCTGAAAGTGTGTTTAAAAGACCGCCGAAACAGGTTTTCCGTACTTTCAGCAGGTAAACCCAAATTTTTTGATTATTTGTATAATAATGCTCTCCTTCCAAACAGAACAAATTCGAGTTAGACAGAAACATACTAAAATTTCAACTATTCTCTTTTCGTTTGCAATACAAAAATGTACTACTAATGCAAAAGTTACGAAACGCTTCATGGACTGGCTGGGAGAAATCAATCGTCTAGATAGTTTGAACTTTGAATGATACATTTCTTGTTTGTGTACGAAACAATTTTTTTATTCTTCTTCACCATTGTGTAGAACTTGTCGAGAAGCATTCAAAAATGCTATTAGTTTTGCCTATCGCTCCATAAATCTCCCCTGGAAACAAAAACCTGAACACATGCTTGCGATGGTATATGTGCATAGTACCTTTGAGAGAACTGTGCTCTCTTTGAATGAACTCAATCGTTTTGTATGGATCCGTTTCAACAGCTATTTCTCTATTCTGATCATCAGCAGATGAGCAACTGCTAGTTTCAAATAATCCAGGACTTTGATCAGCAGCTTGTGAGCCAATTACTATTTCAAAGTCTTCATCGTCACAATTTTCAGTTGATTTATTGCAATTCATGATACCGAAACAGGCGTAACCGCATGAATCTCCAAGTAAACGCGAACACTCAATTTTATTCAATCATTAAGATTTCATTTCACTTAATAAAATGATTTTAAAACAAAATATTAGATCAAGAATTTTCTCCGTAAGATTCGTTTTATTTAATTTTTAATAGCGACTTGAAAGGCCTATGAAAGCATAGTAATGTCGTTCGTTTCGCTACACGAGATGAAGCTTTAGGCCATTATTAAAATTATTAAAACCCTCGATTGAACTCATCAAAGTCATTTAAATTATGTGTCTGTACATAATCAATTTGTGGTCAATCTGATACGTTACAAATGTGAGTCGGCTTAGAACATTTAATTTTTTTACATCTTTCTATATTCAATATTTAATTTTATTTTTCAAACATATTTTCTTTTAACGCGCTTCATTCGCTCATGGCACATGGAGGTTGACCCTGTTGGGTTTTCGTACATCTTTTAGGCTTATATATACTCTAGGGATATTTAAATGCAAAAGTGGGGCTTATACCATCGGTCTTAAATTTTTTTATATCCACCAAATAAACGTCTCAATCCAACCTTCTATTCTATAAATTACTTAGGTGCGCACAATAACAATTGCAGTACTCAATATATTTCTTGGTGGTTGAACCGAGATTTTGATTTATCATTTAATCAAATCTTAAAATATTACTTAATTAGAGCAGAAATTGGCTAATTGACATTTAAATATTATATATGTACCTACCATAGTTTCCCAAAGTCGAAAGTTCAGGGGAATGAAATCCCGAAATTTGAGACCATAAATTTAGGATTCTATCCTTTTTTGCAGGTCAAATATGAAGAATGGCTAAAACATCCTATATAGCATGTTTAATGTGAAAAAGTGCGTTTTTAACTACTTTTTGTCCCATTCTGACTAGTTTCGTCACTCTTGTAAGTAAAAAATATAAGGATTCATCGAAAATTTTGACTTTACAGATCATTTTAACTTCATTCTAGGTATTTTATGGGTAAACGAAACAGGAATGTACTAGTCGGCGCGAAGCGCCGAAAAATTTTCGACATCTTCGCTGCTTTTGTACCCAAAAATCATTGCAGAAAATGTTTGGTAGCTCAAAATCGTCTGGCAGTACTGAGGATGTGCCAGATCCACTTTTTTCAGAAACTCGGGTCCAGGTCCGGGTCGGAAATTCTGGATAACATCGGATCCGGGTCCGGATCCAAAATTTCAAGAAATTAGGGTCCGAGTAAGGGTCCAAAAAAGCTGGACCCGATTGGGTTCGGGATCGAGTACGGGTCCAATGTATAACATGTATTACAAGATATTTCTAGCATGTAAGATCATGATACAGATGGCTGTTGCATGAGATATGTACTCGTACATATAATGTTATGTAATGTATGAATTACTTTTATTAATTTAGATTAACATTACGATTGAGCAAATGCACGAGTTCCAGTTTTTGTGTGATACAGCCCTGTATTCAGAATTTATTTATAGGAGAATCGTCAAAATTCTAAAATTTCATTTAATGCGTTCATGTGCGATTTTACGTGATAGAGCATTTTCCGATGTACATACTCGTATTTTTCATTTCTGAATTGACTTGGATTATTACGACAAGGACATTCTCTAACTGACTTTGGGATGAGGAGTTCATATTTGGAAGCATTAGGTGGCGGTCGGCATTACTGACCGGGGTACAGGCTGTTGAAATTCATGTGCTTTAGGATAGGCGAAAAGTAAGCTGTGCCTTTGTGGATGTTTCGGATTAGTCTACGAAGCGTCGGAGGACTGTGATCATACGTGGGCAGCAAGAAAATTCTGGGAGGTGCAAGATTTTTTGAAGGTCAAAAAATGGCCTTAAAAATAGTGGTATGGCGATAAAAACACCATTTTTCGACGTTTCTCATCAAGCACTATCCATTGGCATCAAAAAATTGCGAAAAAAAACGAAAAAATATTTCAAAAATTGAATTCTGGGGGGTATTTTGATTTCTGGGGGGGTATTTTGGTTTCTGGGGGGTGCATACCCCCAAACCCCCCTCCCTCGCCCAGGTGTGACTGTGACCATACGTGGGCAGCAAGAAAATTCTGAGGGGAATGCAAGATTTTTCAAAGGTCAAAAAATGGCCTTAAAAATGGTGGTATGGCGAAAAAACACCATTTTTCGACGTTTCTCATTGAGCACTATCCATTGGCATCAAAAAATTGCGAAACAAAAGAAAAAATTTTCAAAAATTGAATTCTGGGGGGGTTATTTTGATTTCTTGGGGGGGGGTATTTTGGTTTCTCGGGAGGGGGGTGCATACCCCCTGATTCCCCCCACGCCCAGGTGTGACTGTGACTGAGTGGGGTTACCAATGTCTTAGGCCTAGGCTTAGTTATGTGCATTCACATTAATGCCAGCGCATAGGCTAAGCCTGTGATAAATGGAGCGAAAATTGCGGAGCGAGCGAAGTGAGCGGAGCAATCTTTCCTCCATTTATGCCTTAGGCTTAGCCCATGTCTGGCACCAATCTGAATCCGCAAGCAATTACTGTCGCCACATGCCACTTTTTCTAGTATCATATGTATCTGCTGTATAATTTTTTCCGGCCGCCACCTGATTTATGTTTCTGATGATGTTCCTCATCGTGAAAACCCCGACAATTGGCGTGTTTTGCAAAAACTGAAAAACACCCCAAACGCCGTTTTTTCCCTTTGCCTATCCTTAAGCAAATGAACTTCAACAGCCTATAACTCGGTCAATAATGCCGACCGCCACCCATGTATATAATTCTTTCAAATATAAACTCCTCATCCCAAAGCTAGCTAGAAAATGTCCTTGCCATAATAATCTAAGTCAATACCCTAAACGCCCTTTTTCTAAAAGAAAAAAGGCGCGGAAAGCTGTTTGAAATTTTTAAAAACTTTAAAGAAGAAAGAAATTTTATCACTAGTAAACCAAACTGATAAAATACAGAATGACAAGTTACATAATAGACACAAACAAATTAGTAACGGGACATGCGAGTCAATGGAATGACAATTTTTACGCGCGCCCCACAAGATATCTAGATAAATCAAAGTTTACTAACCTGAATTTAAATATGTTTAGGTTAGGGGAAGATACAATGAAGTCAGGAAGATCGTTCCAAACTGCGATGTATTTGTAAAAGAAATCAAACTTCTCTAAATCAGAATGTACGACAGGTATAACTAATTTAAATCTATTAATGCTGCGGGTAATATTATGATTAAATACAAAGAATCATCAGCTTCTAAACATGATTTATGACGAATAATTCGATACATCATACACAGGCAAATCTGCAAGCGTTTTAATTCAAGTCTGCACAATTTAAGTTGTATTACGATCCTCGTAAGAAAGAATATTATTACAACCAAAAATATATTTACTGAATCTACGTTGAACAGCTTCCAGTCGATCTATATCACTAAGATAAGAGGGGTTCCATACACTGCAACAGTATATACTCTAATAAAGGTCTAACATAACAAATATAAGCTTTAACGAGGTTACATCTATCACGCGAAAGAAATGATTTGCGTATTAAAATGCATCTAAAGAAAGCTTTTTTATCAAATAATTATGATGTTTCTTGAATTTTAAATTTTGGGAAATCAAAACTCCAAAATCACGGACAAACAGATTATCACTAAAAATATATTCAGTTTTAGCTTGATTAGATATGAAATAATTTAAGTTTCTGCTTATATTATGTTTAGGCTTAGGCTTAGTATATCTGGAAAAGGTATTTTAAGCTACTTAGGTCGAGGTCGCTCCCGCTTAGGTCGATGTATAGCTGCTTAGCTCGATGTATAAATAGATGCTTAGGTCGATGTAATGTAAATTGGGTATCTACATGTGATTCTGCATTCCGCTGTTTGAATATTTAAATATAAGTTGAAATCTTTAACTCGAATAATAAATATAACAAGACAAGACAAGACAAGAAAATATTCATTGTCCAGGAAAATACACGAAATTGGGTAAAAGAATACATGATGAAACAGCGACTGAACCAAAGGACATACAGATCACGGGGTGTGATACAACTAGGTATGCCCGACAACAAAATTGTAAAATCAATGTTTAGCAGCTCTTTTTGAACAAACCAACGTTAGGAGAAGCGTGCATTCTCAGCTTACTTATTCCAAATTTTAATATATCTTTGGGAAAAGTCGTTGAGGTGAACATTGGAATGGACAACCGGTAACCAGGGCTGGCATGAGTGGGTTTTTGGGGTTTTGGGGTTTTTAGGTTTTTGGTGGGTTTTCGGGGTTCTAAAAAAATCTTGGGTTTTTGGGTTTTTTGGGTTTTTGGTATTCTGAGATGCAGGTACATTCAAAATTGAAAAATTCACTGAGCACTGATACAGTCCGAAACAGTGTTCGCAAGGCTGGAATTTTTGAATCTGGGTTTTTTTGGGTTTTTTGGGTGCAAAAAATCATTGGGTTTTGGGTTTTTTTGGATTTTTTTTCATCCACAGGTTAAAAATTTTTCAAATAGACTGAAATAAATACTGTATTCAAATTGTATTTCCAATCTCTTTTTGTTTGCTTTATGCTGTTCCTGTTTGACTAGTAAAGGCCCATCAACCTCAGTCTGGTCAACACAATGCCCGTGCTCAAAAATCTCAGCCCCTAGCTTACAGATGCCATGCCAAGCTGCAAAACAGGGCGCTTTTATTCAGCCACCTCAAGCCCACACTTTTCTCAGTTCGACCAATTTTCCTATTTCCTAATATTTTTTTGAGAGCCAGTGCATTTTTTGATTAAAATCTGGTAATGTTCGATCATTGAAGAGAAAGATATATACATATATGTATGTGGCAGTCGCAATGAACGATCGACTTTCTTAATGGATTTCAATATTAGCTGAGTAAAGTTGTTTCACTTTGTTTGTTTCGTGTCTTGCAGCTGTTGCAAGTATTCTCAGCTACTGTATGTAGCTCTAGTTGTCATTTCCATAAAAAAACCCAATTAAACCCCAATAAAACTCAAAAAACCCAAAAAAAACAACAAAAAAACAAAAAAAAACCCAAAAACCCAAAATTTAAAATTTTCAAATCTGTATTTTTTCCATCCATGGTCCGAAAGCTAGTGTTCATTAAAACCAATGCCAATCAGCTTTGTGATCCAACCATGATGGATGATGATTGTGATGATAGGGATATGTGATCACTGATCACTGATCAGCACAGTGACAGTCGAATAAATCTTTGTTCTGAACTTGGCCTATTTTTTGGTGTTAGGTCCTTCAGATGTCACAAAGGGAATAAGTTAAGAACATGATACTTTCAGAATACTATATATAAACTTCAGAAGAGCGGATTTTTTGCTCAGTACTTAGAACATGTTGAAAGAAAGCGCGGAAAAAATTTCGTCCGTCTATGATCAATATTACAAAAGCTATGAGTTTTGTTAATTAGCCTCTTCTCGACCTAAGTATTTGAAGATTCAGACAGCGGGATGCAGAATCACATGTAGATACACAATTTACGTCGACCTAAGCATCTATACATCGACCTAGGCATCTATACATCGACCTAAGCATATACATCGGTCTAAGCATCTATACATCGACCTAAGCATCTATACATCGACCTAAGCATCTATACATCGATCTAAGCATCTACACATCGACCTAAGCATCTATACATCGACCTGAGGCGGGAGCCACCTCGACCTGAGCAACTTTAAAAACCTTTTCAGATATACCTAAGCCTAAGCCTAAGTATAATAGAAGCAAAAACTTAGATTTTCATATATCTTATCAAGTAAAACCAACAAAAACACATGCAAAAAAATATGAAAAATCTTTCAAAGTTTTTTTTAAATTTCAAACAGCTTTCCGCGTCTTTTTTCTCTTTTCTCCTTCATTGCAATGCTGTCGGTATTCCTTAATTTCAGCCCAGATTTTTGATTTCTGACAAATGTGTTAGTCCTCCGGACCCTCGACGCCCAGGTTTAAGCGTCCCAACACTCAAATCGAGAGTTGCCTGCAACTTTGCAAGTATGGCTCAGATTTTCACCGAATTTTTTTCCGCGCTTCAATTTATCACGTTCTACCAGTTTGGCGAAAAAATTTTGGCATTCCGTTTTCGTTTCGCCCCTTTTCTAAAAGTACCATATTCTTAACTTTAGCCGTCACAAAGTAAGCCAAGTCAATGTTTCTAAGTGTATACAGACAAATCTGGTGTTTCAGAAAATAATCCTCCAAAAACCCCGAAAAACCCACCAAAAGCCCACCAAAAACCCCAGAAACCCAAAATGCAAAATTTTCAAATCTGGGCTTTGGCTAAAGTTAAGAATATTGTACTTTTAGAAAATGGAGCAAAACAAATACGGAATGCCAAAATATTTGAGCCAAACTGGTAGAACATGATAAATTGAAGCGCGAAAAAAATTCGGTGAAAAATCTGAGCCATACCTGCAAAGTTGCAAGCAACTATCGATTTGAGTGTTGGGTGGGACGATTGAACGGCTCGATCCAAGGACTTACACATTTGTCAGAAATAAATAATATGGGCTGAAAGTATGGAAGGAAGCTTAGCAATGAAGGAGAAACAAGAAAAAAAGCGCGGAAAGCTGTTTGAAATTTTAGAAAACTTTTAAAAAAGTTTCATTTTTTTGCATGTTTTTTCGGTTTTACTTGATAAGATATATGGAAAATCCAAGTTTTTGCTTCTAATATACTTAGGCTTAGGCTTAGTATATCTGAAAAGGTTTTAAGCTGCTTAGGTCGAGGTTGCTCCCGCTCAGGTCAATGTAGAGATTTGCTGCCGATTGTGTCAAAAGAAGCCGACTTACGCGTCACGCGCTCGTTCCAATTTTCGAAACCGTCCTTTCCTCAATCTTTCAGCTCAAGCGTTGATTCCGGTTCTGTATAGGATAAGTCGCCCTCTGAATTTATTAGTGCTAGGTGTTTTTTATTCAATGCACAAAGTTTAGTAAACAAGTTAGGGGAGTTATATTATTTGTTAGATAGTGACAATTTTGACTTAATTTTCTGTTGTGAAACATGGTTAAATGAAGTAATTCATGATAGCATTTTATGTCCTCAAAACAATTATCAAACTTTTTCGCTCTGATCGAGTAAATAAACGAGGCGGCGGGGTCATTGTCTTTGTAAAATCACATTTTAGTGCTCGCTTTGCTAAAGTTCCTAACGAACTGAGTATATCTGACTCTTTAATTATTGATTTTTTCCATGGTCAGGATGAAATTAGATTTCTTCTATTTACAGACCTCCTCACTACGATTTAAATCATGCTTTAAGAATCTGTAACTTGATAGAATGGGTAAATAATTGCTCTTATCCCGTAATTATCCTGAGGGATTTCAATTTACCTAAAATTGATTGGACCTTAGGTACCTTTACATCCGATTCTCTTAACGAATTGTTTTACGACTGTTTCTCAGTCTACAGGATTAAGACAATTAGTTTTAGATCAAACGCATGATACAAATATCATTGATGTTATTTTTGCAGCAAATAATGTTTTTAATGTTAAAGTACTACCCTCCTTTTCCACAAGTGACCACAATTCTATATCTTTTGAAACTCTGATAACTCCACCTACTACTTATGTAGAATCTCACTTTAATTTTCAAAAAGCAGACTACTTTAGTATTGGTAGCTTTCTTTCTACTATTTCTTGGCCTGATCTTTTTTCTACTTGTTTAAATGTTAACGACATGTATAATGTATTTTTAAATGTCTTAAGGCCTCTTATTTTTACTTTTGTTCCTAAAGTTAAAGCAAAGCCCTCCAAATTTTCATACCCTAAAGTTTTACGAAAATTATTTGCCAAAAAACGGCTTTTATGGCAAAAATACAAAAAATATCGTACAATTATATGCAAACAAAGGTATCGTAATCATTGTAAAATGTTACGCAAAGAAATTCATAATCATTTTTGTTTACAGGAAAGTAATTTATTGCAACATAACGATCTGAAATCCTTTTTAGATTTGTAAATAATCGTTTAAATAATTCTCGAAGCATTCCACCTATTACTTCCACTGACAATAATGTAGTAACTGATCTTCATTGTAAAACTAATATGTTCAATCATTACTTCTCTTCCGTATTTACCAATGATGATACTAACGATTCTTTTGTTTTTCAGAAGCGGGGCGATTTTTCTATTTCAAACATCGTCTTTGACGAAAATAATGTCTCACGGGCGATTGCTAAGATGAAAAACTCGACTTCGATAGCGCCTGATGGTTTAAGTAACTTTTTTGTTAAAAAATTAGCTTATTATCTTCTTAAACCCCTTATCAGTATTTTTACTGTTTCTTTTTTATCAGGTGATATCCCAGACATTTGGAGAGAGGCTTACGTTGTACCTATAATTAAAAAGGGTGACCCCTCATTAACTGAAAATTATCGTCCTGTTTCTTTATGTTGCTCAACTTGTAAGATAATGGAAAGTATTATTAATACTCAACTATCAATTTATTTATCTACAAATGAGTTAATATCACCTTTTCAATATGGTTTCCAAAAACATAAATCTTGCGAATTGCAACTATTAAATTGTAAACATTCTTGGGTTAAATCACTGGAATGTAAAGAAACCGTTGATATTATTTATATAGACTTTGCTAAAGCTTTTGACAAAGTCGACATATCTAAACTTCTTGTTAAATTAACTAGTTACGGTATTCAACAACACCTGTTTAATTGGTTAAAAGCTTTTCTATCTAATCGTATTCAGTGTGTTCGCGTTAATCAGTGTTTTTCAGATTACGCCGCTGTTACAAGTGGAGTTATTCAAGGGTCCATTCTTGGACCTACGTTGTTTTTGATTTTTATAAATGATATCTTTGATAACTTGTTAAGTTCGACTTTTATGTTCGCGGATGACTTAAAAATATTCAATCTTTCCTGCAATTATCAAACACTTCAGACCGATTTAGATAGAATTTCCATTTGGGCCACCAGAAATTGTTTACCAATATCATATTCTAAATGCACAGCCCTATATTTGGGCAAAAATAATCCTAAATTGTCATATACACTCAATACACAAGTTATTACGAACGATTCTGTCTATGTTCGCGATTTAGGAGTGCTAATTTCGCACAACCTGAAATTTAAGGAACATTACAACAGTATTATCAAGAAAGCTTTCTTGAGATCTATCTTAATTAGAAAATCCTTCTTTTCGCGTGATAAAAATAATCTCGTAAAGGCCTTCATTGTTTACGTCAGACCGATCCTTGAATATTCCTGTGCTTTATGGAACCCCTCTTATATTAGTGATATCAACAGGCTGGAGGCTCTTCAGCGTAAATTTACTAAATACATAGTTGGATATCATAGCCCTCTTTCTTACGACGAACGCCTTAACCAACTTAACTTGTGTCGATTAGAATTACGTCGCCTTCATATTTGCTTATGTATGATGTATCAAATTATTAGTCAAAAATCTTGTCTTTGCATGACAGATTTTTTTGTGCTTAATCAAAATACTACTCGCTGCACAAATCGTTTCAAGCTAGTTGTTCCTCTTGTCCGTTCTAATTTACAAAAATTTGACTTTTTCTATAAGTATATCTCTGTTTGGAATCACCTACCTGATTTTGTAGTCTCTTCCCTAACTTGAATATATTCAAATCTAGATTAATTGATGTCGACTTATCCAAATTTATTATAGGGCGGGCTTAAATCGTCATTTTCATGACTCGCTCGTCGCCTTTTGCTGTACGCTTTTATTCTTTTGACCGTACGTTTTATTACTCTTTTACATCTTTCGTAATTGTCGCGTTTCAGTAATAAATTATTTCATTCATTCATTCATATAGGTCGATGTATAGATGCTTAGGTCGATGTATAGATGCTTAGGTAGATGTATAGATGCTTGGGTCCAGGGCTGGCAAGGACTGGGTTTTTTGGAGTTTTGGGTTTTTGGGTTTTTTGGGTTTTTTGGGTGCAAAAAATTCCGAAATTTTGGGTTTTTGGGTTTTTGGGTTTTTTGACCGCAAGTTACAGATTTTTATGTGGATGATCTAGTAGCAAAACAATACTTTTCACAATCAAGTCGAAATTTTTCTAAATAGATCTGATTTGCAAATGCATTTCTAGTACGCAAATGACCATAAAACTTATAAAAGTCTTCAGAAGGCAAGAGATTATTGTGAATAATATTATCGTAACAATTAAATCAAAATAAATCCTACGGAGTTCAAGCCCCTCTAGATTTAAGGCTTTTAACCTTTCATAATAAGAAAGTCCCATATATCCAATTAACCTTTTGGTAAATTTTCGTTGTACCAGGTGTTCTCATTGGCCGTTTCAACTGCCGTTTCGGAACACATTTTCGACAATTGGGTTTATCCATTCAAAATTACGAAACCAGCTGGCACCAGAAACCGTCCGAAAATTGAGTGCTGCATCAAGACTAATGCCAATCCAACTTGGAAATTCAGCTGAAGGCGATTATGATTATGAAAATGTTGGTTTGGATGGTGAAAAATGAATATAAAATACATTCGTTTGAGTACTACTGATTGAATAAAATTTTGTTTTATACTTTTTTGTAATTAGAGATCAGCGGAATATTTCTATCCAATGCTGTTGCCCGATTACTTTATTAATAGTTGGCTTCCTCTAAGCTTCGGTACCTCAAGTAAAAAAACCCATAAACTAATCCGAAAAAAAACCCGAAAAAACTCACAAAAAAACCCAAAAAAAACCCAAAAGAACCCACAAGAAACCCAAAAACCCCAACCCAAAAAGCCCAAAATTCAAAATTTTCAAAGTTGGGTTTTTTTCCAACCCTAGCTTGGGTCGATGTATAGATGCTTATATCGGCGTAAATTTGGTATCTACATGTGATTCTGCATTCAGCTGTTTAAATCTTCAAATACTTAGGTCGCGTAGATGCTTGCATAGGTCGAGAAGAGGCTAATTAACGAAACCCATAGCTTTTGTAATATTGATCATAGACGGATGAATATTTTTTCCGCGCTTTCTTTCAACATGTTCTAAGTACTGAGCAAAATCCGCTCTTCTGAAGTTTATTTCATAGTATCCTGAAAGTACCATATTCTTAACTCACCTACTCCCTGGGTTTTTGCCAGCCCTGCTGAGCTAAAAAACTTAGTTTACGTTTTTAAAATTTAAAACGTGTTTCCGCCTTTTTTCATCATCCGAGTATAAGATTTCAACTTGAAACGCAGTAAAAACAGGGTTTTGACAGAAATGCAAAATGTGTAACATCTTCATGAATCCCAAAGTATTGTTCTCCTGCTTCTAAAAATTTGAAATTCTCCTGACTCTAGTATCATTCTCCAGCACCTGGCCTGACAGGGCGATCGTGTCCAGAACATTTCGCATTTTATACTTTGCTATCTTATTTTCCTTGAGACTTTTGCCATTGTTGCGTTTATTCCGACTAAAGTACTAGTGCTTTAGTTCGGAATCATCGCAATCGGCATTGGTGTAGCTGGTTCACATATGTATTAAGATAGCCACGTTATAGGTACGTATACAGCAAGTAGTATCCGGTGAAAGCTGCCACCTAACTGGTTTGATTTGAGTCAAGTCGAAAACAAATAAGGCAGTCATCAGATTTTTCCAGTAGATTCATGTGACTGACCAAAATGTTGGTGCCAGCGTTTAAAATAAGCCTAAGTAATGGGATGCAACTCGCGTCGCTCGCTTCGCTCGCTCCGCTCGTTGCATCCCATTACTCAGGCTTATTTTAAACGCTGGCACCAACATTTTGGTCAGTCCATGATACTAAGCCTAAGCCTAATCAGCTGGTAAACCAGCAAAACATCACGAATACCTTGCAATCTTTATCGAAATTAACCAGCGTTAGTCGATTGGTTATGGTTCTGGACTTTAGAGCAAGGGGTCCACGTTTCGAATCCGACTGCCAGCAACTTTCTCTCGTTTCCTCAGATGCTATCGACCGCACACATACGCCCTTATAATATGACTATGTTAATACATAAGTGAACCAGCTACACGATTGCCCTGATCATTTAATTTGATGATTAATTGATGAATAATTAAAACGATAGACAAGGCACAGTAATATCGAATTCACCTTTATTATGATTTAATTAAAAGCTTGCAATTGAGTGTAATATAGATTAATATTAATGGTAAGTCATAATGACTAATACTATAGTCTATTCCACGAGACCTCGTACATGGAAATTGATTTTGAGCACTAAAGCGAGTAGCTACAAAATGTCTTGTAGGTGGCCTACTGTAATACAATTTTACATAGCAAAACTTCAAACGCTTACCAGTTGCTATGCTCGGTATGGTAACTTTTGCTTTAGTTTAACCGACTTTGTAATCGGTTTGCATTGATACAGATATTGTAATCCATGCACAATTTTTCATGAAATGGACTATAATTCTATAATCTGTTTCACACATGTTTAGGCATTACTTTTAAGAACTATATCCGGCAATAAGCTTATAATTACGATTATAGTAGGTACTAAAATATCATATTTGTAATTTATTGGCTTACTGCCGATCAAAATTCTTAAAATTTATGCCCAAAGTTGTGAAACAGATTATAAACTCACCGATTTGCTTAAGAGACACTTTCTTAATCGATCATTCTTACATATGTAATGGGGGCATACGAAACGTGCATAGGTATGTACTTATAGTTTGTTTCACATACATACGTTTGAGCATAAATTTTAAGAATTTTTTAAAAAGTAAGCCGAAGGATTACGATAATTATATATCAAATCAATGCTATAATCGCATCGCAATCTGTCGACTTATTGTCGGATAATTTTTAAAATTTATGCCCAAACTTGTGTGAAACAGACTGTACCTACATTATGTACCTATCACTTTGTGATCTGTACTTACATCCATAGGTGAACAGGACCGAAATTCCAAGGGGTGTTGAATTTTTCGAAAGACAAGAAATGGTCTTAAATTGATGGTATGGCGAAAAACCACCATTGTTCAACGTTTCTCATCGAGCACTATCAATTGGCATCAAAAAATCGCGAAAGAAACAAAATAAATTTCTAAAGATTGAATTCGGGGGGCGGTATTCTGGCTGTTAAGGGAAGGGGCATTCGACCTTCTGGGGGTGCATAGCCCCGACGCCCAGTGTGCTTGCATCCTTTTGTAAAGTCGTTTGAATATTTTTTCTGCGCTCAAAAAAGGTTTGATGTAGGTTTGATGCTTTATCTCTAGATGAAGTGGCGCAATTTCTCTTTTGTTGAGCACTGATAGTCTGTTCGATTCCAAACGGCGCATTTTTTTACTGAAGTCTTATTACTGTAACGATTTTCACTGCACAAATGGCATCTTCAATCATGCTCTCGTAAGAGCTGGTTGCTTTAAACTCTCCTTTTTGATGTTTAATGTGCTTTGCTTTGTGATGCAATCAAACAGACTGCCGCAACAACTTAACCCGTAAAATTTTCTGCTACAATAATAAGGCGTTAAGCAAAAATGGGCCTTTTGGAATGGAACAGACTATAGTTCGGCTCGCGCAAGCGACCGAACATTGGCCAGTGGCAGCACTCAAGCTGCCCAGTAGCAACTCTATGTATGTGTATTGGAAGTCCCACGGATATCCCTTTGGGCTGCTCCCCCAAAGGGCCTCTTTGGAGGGAATAGTGTACGTGAGGCGGCACTTACGCACGCTTATCGAGTTCCGAGCTATTTCAAGCTCTTATTTTAGCGCTTAAACCCATAGGTTTGATGCTTCATCTCTAGACGGAGTAGCGTGATTTCTTTCGATTTCTTTTTTGTTTGAGCTTTGGCTTGACTCGCGCAGGCGGCCGAACACTATTTAGTTGGTGGGACTCCAAAGTTGCCCAGATAGGACTCTGTGTGCTTTACTTGATTTTCTTTATTTCTTCGCACAATAAATATTTTTTGTCATATCTTGGCTTTGTTATTTGAAGGCGCGCTCTGGGAACTTTACTAAATTAAAGCGATTTGTCAGTCGTTTGACCGATTTCTCGCTAACGTCTTTTATGTATTCGACTGTATTTTATCTGTGTTCACTGACCTCATGATATGCATTCATTATTCATTTATTTATTCATTCACTCGACTCATTCACTTCGTACATTAATTCATTCATTATTAAGTCATCATTCATTCAGTTGTGTCGTGGATGGAGTGCAGAAGCGGAATGTTCTATTGGTTGACTTGTCTTTGTAAACTGAATACATACGACGACTATAGGAAGAGCCTTTTGAAATGTGCATTTTTTCAGCATGCCCTTTTCGTCCAAGTTTCTAAAAGCTTGGGCTTCAAATTCTCTTTTATGATTTGCAATTTTGTATAGCCTTTAGCACTTAAACAGTGCTGAGACATAGTACAATAAGTGCGCTGAATAAAAATCTGGGGGCTGGAATCGAACCCGGGCTGCTTCGACGACAAGCAGACGTTTTACCACTGAGCTATTCGCGGGATTTCGCAACGCTGCATGAAATGTTAGTCTATCGTGTTCATCTGCAAGTTATCTGCTAGAAAAGACAAGAAAAAATTTTGTAGCGAAAAATTTCATTGGAAAACTCTTCCTTGATATGTAGCTTAAGCGATCTCAAAGCGACCTATGTAGTGCGTCAGTCTCGACAAAAGTTTATCTTGCATTGTAATGCTGTGAAATTTTAAGCTTATTACAACGTTATAAAGTTACATCATGTACTCATCCGTCATATTCAGCTTTTTGCTTTGGTCAGTCACATCTGCTCGACGGAGGCATTGCTTATGGAAGTTGAAACCAACGAACAAGTAAGTTAAGAGTCGGGAAGAAAAAGACAATTATTTTTTTGAATAAATGAATTCTGCAAAAAACGGTCACGTGCAGATTTCTTATCAGTGCGATCATGTTCAGACCCAAAATAACCTCCATTTAATCCCTTACATCATCAAAAAATACGCATCTGTTCTTCACTGAGCTCAAATATTTTTGGACGGCCTCCTCTAAATCCGTCTTTATGATTTTGGTACAGTCGGCCATCCGGGACTGTCGGCCACCCGGTACAGTCGGTCACCCGGGACGCGTATTTCGAAAAGCCACTGAGGATTCGCTGTGGCTATTCCTAAAGATACGTATGTAGGCGGGCCTAGCGTTCACCTAATTACATAACCGTTACATGCGTTCGAACGTAGGCATTTCGCCTATATGCCCATAAAATGCGTACTTTCATACATATACGATCCAAACGCTCGCTCGCCAAAGTGAATAATAAATAAAAGCACACTGTTTTATTGTTATTTACGCCAAGTACCTTAATTACCACGCCAACTTTTCCATGCATAATCTTACCGCAAACTCATGCATGAGTCTTAGAGCCTGTTTTTTCAATGTCTGTCTAAATAGAAAGAAAAAGTTAATTAAAGGAAAAGGACTTCTAGGATCTTTGATTCGATCATTTGGCGAAGTGTGTTATACCATTCAAACATTTGTGGATGTAGTGCAGTTTCTTATGATGAAGGTTAAAAGCGTTATATTTAGAGAGGCTTGAACTCTGTAGAATTTATTTTGATTTAATTGTTACATATAATATTCATTATAATCTCTTACCATCTGAAGATTTTTATCAGTTTTATGGTCATTCGCGTAAACAGGTTTTGTACAGTTTTCAGACAGTTTCAGATCCCTCGTTCTTCCTGTAAAATGTGTGCTACCGCCCCATCCCCAATTCGATAAATGATTTTTTCAGATATAAAATTTGTTAAAAATAAGTTACGTAACCGTATGCATGCCAGTACTGTTGACAATATTCTAGCGGTTCGATACGGATTAATGTGACGCGAACAAACCTGTTCAAATTTTGAAATAAAAGAATCTATGCTAGTTAAATTCTCCAATCAAATTTATGATTCTCGAACTGATTTTAGCTCGCACGTATAAATGATGTCCAATTTTGTTTAGATGATGTTTTGTTTGAAGAAATCGATAATTATGCTCTAAAGTCGTGTTAGAATGAATTTGGTGAACCGTTTTGAAATAAATTGTTTATAAAAGGTTGTTAATGTATTATGCTGCTTAGCTGAAAGCATTTTTTTGAACAAAAATGCATGAATATCATCAGAAAGTTGGGAATAACTTAAGAATATGGTACTTTCAGAATACTTAGAAATAAACTTTAGAAAAGCGAATTTTTCGCTCAGTACTTAGAACATGTTGAAAGAAAGCGCGGAAAAAATTTTCATCCGTCTATGATCAATATTACAAAAGCTATGGGTTTCGTTAATTAGCCTCTTCTCGACCTAGTAAGCATCTTCTCGACCTAAGTATTTGAAGATTCAAGTAGCTGAATGCAGAATCATATGCATATACCCAAGTTACGTCGACCTAAGCATCATACATCGACCTAAGCATCTATACATCGACCTAAGCATCTATACATTGATCTAAGCATCTATACATCGACCTAAGCATCTATACATCGACCTCAGCGGGAGCGACCTCGACCTAAGCAGCTTAAAACACCTTTTTAGATATACTAAGCCTAAGCCTAAGTATAATAGAAGCAAAAACTTAGATTTTTGTATATCTTGTCAAGTAAAAGCGAAAAAAACATGCAAAAAAATTTGAAGATTGTTTTAATTTTTTTAAAATTTCAAACAGCCTTTCGCGCCTTTTTTCTTTCTTCTCCTTCATTGCTATGCTTCCTCACGTAATTTCAGCCCATATTATTTATTTCTGACAAATGTGTAAGTCCTTGGATCGAGCCGTTCAATAGTTGCCTGCAATTTTGCAAGTATGGCTCAGATTTCCACTAATTTTTTTCCGCGCTTCAATTTATCATGTTCTACCATTTTCGGAAGCAAATTTTGGCATTCCATATTCGTTTTGCTCCTTTTCTAAAAGTACCATATTCTTAAGTTTAGCCAGAAAGTTGTTCTAGAAAGCATTTGTAAATTTTTGAGCTTTTGCTTTAGCTAGGCATAGGTCCGCTTGAATTGGCTAGTTTTGTGCACGTCCTATTATGAGAAATAAGAATCTAAAAAATGATGCGCAAAACAAGCATTTTAAAACATTTTTATTTAATTTAAAAAAACCGTGAAATTCAGAAAAAATGGTCTTTTATTTCTGGCTGCAAAATATGTGGCGCGGTGGAAAATGCACAAAAACGATGTTATTTGGCGCATCCAGCTCGTTTGTATGCGTTTTATCGACTTAATTGTTTAACAAAGCATTTTTATAATATGGGGGTTTTTTTCTCATTTGGAGGATTTTTTTGGGGGTTTTTAAAAATTTGACCTGGCAACACTGTCTAGGATCTTTGATTCAATCATTTGGCAAAGTGTGTTATACCATCCACTAAATCGTAAAATGCCTTAAAGTTTTTTCAGAAATGATGATAATTATCTTTACTTCGAATCGTCTTTGCCAAGTTGCACAAAATCAAAATACAGAGTATTTGCGGGTAAGGCGAATGCTTTAAAGTCGTTGTACGACTAAAATTGAACACGATCGACGAGATTAAAGCTTGGAAATTGGAAATCAAACGATCGAGTAGTATTAATCGGAACGTAGCGAATACATACCCAAATTGCACACGATTTTTGTATTTCACGGATTTTGTTTGTCACAACAGTTCAAAATACAAAAGGAAAAAAGATAGGTGATGGCTCAAGTAGAAACAAGAATACTGGTTGCAAAATCAAGATGAGTTTGAGCGCCAAAAATTTTGAAACGCGCTACAAATTTGCTGAAAAACCTTAACTCCAGCCAACCGAATGCTATGTCCCATGGCCTAGGTCATTAACCATCGCTGTTTCCTTGTGAATTGCTCAGTTTTTGTTTTCAGTTTCTTTTTGAAATCGTATTAAAGCGTGTCTATTCTGGGGTCTTATTTTATTATGAATGAATATAATATGGGTCTCCTAATTTAAAACTTTTTCACGTACTAACTTTAAGAAATTTAATTAAAACACCAAGTATCTTGAATAGATTATTTCATATCTTTGCTTTCATTCGATTATCTTTTGCTAACCTTCTCTTTCTTTTAAAACGGACATTATTGGAAAAACGCTCTCATGAATCACTAGTTTGCGGTAAAATTACGCAAGGAAAAGTTGGTGTGGTAATTAAGGTACTTAGCGTAAATAACAATGAAACAGTGTACTATGCTATTTATTGTTCACTTGAGCGAGCGAGTCTCATTTTGCCTGCGTTTGGATCGTAAATGTACGTATGTAACTATGCATTTTATGGGCATATAGGCAAAATGCCTACGTTCTAAGGCATGTAATGGTTATGTAATTAAGTGAACGCTAGGCCCGCCTACATACGTATCTTTAACAATAGCCACAGCGAATCCTCAGTGGCTTTTCGAAATACGCTCCCGGGACTGTCGGCCACCCGGTACAGTCGGCCACTCGGGACTGTCGGCCACCCGGTATAGCCGGCTACCCGGGACTGTCGGCCAGACGGGAATTTTTCGATTGACAGATCTATTTTTTAAACCATTCGTCGGTCACTCGGTCACCCGGGTCTGTCGGTCATCCGGGACTGTCGGTCACCCATAACTGTCGGTCACCCGGGACTGTCGGTCACCCGAGACACAATCAAAGAGACACTGCAAATTCATGCCGCGCCGTCTTTTCAATGATTATTTTAAGGAACCATTGTCGTAAGATTGCACGTTACTGCACATAAATACGAAAAAGTTCAAGATTATCTCGAGGTTCGCGATTAAAGTTCGAGATTAGTTGGGCGCGACATCGAGATTTATATTGCAATTGGTTTAATCTAATCACGAGCTCGAGTTCAGCTAAAACTCAGCATTAAGGATTTAATACCGAGCTCGCGATTATCCTCAGCATTATTATAACCGGGCCCAGAGGATTAAAGGCACCAAACTGTAGCAATCTAATTCCTCTTTGATGACCTCGCCTGTTTATATGATTTTTAATGTTTTTTTGTGTATTTTTTCTGTATAAACTGCTTACTTCTCGTTTCACTTAGACTCTTGCGACTCGCAAAACCCGTAATTTCTTATAATATAATTTTATGTACTTTTTTACAATGTGTTCTATTTCTCCCATCTTTTTCTTTCTTTCATACTAACAGCATGCTTCATTTATTTGCCTTTTATTTATTTATTTATTTACTTTAATATATTTTTTCTTCTATTATCTCTTTTTCATTTTTTCAATCATATTGATGACATTCTATCATTATATGGTTACTAGCTATTTCAATCATAATTTATTTTTTTAGCTTGGGGCATGCAACGTCAACCATTTGCCTGATTCGCTTTTGCACGTCATTTTCTCCTATTTTTCTATTGAGTATCGCGTTTATTGCTTGCAGTTGGTTTGCAAGCGATGGCAAGCT
The DNA here is from genome assembly GCA_036768485.1 of Mermis nigrescens. Taxonomy (NCBI): domain Eukaryota; kingdom Metazoa; phylum Nematoda; class Enoplea; order Mermithida; family Mermithidae; genus Mermis; species Mermis nigrescens. The sequence goes on from JAVLUZ010000143.1 coordinate 4,997,907, forward strand.
TGTCAATTTTATGATCAATGGAGATGTGTAAGCCTGACAGATTTGCACAGAAGGTTTTGTAAACGTGGACTGTTATGCTCCATTGAATTCGACAAGCGCTTTCCACGTTTGTGCCGAAGTAACTTACGCGTTTTCTTACGCAACATTTTGAAATTCGTGCGCCGGAAATTTGGCAATGTTTTAGAATCGTTAAATCTCAGTAGTTTTTACGTGGACGATGACGCTATCCGGTATTTGGGGCGTCTACCTCGCCTACAAGAGTTGGATTTAACCGCAAGTGTTGTTGCTTACAGTGCGTTAAAGGAATTATGTCGAGTTAGTTAATTATCAAGAATCGAGTATCGAAACATCAACGTTGGCTTGGGCAGAGATAATTTTCTGAATTTTCAACAATTTTTGAATGTCCAGTCAATCTCAGTCACTTCTCCCTCAATAGCAAAGATATTATTTATAAATGCCGAAATTGCGTTAAAACTACGTGTTAATCTACAGTTTTTGATCAATTTCAAGCATTTTCTAAAGAAAATTGTTGATTGTCATCCGTTTTCAGCCTTCATTTTGCCTCATCTTTCACAGATAATGTCTCATTTTTGATTATGAGGGAGGGTCCAGCCAGACTATCGATGCACAGCATGGCCGGTCTGGAGGGTCAGCCGATCTGGGTGTCAATTAGATATTGATTTTTTTGGCTAAAATGACTTCAAAACTGTATAGATACTAAAATAGCGTTAAAATATGTTAATTTACGGTTTCTTCAAGTTAATTTAGCAGTTTTGAAGAAATATTTTTATTTGTGTCGATTTTTATTTTCTGTTTTGCCTCTTTTTCTCGAAAAATTTCCAATTTCCCATCCACGGATCTAAACTACACATGGGCGTAGGGGGTCTGGGGTCTACCCCGAGAATCCAGTGCACCTTCCTCGAATCGACAAATCCCCCTGAATTGAATTCTTAATCATTTTTCTAGCAATTTTACCCCATCGACCCTCTCCAGAATTTGGCAGCTGCCCATGGTCTAAACTCTCTACACCTTCCCTTACGTGCATGTCTGAGCTAGACTCCCAAAACCCTCTCTATCACGTGCATGTTCAGTCAGGAAGCATGTCTATTAAAATATGCTTATGACGATTGTAACGTTGTAAGACTATAGCATTTAAAATGGAGTAAAATAAAGCACCTTTGCTGCGTAATATGTTGTGTGTTGCGTTCATTGCTTTGCTGTAAAAATCAGAAATTGATAAGACTCCGATTGGCATGAACCTGCTGACGACAGTTCTTGAATATTAATATTTTTTTGAGCAAAAACCTCTTCTGAGAACAAAGTGCTGTTCCTTGACGATTTTTTTTGTGATTTTTAGTTGAGTCGGCTTGAAACATTGGCCATCAATGGACCAGAGCTTGATTGTCCAGTATTTAATCAGTTGCGCCTTTTTAATATAAGAGCAAATTGTTCCGTACGATCAGACCAATTTCCAATTCACTTATTGGACAATTTATGCTCTTTTGACATCCCGTCGTTATGCGAAGAAGCGGATTTATCATTTTTCATAGAACGTTGTCGCAAATTGAAGCACTTAAAGATAAAGTACTGCTATAATATTCAGGCGCCCTCTTTGGTTACTTGCTTTGAGTCTATCCTCGGTAGGTCTTTGGTGATGAATCTTTCAGTATCATTCTCAAATACTTTACTGAACGAAAAACTAACGTTTTTTTCAATATTCATATACATTATCCATTAATCTTCTTTGATTTGTTCTGGGAAAGATACTGCGACTAGCATTATACTTCTAAAAATAAAAATTTGAATATAAGTTCAAAATACTCCGTCTTCTCAATATAAATCTAGGATTTTACACTGAGAAATATTAATATTTCGAGATCATATGGACCTATAGAAGAATTTTACTGATACTCTTATATTTGTGTAATTGGAGATCGAAGGGTTCCTTAAAGTTGGCCGTTTTGTCATCTTCCCAAAAAAATTGTGACTTTCAATCCCTCCCCAAGGCCGATTACCCATCTACCATCCAAAATGTTGCGCCGGTACATAAATTTAAATTAGTCGGTCAGAACGAGTTCTAGATGTGGAATTATGTGGAACTTCTTGTGCATGGAATACTGCAAAAAAGAAAGTCGTTAGATTATGAAAATTCTAAATTTTTGGAGAACGGTCAAGCTAAACTGATGATTCTTCACTGTTTCCCAACTGACTTAAGCTTGCTTTCAGTAAACAAAGGATTCTAGATACAATAAAAATTAATAGCCTTTTTTACTGATTGACGTAAGTTAATGCTGAGGTGACAAATGGCTTTATATTCTGCTACTGGAGTACATTTATTATTTTTAAATCAATTAAGGATCGCAATTAAGCTCGTTGACGATCGGTTTGAAGCCCGAATATCTTGGACCCGTCATTACTTCGTGCAGAAGCTTAACGACTCTGTCTATTAGAATGATTCAAGACCGTCATATTGGAAGTAATTTAGACTTTTTGCCCAATTTACTCAATCTGGAAGGTTTCACTTTTTCTTGCCGTTGGTTGACGGACAAAAACTTTCTGATGAATGTGTTTTCATGTAGAAAGTTAATGAAGCTTGATCTGACGTCAAAGAAATTTACGAAGTACGAAGAAAACGAAATTCCTACCAAATCAACACCATTAGGACTTGCTTTAAGTGACTTAAAGTTATCGCTGGATTGTATCTCGGTATCGACAGAAATGGCTTGCAAGTTCTTATCGACGTGTCCGGATTTGAAACGCATTAAATTAATGCACAAGCGCATGAAGTCGAAATATAGCTCAGAACACAGAATATTTGATGATCAGTTCTGCCAACAATTTTATCGACTTTTTTCTGTTGATCGCTTTCTGCCGAAGCTAAACACGCTTTGCTTGCCTGCGGTAATACTTGACAAGCTCTTGGCCGAAAATCCTATAAGGTTATTCTTAGAGTAAGAATTGAATTTTATTCCATCCTAGTAACTCTGACGTATGGGCGTCCTTTAAAAAGATTACTTTTTGAGGGTTTATAACTATACAAAGTACATAAAAAGTAAAAAACAATAATTCATGTGGAAAAGCAGACCAAGATCTATAAGGAAAATTAAATTCTGCTGATTTTGAAATAAAAATCACCAAAAAGGCCATTTTTTATGAGTTTTACTTGACTTAATTTTTCTTCCATGCAACATTATTCACTGAAAATTCATAATATAGTCCAACAACGAGTCCTCTGCTCAAAAATGTATTGCTTAGCAACAGTTTTCTTTTGAATTTCACTAATTCATGAAAATCAAAATGTCCGTTCCAATGGACGGACCACAGAATGTTCACCTTTTTTATGATGTGTGGATCTCTTTCTAATGTGTGGTAATAATTCATGAATACATAAACAGTTTAACTTAATAAGCTCAACTCTTCTCTACTCAGCATATAGCACCTAAAAATTGCGTTTCGAAGCATACAACTAAGTTCCGATACAACTAACATATGTAATTTCAATTGTACATACATGCTATAGGCTGTCCATTAAAAAGGATGTTTTTTCTCGTGTCCTACTGTAGATGGTGCTACAAAAAACCATACAGATTATTTTCACTATATAGAATCACAGTAGCGGATCAAGGATTTTCCTAAGGGGGGCGGTACCCCTAAGGGGGCGGAACCCTGACTTGGGCGGAAAAATTAGCCGTTTTAACCCGAAAATCGCTAAAAATCGCTCAAAAATGCTTAATTTTGCGCACTATTTTGGGCCAATGGGGGGGCGGCCGCCCCTCCTCCCCCTAAATCCGCCCCTGTAGAATCAGAATATCATAGAATTGTTTGACATACTCATTCTTTTATATAGCCCATATTTAAGGGCTAATGATAAAAAGTCTAGCAATTTTTCATGCATAAATTCGATATCGAACTATCCATCGCTTTTGAAATTTAAGGCATTGCATGCTCGACTCGTTACACGTGTACGGTGGAACCTTGTTCAATCCACAGGGAGCTTTACGTCCTTTGAAAATCAACAGCCACTTAAGATCCTTATTCATTGGCCCTTATTTGCAAACATTGGTCGGCTTGCAGGATGTGGTTGCATCCTTGCCAAATCTGAAACGTCTATCGTTTCACGTTGTGTCATATGGCGGCGGCCTAGCAGACTTGCTGCGCGTTGTGGGTGCTCATGCCTCGCTTGAGCGATTAGATTTACTGAGGTAAAGCTTGCAGTTTGTGCAAGTGCAATGTTCAGAGATATAAGACTGTTAAACCTATAATTTTTAAGACTAAGACCATATTCTATCGTTTGTTGCTCAAATTCAGGACGGGTCTTATTTTTTCGATATTCATCCAAAAGCGAATCGTCGAATAAGAATAATTCTTCAAAATATAATTTTTTGGGGTCTGATTGAATCGGAAGGATGCACTCTTTTTGTCAGAAATGTAACGGCTCAAAATTTCGGGCGGGGGTCCTCGGCCATTTTTACGGGGGATGTTGATTTTAGAGGGAATATAATTTGATGGAATGAAAAGTCTAAACGTGGAGGTTTTAATTAGTGGAATAGAATTAAGATTAAATGAATAATTTATAAAATTAAAATACATTAAATGTCGCTGGAGACGGGATATGATGAGGGGAGACTGGTATTCGTTAAAGTTTATTAAAAAATGATAGTCTTTATCGTACATAAGAAGATCCAATGTTTCACCACGTCTTGCTATTTTTTCTTCGGAAATCAATCTTTTGTGCGATGGAAAGACTATTAATTAAGAAGTAGATGGAAGTAAATTGTCGAAATTTCAATCTGTGATTCGGTGGGGAATCTTTGATTTAGAATAATTATTTCCAAAATATAATTACCTCGGTTTCTTTATGCTTTTAAAAATAGAATTAGCATCATTGTTTATTTATATGAACTTTGAATTTGGATTACATTTACGAGTATGTCCAAGGTAAAGGTTTTGTACTTAGTGCCAAATAATAATGTGCTTTACAAAAATCTTTTCGAGGAAAAGCTTTTTACAATGCAGCTACTCTTGCGCTTTTCAATATATGTCGCAGAATTTCTTATGAAAAACCTAAACTAATAACTTCGTATGTTGCTTCTTGCACCCGGTCACTCATTGCGTTTTTACGCCTGAACCCCTCTATTCGTCCTATATGTACATAGCATTTAGAATCTATTTTTTTCAGCCGTTGAGCAGTAAGTAGGTAGGTACACATTTTGCTGCGTTTGAGCTTCTGAAACGCTTGAATATCACGAAATTTCAGCACACCACAAGTATTGACTTAAATCCTATAGCAAATTCGCCAGATTTTCTAGCAAATTCTGATCCCATGCAATAGATATGAGAGTATGTACTTCTTGCTCATATCGCCAAATTTGTTTGCTTTTCTTTGAATACAAACAGACTCACTAATAAGGTTTATCTACATGAATTTTATTATTTTAGCGAAATGGTATCATACGTCACATTTCAAACTAGCAAAGAAAAAGGCGCCGATGGAACAAAATGACGAATATACTTGGGATTACGGATTACTAAGGATGTAAACGGATGGGACTATACCTCTGTTTATGCTTAAAGTCGCGAAATCTGTTAAAAATCAGACTTTCTCTAAGCACGCAAAACATCGAAGTATATTCTGCGGCCTGCAGATTCAAATAAACTATTGAACCCAAAAACGATTGAAAAAGCTGCAAACTAGCTGTGCAGTACCTATGGGAAAGTAGATGAAGTAAACTAGGAGTGAATTTGTAAGCCAATTGAATAAAATCGCAAACTTCAATGCATTCAAGACAATAAAAGAAATTGTTGGTTTAAAGCAGTAGGAAACGCATAAGCTAAGCTTACTTGAAAGAGACTACATGTAGGTACACTTACATGCCCGCGACGATTGTGTACACCAGCCAATTGACGCCAGGTTTGCTTGGTTTTATGCTCTTGATAACAAAACAAAACGCCTTTAAATACAATCGCAGTTACTTTTCTATAAATCACGATAAAGCAAATCAGCGTTGCAACTTGCAAGCAATTTACAAAAGTATACATTATAGATTACGCTCCTACACTCTCAGGTGAAGCATTAAAAATTATTCGAAGATTACATACTTTCAGAGGCCGCAAAATAGACTTCGATTTTTTGCGTTACTTAGAGAAAGTCTGATTTTTAACAGATTTTACGACCTTAGGCATATACATACATAGGTAGCTTTTTCCTAGTCCGCTCCTTTTACATCCTTAATAATCCGTAATCCCAAGTTTAGTCGTCTTTTTTGTCCCATCGGAGCATTTTTCTTTGCTAGTACCCTACTTTGAGTTTGCATGATTTGAGTAAATCAGTCAGTAATCACAAAATCACAATAATGACAGCAGTGACGCGGAAAACAATTTGTTCTCAACATCAGCATTATCGCTTTTAAACAAGACAACCTTACCTTATTCAAACAGATCAAAGGTTTTCAGCATTAACTTTACGCAACTATTGGGTGTAAAGAACAATTATACTTAGATTCGTAATCCTGACGTTACATAGTGCATATTAAAAACAAAAATTAAACTTCTGCAAAGCTCTGAAACTGAAGGTAATTTCTAGTGTAAACTTTACACAACTACTGGGTGTTAAGAAACCATACAGTCCTATTCGTAATTCTGACCTTACGAAACATATTTTGTAAAATTCACAATTTACAACGCTTTGGAAGTAAAATAAATTTGTAGTGTTAACTTTACACATTAAAAATAAATGAATAGTGCAAACTTTATACAACTACTGGTTTTAGATGAAACTAACAGTAATTCTGACGTTACGTAGAACATTTTTAAAAAAATTAAGCTTCCGCAAGGCTCTGGGACTCAAATTAACTTGCAGTGTAAACTGTACACAACCATTAAGTGTAAGGAAGATTTTAGTTGGATTCGTAATCCTGATATCACTCTGATATTACGATCAGCATTTATGAAAAATTAAGGCTCCAAGTGAAATAAATATCAGATGTAATTCACTTTACACCACTATTGAGTATTAACAAACGCGCCCAACTGACGCATCACGTTTGATTTTTGGTACACTTTTAAGCCTTGAGATCATGTCCAGATTCATAAGCGGAGAATTTGGCAGAAAAAACAAGACAGAAACACATTTAACACACCAAATTTTAGACTTTACACCTCCCGAAAAAGCTAAATATTGATGTAAATAACGCAATTCGCTGTGACGTGTACCCCTTAAAAAGTACTTAATTATTATTCTTTTCGACTTATCCCGGCTTCTAAGCGGGAAAAGTAGCGAACAAAAAAGGGACAAAAAGGTATTTTTCCGCCATCCACCACATTGTAAACTTTTAAAATCTGAACCTAACTCACATTGAGTGTGAAGAGATTCGGTTTGAGCCTCTTGTAGCCCTTAAGTCTCAGTACGTTTGTGTGTTGAAGACTTCGGTACTGCAAAATATTTGAGATACTGATCAATCAATAATGGGGAGAAAACGTATTTTTTCGCTCAATGTTACTTCACTAATTTCGTACTTTACACCGCCATAAGTTACTTAATGTTGAGTTTTTTAACGCGGTTTACTGCGATGTGTAGCCCTTAAAATTTACCTTATTTGTATTTTATTTTGGCAGAAAAGTCTTAGACAAAACCTGTTTTTTACAAGGTCCACTAGAGTGTAAAGTTAAAACCCTTAGATCTAACTCCGTATTGAGTGTACAAAAAGTTTGCTGGTAAGCAGAAAGTAGCCCTTGAGCCGTAGTACATTTCTATCAAAAAATTTTTTTGAGACTTATAACGAGAGTTGTTAGCAGTCATAAAGAAGATGAAAACACGCCCAAAATCTGTCTTAACACTAACAAATTGTTACACTCTTTTTACTCCCCCTCGAAAACTATTGTGAAATTCGAAAAACAAAAAGTTTTGTTTTTAGAAGATGTAATTGTGCACGATTGTATGCTATTTTGCATTGTATGAGGTTTTCACACTGACTTGCGTACGCGCTGTCTAAAAAATCCGTCAAAAGTTTGTCTGTTATAACGTTACGCCAAAACTTAACACGCTCATTACAAGTTGATTATTAAGTGTAAAGAAAAACAAAACAATACCGGCAGCGAATTTTTTATCATATTTTTTTAAAAACCGCCCCAGATGTGTCCCAATATAGCTGTAGGGGTCGGCTCATATGTTAGTGGTACCCAAATATATAATAGGTACGCACTAACGCGCTACCTATGATTATTTAACGCTTTTGTGGTATTTTATGCTCTGACAATTAGCATATATGTAGTGCATTATTATTAGATAGGCTTTTTGGATGCATATGTGTAGTGTGTGAACACGTTTTGCTTTATCGCTTTTTCGAAAATGAATCTGATCTGAAAATTTTCAATAAAGTCCTGAATTTTTGTTACCCAATTGCTAGATTCACTTATGAGATATACGTACATACCTAACGTATTTCATGAAATTAATTGTGCTTGTACTTAAGATATTTGGCAAAACTAATTATTTTAAATTGTGCTAGCTTTTTCTGACCGTTTAGAATCAGTATCTACGCTATTTTTTCCTATTTGAGAAATGCACACATTGAATAAAAAAGGTAAGATCTTGTCTAAAAAACGGCTGAAAGCATTTAAAAGATTAAAACCAATATTTATCTGAATTCATACACAGGGACAATCATCTAAAATTTTAAAAATCAAATTTAAAAATACTTATTGTTTTTAGTGTTGTTTGGCGGAAGAAATGAGAGTCGGTCCCTTAAAACCATGACCAGCCGCATTTTGATATGACTACTATAGTCTGTTCTATTCCAAACGGCCCATTTTTGCTAAAGTGTTATTACTGTAATAAATTCTAACTGCACAAATGACATCTTCAGTTTGCTGTCGTACTTGTAACAGCTATAGTTTGTTTCACATAAGTTTGTGCATTAATTCTAAGAATTTTCGTCGACAGTAGGCCGAGGATTACTGTATTTGTATATCAGATCAATGCTATAATCGCAATCTGTCACCGTAGATAGTTTTAAAATTTATGACCGAAGTTGTGTGAAACTGACTATAGTTGCTTTAAACTCTTATTATTGGTGTTTACTGTGCTTTGTTTAACATGTGGCGTATCTATATTCTATTTCATTCAGCTTTGAGGTTTCTGAGAAAATTTAAAATGACTACAAAAGTGTTTTGAACTAGTGCTGTAAATATGATATTTTATAGTATATCGAGTCATATGGAGACGCACATATGTCATTCTTAAGCCGCATTACTCCATCAAAATGTTAAATCACTTTTGTAGCCTGATTCTTGCGGAAAAATTAAATTTAAAAAAACCGCAACGTTAAATAAAACAGACTATAAGAGACTGCCGCAGCGACCAAGTTCGTGAAATATTGTGCTACAGTAATAAGCCGTAGAGCGAAAATTGGCCGTTTGGAATGGAACAGACTATAGACATAAATCTACATAATATGTATAATAAAAATCTTTATTTAAATTACTACTCCATTGCTTTTAGCTGGAGCCGCTATTTTTCTGAAACAATCGATCTAGAATTGCTGCCCCTGATGAACGAAAGGGAAGATCTGCGCAAATTACCCACTTACTGTAATCCGTTATATGTAAACGCCCATATAAGACTAAGATATGCTGCATTACCAACTGCTTTATTGGAACGCCTGAATCAACTTGACATAAAGCTGAAATTCTGTCCATTGCGCATACATTTAAGTTAATACGCCTCGCGCTATTTATTAGTCGTGTAATTGAAAAATGTCATATAATGTACATAGGTACCTATTTATGTAAGCTGAATACGTGTACGTGTATTTGGGTTGGTGGTAGGTACCTAACAATTAAATTAGGGTGATATGATATTATCATATTGGTACCAACGGGCGGCGCCGCACACCTTCCGTTACGTGAGCAAAATTTTACCCGCACCGGTTTTCCCGGATCTTCCGCTCTGTATCGCGTGTGTGATACTAACCGACTACTCGGGCTCTTGCTCACTTTCTGCGCTAATATTCAATATAATTGAGAAACAATATAACATTAACCTCACGGGTTTAACTTCGAAGTATCAATTTCAAATTGTGTAGTAGCACCTCTGCTACACTCCTCCCCTCTAAGAGAAGCGTGAGCGCAGACAACTAAAGAGTTCGAACTCGGAGACCTCCAACTGTAACGGGCGGCAACGCATACCTTCCGTTACGTGAGCAAAATTTTACCCGCACCGGTTTCCCGGATCTTCCGCTCTGTATCGCGTGTGTAGTACTAACCGACTACTCGGGCTCTTGCTCACTTCCTGCGCTGATATTCAATATAATTGAGAAACAATATAACATCAACCTCACGGGTTTAACTTCGAAGTATCAATTTCAAATTGTGTAGTAGCATCTCTGCTACATATGTATGAAACGCCAAGTTATACTCGCTTTTGACGATATTTATTTCTGTAATCGATTTTATGATTCCACTGTTTTTCGTGTATATTATTTATACAAGGCCAAAAAGAACTGTAGGTAATTTAATGTAGTCCTGAATGTATAACTGCACTTCGTGAAATCTTGTCTGAGATTCAATTCCAATTTTCACCAAGGAAAGATATCCTCCAATCTCGACTAAGGCCCTTTTTGCAATTCGATTGAAAATGGAAACAGGCTATATGTATATGTATGTAAGTAACTCACACGACGCCTGTACGATATTTGCGAATTAAGAAGCAATAGAACAGTCTATCTATTAAGAAGCAATAGAACAGTCTATCTCAACTCAATGTGTAGTAGCATTACTGTAGCTATATTTTAATAAAGTTTTGTTGCGTGGCCTGGCTTCGATAAAAATTGACCTGCTTTATGTACGTGTTATACGCGTATGGAGGTCAGGGCGTTTTTTTGGGATTCGGACTACAGAATCCAAAATCCTCATGAAGACCTGCAGAATTGATTTTTAAAAATTTTCCCTTTACTCAAGATTTTTATGATGCCTGTGGGTAGAATTTGTTAAGAAACGTCAAAAACTTGTGATTTGTTGCGCATATTGGAATTTTCGGCCTTTATATTGGCTCCTGAAAATTCTTGGACTCCTACATATAGTGGTATAATCTAATAGCATAGTTGTGATATTCTACAGTATATCGAGTTATGGTGAGACGCTTGCTATCACCAAACTACACAACTGCATCAAAAATTTAAGCCACTATTGTAGCCTGATTCATGCGGATTAAATTTAAAAGAAAACCGCAAAGTTAGACGAAACAGACGATATACGACATTTTACATTTTGAAGGGACGTATACTTCATTCGTCATGGTTGTCGTGATTGTACCATGTCGTTTGTCATTTCGTTTTATGTGTATACTTACTCATTACTTCGTGTTTTCTTGATAATACATTTTGTTCTTCAATGACTGCATAGATTGTTAACATGCATTCAAAAGGTTAATAATTCAATGAATTGCTAGCAACTCGATCATGTACTGTTTGCTTTTCTTTTATTAATGCCAGTGTTGCCTTGCTAACTCTGAGTTTTTTCTCGAAACGTGAATTTTTATTTTAGCTTTGAGTTTATTTTGAGTTCCTTTTTTCGTGAGTTTTTTAAGATTTTCTTTTCTGAATTTGATATTTTTCACTATACTAATACTTTATTCGGAAAAAACACAAGGGTAAAACAAAGTCGCAAGGAAAATAAAATAGCATAGTGTAAAATGCGAAATATCCTGGACACACAGGCAAATAGATTGCGCTCACGTGTGCCCCATCAAAAAATTCCCGAAATCAACTTTTTTCAAATTTCTCTTAAATGTCTCAACATCTGGAGAACTTCGAATATATTGTGGAAGATCGTTCCAAATTCTAGCTGGAACAATACTTTTTAGAAGAAGAAGAAAGAAATTTTATTACTAATACACCAACTGATAAAATGCAAAATGACAAAATACATAATACACGTTTACGAATTAGTAACGGGACATGCGAGTCAATGGAATGACAAGTTTTACGCGCGCCCCACAAGATATCTAGATAAATCCAAGTTTGCTAATCTAGATTTGAATATGTTTAGGTTAGGGGAAGAAACAATGAAGTCAGGTAGATCGTTCCAAACTGCGATGTATTTGTAAAAGAAATCAAACTTTTCTAAATTAGAATGTACAACAGGTATGAATAATTTAAATCTATTAATGCTGCGGGTAATATTATGATTAAATACAAAAAATCATCAGCTTCCAAACATGATTTGTGACAAATAATCTGATACATCGTACACAGACAAATTTGCAAGCGTCTTAATTCAAGTCTGCACAATTGAAGTTGTATTAAACGATCCTCGTAAGAAAGAATATTATTATAACCGAAAATATATTTAGTAAATCTACGTTGAACAGCTTCCAGTCGATCTATATCACTAATATAAGAAGGGTTCCATACACTACAACAGTACTCTAATAAAGGTCTAACATAACAACTATAAGCTTTAACAAGGTTACATTTATCACGCGAAAAAAATGATTTGCGTATTAAAATACATCTAGAGAAAGCTTTTTTAATCAAATAATTATAATGTTCCTTAAATTTTAAATTTCGGGAAATCAAAACTCCTAAATCACGGACAAACAAATCACTAGAAATAATTTCCCCATTTAGTCTATAAATAACTTTTTGATTATTATTACCCAAATATAGAACTTGACTTTTGGTTCGTGAAATAGGTAAATCTTATGTAATTGCCCACTCAAAAATCTTATCTAAATCAGACTGTAATAATCTATAGTTACGACTAATATTGAAAATTTTGATATCATCAGCAAACATATAAACCGTGCTATAAATATTATCACATATGTCATTGATAAAAATCGAAAAGAGCGTAGGTCCAAGGACACTTCCTTGGACGACACCGCTAGTAACAGGCACGTAACCTGAAAAAGACTGATTAATGCGAACACACTGAGAACGATTGAACAAATAGGCCTTTAACCATGTAAACAAATTGCCCTTTATTCCATATCCGTTTAACTTAATGAGAAGTTTTTCACTATTTACTTTATCAAATGCTTTTGAAAAATCTAAGTATATTATATCAACAGTTTCTTTTTTAGCTAAGGACTGAATCCATGAAAACTTACATTTTAACAACTGTGTTTCACAAGATTTATTCTTTTGAAAACCAAATTGAAAAGGAGATATTAGTTTATTAACCTAAAGAAAGTTTAACAATTGAATATTAATAATTCTCTCCATTATTTTTGCAATAGAACAACAAAGAGAGACGGGCCTGTAATTTTCAACTAATGCTGGGTCCCCCTTTTTCAAAATGGGAATAACATGTGCCATGCTCCAAAGCTCGGGAATATTTCCAGACAGAAAAGATACAGTGAACATAGAAACTAACGGCTTTACCATTTGAAACGACAATTTTCTAATAAAAAGATTACAGATTCCATCTGGGCCAACTGCAGTAGAATTATTCAGATGGTTAATGGCTTCCAATATGCAATTCTCACTAAAAATGACGTCAGAAAGCGAAAAATCACAGCGATTCTGAAAAAGAAAATTCGCGTTAGTAATGTCGCTAGAAAACACAGAAGCAAAATAATCATTTAAAGTGTTAGCCTTGCGTATTGAATCGGTTATAACATTATTATTATCAGAAAATGTTAGGGGAGGAATTTCACTGCGACTTTTTAACCTATTATTTACAAAAGTATAGAAAGCTTTAGGATTATTATTCTTAAGCAATTCGTTTTCTTGAGAAGAGAAATAACTATGAATAATTCTACGTAAAGCTTTACAATGATTTCGATATTTAGTTTTAGTTTCTGGAGTTTTACACCTTTTATACTTATCCCACAGAGAACGTTTTTTAAGGAATAATTTATGTAAGCCTTTAGGGTATTTAAATTTTGATTTAGTCCTAAAAGTAGGAACAAAACTGAAAATAAGAATATTTAATATACTTAAAAAAACATTATACATGTCATTAATTGTTGAGCATGTAGAAAAAATGTCAGGCCAAGAAACAGAGGATAAAAATGTAGCTATACTGTCATAGTCCGCTTTATTGAAATTTAAGCAAGGTTTATCTCCATCATGAGAAGTCCTATTTAGAATTTCAAAAGAAATGGAATTATGGTCGCTTGTTGAAAAAGGAGGAAGAACCTGGACATTAAAAACGTTTTATGCAGCAAATACTACATCAATCAAAGTATTATCGTGGGTATTTTCTTTAACTAACTGTTGCAGACCACTAACTGATAAATCATCAAAAAATAATTCGTTTAATGAATTAAATGTAAAAGTACCATGAAACCAATCAATTTTAGGCAAATTTAAATCACCTAATATAATAACGGGATGACAACTATTAGTAACCCATTCAATTAAATTACATATCCGAAGTGCAGTATCAAAATCATACTGAGGAGGTCTATAAACTAACAAACATCTAATAACATCTCCACCTTTTAAAATTTCAACTACTAAAGTATCAGACACAATCAGAGAAGCAGGAACTGTAATGCATCGAGCATAAAGATAGGGTTTAGTAAAAATTAAGACTCCTCCTCCCCGCTTATTCTTACGATCTGATCGGAGAATAAGATAATTTTTTAATGGACATAATAGACTGTCGGAAATAGATTCATTTGCCAGGTTTCTCAAAAAAATAATATATCGAATTTTGCAGTATTTAAAAGAAAATGAAGTTCCCTAACTTATTAACAATACTACGAGAATTACATAGCAAACATTTGATATTTACAAAATAACGGGGCGAGTTTACCTAAATATTAGACGCGCGTTGACCATGTTGAGCACAAAATTGGGGATTAGATGGTTTTGGGGCCGTAGAATGAGGATCATAGACTCGTACTGTTTTCTTCTTCACACAGTCATCCCTGAAGTCGATATATAGATTAGTCTCGCCCGCGTCCAGTCGTTGGTGCAACTCGTCGTTAACTTCACGCTGACGTTTTCGTTGAAGAAACGACAAATCCGGTCGCGCACGTAATTTTGAGTAGGCGTTTGTTGGATTTGCAGGGCACACAACTTTGTTGATAAGGCCAATAAAACTACGCTGAGCACGTGAAGAAGAAAGACAAACTTTCAGAAACTGAGGTTTGTCGGAATATTTGGGACCGTCTCTAAATACCTGCGTTATATCGGCTGATGAAAAATCAGAGTCTTTATTGTAATCGTCAATTAAAGATTTAACCGAAACAAGGTCATCATTAGATTCGGCTAAACCAAATACAACTGCATTCGACTTTTTCGATTCATGTTCTAGACTATCTTGAATTAATAAACCTATATCGACGATGCTGGGTGACGTAGAAGCGCCGATTTTTGATTCAATTGAGTTTAGACGAGATTCTAAAGTAGCCATCTTAGCAGGTAAAGAAGCGAAATTTTCGAATAGGGGTTTACACAAGGAGCAAACGAATGGAAAAGAGTACGAAACATCAATATAGGATGAGCTATTAAAGTATGAAATAAGTGCTGATGGTAGATTAAGGCACTCAGCATGTGCCCACTTATTGCATAGTCCACATTGAACAGCCGAAATATGATTATCCGTAACTGTCTCTGTGCAAATGACACAAAGACTATTATTGTCATCTTCTGTATTAAGGAGAGAAAAATTTCCCGTTCGTTGCGGTGGTGATTTGGAGTCTTGATTGGTGATGTAAATTTTCGATCCACGATTTTTACCGCCCATAATGTATCTTGTAATAATAAAAAGACAAGCCGGTGATCAATTATCGTGACTTGACAATGGCGACAACGTCGAGCCCCTTCAATCAAGTCGAAATTTTTCTGAATAAATCTGATTTTCAAATGCATTCCTAGTACGCGAATGACCATAAAACTTATAAAAATCTTCAGAAGGTAAGAGATTATTATGAATAATATTATACATAACAATTAAATCAAAATAAATTCTACGGAGTTCAAGCCTCTCTAAATTTAGGGCTTTCAGCCTTTCATCATAAAAAAAGTCCCATATATCCAATCAACCTTTTAGTAAATTTTCGATGTACCCGTTCAATCCTGCTTATATCAGAAAGCAAATAGGGGCTCCATACAGTTGGAGCATACTCTACTACAGACCGAATATAATTCTTAAAAGCAAACCAACATTTTAAGATCACGTGATTCAAAACATTTGAAAATCAACGCACTTATTTTCAAAGCTTTTGCTGATATATTAGTACAATGACAACTAGATGATAAGTTTGTTAGTAAGGCAACACATAAATCTCGAATTGAGGAACCTGCGTCAGATAACATAAAATGGTTTATGTGATATGTAACTTTAGGATTAGCATACCCTAGATATAACAGAACATTTAGGGAGAGATATGCTTAACTAGTTTCTTCAGGCCAGGAAACCAATTTATCTAAATCTTTTTGCAATAAAGTATAATTTTGAGAAAAATTAAAGAGCTTCAAATCATCAGCAAAGAATAAGACTTCACTATGCTCAACAGCTTCAACAAAATCGTTTACAAACAAAAGAAACAAAGAGGGTCCTAAAACGCTACCTTGAGGTACGCCACTAATAACTGGTTTCCGATCAGAAAAAGCGTCAAAAATTTTGACCTTTTGTGTACGATTTACCAAATAATAAATTAACCATTTTAATAACATTCCATTTATCCCATAATGATTCAACTTCTCTATCAATTTAGAATAAACGACAGAGTCGAAGGCCTTACTAAAATCGACATAGACAACATCAATAGGAATAGATGCGTCAAGTGATTTAACCCACATGTTTGTACACTTCAAAAGCTGAGTTTCACATAACTTTCCCTTTTGAAAACCAAACTGCCATGGAAAGAAATTAGTTTTCGGCTTTAAAGAAGCAATTAAAGCTCTGTTTATGATATACTCCATAATTTTACAAATGACGCAACAAAGAGATATTGGACGGTAATTTTGATCTGAAGAATTATCACCCTTCTTAAAAATAGGTACAACAATCGCATCTTTCCAACAAGAAGGTACTTCACTTCTATAAGAAACTTCGAAAATATAACTCCGAATCATGATCACTTGTAGCAAAAGGAGGCCTCGTTTTGCAATCAATAATAATGATTTATCAGATGTAAATATTAAATCTAGGATATTTTTACTCAAGGTAGGGCGATGTACATGTTGATATAATCCACGGTTTCGAAAAAATTGAAAGACATACTTTTTCAGATAATACATCAGTTCTATTCCATTTAATATCCGGTAGATTAAAATCACCTAAAACAATAAGGGTTTTACTACAATCTAGCAATATATTTAAAAGATTTGAAAAATCTTTATTTTGTTTGTCGTGTAGAGAATAATTAGGAGGTCTATAGCACAAAATGAACCTATATGTAATCGAGCCAATAAAAAGATCGCAGGCAATAATTTCAGCAATTTAATTAATTGAGAAAGTATTAAGTTATCTCAGAGACAAATTTTTTTTAAGATAATACAGACCCCTCCACCTGCTCTTTTCTCCCGATCATTTCTAAAAATTGAATAACCAAAATTTGCAACTAACAAAGAAAAGTATCAGTCAGCCATGTTTCAGTAATAAAAATCAAATCATAAGTGTAAGAACTCAAAAGCAAATACAAATCAGCAATTTTGTTACATACACTGCGTGAATTAAACAAAATAGAACAATTTATTTACACAGTTAGAATTTGGAACGTTTTTTGGGTCGATTATGTTATTCTTTAAAGATCTGCCACAATTGTAGAAATTTTTTCTTTTTCGCTGGGGCGAAATTACCTATAAATTAGCGGAATTTAGCGAAAATAAAACAAATTTATCAGATTTGCGAATAATTTGACTTTTAGCATAATTAATAAAGAAAGTACCGGGTGAAAAAACACTAGATTTATCGCACAAAGTCCGTGCATTTTGGCGCTGCTTGTAGGTAAGATCAGATTTAGCTCGTAAGTTCTTGTGGGTGCAACCTGGCTTCATGATCTTATTGATAAAAGTGATAAAATTCGTTTTTACCTGGCTCGAAACACAAATGACTTAAAGAAACTTTGGTTGGTTCTCGTTTGCCGAACCATCACAAAAAACATACAAGACGTCCAATGGCTTTACCAACGAAGCTTTCTTATTGTCATGCACGAAAGACAGCAATTTGCGAACATTTGCAAGGTCATTGTCAGAATCAAACAAACCAAAGAGGACAGCATTTTTACTTTTGGACGCCAATTCGATTGTCTCGTTTATCATTTCTATCAGACTGTTCCTAGCGGTTTCCAATGTTGCAGGATTTGAAGAAGAGAAATTATTTTGAGGAGTGAGATCTGTATTAGAAAAAGTAGTTTTCATTTTTAACTGAAGTTCATTAAAGCGGGCTTCCATCAGTTCAATTTATTGCTTTAACTGTAGAAGGCGATCAATCTTCGGCAAGCAGCCTTCACAGAACAACTTCTGTGACTTTAGACGACTAAAGCCTGATTTATACTTCATGCGGCGAGCAAAACAGCAAGAAATTGTCGAAACGGCTGCCGCAGAAATTTTGCGCAAGCCCATTTATACTTCGGGTTGCTGCGGCGCAGCAGCCAGCAAATTATTTGCCACCACAATTTGATTTATACTTCACGCAGCCGCCGTGCTGCGGACTGATTCGCAAAAGTCTTGATTTTTTCGCCGCTTTCCAATTTATACTTCTACCGCGCCATAAGCAGTCAAAATTGTTATTTTTAGCTTTTTCGGCCATTTTTTTGCTACGCCGCAAAAGTCAAAAAGCCCATTGCTCTCACAAATGCTAATGAGGTTTTGAGCCGAGTGTTGACATCAAATCATTTTGAATTTTAATGAGGTATCGATTTGCGCAATAGGAGAACTCAGCGTCCTGGTTCTGCAGCAGTTTGTAGGAAGTATAAATGCATTGTGTGAAGCGGCGTTGAGGTGCCACCTTGTCACTGGTTTTTTTGTCAATGCGGCGAGCTCACCACGCAAAGTATAAATGCACGACGCGGCGCAGCAAGCGGATTTTGCCGCAGAATATTCGCACAGGGTCGACTAATTTTTGGGCATACTGTGGCCGCAAAACCCCTAGCGGTGCGGTTCGCATGAAGTACAAATCAGGCTTAAGAGCATTGTACGTCCTGCGATCAATTCCAAAGCACTTGGAATGATCCCACATTTTGCAGAGATCACATCTGACGCCCATGTCGTTATCTCGAACCGGATTGTGACATTTGAGGCACGATTTGACCTTCTTTACAGATACCGATGGAGATGATTTCGACTGAGAATTTGTACTTGATTACTTGTCACTCATAATTAAAATAGTTAAGTAAAATCGCGACGTAAATTGGGCAAACCTTTAATTTGTCTTATGTAATTTAAGGTGCTTTTTGGCCAAAAAAACTACCTAAAAACAGTCAAAAACGCACGTTTTTTCCAAAAATCGAGGACTTGATAGTACAAGTTCAGTGCTGAGTTAAATATCTAACATTTATTTGCATTGCTTATAGTTGTCTGCCTATCCAAAACGAGATTCGAGTTGCTGAATGTCTGATGAAAGCGGAAATTCTTGCTTCGATGTTTTAAGTTTTTTACAGCTGGAGGTTGGCAACACTGAAGGTTGCCAACTTCGTTCGTTGGAAACTGTCGATTTCTCGCCGCTTTTCAAGGGTGTCCGCCAGCTTCGGTTGTCACTTTCAAAGATTATTCGCCGGTTTCGGAATTTTATATAAAACCTTTTTTGAGCATTTTCCAGCAAAATTTCAAAAAATGTTTTTTCAATAATGCAAACAGTAGTTCTTAATCATGTAACAACTGTTAAATTTCGTCACCCTATAACTCTATATCAGAGACATCTGCAGCCTTCCGGTTTTCTTGCGCCAGATTTTCACTTCTTCTGTGCTATGGTCATGTCCTACTAATTTATTTATTCACTATTACCAGCAGGTTCGTATCCAGGATTTCGTTTCGGGGGGAGCGCAACAAAAATTTTTTTCAAATATACGAGTGGCCAAAGGATGAATTTTAGTTTGCAAATTCTGCTAATTGGGTATAATAGGGTGAGAATGCAATGGAAACCATCTTTCAGGGATGGGGTCTTGGGTGGCGCGTTCAAGCGCCTCCAGCGGGGTCCGGGGCATAGCCCCGGAAAATTTTGTCAAAAGAGAACTTCAATTTTGAAATCGTAACGTTAAAACTTGCAAAATCAGCCGAATCAGGGTTCTGAATTCATCATAAAAATGGTCGGAGTTCATAAGCAAATTCATAAGCATCGCCAAAAAATTGCTCTTATTCTTGCTTCTTGATTAATCTCATTTTCTGCGTACAACTTGTGAAGAACAAAAGACATACAGATGCAAAATACGCTTTAGGTCATATAAAGGCTAAAAATGGAGTGCTAAAACCGCGCGCTTTGGACTAAATAAACTAATTATAATTGAAAAATTCGGCGCGAAGCGTCAAATTTTTTTGCAATTTTTGGCTTGAAGAGCAAAAAGAGGAGTAAAGGAAAAAATCATTCTCACATTTCATTTCGGGGGGCACGTGCCCTCATAATCCACTGGATTTGGGCCTGATTACCCAACATATATTATGCAGCTTAGCATATAATTTTTTCCTTACTCTCCCATTGTTTTTTGGCTGTAATCACAACGTTTCTGTCGCTCTTCGTCGAATAGCATAATTAGCAGTGGTGATCTAGGATTATCCTAATGAGGGCGTACCCCAACTATTCTAAAAACAGTCATAAACAGGTAGTTCGGAAAATATGCCCTACACATACGAAATAGCGTTTTTTTTATTTTTTTGCGTTGTCTTTTTTATTTAGAATTGCTTTTCACGCACTATTTTTTGAAAATTTTTGAAAAATTTCTATAATTTTTCTCGAAAAAGCACTAAGTTTCTCTGATTTGAGCGAAAATCTAGCGCGAAGCGCCGGAAAATTTGTTGAATTTAAGCAGAAGAACGTTTTTTAGCCTAAATTATTGCTCGATTTCCCGTATTTTTAACACGGGACGGAAAAATTTTAAAAGTTATGCTTGAAAATAGAAGAAAATTACTATGAAAAACTGTTTTTGCGCCTGTAATCGTTTGAAAACCTGTTCTTCCAGCTCAGCAAAAATATGGCTTCCAGGCCGCCACGAAAGTAACTAAATATCATTAGTATGTATTATCCTTGAAACAGTCAATAACTAAGTACTTGACCACTAAGCAATCAATGAACCAACCAAAAAATTATTTTGTAAAAGGACAACTAACTAAATAATTCAGTAGCCGGTATCAATGGGAGACCGGCGTTTGTTCATGTATGGCTTGAAATCATAGATTTTTTCATATCTGACTTTGAAATAAGGCGAAAAAATGTTAATTTTTTAAATTCTTCCTTCGCCATGTTATATAGATATCGTCGAGAAACGCTCAAAAATGTCATTATTTCCGTGTAGGTACCTCATAATAGTTATTAAGGTATATGACTTCAAAATTTTTGACCCCCTTCCAAAATAAAATCCTGGTACGCTTAGGCTGCCCAGAAGTTACTTTTGAAGCTGCTCGCTTGAGCGCAGAAAATTGATTTTCATGCACAAGATTTCGTAAAATATTTATAGCTCAGTTTTACATGGGCATATTGAACTTATTTCATTTTAGGCTGGTTTTTCGTCCTTTATTATAATCTTATTAACCGTTATTCCGGTTCTAGTTTTAAGATGGCCAGCACCATTATTGAGACAGATGGAACAAGCGCAAGACCTGTCATTGCGCTGCCTACTTTGCCAAAGCCAAATCCACTTTTGTTTGTTCTTGGCTCTGAAAAGAAGCGCGTAAGTTAAGCACGTAACGTAGGTACCATTTGTCTTATGAAGAGATAAAATTTTGTTTTAGACTAATTAGAGGTGTGCCATACAACAGTTTTTATTATTTTAAAAATGTGCAATCTTATTGTAGACCTCTTTGTCTTTCGATTGAAAAAAGTTTAAAATTCTACATAGTTTGATTCTTGAGATATAACGCGAAAGTCGGGTAGTGTTTTTTTGGACCACCCTGTATATTGATTATGAGTGTTTCGTGCTCTAGGCAAATGATTTTTGGTTCGTACAAATATTTTTTTGTGTTTACAATTTCCTGTTTATATTCTAAATATAAGAAAGCTATTATTTTATGCATGTAGTTCAATTATTTAAAACACTAGTATGTCTTCAAATCTTTTCGTGTCGAAAAAGCCCCGAATCACTATATAATTTTTCATTCAATATATTTGTAACGTTTTGCATTGCGCTGTTTAACTCCTCTGGTCCTTTGCATTAGCATTTTTGCATATTTCATTGCTTCGAATGTCTATAGCTTATATTCATTATTTATTCTATTTTGTTTATCTACCTTTTAATCATGTTTATTTTCATGTCTTTGATTCATTTAAGTATTATGTAGTAGCCTACAATAGTGATACTAAGATGGTAAGTCTATAGATATACAATATGGATGCATGATATACTTGGTAGAATTAGTGTATACAGGCCCGTATTCAGGGGCGTCCCCCCAGGGATCGACTGGGTACCCGGGCCCGACCGGTCTTTAGGCGTCCGGGCCCGGTTTTTAAAGGCCGGCCCCGGGCCCGAATTATTATTCTATTTAGCTTTTTTGGAGAATACTTGTGCGCGCTTTGTTTCTCCCCTCCCTGAGCTGTGCCTGCGCTGTCGCCCTTTTCTCTATCCTTATCTTTGTTATCATTATCATCAGCGTATTTAATCTTGATATTTATCGTCATTTTCATCATTATCATCTCTTTGAGCAGAACATTTTCTTGTGCGAAAATTGACATGTTTGAGAATCTTCGCTATCAGACATGCACAGCATGGGAATTCTGGGAGGGTGAAATTCAAAAGTTCTTTTTTGGGCTCAAAAATCGTGGTTACGCATAAAAACATTGTTTTCTGCGTTTCTGACAGTGCTCTATCTTTCTAGAGCATAAGAACGTAAAAAATTTCGAAAAAAGTCGGACAAATTGAACAAAATATAGTTAAAACATGAATATATGGCGTGAAGCGCCGAAAATTTGACACTTTTGACCAGATAGATAGCTAAGAATGCTTAAAAAAGTACCTTTTCTGCGAATTTTAAGAAAATTTCCGGAAACTTTTCAAAAGTCGCGAATTCTGGGTGGAATTCTTTGGGGCGGTAAAAATTTTTCTGGGGAAGGGTGGAAGTGAATCCCTCTCCTCCCTAACCCTCCCCAATTTATGTATGCTACTATAAGTATAAATCTCACATTTTCAGCTACGAATGCAATTGATTTGTTCTGCATTCGTATAATAGAATGTCTAAAGAGTCGTTTACGGATTGGGGTAGTTGAAATTCAAGCTTCCGGACCCGGGTAGTAAAAATTCGAACTTCCAAATCCGGATCCTAAAAACATTCTGATGATACCGAATCCGGATTCAGGTGCCCGTTTGATCACTACTAAGCATTCGACTAAAATGTTGGACTTGAGTACCAGATATGCACAGCATAGGAATTATTCCGAGGGGTTGGAATAGTAATGTGCTTTTTTTAGGGCCCAAAAATGGTGGATATTTATACACCGTACGTGTTCTTAGGGGTTGGCCCTCACAGAATGCCTACGATTCCCCCAGAATTGTCAATTTTTCGTGTAAATTGTAAAAAAGGTGTCTTTTTATGCGTTTTATCATTTTTGGCTCAAAAGTTTCAAGTTTTCGACGCTTCGCGCCATGTACACATTCTTCGACTATATTTTGTTCAGTTTACTCGATTTTTTTCAAGGTTTTGTTTTTATGTTCTAGAAAGAACTAGCATTGTCCGAATCGTAAAAAACAGTGTCTTTGACGTGTACCCATCGCTTATAGCCCCAAAAAGGTTTTTTAAATTTCTTGGACCTGACCCCTCAGAATCCCATGATATACATGTAGGATAGGAATGCGTCAAAAACATCGTTTGTCGGTGTTCCTGACGATGCTCTATCTTTCTAAAGCATAAAAACGAAAAATTCGAGAAAATCAATAAATTCAAATAAATTGAACAAAATATAACGAAAAAAATGAGTGTTAGGCGTCAGGCGCTGAAAATTTGACACTTTTGAGCTAAAAGATAGCTACAAATGCTTGGAAGAGCAAATTTTCCACAATTTTTCTTGAAACTTCTGCAAAATCGCTAATTCTGAGGTGCGTGAAAACTTTTCTAAGGAGATGGTGAAAACCCCCAAGGGCCAGCGGGCGGCGGCCCCATAGATCATGTATGCTGGGTACCAGCTATGGATACACAATGTCAGGATTGACAGGGGAGATAAAATCTTAGAAATCCAAACCAGTAAATTTAGTGTTCACAATTTTTTGTTATTTTGACGACGAAAATGGCCAAAATTGCATATAAAACACTTTCGTGGCACAGTTTTTATGCATTTTGACTGCGTTATATCGCTTTAGACACTAAAAATATGATCAATTTTGTGCGCTTTTTTGAGTAAAAACAGAAAAGTATTAATCCGGTGCGAAAACTTTGATATTTTTACTCCTTCTGTCCTAAAAAATGATGCAGAAAACGTTCCTTTAGCTCAAAATCGCCGAAAAGTATCATCCGCCTTGTCTGGCTGACCCTTCAAAGGGTTACACCGCCTTACCCTCCTCCGCCCTATGTACATGATTGGTATCAGCGAGGCTATGAGGCTTGCTTAGATATGACTGTAGTTACCTAAATTAAGGATATGCACAGACACGTATCTCTGGGGGAATGGGGGGTTCGGACCCCTAAAATTCAGAAAAACCGGAAAAATAGGACTTTTTAATCGTTTTTTTGGCTGTTTTTGGGCTTAGTCCCCCGAAAAATTGGTGTTGGTCCCCCCAAAATAGGACGGTCAGCTACGTGCCTGGATATGCATTCATATACAACAGTTTTGCGTTGAAAAATATTTATTTTTTGGCCCTGCTTTTGTGCCTATCTTCTCATTATAATTTTCTCTTTTCCTTCTCCTAGATTGTCCGAACTCCCGATGAATCCCAACATGCGTGTCTCTTCACTTACCTCAGCATGCGCAAAAATTGTTTATTTTTTATTTAGCTGGCCCTAGCTCACGAATACGGCAACGGTTCTCCTTGTACGATTTGCAAACAAGAATGTCCCGGCCTTGATTTGCATTTCTGGAGGTGGGAGTAATTCTTTGATGCACACGGTCAAAAGTTCTGGGAGTGGGTAGACCGAGTTTTCATGGGGGGGGTAAATGATTAATTTTTACGGCCAATCCCCCTCCCCCGTCACAACCCGTAAAAATACTTTATTTCGTTGCATTTTACTCTTCTTGAATACTCGTGATAAAGTTTGCATAAAAAACAAATGATAATAAGAATGGAGTGATTTGGACTATCAAATATGCACAAAATAATGGACAAAAAGTGTCTGAATGAATGAATGGACAGTTTACTACTCGAAAAATACTTCAGATTATACTGTTTAGCATCGTTTGGCGCTCTTTCATAATTCAAACAATAGGTGGTACCACTGTTTTTTTAGCGCAGCGCAAACAAAAGTGGCCGCGCGCAAAGGAGAATTTTCGGACATTTGCGCAGTGCGCAAAGGAAGAATTCTGACCATCAAAAATAAGAAAAATGAAGAAAATGAATAAGGAAATGATTGAAGGAGTTGAAGTGAAGTGAAACTTTCTTTTTCGAACAAATAAGTGTTGTTTCATAGTCATTTAACATTTTATTACTATCATCACAGCAAAGCACTGGTACATTCTTCACCAATGTTATAGCGGCCACGAGAAGCATTTTTAACCTAATATGATGAGCACTGGTATAGTCGTATGTCTGATAATCATCAAAATTGAGCTTCAAGCGAACTAATGAGTCCAGTGTTTCGACTTCGAGCCAACAATGTACAATGTTAAACCTCGTTCACTCGTGCTTGAAAGTTGTACGAAATGAAGCTCATTAAATATTCATTCCGGAAATAGAATGCAGAAGGCGGATCATATAGGCGCATAAAAAATACGCGTAGTAGTCAGTGTTGCATCGCCTGTATAGTGAACGCTACAGCATCTAACAAAAATGAGCAGATAAATACTTATTATCTTACGCTTAGTGTATTGATATTGCATTTTAGTTTCTAAGCATAAAATATTTTATTGCGCAAATATGAGCTCTGCGCAAACGTCCGACGCTCTCCATTAGCGGCTGCGCAAATAGGGGTGGCGCTAAAAAAGCCTGGGTGGTACGCAAATGGTTTGAGGGGGTTATGCTTTTCAAAAGTTGTGGTAGGGGGACGCCCCACATTCCCACCAAGTGCGCATGTGTGGAGTAATCTTCAGCTAATGATTACTGTGTTTGCAAGAAATCGGACTAAGTGGCTTCACCATTAGTTAAGGTGGCTACAAGGTTGAATTTATAGGGGTGGAAGGCATTGCTCCTCCGTCTGCTCAACATATACATATCTACTTAGTTGGCCTGATGAAAGTGGTTATGTACATACTTGTAATGCATACAGCGCACGGTCCAAAGTTCTGGGAGGGGGTAAACCGAGTTTATTTGGGGGGGAGTAAATGGTTAATTTTACGGCTAATTATGGCGCTCAGTGATGAGATCATGTTGATTTTTTCAGATATTTTCTGTCGTTCCTTATACCCCCTCCCCTCATAATCCGTAAAAATGCTTTAATTCCTTGTAGTTTAATCTTCTTAAATATTTGTGATTAAGTTTGCATGAAAACAAAATGGAATGACTTGGACTATCCAATATGCACAAAATAATGGACAAAAAATGTCTAAATAACTGAATGGACAGAGTACTACTTGAAAAACACTTCAAATTATACTGCTGAACATTGTTTGGCGCTTTTTCATAATCCCAACAATAGGTTTTGGTCCGAAAATGGCCTGAGGGGGGTATACCTTTCAAAAGTTCTGGTAGGCCGATATCTCCTTAGTGTGCATGTGTCAGTAATGACTCAAAAGTCTGGGTCGGGGTAGACGGCTTTTTTTGTGGGATGGGGTGAATAAATGGCATTTTATTTTTATTAAGAATTGCAACCAAAAAGGCATCCGGCGCTTCTAGTGATTTTTAATTAAACCATTCCTTTGGCGGCCTGTGAACATACATGGGCAGCAAGTAAATTCTGGGGGGTGAAATCGCCAAAAATTGCCAGAATGTTACTAAAAATAGAATTATGGGGGTCTACAGTAATCTGCAGGGTTTTTTCAACTTCGGGGTGTATACCCTCAGACCCTTAACGCCCACGTGTGCCTGTGAGCTTTATTTTTATGCCATGAATATTTTAAAAAAATACATAAAACTCCATTAGCAACGTTTGATTGTGAATGCAAATTGAAGTTTTTATAATGTTTAGGTTCTAAATTTTATTTTAGCTCCTTTTCTTATGTATTTTATTTTTGAAAAGCGCTTGTTTCTTCACGAAATTTCGGTCGCATCTTCCCGCATTTGCGAGCGTAATTCTAGTTATACTTGGAAATCGAATAGCGTAAAATAATTCGTGACATCTGAATTACCAAAAATTCACGATAAATAGCGTAAAATAATCCGTGACATGTGAATAACCATAAATTTTCGATATAGTAAAAATACTGTTGGGTATAAAAACGAAAAAACATACCAGAAACAAGAAATAAAAAATAATAATTACAAAATACGGCCTCGTGATTCGTTACATGTTTCAAATAATTAATTTGTGAGTTTCTAAGTTTTATTAAATGTGCTTGGTTAGCTACTCAGAACATAAATACTACAAATGTAGAAAACATTTATTACTTAGTAGCGAGCAAGAAACCGTAGGATGTAACATACGTATACCGGCTCAAAAATTTGGAAGGGAGGTAGTCGGTCATTTTTAGCAGGTGGTGGTTTTGGCCAAAAGTAGCAAAGAACATAAGAATGACCTTAGAACGCATGTTTTCTGTTCAAAAATTCAAGAAGGGTGAAAGATCTCCGCTTTTTGGGGATGGGCAACCGACTTTGAGTGGGGAATTCGATTTTATTTGCTTGTTTTAGTCACTTAGGCGCAGTGGCGTACGTTATTACAAAACGACTTTTATGCAGATTTTCGTGCTTGACTTATTTTGCTTGGTTCACGCATTAAGGAAAATTTGCAAGGCTTGCAAGTGCTCAAAAGACGATCACGACATAAAACAGGCCGAAGCTGATCCAGGAAAATTAAGAATCGGCAAGCTGTTCGACTTAATTGAACCTCTACCTTTTGCCGAAAATCGATCGACGCAAGAAGAACATTGTTCGGGAAAAAGTCCGCCTATTTCCTATGTTACTCAAAGAACTAAACTTAAATTTGACTGGGTGCCGCCTAATGCCTTAGAAAATGTAATTTTACATTAAAGGTGTAAAAAGGATTTTATAATCCATATTCATTCATCACTTGCCTGTTAAGTAAGGTTAATTTTTAACACTGTGTTTTGCCTCCAATTTGCGCAGTAAAAAGCCTCTGCTGGTGGTGATTGAGGTATTGTCCGTGCGATTTCGAGCTGACGGAACGTTTTTTCCATCATTTTTGAGGACAAAAACAGTTGTAATGTCAAAAAAATTTTTGGTGCGAACTAGCCGGATTAATAATTTTATGTGCTATTGCGTCTACGTAAATAATCGAAAAATCAAAATTTCTCGCCAAATTAATCGATTTCCTGGTTCATTACTGTTAAAAGCGATATAATGCAGTCAAACTGCTCTGAAATTACTTTAAAATGCGGTATTACTACGAAAAGGCGTTTGGTGTTTTTTCCTTTTTACCACTTTGACCATTTTCGTCATTTAAGTAGCAAAAAAGCGTCAACACTAAATTTATTGTTCTGGATTTCTGGGATTTTACCCCTCCATGCCGACCCTGACATTGTGCATCTATGGTCACCCACTTGTCGTAGCCCTAGGCTGAAATGTGACAGGCTAGAAATTTTTGTGGAAATAATTAGACCTTTTCGCATCGTTTCACTTTGAATTGTGAAAGCTTAGTTGGAATAGCTAAATTGATTAAAGCTTCGCTTTTGTACAGTCTGCCCGTTGGTTTATATGTTGGAAACTTTAATAATTGGATAGCTTGCAAAAAACAAAGTTCCTTAAGTTTTCCAATGCCATCTATCCTTTAAAATCATAAAATTTGAACATCGCGAAGAAATGTTCGTTCTCGATAGACTTGAAAAGTATTAATTTTGGTCGTGCTTGAGACAAACTTATTGAAAATATTTCACACGTAGCGCTGAGCGCCGGAAATTTTGAAGATTTTTTTACCTTTCAAAAACAAATTTGAGCCAACTAGTAAAAACCGCATTTTTCAATGTTCTTTAAGATGTTATACGTCACTGTCTAATTTTCTTCTTACTATATTAGCTGTTGAATAATGGAAAATTATGGAAAGTGCTTCATGCAAAAATTGGAAGATTTTTTCGACAAGGAAATGTAATTTTTTATCTTTCTGGCATCATTTTACCTCTCAGATATTTTCTGGCCAAAGAAGGGGGCAAATGTATTTATTACAGAAACAAGGTCCATAATTGTGGTGGAAAGTCGTATATACCTACTTGTACGGGGTGTGAGTAAATGAACAAAGGTAGTCTGACATATTTTATGGGGTTTCACCTCTCCCCAGAAATTATTCATCCCTTCCCCCAGAAATTTTTCGTCCTCCGTCACCCCCAGGATTCGTGATTTCTCAGAAGTTTCCAGAAAAAATTCGTAAAAGGCATACATGATCTGGGTGGTTTTCACTCCTCAGAAAAATTTTCACCCCCCCCCGCTAAAATTTTTCTACCCCTTCCCCAGAATTGGTGATATTTCGGAAGTTCCCAAAAATTTTCTAAAAATTTTCAGAAAAGATGCTTCCTTAAGCGTTTTTAGCTATCCATTTGCTCAAAAGTGCCAAATTTTGACGCTTCGCGCCATAATATACTCATGTTTTTACTATATTTTGCTCAATTTGTTCTGACTTTTTGATTTTTTTCGAAATTTGTTTCATGTTCTTATGCTCTAGAAAGATATAGCATCGTCAGAAACGCTTAAAACGATGTTTTTGACGCGTACCTACGATTTTTGGACCCAAAAAAGGCACTTTATAATTTAACCCTGCCCCTGAATTCCCATGCTGTGCATGTATGGTAAAAAGGTGCTGCATTAAGCGGTTTTAGCCATCCAATTTATTCGAATTTTTATATATATTTTTTTAAATTTCTTTGTTTTTACACTCTAGAAGGGTTGAGGAGCATCGCCAGAAACACCAAAAAACTATGTTTTTGACACGTATCCTCCATACATGCACAGCATGAGAATTCTGGGGGAATTATAAATTGCCTTTTTTGGGTCAAAAATGGTAGGTACGCTTTGAAAATACCGTTTTTCATCGTTTCTGACGATGCTATATTTTTCTAGAGCAAAAAAACATTAAAAAAAATTTAAAAAAATCATAAAAGTCGAACAAATTGAACAAAATATAGTCAAAACATGAGTTTAATGGCGCGAAGCGCCGAAAATTTGGTACTTTTGAGCAACTAGATAGCTAAAAACGCTTTAAAAAACTTATTTCCTACAAATTTCTAGAAAATCTCACGAACTTTTAAAAATCGTTAATTCTGGAGGGGTGGAAAATTTTTGCGAGGGTGAAAACCCCTTGAACCCCCCAGATATTGTATGATTATCACTATTTATGAGCCCGAAAAAGGTACTTTAAAATTTCTCACCTCCCCCGATACCAGAATTCCCATGCTGCGCATATCTGGAGGCAGCTTACAACATATTTGGATTTTGTTCGCTTTCGCTTCGCATTATTTTTCCCGGAATATAGCCTGAAACAGATGAAAATTGCTTATTGTGTTTTTAGAAATATTGGAAATCATAAGGAAATTCGCTTTTTAACAATCAAATAAGTGAACACAGCATAAAAGCCGCGATTATGTTTCATTTGAAATGAACGTGTATGTCATTTTTTCGTTTCCTACCCCCATTCCCTCTCCACGGTAATAAGGCGGCGAATCCGCAAAACTTATATATAGAAACGAGTTCCTAAAATTGATCGGATTGGTTGTATTTCATTCCTTTTTGGGGTATAAAATTGCGTTTGCAAAATAAAAAAATATGTACGTCTGCTGCATTACGATAACACACAAGGACGACTAAATGATAAATAAAAGCGAATAAATGAAAGAAAATGACCAGATTAATTTCTTGAATAGTATACTGACTCTTCAGTATTCTAGTCACTTGCTATATTGTACAAGTAATTTATTTTGTTCTTTAATGGCTTGCGTATGATGTTTTTCAAGAGTCATGTATGTTGGATACCTCTAAATTGCCCTAGCATTTGGTGCTGTTCCTCGCACAAATGATTTTAATCAATAATACTTATAGATATTAGATATAATAGCATAGCAACTATACGTTAGGTAAATGCATATGTAACATGGCCATAATAAGTTAGCTAGCAAGACAGCTTTTTTGAACTAAAATTGCTTTACATTAAACTTACCTTATAATTCATATAGGCCCGTATGCACAAAGGCCGATAAATTTAATCGGCGATTAAGGCTAATCGTAGATTAATCAATCGGAGATTAACGACAGATTAAATTTTTAATCGTCGATTAAACGCCGATTAACAACAATTTTGATTGGAATTTCGGGTACTGGACAAGTCCAGTAGGTAGAAAAACGAGTACCTATTTTTCTGTTTGAATCGGTTATTTTTTGGCATGCCTGGACAGGATTGATAAAAGCACAAAAGTAAAAACAGGTTGGGTGGAAGCTGTAGTTTTGAAATTTTTTGTCATATTTGATCGCATTAATTAAAACTGCGAAAAATGGACATCAGTAATAAACTTCGCGAAGAGAATGTAAAATTTTGACAATGAAAAAATCGAATTTCTCTTTGAATGCGCTTCCGAAAAAAGCTAAAATCATCGAAAATAAAAAAACGGATTCAAAAACGGCGACTGCTAAAAGCAAAGCATGGGGTGCTATTGAAGAAGTTTTCAAAGCGAATCCTAACGTGGAAGATCGCAGCAAAGCTTTCAAGTAAATTGATTAATCCACTAGCGCTGTTTTTGTTCAACTTGTATTGCGACCAAAAATTTATCATCAGCGTAACTTTCTAGCGGATTCGCTCGTTCCAAAAATACCCTCCATGGAATCACGTTTTCCAAATTTTCGTCATAATTTTCGTCCAAATCGTCAAGAAAGTCAAGAACGTCCATAATCAAAGAAAACAGAAACCAACTGGCTCACAAAACGAAAGAAACTCACACTTATCGGCGTTTAAACCTGGGGAGGGGTAGGATTAAAATCTCCGATTAACCGAATCGCCGATTACCACTAATCGGCCTTTGTGCATACCGATAAATTTAATCGGAGATTAAAGTTGTAGTTTAATCTCCGATTAGCGCTAATCGGCCTTTGTGCATACGGGCCATAGTTTCTGGCCGGTTTTAAGCATTTTTAGCTAAAAATTTTTATTTTCGTTCGTTTTTCGCCTTAATCTTGCTTTCTTTCTTCAAATAAATGTTCAAAGTCCTCCTCGGCATGATAGAGACCACAAAT
Source organism: Mermis nigrescens (assembly GCA_036768485.1). Lineage (NCBI taxonomy): Eukaryota > Metazoa > Nematoda > Enoplea > Mermithida > Mermithidae > Mermis > Mermis nigrescens. Next base: position 5,030,413 of record JAVLUZ010000143.1, read on the forward strand.
GGGCGTGAAGGTTGTGTGGACCATACCTGGGCATGGGGGTTTAGGGGTATGCAATCCCCAGAGACCAAAATACCCCGTCAGAAACCAATTCCCCCCTCCAAAAATCAATTTTTTAAAATTTGTTTTTTTTTTTGCAATTTTTGATGCCAATGGATAGTGCTCGATGAGAAACGTTGCAAAATGGTGATTTTTTCGCCCTACCACCACCTTTAAAGGCCATTCTTTGACCTTTGAAAAAATCTTGCACCCTCCCCCAGGAGTTTGATGCCGCCTACCTATGGTGTGGATTCTTTGGATCTCAAAGACCCCTCCCAGATCCCCATAATCAAATTTTAAAAATGTGTCCTTTTACTTCACAATTTTTGATGTTGATCAGAGCTCGAATAGGAAACACCCAAAAATGGCGTTTTTTGCCCTAAGATAAGTTTTAAATTCGTTACTTTTGGACCTGTAAAAATTTTTGGATCCTCAGATTCCCTATAATTCAGGCGCTGTCAATGTATGATTGCAAGCTTTTCCTTAATAGTATGTACAAAAATGAAATGTTTCCTACACTTTCACGGTTGTGAGTTTGCTGCTTCATGGCAAAATCGGAAGTAATTTGACTTCCCGTTTTTCGTAAGTAAATGATTCTGTTAAAGGTTGATTCGTTTGTGGACGAACTGCCTGAACAGTACCGTCCAGTGAGTGATAGCAAAGGAGCGGTGAAAAGGCGAATGGCCATTGAGCACCAGCTGCCTCTGCACGACTATGACCCTGGTGCTTATCATAGAGAATTGACTGACGAGGAGTCGAAGTGCATGAACAAATTTATCCGCTACTTCAAACGGGAATCATTAGGTCAGGGTTCAATAGGTCATTCGGATACAGATCAATCCAGCTCTGAAAAATTAGCTAAATCTTGGGTAAGCTGATTTGATTCGATGTTATTTTATTAAAATTTAGCAGTCAATTCAGTTGATGACAATGCATTATTTAGTTGTACGTTTCAATGGCTTATGTTCCCTTGTTTCATTCTAATCTCTTGTTTAAAGCTAAATAGGTGGACAGCTACCGCGACTAATAGATTACAATTCATGCCTAGTTTGTATTCATTTTTGCCGCATATAAAGAAATTTATGTATTTTTGCCGACTGACAGAAACTTTTAGTTTTAAATTTTTTTCTATAATTCGAAATTAGTTTGAAATTATATTATTTACAAATGCGTGATATGGTAATATATATTGAATTCGTTATAACTTATAATCATGATACACGTACTGACAATTATGAATCATACATGCACACGGTTAAAAGCTCTGGGAGGGGTAAACCGAGTTTCCTTGAGGGGGAGTAAATGAGTAATTTTGTTACATATTTTATGTCAAATTACTTAATTCGTCGTATTTTATTCTTAATTAATATTTGCGGTTAACTTTTGACGAAGAAAAATAAGAATAACGGCGATGGAATGACTTGCAACATCAGATACATGCGAAATAATGGCAGGAAAGTGTATGGATGAATGAATTAAACAGATTATCTCTCGAAAAAATAAGTATATGTACTTGAAAATATACTCTTAGGTATCGTCTTACGACGCTTTTTTATGGTCCAAGCAGTAGGTTTTGGTCCGTTAATGGCTTAAGGGGCATACATGATCTTGGGGGTTTGGCGGGGTTTCACCCTTTCCCCAGAAAAATTTTCACACCCTGCAAAAATTTTTTTCACTTCCCCTCAGAATTGGCGATTTTTTGAAAGTTCCTAAAATTTGCAGAAAAGATGCTTTTTAAAGCGTTTTTAGTTATCTATTTGCTCAGAAGTGCCAAATTTTGGCGCTTCGCGCTATTATACTCATGTTTTGACTATATTTTGTTCAATTTTTTTCGACATTTTTTTCATTTTTTTAAAGAAATTTTCATATATTTTATGCTCTAGAATGATAGATCATCGTCAGAAAGGCCGAAACACGATGTTTTTGACGCGTACCTACCATTTTTGTACCAAAAAAAGGCACTCCATAATTTCACCCCCAGAATTCCCATGCTGTGCATGTATGCTGAGGGTGTATGTTTTTCGAAAATTCTGGTACCCTCCCAGTGTGCATATGTAATTATGATACTTATTGGAATTATGACGCATAATCGGATGGATACCACATTTTATATCCTAATTCTCCGTTTACTGAGATGAGCTACATATAAACAGTTGTAAAGAAGTTTAAAATAATAAAGATTATGAAGATGTAAATAAAAACAACATTTTTGTCCTGTACAAAAAGTCATGTGCCCAGTGGACATCAGATATCGATTCTGCTAGTCAAATCTTTATTAGCGGAGAAGAATATTTGCAGCCAATGAAACCGCGATATACATCGTCCGAAGTTGAGTTTCCTTTCTCCGCTTCTTACATTGTCGTTGCTTCTGTATTTTGGGTATATGTACCCGCAAAGCTTGCATGATGTCGATAGTTTTCGTATAGTCTAATTTTATAAGTGTGTAGGTTGTGTAGAAATCACTTCGATTTCCGTACGCAATCCTAGCCTTTTGCTATTTTTTATAAATTCTATCTGTGCAGCTCCTTTCATTATAAAATAAAAGAGTGGCTCAAATTTTGTTAATTTCTTAGATCTGAAACCCTGCGTTTAAAAGCAAAAATACGTAATCTACGAGTATGTTCATCTCTTTAGGTATGCCATAAATGCGATGGTTTAATGAAGCGAGGAGATGTGGCTGTCTTTGCTGATCGAATGGGAGCGGATGTAAGGAATGAATAGATTTTTTATTCGTATCTGGTCTACAGCGTTATTCAGGGTGAGCCATAGAAGGATACACCCCTATGTTACAGGTCATAACTTCGCTAATATAAACATAAAGCTTTAAAATCAGCTGCTTTTAATAGATAAAAATCTCTTCTTTTAAACTGAGTAAAAATTTTGTCAATTGCCGACGGTTCGGGCCGTAGCGTGCTCTGCTTACACCCTACTTTGATATTATTTAAACGCCGAGAGTCTTATAGTTTCTATCATCAATATGTTCCCTCTTCTGACGATATCATGAAGTTTTTACATCTAGTAGGGCGCTTACCTACTCTAGAGATTTAAACAATATGCTAACCAATTTTTTTACTGCATATATTGCCAAAAAATGATACCGAATGCTCAGTAATGAGAGACAATGCAGAAACTTTGGGGTATAAACATTAGAGTGATGTGCAAGCATATCGCCCTAGCGCACAAAATGCTGTCATCTTGTCAAAACTTCTTTGCGATTTAAGCGAAGACATGTCTATCTATCTAATACAGCTGATCTTGCAATTATGTGTCCATAATTGCCCAAGTTATTATGTATTATCAGATGCAGCCTTTTTCGGCCCAACCTGTATATTTATTACTTATTTATTTATCTTGCTAATATTTTATGCTTAGCTCTATTCGAGCATTGCTATCGCTAAATCAATTCGTTTTCTGTAATATGTAGGTTTGCTGGCATCCCGGTTGCTTTGTTTGTAGCGAATGCAACGATCTATTGGCCGATTTGATTTATTTTGTCAAGAATTCCAAAATTTATTGTGGTCGCCATTTCGGAAATTTGTTGTTTCCTCGATGCGCTGGCTGCGATGAAGTACATACATATAAGTGCTGCCACAGCTATTTTAAATTAGGTCTAGGATTTCACTGTGCATTCAGCAGCTATGTCCTTTGGTCAACTCATTATGAATAATTGACATTATTATATGACATTTCATATTATTTTCTTTCTTTGAATTGATTCTTTTTTTCTATTCACATTTTGCCGTTTGTCGTAAAATTTAAACTGTTGGTTCTGCCTTATGAAATTAGATCCTCAGTCAGTGCTCGTATTGATAGATAATTCTTTATTAATAAAACACGAAATATTATTAATTTAGCGTTGTAAATTTGAATTTCGCAACTAAGACGAATAGGTACATACCCATCTTTATAGCCATTTGATTCAGGAATGATTTACTATAAAAGTCGGTCACATCCTACGTTCACTGGAATCAGAATGTTGAAATTCACTCCTATTTTCAAGTTGAGGGCGAAAATTGAAATTGTCGGCCTTTCTGGGAATTTTTCTCTAGTCTCCTTTACAAAACTTATATTATGTACGTGTCTGATGTTAATTATGAATAAAAACTTTTGTGAAGCTGTTATAAGTATTTTGCCGAATTCTGTCGATAGCCGTGTCATACTTACTATGTTACTACTTGGCGTTTTCAAGCTGTTTGTGCGTTAGTTCAAGATGGGACTTCATAAGTTTTTATTGAAAACTTTAAAATTTCGATTCAAGCTTACCAAAATTCAATCTTTAATGTTGTACTCTGTGTATTCTTGGCAGTAACTATGTAAAATAACTCAACTATTTAGAATACGCAGTTCGATCCTGCGTTTAATCTATCCAAAAAATTGGTTTCCTAATAAATTCACTTCGTATGAATTGCTGAACGGTTCTGGATCGACTTTTGACCTTTTTCGTTGGGTACAAAAAGTACAGTGAGTTTGATTTTTTCGGAATTTACATTTAGTGCAGGAGCTACTCGTTTTTCTTATTTTGCGAATTATTGAGGTTTACATGTTTTTCTTTATCACTAATAGAAATTAAACGCAAAATACACCGCTAAAAATTTTTTCAGTTGATATTTGCGAAGGAATACACAGAAGCCGAAGGAAGACCCTGGCATTTAGAGCATTTTTGTTGCTACCAGTGTGATACCCATTTAGGGGGCCAGCGTTATATGTTCAAGAATGATCAGCCGTACTGTCTGACATGCTACAGAGATATATTTGCTCGGGTACTTAATGAACTTCAAAGCATTCAGTAGTTTTTCAGTCATACGTGTTCTTGGGGGTTGAAACCCCTAGAATGACGACTGACCCCCTGCAAAATGGCTGCAATCCCCGAAATTGTCGATTTTTCGTTAAAATTGTAAAAAATGTGTGCCTTTTTTTGTGTGTTTTAGCTCATTTTTGGCACATAAGTCTCGAATTTTCGACGCTTCGCGCCATACACACATTTTTTGACTATATATATTTTGTTCAATTTATTCGAGTTTTTCGAATTTTTCAGAAATTTAAAGTCTTTATGTTCTGACTGTCATTGTCCGAAACGTCAAAAAACTGTTTTGACGTGTATTCGTCGTTTTTAGCCAAAAAAAGGCACTTTTTAAATAATTTCCTGGGCCTGACCCCTCCAAAATTCCCATGCTGTTCAGTATAGGTATGGTTTCAGCTAACTGAATTATTGGTTGTTGATTAGTTGACGTTTTTTCTTTACTCAGAATTGGAGGTCTTATGTAGTTAATCCCTTTGTTCACCCTAATTTTATCAGGAAAGTAGTTTTACGTGTTGACAATGAAATCGCAATATGGCTTTCTGCGAACATGTGACAAAAGTGAATTAAGCTATTTTGAGAACAGCCTGCCTTAGAATTTCTAGTCTATTCCGGACTCTAATGTCCGGTCAAAAATTTGAATAGCTGTGAAGGCACACAAGCGAAAATTTCTGGCATAAATAAAATTGCGTTGAAACGTATAGATGCAACCATACATGGGCAACAGCCAAATTCTGGGGGTCAAAACCGGCAAAAATCACAAAAAAACTGCCAAAAATTCAATTTAGGAGGTTTATCAATTTTGAGGGGTTTTGATTCTGGGGGTGTAAACCCCCCCACAAAACCCCACGCCTATTATGTGGGTGCAACTCATTACAGCAGGTTTTTTCATTATGCTTCTTAGTTATTCGATAAGCCGACAAATATTAGAAAAAGATTACTTTTTGCAAGAATGATAAGATTTCTGTAATAAGTCTGTTCGCTTTTTGCGTGAAAAAGGAGATCAGCTCGGTGTGGGGTCAACTAGGGCGCTTTTTCAAGCCGAAATGGTCATAAAATTGGTATAAACTTTGAAATAGCTTAAAAAATGCTATAATTAACTGTAGACGATTTCAAACCAATATTTTATTTTTCTTCTTTTTAACCTTAATTTTGTCATGCACGTCTGGAGGTCTTCGCGGAAACTTCCATGCGCATGTTTATAGATTTAACAGCTCGAAATTTCGGGACAGGGTTGGTGGCCATCGTTAGGGGGAGGGGTAAATGCAGACGTGTTACAGCTCAAAAATTCGGATGGGGGTAGTCGGCCAATTTTTAGATGGGTGAGGATGACCTTCAATTTTGGTCAAAAATGGTAAAAAAACACCTAAAAATGCCTAAAAACGTTAGGTTTAGCCAAAAAATGGGGATAAAGAATTCCTGACTTTGGGGGATGAGTGCGAGACCGACTTTGGATAGGGATCTGATCTCTGCGTCTCTCCTTTCAATGTATGGATGAGTGACTTCAATTTTTGACCAAAACTGGTAAAGAACCATCTAAAATAACCTAAAAACGCAAGTTTTTGCCAAAAATGGGAAAATAAAATATGGAAATGTGGAATCCGCTATCCCCTGTTAAATGTATATGCATGTCTGCCCATCACCCATACGTGATGTCAGCATATATGTATGCATGTGGTCAGGGTGGCCAGAAATGGGCGAAATACAAAATTTTGACTACCGTTAATTTCCCTTTTTAGGGCGTTACATGTTTAAAAATGCACTATTTTGAGCCTAGATCGCTCGACAGTACCAACTTCTTGACCCTTCAGTGGAAGTAATACCACCTCTCCACCCTCCCTTTGTGCGTTTATAAATGCCAAAATAGCTCAAAATTGTTACTGTGAGTTATTTGACGCAGACCTTTCTCTGACAAACAGCTAAAAATGGATTGTAGTTTACTACCTATTAGAAATACATGTAGTTCTTCGTTTTAGTTGAAAATTATTTGTAAAATGCAGAAACTAACTTTCCCTGTATGAAAGATGTACTGCTTGTCGATTCTACATTTATTGTCGAATCGGTAAGGCTTACTTTGTTTCTTCCCTCAAATATTTACACAACAGTATGTTGAACGTATGAACCCGTCATTGACTAAATTTACTCTTTGTTTTTTAGTTTTTAATTTTAAGAAACATAAAATGTTGCATAAAATCTTTTTTTGCCTCTCAAGACTTGTGAGACGTGCCGACAAAAGATTGACGCCGACGTGCACAGAATCTCGTACGAAAAATTTCATTGGCACGCCACTTCCGATTGTTTCTTTTGCTGCGGTTGCAGAGTCAGTCTATTGAATGGCCGTTATATTTTGAAAAATGGTCAAATTTTCTGTTCGATCGATTGTAAAAGAAGCGTTTTAGTTTAGGTTTATGCATTACGTTGAGGCTGTTAGTACAAACCTTATCATTAGCAAAGTTCTTATGTAGATGCACAAGGTCAGAGTCGGCAAGGGTTGAAATCCCAGAAATCTAGACCAGTAAATTTAATGTTAACTTTTTTTGGCTAGTCAAATAACGAAAATGGTCAAAATAGCCTATATAAAACGCTTTTGCGTGTAAAGCCGTACTTCTGAGCATTTTTAGTCTATTTGGACAGCATTAGACCGCTTTTTACACTGAAAAATATAGAAACTGATTAATTTGGGTTTTTTAAGGACCATTTTGACACAATTTTGGATACTTTTTGAATAAACTACGTAAAATTATTAATCTAAAAGTTTTGACATCCTTGCTGCTTTGGTTTTCAAAAAGATGCAAAAGATATTCTGTCAGCTCTAAATCGCCGGACAGTACCCATCTGTCTGACCATATAGGCTTGAAATTTTGGTTGGGGTACCCTGCTTATTTTTAAATGGGGAATTTTCCTTATGTTACTAAACATAAAAAATGTTCAGACGTACCTGTTCGACATGATAGACGACTTGATAATAAAATAATAAACAAAACTATAAAATAATGATAAAAAGTATTATAAAATAATAAATATAAAAACATCATAACATTCAAAAATTAAGACAAATTAGACATCGTCAATGAAATGGGATTTGATGAGATACTTTTTTGCTAAATGTATGAGTTATGCTAAACGACTTATCCTGTTTAAATAATGAGCATCTTGAGTAGTGGTTCGAAAAAGGAAGTTTGGACCTATGTTTATTTGGTAAATAATCTATTAATTATTATTAATCATTAGTAAGTGTTTTGAACATCATACTAATGACATAAGTCTACTGCAGCTTTTTGAGGGTAAAAGTCGTTTAAAGAGCATTTTATGGCATTTATTAGTTAGGTACGTAATTGCGTTATTTTTCCATTGTGCTGTTTTGTTATTTGTGCTGTTATGCCGCGAATTCATTCCACGTTGTCCACGAATCAGCGAAGCTCATTATTCTAGTGTATTGAACTACATTGCGGTCTGATTAGTACTTATCACTGCATATTTGTTTAAATTACTCCGTCTTCGTTATTCCGTTTTTAATCACGCTGAATTCCTTGCTTTTCATTTTCTGCCTACTGTTGTTAGCTTTGTTATAGCTCGATGATTCTGAATTGTCAAGGATATTCACGAGCTTCGGATTTTAGAATTACCTTTGTGTACATACTGCTCTTTTCTTGCGCCATTTTTTGCATTGTTTGCACTTACACGAATAAGAATAAATGGCGTCTTATTTAATCGTAATATGCGCGAAAATAAATACCTGACTGAATGAGAACAAAAAAGTTTAAAAATTACAAATTTGTTCCAATCAACAAGAAATACGTCAACGTCGGATTTATCAACATATCATGTTCTGTTTCACGTAGTTACATAGGCATAAATTTCAAGAATTTTCATCGACAATATGTCGGGGGTCACGATAATTATATATCAGATCAATGCTATAATCGCAATCTGTCAGCTAAAGATGGTTTTTAAACTTACGCCCAAATTTGAGTGAACCAGACAGAACATTCGTTTGCAATGAACAGCAATAATTGGTAAGTACGAGAAAATTAATAATTGTGCGGTAAACAACAGAAAATTTAAGCATATTCACGATGTTTACTCGACCTCTGCTGATTGGAAGACAAAAGTTAACGATCCGGGCTGAACAATTGAAAATTTTGGACTTATCGGCTCGAAGCATGCAAAACTTCTCTAACGAAGTTTGAAATGCATTTTTATTTTTCTTTGGGGGACCCTTGTGACGAATACCCGGCGCAAAGCGTCAGAAAGTTTGGAAAATATAGGTTAGAGAACGGACAAAGATATCTAAAATCATTGACTGAAGTCGAATAAAGTAAGGCAGGTACAGCTAGAGGGAAATAACGCCAAGCACGAAAATCTTGAATTTTCGCTAAAAATGGGACAAAATTGTTTAAGTTACAACGGTTTTATTCAATAAATCTTTGTAAAACCTGATCTTCGACTTGTACGAAAGCTACATAGGTACTTTTCTGGTGAAAAAATTGATTCTTAGTTGCCAAAAAAGTCAATTAATGTCATCTGCGTCGCACAACTATCAGGAACATTGATGAAAATGGCCAAATTTATTTTATAACTAAGGCAAAGGCGTCCTCCTCGCTGAAATAAGTGTAGGAAATAGTACTGCCGTATTTATTCTAATAAACCGCGCCCTATAGACAGCACACCTGCAAAGCGAAAAAAGTTATAGACAGCGCCCTCTAATAGTAAGCGCACCTGCTATTATATGAATGCTGTCCTTCGTTTAATGTGTCCCTTGAATACAATTTCTTGGCCGAAAAGCAGTCCAAACTCAATATAAGAACATGGAATATTATTCTTATGGATAAAGTGCCAGAAATAAGACAATTGATTGAGTAATTGAGATTGAAATTGTAAAATATTTCTTTATTTTGTTCAGTAATGAAGAAATTTGATGCTTTTTGGGTAAAATCAAATGAAAAAGGCATAGACAGCGCCCTCTAATAGTACGCGCCCTCTAATAGACAGCGCACCTTCAAGCTGACAAAAAGTTATAGGCAGCGCGCTGTTTATTAGAATAAGTACGGTAGGTATATTATATCTCATATGTATGTGTGTACATAGTGCCTTAGCTCGTACCCATTACTTGTGTAACTGCGAGAGTTACACGGTAGGCGAACCTGCCTTAGCAGTTCGCGATAGCCATCACATAGCCAATACTAGTAGCTATCTATGATAGTGCACTGTGGGCTATGCCTTCGGTCTTCCCATTATTTCCCCAAATTTTCAATAATAAAAAACATTTAGATACTTGTCCGGTAGCATAGAGTTAAGTGTATGATAATAGTAATTGTTTCATGCATACCGCTTGTGCAATCGAGAATATTCGATCTGAGATAAAAGCTTATCAGTATTACGTTAAATTGATCTTTGTTTGATTTACTGTAATGGTCCTTGAGGCCAGTGTACGTAACGTTGTAGTTTAGTCTGGCTTTTGGTTTTTTCGTTGGCCGGTTGTTCGACTGTATAATCTGTACATTATCGTTTTTCTTTTGCGTATTTTGTTGTCCGGCTATAGGCCGTGAATTCTGTGGTCGAATAAAAATAGAGAAAACCTACCCAGTGGTTTTTGGTTATACCGAGGGTTAGGTCGGCCACCATCCCTACGTCGAGGACTTCCACCCATCTAGTGGACTGATAGGTAAATTTCGTATGATAGTTTATTTTATTCGGAAATCATAATTTATTTCTCAAGCCAAAAATTGATCAAAAATATTATCTAATTTTTAAGGATGATTGATCAGCGTAGAGCTCGTTGTTGTTGTTTTCATTGTTCAGCGTGCTACACAAATTAGGAACCGAAAACATTTCTGATCAGGCACTGATTGAAAATAAGTTAAATAACAACTTGAGCTTGAGATAGGTCAACTGACCTCCGCGGCAAATTCCGAGACTAGGTAGGTAGCCTTAGGTCTTAGGGCGTAGCTGCTGAGATCACCCGACATAAAAGCGGCCAGCAATATTAGGGCTGAGGGGATCGAAGCCGTAAGGTCTGTAAGGGTCCAAAGATCGAAAGCCATCAGAGCCGCGCGATCGGGGCCAGCACTAAGCGTAGACTTAAGTACCTACGTACCTAGGTAAATCTCGAAGGTAATGTATCCGGTTCCTACGTCGATTCTGTAGACGTTAGGAGCCGCTACATTTACATTGGACGTTCCCTCCTTTAGGCTGCTAGCTACAGCCGAGCTGATCAATCATCGTAAAATTATTTTTCGATCCAAAAATTTATCATTTTGGCCATCTAAAAATGTGTAACATTTCGTTCACCTTTGTTGTTGTATCGACCGCAATCGTGGCAGTGCGCAAATTAAGTAAGCGTCCGTGGTAAAGATTTTGTGTATCGTGGTAAAGTCATCGTTATTTTTCTATTTCCGTCGAAACTTTATCGACGAAGGCAGCTCTCACGCTCGTATATTCATTTTTCTATAAACGTCGGCCCTCAGGCGACGATTCATCATTTTTCTCTTCTGACGACGAAATTCCGTCATTTAGGTTCTTACCTACCTGTTTTTCTAACCACGTACACGTTCTTGCGCTTTAGGCTTAGTCCTACCTGTTTTCGATCATTTCACGTCAGGTATATCTTACTTCACGTAAGGAAGTACTATTTACGTGGAAAAACCTGTTTTTCGGATCGACAAAGGCCAAATTCGAAACATTTATTTTGGGAAAAATTTCGACGTACTGAAATTTATTTTACCCACGGTCACATTTTTCGACATTTTTGACACCTAAAAATGGCAGGAAAAAAGGTTTTGCGGACACCGCCCGCTAAATTGAAAAAACCTTCTACGCCACCTACTTCAGCTCGCCAATTACCTACCGCGCCTGTTGACTCTAATAGCGCGAGTAATTCTGCGAGTAATGACACAATTACGAGAGACGTAACGAGTAAGGCGAATAATGATAAATTACCCGCGTCACTACATGCCGCGAGCAATACACAGTCTGAAGATGAACTGTTATTGACTACTGTGCAAGCGCGCATTAATCAAACTTCGATAACTAGATCGGACCCTAACATTGATAATTCATCAAATCATACAATGATTGATAATACGACTACTCTTAACACGGCAAATAATCCTGAAACCAGTTCGGAGCGCGAAAATCCCGATTCTGACGTAGAAAGTAATCATAGTCGCAGCATGAATGCCGACAGAGAGCGTGCTAATGCTAATGTGACTAATGATCTTATTTTGAAAGCGCTACAAGCTATTCATTTGCAATTTTCGGACCTTTCTACGCGCGTTGATCAAGATAAAAGGGAAAATGCGGATGAAATGCGTAAACTGCGTCTGGAGCTAAGCACTATGCTTAAACCCCAACCAGTTCTGAATCGCATAGAAAATAATGTATCTGAGCGCGTTAACCACTCAATCGATAGCGCAAATTTTTCTGAATTTAATGCGCAAAGTGCGAATCGTGCGCAAAGTACGCATAGGGCATCTTCATTGTTGTCCACTGGCAATAGCGCATCAAATTCACGCTCACCTTCGGAAACTGTTCCTGAAAATATCATTCAAAATCGTACGAATCGCGCGCCTGAGATATCTAATTTGTCACAGAATCCTGTAAACACGGGTTTGCAACCAGTGCAAAACTCGGGTTTTTCGGAGAATATACCTACGATTTCGCAGCCGTCGGTATCGATTTTGCAGACGTCGCGATCTCGGCCGTCGCTGCCCTTAAATCGTAATGCGCCTTCTTTCGTACCTAATCCTTCTATTGCGAACTCGCAGCAGCAATTGAATCCACCACCGCTGCAGTATTTTCCACCTCAAGGCGAAACCTTACCGAATAATTATGTACCTAATCCTATAAATGTGGAAATACCACCTAATAATCCTATCTTGCATTCTTCTAATATCGAAATGCAACCTGTTGAGATAAACTTATCTGGCATTAATAATGAATCTGCACATCTGCAAAACGAATCTGCTCCTCTATCTGAATCGTCTAGTAGGAGAAAACATGTCAAATTCTCTGACGACAGCTCATCTAACAGCTATGATCGCCCGCGCAGTCGTCGCTCGGGTCGCAAAAGTCGATCGTGCAGACGACGTCATCGTTATAGTTCAGGTTCTTCATCTGAAAGCTCGCGTGGTGACTCACGTCTCGCTGATTCCTTGAATCGCGGACCATTTTTGCAGCAGATGCAATTTGCAATTGCAAATAAAAAATTTTTTGATGGCGATAAATCAGATATAAAAGCATATTTTGCAGAATTTGAATCGCTTGCCAATACCTATGATATTGACAAAGCTGATCGTTTAAAATTCGCTACTGGATTTCTTGACCCTTATGTTTTGCGTTTATACCATTCGTTACCTGCTGATATACAACAATCTTATTCGAAAATGAAGCAAGCGCTAATAACCGAATTTTGTCCAATGGACACCGGTGCGCTCTTTAATCGTTTTTTGTCGCACAAACAGCAGCCTAACGAATCGGTTAAAGCTTATTATCTCTCGCTTCGCGAAGAGTTAATTAAATCTGATCCTTATCTTGAAGTTGACTCGCCACATTTTAATAATTTAATGCGACATCAACTGAAACAAGGTTTATTACCACACATTTCGAAAGAGGCATATCATAAAAAACCTAGAGCATCATTAGCTGAATTTTTGGACAATGCGCTTAGCGCTGAATTTGCTAATAAAGAATTTGAGGATAAAAAGGCAGTTACGCCTTACGTATCGGTAACAGCTGCTCCCGTAGGCAGCGTAGTACCTAAAGATACTCCTCGCGCATCTAACCAAAATGATTCAAATCGTTCACGTCATAGAACGTTTCATCGCTCATCGCGTGCTGAGAAACCAGAAAATTCTTCTCGTAAATATTGTACCTTTTGCAAGCGCATAGGTCACATTTATGAGGAATGTTTCACGCGTCAAAGGCAAGAAACGTCTAATAATGCTAATTATAATAACCAAGCTGATCGAAATACTAATTCTATGGCTCGCAATCGCAGCCAATCGCGTTCTTTTTCGCGCCGAAATCGTTCGCCATCGCGTTCGAATTCGCAAAATAGACATCGATCTCAATCACGATATCGTAACTCTAGTCAACATCGTTTGTCTAACTATGCGAATAATGATAATCGCTTTGAATCAAAGCAATCACGATCGAATTTTCGGCAAAATCGTAATGATTATTACCAAAATTCGCGTGCTAATTATCAAAATTCGCGTTACGATAATCGTTATAATAATCAACCGCGTCAAAATACTCCTTTTGTGCAATTTCCAAATGAACAGCGTGGAACATACTATAACTCGAACTATCGCAACGACAATAATTTTAATTGCCCGTATGTCACATATACTGCTGATAACCAACCCGCCACAAATGTGCCCCCACCGCAGCCAACCCTTACATCTCCTCATGATGTGAACACGGTTACTGCGAAAGGGCCAGAATCTAGCGCGCGTCCTAATTTATTCGCGTCGCAAGAATTTCTTGAAGAGTACGAACGTCTACAACGTCGTCTTGCAACTTACGAAAAAATTAATCTACCTCCATCTAAGACTTTCGATCCTAATATTCCTATCGTAAGCCATGCTGGGACAAATTTACCCACTATTCTCGTTAAAGTTCATGGCGTTGACGTACCTGCTCTCATAGATACGGGTTCACAGGTCACCATGATGACCACGTCTGCATTCTTACGTCTTGGTTTTAATTTACCACCTAAACAAGTTTCACAAGTCGTACATGGTGTAGGCGAAATCACTGCAGTCGTTCGTTATAGAGTAAATATGACTTTAACCATCGCGGAACAATCTATTTCTACCTCAGTATCTATAATTGATCATTTGCCGGAAGACATGCTCTTAGGATATGATTTTTGCGAATCCGCACTCATGTGGGTTAATCCTATTGAGCGTTGTGCTTTTATAAACGGCATAAAGGTTAATTTACTTTCATCTCACGAAAAATTGCAATTTCGCGCGAAACCCAACGCGACCACCTCTGGTGTTGTGTGTGTGCATGTTTCGCTACCTGAGCCTGTTATTATACAACCTAGGCATGAATTAATTACACCTGGCTATATAAGTCATGGTTCTTGCAATTTTGACTTCGCATTATTCGAACCAAATCCTGATTTTATGGAAAAAACTTCACTTTTTGTTGCTCCGTCTATAGTCGATGCTTCACAACCTTTAATACCTGTTCGCGTTTGTAACATCTCTAAAGCGCCAATTCGCATTGATTCTGGTGAAATAATAGGTTCGTTAACCACTGATGCCGAAGTCGTGTCACACGTTTCATCTTTGGATGATAGGACACCAGAACTTTTCGCATCAATAAATAAAGCTTTAAACGGCTCCGCCGTTGATTCTAGACAGCAGCAACAAATTCGTGAACTTTGTTTAAAATACGACTCAATTTTTGCATTAAAAAATGAACCTCTCGGACGTACCCCCTTGATGAAACATCATATTGACACAGGGGATAATCCACCCGTTGTTGGAAAAACTTATCGTGTTGAGCATTCTAGAAGAGAATCTATGCAGAAAATTATAAATGAAATGCTTGCGGATAAAATTATTCGACCTACAACTAGCCCATGGGCAAGTCCATTATTTCTCATTGGAAAAAAGGACGGTTCCCTTAGGCCAGTCGTCGATTATCGACGATTAAATGACATTACTAAAACGCAAGTTTATCCTCTTCCACAATTAGACGATTATTTTGACACCTTAGGCAATGCCGCATATTTTAGCACGTTAGATTTAAAATCCGGTTACTGGCAAATTCCACTCGATAATAAATCTCGCGAAAAAACAGCATTTATATGTCCTGTTGGTCATTACGAATTTGAAGTTTTACCTTTTGGCTTAAAAAATGCACCCGCAGATTTCCAAAGGCTAATGGAGCTCGTGCTCGCAGGTCTAAATTGGAAATCTTGTCTCGTTTACATCGATGACATAATTATTTTTTCACGTACTTTCGAAGAACATTTAAAAGATCTTGAAAATGTCTTCATTGCTCTTAAAAAGGCAAACTTACGCGTAAAGCCTGATAAATGCCATCTTGCGCATGCAGAGGTAAAATTTCTTGGCCACAGCATAAGTGCAATGGGCATCGCTCCTGATATGTCCAAAGTCGCAGATTTAATCTCGTTTCCCGTGCCAAAAACCGTTAAATCCTTGCAGAAATTCCTTGGCTTAGTCCAATGGTTTAAGAAATTCGTTAAAGATCTTGCTAAAATCGCTAAACCGTTATTCCATCTTCTTCGTAAAGATGTCGAATTTTGCTGGAAGGCTGAACACCAAACCGCCTTTGAGCTTCTGAAGAAAGCATTTACGTCTCCACCTATTTTGCAATTACCAAAATTCGATGATGAGCACCAATTTATTTTAACAACTGACGCAAGTAACTATGCGTTAGGTGCTATTTTGACGCAAAAACATTTACCATCCAAAAATCGTTTTATTCTTAGCTACGCTAGTCGCGTGCTAAATTCTGCTGAATGTAATTATGCTACTTCAGAAAAAGAAGCGTTAGCGGTAGTGTGGGCCATCAAGCATTATCGACATTATCTTTATGGTAAAAAATTTATTGTCGAAACTGATCATCAAGCATTAACCTGGTTAGTAAATGTTAAAGACCCATCGAGTCGTTTACGCCGTTGGGGTCTCAAATTACAGGAATACGAATACGATATCGTCTATGTTCCTGGTGCATATAACTGCGCAGCTGATCTTCTTTCACGACATCCTAAATATGATCATGCAGAACGCAAATATAAAGTAGAGCGCAAAAATGTCATTAACATCGCAAATTTAGAATCGGAAGATTCTGAGTCAGATGATGAATCGGCTCCACCTGACCAATCGCGCGATAATGCGCCTACTGCACCAATTAATCATCCAAATGCGCAAAATAATAATTCTACTGCGCAAACCAATCCTACTAATTCTAAACCACCTACATTTCGTGAACGCTTGTTACTTACCGATGCCGAAAAAGCTGAAATGCTAACACCTGCGCGTTTACTCGCTGAGCAACGTGCAGATGACGAATTGCATAAAATTCGCATCGCATTGAATGACTTAACAACGAAAAAATATCGTGACGAATTTTTTCTCGTAAACGATGTACTTTTTCGTCGTTTCCAACCTAAGCGTTCACCAACTGTCGTTCATCAAATAGTCATACCTAAATCTTTGCGTCGTTTTATATTAACGGAATTTCATGACTCTATTTTCGGAGCTCATTTTTCATCGCGCAAAATCTTGCCCGCCATACAGATGCGTTATTGGTGGCCGCGCATGGAAAATGATGTGATCGCTTGGTGTAGAAATTGTGATGTGTGCTTACAACGTAAGGTCGCATTAAATTCCACATCCGTTCCGTTGCAACCAATCGAAGTATCCGCGCCCGTTGAACTCATTGCGTGCGATTGCTTGCATATGCCGCGATCCCCCTCCGGAAATGACCAAATTGTAGTTTTTATGGATTATTTTACAAAATACGTGGAAGCTTTTGCTGTTTCTGTCATAAAAGCAACAACTATCGCAAATTTATTACTAAGAGAAATTATACCACGTTATGGAGTTCCCAAGAAATTTTTGACAGATCAGGGGTCAAATTTTACATCTACCCTTATTTCGGAAGTTTGCAAATTATTAAACGTTCAAAAAATATTCACAACCCCATATCACCCCCAGTGTGATGGGTTGGTGGAACGTTATAATCGCACCTTGATTGATTGTTTGTCTAAGTTGAGTGCGCGTTCCCAGTATGATTGGGAGCAATTTTTACCTTTCGCATTATTTGCATACCGCGCGACTCCGCAATCATCGACTAATATATCTCCTTTTGAAATGCTTTATGGTCGTGAACCAGCATTTCCTCTTGACACTTTACTTATAAATGACTTCATAATAAATCCGAATTTACCATCTGTTGCGGAAAAATATGTCATTGATTTAAAGCTGACTTTACAAGATCTGCATGAAATCGCATCTCAAAATTTAACTCAAGCGCGTAAGCAGCAAAAATCGCAATATGACAAGTCCGTAACACACACAAATTTTAATCTCTCGGATATAGTTTATCTTAATAATACCTCAGTCATTCAACCAGAAATCGGTAAACTATCACCCAAGCGTGTTGGTCCATACCGAATTATTGATTTACCTACGCCTGAAACTGCGAAAATCGCATATGTCTATAACCCTCTCATCATTCATCACGTTCACAGGAATAGACTTCTGCCTGAACCTAAACTACCTTATTCTGATTTAATTGTGGAAAAACACGCGTATGTCCCTGGCAATTTTGTGTTGGTAAAATTACCACATCGCCCTCTTGCCCCGGCAGTTGTCATAAGTTTTGAGGATTTACCGGGCAGGGAACAAAAAGCTAAGGACTGTGCGCCTGTACGTTTATTAAATGGTTCTAAAACAGCACATGCCGTACCATTATCTAATGTTTTTCCTTTTGCAGACCCATGGCTGCACAAGGTACATCAAGCAAGGAGGCATTGCTGGAGGCAGCTGGTCACCGATGCAAATTCGAGGGGCGTGATCCCGCGTCCCTAGATGAGTTTTGTTCGGCATTGACCAGTATGGCTTTGGAGCGGGGCTTGGTTGTACCAGACCCGCTGCCCCAAAACGATAATAGTCGTGTTGGCGGTCTAGAATCACTTACTGCAAAATGGATAAAGCATAAAGCAGCACATAAAATCACAAATCATAAAAAGCGTATTAACGACCAACAACTCTGGTGGGAGAATCGGCTTGGTAGATTTCCTTTGGTAACCCCTCGCGTACCAAAGAACAGACTTCTACCCACCGTCATAATCTCCAATGACCAGAAGTTGTTTGGCGCCATTTTGGCGTTAATTCAGCCATCGAATATGACAAATGGCACTTTATTTTTAGGCTACGACTCTGAATTTGTGAATGACAGGAAAGGCAGAGGATTATAAGACCTGGGACTTGCGTTTTCAGCAACTATGTCCCACTTATCAGGACCTCCATGGCCCATTCGTACGCTACGTCCAAGTTGCGAGCGCAAACGGCCATGTGTTCTGTTGGGATCTAGCGAAGTTCCCGCAACCTCCATTCGGGCTTCACCAGTTGCTCGAAACGTGCTTACCTAACGTGTATATGGTTTGTTATGACCCGACGCAAGATCGACTTGCGTATTTCCATGTGTACGGGCCAACTTTTGAGGAAATTTTGGCTATTCCGGATGCAGAAATTCGTAATAAACTGCACTGGAAAGATCCATTCATTGCAAATTTCATTGATATTCAGCCATTGGCGAGAGCGTTTACGCGTCGTTTACGCATTAAAGCGCAGTCACACTCGTTAAAGCGCTTGGCCAAATTCTTTTTTGACATGTATATTGATCCGAACGCGCCTGATAACTTCGGACAGGCATGGAGCTTACCCTTAACTCGGGACATGCAGCATTATTTAGCGATGGACGCCCTCATAACTATCGATGTTTTTATACTGATAGAAGGGTGCACGCAAGATAATCACATTACTGATGATAGAAAACCCATGTCGGTTTCGTTCGTAGGTGATGAGTTGTACATTAGGGCTAGCGACCCGAAAGCCAAAGTGCGTATACCGTTGTCGACTAGTAAGCCACCACAAGGGCAGTCGACCAGCACAGCTGCTGACGCTGAAGTTGATTCAAATGGCGAAGAGTTAATCAGAGTTGAGGACTTTTATGCCCCAGCTCCGCAACTGCCAGCAGCTATAGCGGCAGCCACCACCGTTGCCTCAGTAACGGAAGCGTTGGCTCATGCTAATGTGTTTGACAATCCTGACTTACAAGTGCAGGCTTTGCAGGCCATTGCCGACCCAGTTTCGGGCCCGGTCAGTGCGCCTGACACAGAACCTAAGTCAAAACCAACTAGCTCGAGTACACCAGCTTCTGTGTTTTCTTCGCAAACCGATATTCCCTACGATTCGCCAATGGTTGATGTAGAACCATCGATCTCCACTGAAGATGATGATTTATCTCCCAAACGGTTAGTGATGGCGTTATCTGACGCCGAGGCGGAAAGACAAGCTAACGTGTCGCCACCGCGTGTAACACGCGCGACAATGGCTAGAAAAGGGGCTGTTACCATTTCGCAACCGATTGTCTCGCAATCGCTTGCGGCGGCTCAACAAGCACCCTTAGGTATCAGTTCACTCGGACCTTTACCGACTCCTCAGCCGGATGGGGCAGAGCGTCAAGCTGATCCTGATGTCATCATGACTGAGATTATCAGTTTTCCGCCGCAACCACAATGTACACTAGCTGCACACAAAGTACCACAAGTAGCATTATACACGCAAGTCGCGTCTCATTCCGTGTCACAAGGTATGTTGGCACCTGATACTCATTTTACGGCTTCTATGGCCATGACGGGTGTGTCTAGTACCGTGGCAAATATTCAACCACAGGTTACGCAAAGCCAATCATCAAATATGGAAGTCGCAATACCTGCGCACGTTCAATCTATTTGCGAACATATTTCCGCAAATGAAAGCGCTAGAGTACAAAATCGCTCACGCTACGTACAGCATTTTTTCACCATGATGGAAAATCTGACGCGCGAACCACCGTGCACTATTGCGCCAGTCGTTTTGCACGAGTTACGTTCCTATTTGGGTGAGGTCGCAGGATCGCGTTTGTACAATCAGTTGGTCGAAGCTGCTCAAGTGTACTTCGATCGAGTGTACGCAATTCATTTGCAGTACGCGACTTCAACTGACTCGCCCTCGCGTCCATTAGTGTGGTCTACAATTGCACAGCCTTTGGCTGATGCCGATCGTGAGCCCGCACCTTGGTTTATTAGCAAATTGAGCGTGTTTAACCGATTATTTTACCCAGACCAATACTTCGTACGCATACGGTTCTTTATCACAACCGGAATGATGTTGTACGAGGTTCCGCTCGTGTATTTGGTCGTACACCCACACCTTGACGCACCGAGCGAGGTGATTGACGGCGTTGCACATCAGATTTGTCCGGACTTATATCCGCACAGGATGTCTCCAGCGCCAGATCACCTAGCGCCCATTTTAATATCGGCGCGTCAGATGGTTGACATTTTTGATACTTTCCGAGAATTTCAGTCATTATATGATTCGGAGTATTGCCACATGACGATCTTTTCTTCAATAGACGTCATGCGCGCTACAGCGCTTTTGGAATTTTTGGATAGGAAATTCCACTTCTTTGCGTACGCCTACAGTAATCCCGGAATAGGTTGGCGCATGGTGGAGCAGTTACGTCGCATGTTGCGCGTAGCATTCCTTGGTGAATCTTACACACCATCGCCATGTGAGGCTTTTCCGGAATTCCCGGACTTAACGGCACGAATTGAAAGTCCTCATGTTTTACACAACATGATTCGGCAAATTCGGTTAGCAACCGACCCGCCGCTTGAAGTTCCGGCTCAATTTGATCATTTTCGAGGTCGTCAAAAATCTGTGTTTTATCTCAAACACCGAATTCAAGGCGAATTGGAGAAAATTCATAGAGAAAGGCAACAGGCATCCTCGCAGGACCCGAGCGGATCCGCAGCGAGCCTTGATATGCCAGAAGTCGATTTTTCTTTGGAAGCACAAATTGCAATGCGTAGAACACGCATGACAATCGAGCAACGCGATCGTGAAAATTTGGCAACGGAAATGCCACGGCGTGCGACGAAGTTACGCGCCGCCGGTTCTCTTGCTGAGTCTTCGGAAGTTCGTCATATGTCAGAAGACGAACACAAGGCCAAATTGAATCGTTTTTACGATACTAAATCCGAGTACACTTTGCGTCGGTTAAAGAATTTGGAAAAACAACGAGTCAGAAGGCTCGTTCAAGCTGAAGTTGCAGCTAAATTAAAAGCGCGTTTAGGCCAAAGAGGATTGAGGCGGCAAGAACCGCAGTCATCCCGGCAACGCTATGCACAAACGCATCACCGTTCACAATCACAAGCACAACCGCAGACACAAGTAAAACCACATGTACAGCAATACACAAGACCGCAGACCCAACTGCGGCAACAGCAGCAATTTACGGAATTGCGTGAGCGTTCCGAGGCGTATTCTCAGGCCGATGCTGGTCATCTGTCACGCTCGCAACAGCAGCAGCCTTATGAATACCGCCGTCCGCCACAGTCGAACCGCGGAACTCATCGGGGCCGGTCACAATCCCGTCAACGTCAACAAAGGGACCAGTCGTATCGCTCACCGTTGGAACAAAGTCAACCAGCCACCGGGGGCTATCAGCCACAACCTTGACCCGGTCCACTTTTGCCAAAACCGTGGCCTGTTACTCAACAACAACAGCGTCCACGCGAACCTTCTCGCGAACGAACTTACGGTTTTACGCCGGAGCAATTATTCACTCTGACGCCACCTACACCTCGTCGTTACGTGGACAATTACGAGGACGACGACGATTTTGAGGACGATGATCGACCCGTCGATCCACATCGACGCTTACGCCAGCATATGTACGGGCGTAGGCAATCGCCATATCAATATCGTGACCGTTTGAATACGCGTCGCGAACCGGAATCGGATCAAGAATATTTTCAACGGCAACGATGTCGCGGAAAATTGTATGGCTCGAAGGCCAATTACCGCGATCGATATTAATTTACAAAGTTCGACGTACTGAACTTTTGGAACTCTGCGACGGCGTCGACTTCGACCAGCAGCTTTTTGTCAATTTTTTCGTTTTTTGTCCTGATGTGGATTCCAGGACTTCGTGTATCGTTTATTTCATGTGTATTTTTTCTCTCGTCATTTTCTCTTGCTGTAAAAATTTTTCTTTGACGGTGCTCGTATTTTTCCTCGTTATCCCGCATAATTGCCATTTTTCTCGTTTTTATCGTTACCTCGTGTTTCAACTCGTCAGTGTCTTTAATATTTTGCTCAGCATAATTTTGCCTTATCATTCCGTATTTTAATTTATCTTTTGCTCAAATAGCGGTGTTACTATTATGGTACCTTAACTCTTTAACGGACAAGGGGTTAATTTACACCCAATCTACAAATTTTTTCAATTCAAAATTTTTCTCATTACCCGGGGACTGAAGGAGGCTGATGAGACAGCGGATGAACTGTCCAAGACCGGAGTTCATCATTACTCGGGCAACAATATAGTTATCCCTAGCGCCATTGTGAGTGTTGCTCGAGAGTTTCTTGAGTGCGAACGAGGTCATGCGTTGACCGTTACCGGCTATCGATATTTGTTATTTTTTTCGTTCTTTTTATTTTCGTTTTTCACATTTGCTCAGGATGAGGCGTTGCGGACGCCGGAGTTGAGGCGTTGCGAACGCCAGAGAGCCGAGTTGTAGAGCGTCGCCGACGCTAGTGGTGTTGTTTATACCTCCGAAAAAATTCTCCACTACGTTTCAAATTTTTTTCTATACGTGGGGGAGTGTAACTGTGAGAGTTACACGGTAGGCGAACCTGCCTTAGCAGTTCGCGATAGCCATCTCATAGCCAATACTAGTAGCTATCTATGATAGTGCACTGTGGGCTATGCCTTTGGTCTTCCCATTATTTCCCCAAATTTTCAATAATAAAAAACATTTAGATACTTGTCTGGTAGCATAGAGTTAAGTGTATGATAATAGTAATTGTTTCATGCATACCGCTTGTGCAATCGAGAATATTCGATCTGAGATAAAAGCTTATCAGTATTACGTTAAATTGATCTTTGTTTGTTTTACTGTAATGGTCCTTGAGGCCAGTGTACGTAACGTTGTAGTTTAGTCTGGCTTTTGGTTTTTTCGTTGGCCGGTTGTTCGACTGTATAATCTGTACATTATCGTTTTTCTTTTGCGTATTTTGTTGTCCGGCTATAGGCCGTGAATTCTGCGTCGAATAAAAATAGAGAAAACCTACCCAGTGGTTTTTGGTTATACCGAGGGTTAGGTCGGCCACCATTCCTACGTCGAGGACTTCCACCCATCTAGTGGACTGATAGGTAAATTTCGTATGATAGCTTATTTTATTCGGAAATCATTTTTTTTTCTCAAGTCAAAAATTGATCAAAAATATTATCTAATTTTTAAGGATGATTGATCAGCGTAGAGCTCGTTGTTGTTGTTTTCATTGTTCAGCGTGCTACACAAATTAGGAACCGAAAACATTTCTGATCAGGCACTGATTGAAAATAAGTTAAATAACAACTTGAGCTTGAGATAGGTCAACTGACCTCCGCGGCAAATACCGAGACTAGGTAGATAGCCTTAGGTCTTAGGGCGTAGCTGCTGAGATCACCCGACATAAAAGCGGCCAGCAATATTAGGGCTGAGGGGATCGAAGCCGTAAGGTCTGTAAGGGTCCAAAGATCGAAAGCCATCAGAGCCGCGCGATCGGGGCCAGCACTAAGCGTAGACTTAAGTACCTACGTACCTAGGTAAATCTCGAAGGTAATGTATCCGGTTCCTACGTCGATTCTGTAGACGTTAGGGGCCGCTACATTTACACTTGTGTACATCAACATGTCTATCCCCTACAGCAATACTGAGACACATCTGGGAAGTGTGGTTTTTTTAATAGATTATGGAAAAATTCGATTTAGTCTTTCTTATTTTTGTTTACACTTGTTCCATTCGAACGGCCCATTTTCGCTTTATGGCTTATTTCTGTACCTAAATCTTTTACGGTTTCGGTTGCTGCAGCAATTTGTTAGATGCGCCGCATGTTAAGCGAAGCACATTGAACATCAATAAGAGAGTCTGAAGCAACGGGCCGCTAAGGGAACGTAATTGAAGAAGCTATTTGCGCAGTAAAAAACTAGTACAGTAATAATACTTTAGCAAAAATGGATCGTTTGGAATAGAACAGACTGTAGTAATGAGTGTACAGTTCTAGCGTTATACGTTATAAAATAGGGCGACCTTTGACGGAGTGTGCGAAACACCACTACCTAATTCAGCTTTGTTTCCTGTCCAGTCTCGTTTTATGAAGACAATTGGGTAAGATCACAACCACTTTTTTAAATTTTTTCAAAGTGACTTACTACCGGAGAAACAGTGCAAAGAATGTGAAAATGGAGTTGAAAGAGCACATTTTGGTCAAGTTTTCGATTTGTTTATGTCTGCCAAATTCTCCGTATAAGAGTCCTCAAAAAACCTATTTATGGAAAAGTACTTAGCTTCAAGCGACCGCGTCCGTGTAAAGTCAATGTGTAGTTAGTTCTATAAGTTTAAAGTTTACACTTTGTAGCTGGACGAAAACCACGTTTGTACCTTCTTTTAGCTTGTTAATCGCTCCGGCTATAAATCGGAACGTGCAAAATATTATAAAAGTAAGTAGGTACCACGTCTCAAGGGTTACACATCGCACTTGGACGCATTTCTTTGAACTCAATACAGAGTAAATTCTAATGGTGTAAGGCAAAAAAATCATGTTTTTGACCATTTCTTGCTGTCAACTACCGATTATGAATCGGATGGTGCGAACTGTTCTAAAAATAAATGTACATGTTAGTGGTTAAACTTTGCAACTTGGTTTTCACGTTTCTTTACATTCAATATTTTGCTAGTTTTGGAGCCGTAGAGTTCCAACTTTTGAGGGTGAAAAAGACATTTTTTGTGGGTTTTTGTCCGTCAACTCTTCCCAATGTGATTTGGGATATAATACTAATTATAACAGTGTATTAAGCATCGGAGTTCGCACATGCATATAAGCGCGTTTAATTAAATTAAATATCGAGTTATTTTGGAGGTGTAATGTTTACACTGAATATTCATTTTACTTCTAGATCTTGCAAAAAGTGATTTTTTCAAAATAATCTCTGTAACGTCAGGATTGCGAATCTGACTCTTACTCTCCTCTACACCCATTGAGTTATTTTAGAGGTATAAAGTTTAAACTAAAAATTCATTTTATTTCCAGAGCGTTGCGAAGCGTGATTTATTTCAAAATGTCTGTAACGTCAGGCTTGCAAACTTGACCGTGTGTTTTCTTTACACTCAGTACACTGAAAATTAACTTTAGTTCCAAAACATTGCAGAGCTTAATTTTTTTCAGAATGCTCTCCGACGTCAGGATTACAAATCTGACTGTAAGATTTCTTTACATTCATTAGCTATGTAAAGTTTACACCCTAGTTGTCCGGAACGTCCGGATTACGTGTTCCATTCCAAACGGCCCATTTTCGCTTTATGGCTTATTACTTTAGCGGAATATTTAAGGATTTAGATTGCTGTGGCAGTTTGCTATAGTCTGTTTCACTCAACTTCGGTCATAAATTTTAAAACTATCTTCGACAAAAGCTGACAGATTGCGATCATAGCATTGATCTGACATATAATGATCGTAAGCCCCAGCTTACTGTCAATAAAAATTCTTAGAATTTATGCAGAAAGTTATGTGAAACAGACTATAGACACGCTGCATGCTAAGCAAAACACTTCAAATACCAAAAAGAAAAGTTTGAATCATTCAGCCGCTATGCGAACATAATTAAAGATACTGTTTAAACAGTAAAAAATTATTACAGTAATAAACTAGCAGGCAAAAATGGGCCGTTTGGAATAAAAAATAATATAGTAAGTTGTAAGAATCTACTAAAACTTAGATTTCCGCAAGAAAAACGCAAAAATCTAAGTATATTCTGCGGCCTAAAGCAGCAAAACAGCATAACCGGTCTGCTCGATTGAGCTTTTTCGAGCCAATATTACCTCAAAAAGTGATATAAGCGCTGAAATAGCGTTAAAACTACCTTATTACACAGTTTCTGGTCAATTTAAAGGACTTTTGGAGAAAATATTCAATTTTAATTATTTTGGCCTCCATTTTGCCTCATTTCCCCAAGAAAATTTTATTTTTTAGTCTGGGGGTGTTGCAACTCCGTCGTGAAAGTAAATAACTTGAATAGCTTATTCCTTAAAAAAGCGACTGATCAAAAACGACATAATTTGCATTGTCACGCTGCATGGCAAGCATTGCTGCAGGGCTGAAATTAACAACATGGTGTTTTTGTCATAATCATTTCTCAAGCCATTGATGATTAACTAAACATCGGTTATATTTTGAACGAGGAATTTGATATTGATGAGGAATTAAATCGGTTCTTAACACGCATCTAAGCTTCCGCATAATCTCAGTGAATAATCTAATCTAATAATGTAATAATCTAATAATCTAATCTAATAATCTAATAATCTAATAATCTAATAATCTAATAATCAAATCTAATAATCTAATCATAATCCAGTGAACAATGCTCTATGAAGGCAATTTTTTAGAGGCCGCAGAATATACCAACTCTATTGCGTTTTTTTGCAGAAGTTCAATTTTTCGGATATTCTCACAACTTTTACAACTTTTAAATGCATAGGTGACTTTCCCTGGTCCTCTCCTTTTACGTCGTTGATAATACGTAATGCCAAGTATATTCGTCGTTTTTTGTTCCATCAGCGCATTTTTCTATGCTAGTAATTGAACATATTAGGTACCTACAAACGTTAAATGCTTAGCTAGAACAGACCGATGACTTATTAGTCATTAATTGTAATTTTTAAACCCACCTACTCTGATAATTTATGTACGCATGCAGTAACTACTACATGCTTTTTTATGATACAGTTCGGATTGTGCTATGAATCGCAATAACTACGAATTTAAGCGCACCATTTTGACCCGCTATGTCATTTAAGTGGTGACAATATAACACAACACTTATAGGCTAATACTTGCCGTTATTTCTTCAACTGCTATCTGGTCTGCTGAGCTCTTAAAATGCAAGACCTACCTAAACTGTATTTCTTTTGTAATTTTCGGATTTTTCAGTGATTTGCCAGTTTTGACGTACCTATTAAGTACTACTAGCATGAAATTGTTGATAAAATGTGATTTACTTTTTGACATTATTTAATTTAGAGTTCTATGCGTTTATCGATAAATTGATCGATATTTCCATAGTATGGTGCGCTGCATAATTCATTTTTTTGCTGTCTGCTTATCACCTTTATGTTTTATTTGCACGTGTTTTATACATGTGTCAAATTTGTAGAAATGATTGGCAAATATTGATCAAGCCTTACATATGCATGCATAAATATGAAGTTGCATTATATGAGAGCATTTAAATTAACTCTCAAATTTGTGAACTAAGTGGTCGATAACTGATTCTTTTGAGATACATTTTCGATAATTGTATGTTAAATAGCACGTTTTTTCGCTGCATAATGCAATTTCTTTAAATGGTAAACAGTATTTGCAGAAAATTTTGCAAAGACGGAGCTTAAATGGATTCGACTTATTCAAAGTGCATTCCTGGTTTTTAAATTGCAAGTGACTTGTTTTTGTTGACATATGCAATTTGTCGCCTAAGTATTCAATGCGTCTATTCGAGATGAATTGGTCAAAACTGAAGGATTGTGAAGTAGGTATGTAAAAATAGCATTCCTTAGTTGCCGGTCATAGTGTTTCCGCAACTATTGCAATGAAGAAATGTTAATTTTTAAATAACTTGATGTTATTGTTCATTGCATCTTGAACTTAAAACAGAAAGACTGAATCGAATATTAGACACCTTCTGATATTTTAGATCAGCTTGACATCTCAATGCACCCATGGACATGAATATTGCGAATACTAGATGTGTGTTGTGCCAGAATTTTCATTTATTTAGTTGCTGCGTACCTGCGACTGTACTCTTAACCAGTTGTGCCTAAAAACTAAACCTTAAATTATTTTTCCTTTGTTTATACGCATTGTAATTTTCAAGTTTTTGTGCTCTATTTTCGCTTAATTCCCAAATGTAAGGCAAAACGACCTAATTACTTCGTTACATTATTAAGTCAAAGAGACCCTTAAATCGACCGAATGACGCAAACACGGGCAGCACTATGTGAGAAATAAATTCCAAAAAATATTTACCTGAAGCCTGCTTATGAGTCTTGTTTTTTTCTTACCAGAATTTTATTCGCAAAAGCCAGGCTGTGAAATCGGACTGTCTATTCGTTAAAATAAAGCAGCTACATACTGATCACAATAGCCAAGTTAAAAGTTCAACAAAATTCAGAGCGTTCATGAGGCCAATAAGGTTTTTATGAGACGATTGAGGATTTTTGGTCTATATATATGTAGGTATATAAAACAATAAAAAAAATAGTTTTTGTAACCAAAATGTGCGTCTCACGAATTCTGGGAGCTGATTGTCGAACTGAGCACTTAACAACTCTGCTTCTTAGTTTAACCTTTTTTCCAAAAATCACAAGCGTAATTGAAACAGACGAAACGATCAGTTTGTAATTCGTAGTCAAATAATTTATTGTTTTGCTTGCCTTGGAGAATCATTTACAGGCACCTAGACGTAGGATATGAGGTGGACCAGTTCCCCACCAAAAAATTTGAAGCCGCAAATATTTTTACAAAGTTCACTTCAAAGGGAAAAAATAAAAATTCTTGACGCTTATTTGAAAAACATCAGAATATATTTTAGCACACTTTTGTGCTAATAAGCTCAAAATTTTAGGCGCTTCGCATTAAAATTAGTCCTTCAAACAGCTCAAGCGTACGGCAAATTTGTTAAAATTTTCTGGCTGCACGGAATTATTTGTTTTCAAGCTTTTCTTTGCACTGCACCAGAATTGAGTATGAGGTAATAAATTCTTCAGCTGAGCCGATCTGGGATGGAATGTTTAAAAATAATTTGTGTGATTACTTTTAACGACATATTTTTGTATATGATTGACATAAAGTTTAATTTTTAATATTTGGTAAAAAAGTTTTTTTGCAAATGTTCAGAGCACGCAGAAAAACGCCCAGTAGTAATTTTGCCAATTGCCAAGTACCTACTTGTCGAATATCTGACCTGAAAATTTTTGTCCCCTGAAATTCAGAAGGTCAGCTATGTACGTGCTTGGACCATACCATAATATAATTGAGTAACTAATTGAAAAATAATTTTACCCGGCTCAATAACTTCTAAGCGAAATTGAATATTTTGACCTAACAGGATTTTATTTAACAGAACGTTCATTTAACAGAACCTGCATTTAAAACGCCTCTTATGAATTGAGCGTTGTTAATTTTCTTATGAATCATATGAATTGCTCAAAAATGCTTTTTGGAAACTCACTTTGGCAAACGGGAGAAACTAATGTCATTGTATTTGTCATCTGAAAATGTGAACCTCTAAATCCTCCACTCATTGCATAGACTTTAATGGCTGATCTATTTATTTTAGTATTGACAAAAGACTTTTTATACAAAGTAACAGATTTTTATATTGAGTTTTAATGCTTGATCCAATAAATTAAATGACTAGACAAATAGAAAGCGCAGTCATATGTGAATCGATACATTAATTCATGACTTTAATTAGAAGAATTCACGACTGGTGGTTTACGATTGCTAAACCTCAGTTCTGAAATTTCGCGATTAATAAGCTCTGTCAGATTATCGATAGCGAGAACCAATCGTAATCCTAACGAAAATAGCGGTGCTAATTGCATAAAATGTGATCATTCAACGAACAGACTACGAAGGCAACGAATTCTCTACATTCTCTTAACCAAAATTGCATTATTGTTTTGTGCCATCGGTAATCACCATTGTAATTTTTCTCCTTCAATATGAACATATTTTCTCCTTCAATATGAATTTCTCCTTCAATATGTTTTCTCCTCCAATATGAATATTCAATATGATTTCTGTTCTCTCCTTCAATATGAACTGTTTTTTTTCTCCTTCAATATGAACATTTTTTCCTTTACGATTTCCTCTGTTGAATTTTTTTCGGGAAAAATGTGCACCAAAAAGGATTATATTTTAGATTAGACCTGACAAAGGGAACAAATGCTGTTTTAAACTAAAAAAGGAATTTAGGGATTTTTTTGATATGTTTTAAAAGAAGTTGGAGACCGTCTCATTCGCCGCTTCAACAAGTCATGATTGACGAAAGTTGTTTTACGATTAATCATTATCATCGCGCTTATTCTTTGTTGATTTTCTACTTCGAAGTGAGATATAAAACAACGGCTATTGGTCAGGTGAGACAAATTGAAGGCGCCAGTTTGTCGCTCTTCTGATCAAGACATATCAGACGAGAGAAAAAACGGCAATCCCCGGTCTAGTCAAATGAATTTTTTTTAAACACGAATGAACGTACGCACCAAAGGTTTCTATGAAATATGGTACGATGAAAAGGACAGCAAGAGGTGACGTGCAGATAAGAGATGTTTTGGTTGATCAATTTATTATTATCTACGTTTTTACACTATTGCTTGTTTGTTTTTATCAGTCCGATCCACTGGCGCCTACGTACTTGCACGTAAGATGCTTCTGGATACATATGACAAACGCTTAAATTGTCAATCTTGAATACCTTCTTGCCTTTATCGAACAGTGCCTACTGCTTTTATTTGAATTTTGTCACAATATTTTTATAATTTAATGTAAGTAATAGACCCAATCTTTAAGAGTGTCATTTTTTCGACTGTAAAAGTAAAGCGCGCGTTCCGTCAATACGTGTTTCTGTGAGTTTTTTTCTGTTTTTCCTTTTTCTGACCATAGATGAGCAGCACCAAAATTCTGGGGGTGCAAGATTTTTTAAAGGTCAAAAAATTATCTTAAAAATACTAGTATGGCGAAAAAACACCATTTTTTAACGTTTCTCATCGAGCAATATCCATTGGCATCAAAAAATCGCGGAAAAAAACAAAAAAATTCAAAAATTGAATTCTTGAGGGGGTATTCGGCCTTCTGGGGGTGCATACTCCCCTTCTAACCCCCTCCCTCCACGCCCACGTGTGTTGGAGACCCCAGAATTACTGCTAAACAT
Source organism: Mermis nigrescens (assembly GCA_036768485.1). Lineage (NCBI taxonomy): Eukaryota > Metazoa > Nematoda > Enoplea > Mermithida > Mermithidae > Mermis > Mermis nigrescens. Next base: position 5,062,046 of record JAVLUZ010000143.1, read on the forward strand.
GTAAAACGCTGCCGATCTCCCGGAATTTTCGTTTTTTAAATCGTGGAAAAAATGTTATTTTGAGCGCTTTTAGAAATATTTTGGCTAGAAATTATTAAATTTTCGGCGCGTGGAGCCATACACTCATCTTTTTAATGACAGGCTGTCAAATTTGCTAGGATTTTTCAAACACTTTTGTGTCCTACACAGATCGATGGTTCTCAGAAACGTTAAAAATTCGTTGTTTGATTAGTGCTCATAAGCCCATGTAAACAAATTTTCAGGACCTCTTAATGCTCATGCTGTACATGTATGGTCCTGTCCGGGCATGGAAGAGATGGTTGCAATGAAGATTATATAAATATAGAAGGAAAGATTTTGTAGGAGTAAAAAGGAAAAAATTATTGAAAAGAATAAAAGTTTGTTCTTACAAAAATGTTTGAAATCGCCCATGAAATAAATTAAAATTAACCTAACTGAAGAAACAATTTACTAATCACCAAAGGTTACCTGTGAACCGTGGCGACCTCTCAAGGCTGGAATAACCCCTCCCCCGATTGATCATTATCTGCATTTATTATCTTATTCGGTATCCTAATGTTTACGCTGAAAAATTTAAATATGATCGATCAAGAAAAATCTCACCGCCCATTTAATCTTTTATGTCTTTGACCCACTCACGTCTTTATTCACATTGTAATCAGACGTGCAAGTGGAGGGTTCAGGTGGTCTAATGCACCCCAGAATGGAAAAACGGCAAAATTTCTGGGAAAAATGAGGCAAAAGCAAGACTATAAAACGATGAAGATGAAAAATTTGTATTTAATAGTAATTGAAATTGACCAGAAACTGTAGATTAACATAGTTTGAGCGCTATTTTAGCATTTTATCAGTTTTTGACGTCATTTTGGCTCCAAAAAGCTCAATATTTTTTAAACCCTCCAGACCGCTTTACCCTCCGAACCGGCTGACCCCTCAGACCGGCTACGCTGTGATAAAAAAGTTATTTGCTGTGAAACATCACCTCGAATTGGATATCATTCTTTTTCGTGTCCCTGATTGTGCTGTTCCATATACAGTCCCATCGTCTCAACATTCGCACCGTTCTAGAAGTTCCGCTGAAAGTCGCGTCCCATTATCCTCCGGTTATCGCAACAGTTCCACCAATTACAAGAGTTCCACTGTCCCAACAGTTCAACTATGATCTGAAATAATCGCAGGCGGGATCGCCCTTTATAAAAATTAGGTAATGCAACATAAGCTGGTCTTTTATTGCATTTCAATATTTCCAAAACTGAATGCAAATCAAATAACTTTGACAAGTTTATTTACAAGGAAACGGATTAGCGTGATTCTTTAGCTGTATGATCAGAGGCGTAGCCAGGATTTTGGTTCGGAGGGGGCAAGTACAAAAATTTTTAAAGACTACTTTTGCGTCGAGTGCTTTGATGTGGTACAGTACAGTGGAACAGTGTGTAGTAAAACTGAGTTTTTCGACCATAAGTAGTGTAGCCTGTCTGACTTTTGGGTTTCTGACGATCAACAATACAACAAGTGGGAAGCGGCGCGAAGCGCCAAAATTTTTCAATATTTTCACGGTTTTTGTGTAAAATTTACGGTGTTTTTATAGACAAACAGTTCGGAAATCATGAGTGGCTCAAAGTACCAGAGAATTAAGGCATTTTTTACCGCCGTTAACATTTTATAGCTCTGTGAATACTGATACTTTGACAAAGTAGAAAATTATGAATTTTGTGCAAAACAATTTTGACATAATGCTATAAGTTCAGGCTTCTAACAGGAAAACTGCGCATTAATGACTTAGTACGAAGCACTAGAATATTTTGACTGATTCGACGCAATGCTGGAGCTTTACAAAAGTAACAACAGTAATCGGCGGAGTTATGCATCGGAAAATTTTGACGCTTTCGCTCTTCAAACTTAATTTATACCGTTTAAATCATACAGAACAGACAAACCTTCCAGTGCGAAGCGCCCGGAAATTTCAAAGAAATTCCTAACCCTTTTACCCCTTTTTGTCCTACCAAAAATTTTTTTACACGTACAACAAGATTTTAAGGTTGGCCACAGCGGATCCATTGCAGAGCCGCGGAAAATTTTGTAAACAATGCACCTCAATGTTCAATACTAATGTTGAAATTTTCGCAAAATCGGCCAAATCTTAGTTCTGAATTAAGCCCAAAAACAATTAAAATTGATCGAATCACACAAGAATTTTGAGCTGAATTGTGTTTTTCAACCTCTGCTTAGTATATAGTGCAGCAACGGGTCGCTGGATATAGAAAAATGTACATGTCCATGAAAATTTTGTTCTTACCATTTTCAGACCCATTTGTGGCCTTCATATTAACAAGACGTAGTTCAGAAATCAGAAAATGCGTAAGAACACAAGAAAATTTGGCCATTCTTTTCGATTTCAATAGAATTATGTGTCCTTGTAAAGAAAGACAAACAAAGCAGAGGATAAGCAAACCGGTAGGCAATCATTTTCGCACTTTTACTATTATGCTCGAAAAGCATGCGCAGTTACATTCAAGGAACAAATAGTGCATCAAATCATTAAAGTGATCTGAAGCGATGGATTATTTTAGCTTATTCAAGCTTCTAAACTCGCGGATCTATAAAACAATAAATAATAATCACTCATCGCTAAGTGCCGGAAGATTTTTGACGTTTTTTGCCTTTTTTGAACTAAATTTTCTGATCAGAATTATTGCGCCAGAAAAATCAACAAAATTTCTGAAAAATTTCGGAGGGGGCATGTGCCCCCTATGCTCCCCCTGGCTACGCCCTTGTGTATGATATAAAACAAAAATAATGAAAAATATCATTATCGTCTCAGTAAAAGAGCCAAATAATTCATTAGCACTCTAAGCCATTTATGTTTGCAGATTTGAACCAAAAGACCAGCGATGTATTTCTTATGAATACTGACATACCTAGTTAGAAGTTAAGAGCAGCAAAATTTCACCCGTTAATTGCACAAATTTCTTTCATTCGTAGTAATTGTATGGTGGGAGTGGAACAGTTATAATTGAACTGTGGTCATATTTACCTGGGCAGCAGCCGAATTGTGGGGGTCTGGGTGGTGCCAAACCGACAAAAATCCCGGGGTCTATCGATGTTTGGGGTCTACCGGATTCTCGGGAGTCTAGACCCCCAAACCCTCCACGTCCACATGTGCTTGTGACGGTCTGGGATGTTACAGTGTACCTCGCCTCCTCGTGTATCTCGCCAACCTTCTCACGAATTTCACCGTTCCAACACTAAAGTAAGAATATTTATGGTAAAAAGTCATCGGAGTTATTCTAGTTTGATAATATAATGCACCTTAAACGACTTTTGAATTTAACACTTATTTATGTATTATTTCACACTGCTTTATGCAATTTATATGCATGTGCGGAAATTCTCACGTGTGTCGAACGTACATAAATATGTCAATATCATCCAAATTATGTAACTTTTTTTCTTAAAAATAGTGTCTTATGCAAATTTAATCTAAAACTAGTGAGCAGAAAATTTTTATTACCGTTGGTGCGGTTGCACATTATTGTTATTTTTTATCTACCTGCAGTACGACCACAATGCAGATTTAACATAAATTATTATTGAAATCCGTATTAGTCGGTATATATCAAATATTTGCAAGTTTTGGGTCATGAACTTTTTTATGTACTTTCTGTGCAATCATATGGTATCACTAATAAGGAATAACGTGCCGCAGATGTCATTCACTTAACGGAAGACGATGTAAGTCATATGAAGAAAAACTTGCAGCACGCACTTCTATTATTTTTCTGCATTATCTCATAGTCATCCACATAGAGTGCTTATTCGACCAATTTAAGTACAAAAGCTTAAGAGATTTCACTTTTGTAACAGGACGGGACACGACGAGAATCTTTCGCGTTTAAAGCTTTTTGGCGCCTGCTAAAAGTTCCAGCAGTTGTAGAAAGTGAAGATTCACGTAATATCAATAAAACTTCTTTGTGCAAATTATTCTAAACCAAGGTTACAAAATGTACTTTTCAAATATTTCACTTGAATCTACGTAACATTTGAATAAGTTCCTTGAATAGGTACAGAACCTCCTTTGTATGCTTTTAGTCGCACAAGAAGTGAGGTAGATTAAGGCTATAACGTAAAATAGATCTTAAAGCCAATCTATCGTATTTGCTTTTCCATTCCGTTCCTCACGCATTCTCTTGTATGCTTTTGCTGCTTGAGATGATAATGCAAGAAAATTATTGTACTGTACCCACTCGGCTTTATTTTTAGAAACATTCGCAAGAAACCAGTTTTTTTATTTTAAATTATTTGCATACGCTCAAGTATCAAACGTGTCTGAAGTTTGCGCAGGCCGACCTGGGTGAGGTCGGAGCAAACTTTCGAGTGATAGTCTACACAAGTGTACTCAAATTTTCGCGAAAAAATACAAAGTTCAATGCACGCAATAAGAGCAACTTGTGGATAGCTTAGCGAGTCCACTCTTCAAAATGAAGAGCAATGTGACGAACGGAAGGATGCCATATGACGCGTACGCACCCTGTTGCGAATTTATCGCAATAAATATTCCGGCTCTCGAAAAAATCGGGAAAATGCTTTTTTGATAAAAGTTAATATTCGTTGTATTGTCTTGATATCTTTTCGAGGATTAATTTAATAATAGGAATTGAAGGCAGCGCCGCTCCCCGATGGATGGACTAAGGAGTTTTTGTATTTTAGGCGCCCATGTATTGGTATAAATATAGAGGGCTTCATAGAGGAAGTACCAGTTGTCCCACGAAAAAAACGGAGACTGATAACTGGAGAAAAGGAGTTGAATTTCAATATTTCAAGCCACTTTACATCGCGTTCGACTGAAGCCACTGAGACTCTACAATAACCTACAAAATCCGCATCCTTGCTAATTTCAGTAATGTTGCAAGACACTCTCCGGTATTCATAAATACTTTGAAAAATCTTACGATGGATTTGGAGCAAAAGAATCTGAATATATTCACGATACCTATACAAAGGTCATCTCGTAAGAAATTTTCGTTTTGTGAACGCCTGACTAAGTTGCGATTCCAGCTGTGCCTATTTTTATTCGCTTCTATGTTATTCACTATGTTCAATAATTTTAACCTTGGCCTCACCCTACTATGCATGGTTCAAGACACGAAATTAATTTCTACTGCGCTTGGTAATGAAACTGGAATTGCTCCGTGCCAAGGATGCAACAGAAGTAATTGTATTCCTAAGCAATGTAGTAATTAATGCAATTTAAATTGATTTATCGGTGTTAGTCCGGTAATTTGACACCCTTTTGCTTCTCACCAAGTAAATATGTCCCGAATTTGACCTTGATTTTATTCCTGGGGTGATAATCACACCTGGACGTGGGGGGTATGGGGTTATGCACCCTCCCAGAAACCAAAATACCCCCCAGAATTCAATTTTTGAAATTTTTTATGTTTTTTTTCGCAATTTTTTGATGCCAATGAATAGTGCTCGATAAGAAACGTTGAAAAATTGTTTTTTTGCCATACCACCATTTTTAAGGCCATTTTTTGACCTCTGAAAAATCTTGCACCCCCAGAATTTCGGAGCTGCCCACGTAGGGTGATAATGGTGACCGATGGCCATTTTTATATATTGCACACTTTTATGAAATGAAACTCAACTTTTAAGGTAATTTTAAATTTTCCAAGGGTTTGTAACTTTGAATTATGAATTAGCTCTTATTAATACTTCAATTTTGAATGATTATCGGGTCGTTAGAATCAATGATCATTTTTTAAATTTTTCACAATTTCTAAGAGAGACAGGCGAAATAGATATTCTGGGCAAAGCAGGTCTTTCGGTCCCTGATTTGACATCCGTTCTATTCATAGAATGATCAGCTAAGTTTCCTCGAAGATTCCAAAAATTCATGCAGTTCTAGAGCATCCCAAATCCAACTTTTCTGAGGCTACTGTGCCTTATTTGCCTATCACGGCAACCAATGATAATTTTTGCTCATTGTTTGCTCAGATTTAAGTCTGATTAAATTACTCGATTAATTCAAAATATGATTCACTTGTTTCGTACAAAGTTACTTTAAAATTTGCTCTCATTCCACAAGAATGTTTAATATAAAAAATGACGATTTCTCACTAGGCAATTCTCTATTGATAGTTCTAGAAATCAAAGTGATGTCAGATTCGGAATCTGAAAAATTTTTACAAACCCATTTTTTCAAAAATTGTGAAAAATAAAAGACGCGACATTTATTTTTATCATAAAAATCGTGTTGAACTGCGTATCAAAATTTTCATGGAATATTTCAATTACCATTCTATTTTTGGGATAAAATTTGCTAATTTTAACATATTGCTCGTTAAATTGTTAAATCATTTATCCTTACAACAACTGTGTGTTATTTATTTTTTGATTCGGAAGAGTAAAAAGATAAGGAAAAAACATTCGAATCTGAATGTTGTGTATTATTTTACGGCGGTAGTTACTGTACACTTGAATTGATTTTAAATCATATTTGACATACGAAAACCTCCTTTTACGATTATCTTGCCTGAACTAGCTGCAGTCGGTGCGGTTGATTCCTAACAACAAATAAAAATTTATAACACCAAAAGACAAGGGAAATATCACTGTTTAATTTTAAATTCAATCCTCATTCTTTAGCAAAGTTAAATTCCAAACACGGCGGGGGCAGCCGCCCTCCCGTCGTCAAAAAATATTTTGGAGCAATGAAGAATAGTTGTGTCTTTTTAAATGATTTGAGCCATTTTGATAATGATTTTTCAATTTTTTCGCGCTTCGCGCCGGGTTAGTACTCATTAATGACATTTACTGACTCTCTTGGCGCTCTAAAAAACTTAAATTTACGTCAGAAGAGTAGTTTTTGTACAGAACATAGATTTTTTAGCTCCTAACATGATTTCTCGAGTGTTCCGGCGATTTGTGTCGATTTCTGCATTCATTTTGCGAGTTTTCCTTGAAAAAGCTTTGGAAAATTCTAGAATTCATAACTTTTTTGGCATCAGAAATGATTCTGCCTATCAAAAGACAACAAAAAACCGAGTATGTAATAAATAATACATTGGATTCCGAAAAACTTATATTGCCAACTGATTGATTATTTCTTTGCCTCTTTATCAAAACGCAATTGGATAGAATCATGGTTTTTATAAAACATAAGTTTCTGTTGCGAAATTTCGTTTGAAACAATGGCTGTTGTCTAGAACTTTATTTAAAAATGAGTGTCTAGACCATTCTTTGAGAAGAGTTTATGTGCTTATTCCATAAGATTATTGGTCTGAAAGAAGAGATATTGTTTGCATAAGTCTGTAGATACGAAAAATTTGAATGATTGAATATACTCAGCTCTGACAAATATCGCGAAAATGGATTTAAAATTTAGTTAAATTTAGGAAAAAATGATTTTGAATTGCTTAACAGTAAAATTTGAAATGTGATTCTCTCCCACTCTTATCTTATCCGTGCGTGTAACATTTTGACCTGATTCACAGTTTTCAGCATATCTGACGCTATTAAGTCCACAGGACTAGACGTGCACGTGGGAAGGGGGTTGGGGTCTACACTCTCCAGAATGGAACAATGGAAAATTTAAGGGGAAAACGAGGCAAACTGAAAGCCAAAAATGAATGAAAATTGAAATTTATTTCAAAGTGCTGTAAATTAGACAGAAACTTTGTAATGGCGTATTTTTAATGTATTTTAGCGCCACCTGTTGTTGAGATCATTTGGTCCCAAAAAGCTTCATTTTTGGCCCTCAGACCGGCTAATCCCCTCCAGATCGGTCATGCTGTGCATCTATGCACATGACCTGATACAGCTGCGATTAGAAATAGCAATCGAAAGGCTCAAAAGACTCTATATGCCTAAAATTTTATCGTTTAGCGTGAGTCAGATTTGCGGTAGCTTTCTGTGAACTAAAATCGGTTTCTATGCTTTATATTTAAATAATGATCCACATGAAGTGATATTGTCTGTGGCTTTTCTTATCTTGCATACGAGTATTATGCTAAAGCTAAAAAAAGTTGTTTGTGCCTTTTTTCGTTTAGAATCCATGATTATTTCCAATAGTGTGCTAAATCAGTCCGAACTATCTACACATACTGATTACAGTAATCATCAACAATACGGTAGCGAAAAACTCAATTGGACATTAGATAATCAATGGATTATTATGTCATCAATCAGTTGGGGTCGCTTGATTTCACCAATAGGCGGATTTCTAGTCGACAGGGTTGACAACAGTATGCTGATGGAGGTCAGTTTCCTGTTAGCTGGTTTGTCCAACGCCGTTTTCCCGCTGGCCAGCACTTACAGTTTTTCGTTGGTCGTTGGCTTACGGACAGTAGTGGGCATGACCGACGCAATTATACAGCCATGCTTGAACAGGTTGAATTACAAATGAAATATTTATCACTACGTACTATCGTTGTAACAGGAGGTCTTTTTTTAAAGAAAATGTTGTTTTCTCCTCGAAAGTTAACGAGTATATATGAATAGTATATATAAAAAGTATATATGAATAGTTCGTTTTTGGCCTTTTTTGCCTGTATTTTCCTTGGAAAAGTTTGCCATTTGCGATCTGGACTTTCTAGACTCGCAAGTCGCCCCAAATGCATTTCTGGTCTAGGCAACTAAAAAGAAAAGATGGGGGATTTTATGGGAGGATAAGAGATCCTGGATAAAACGGATAAAAAAACAGTTGGGCACAATGAAGATAAATGTGTATTTTTTATTGATTTTAGCCATTTTTATGATGATTATTCATATTCAGCCGGCGTTTCGCGGGAGTAGTACTCATTAATGTCCTTCACTGACTTTCTTAGAGCTCTTTTTCACGTCAGAAGAGTAATTTTTGTACAGAACAAAAATTTTGTGGTTCTAACAATGATTTATCGATCATTTTTTCGTCAGTTTTGCCCTGGTCTTGCACTAATTTAATGCGTTTTCCGTTCAAATCTTTCGAGAATTTTGAAAAAATTTTGAATTTTTTGCATCTAAAATGATTCTGCTTATCAAAATACGGTAAAAAACCGCTGCTTTAAGCATAATGGACGGATTTTTTGTACTATGTTTTTACACTCTTAGGACAATTTGAGGTCCCCCTGTCAGATAATCCTGGATCTGCACCACTGTAACAACATACACGCCAAATTTAAATCGCACCAGTAAATGCAGGTAGTTTTCAGTATTTCAACGCTCTCGCTTTTTAAAAGCTCGCAGCTCTATTAAGTAAGAAAATGTAAGGTTTCTTCAGCTTCTTAGGTCTTTAAAGACCAATCACGTAATGCAACAAGCAGTGGCGGATCCAGGATTTTCTGGCGGGGGCAGAACTCCAATTTTTCCCAAAAGTAACAAAAAATGTCCAAAAAAATCCGTTTATTATGCTTGAAGTTCGTTTTTTTCATCTTTTGATAGACAGAATTATTTGTGATCCGAAATAAAATTGAAATTCTGAGAAATTTCTATGAAAAACTCGGAAAATTAGTACAAATACTGGCACAAAGCACCCAAAATATACTCGAGAAATCATTGCAGAACTAAAAAATCTTTATTCTGTACATAAACTACTCTGTTGACGTGAAAATAAAGTTTCTAGAACGGCAAAAAAGTCAGTAAATGTCATTAATAAGTTCTATCTGGCGCAAGCGCCGGAAAAATTCGAAAAATGGAGATAAAAAATAGCGAAAATCATTTAAAAAAACAAATTTTTCTTATTGCGCCCAACTATTTCTTTAACGACGAGGGGCGGTCGTCCCCCGTCCCCCTCTAAATCCGCGCCTAACATTCAGGCTTTTCATGCACGACTTTATTAAAATCAGGTTTATCGCCCAATGGTACTCGGAGAAAACTCGAACGAATGCATTTGGTTGGGCGACGGCTGGACGACAACTAGGCGCCCTAATCGTTTTTCCAGTTTCCGGTTTTCTGTGCACGCAAACTCAATTGCTTGGAGGTTGGCCAATGGTTTTTTACGTTAGCGCGCTGGGCTGTTGCAGCTGGACGTTTTGCTTTTTTGTTTTCAAGATATTACGGCTACAAAAAAGGAAAAGTTTTTAAAGCAGTAAGTTTTTGTATTTTGCTTACGTGCTTTTGATGAAGTTATAAATCATCATGAGGAAATCAGCGGTATTATTCTCCATTACAGAGCCGAATTCGTTTGATCGAATGATCTGGTCACTTTTGATGAGCACGGCTGATCTTCCGATGCTGGTAGCCAACACTAACTTTTCGGGGAACCAATGCTTACTTTCTTTACAATTTAAACACAATTTCCGTAGAATTTAAATTATCAAAATTTTGCAAATTTTTTTAGATAAAAATGTTGCATGGATAAAATATAAATTATTTGTCAATAAAATATCCCTAGGGCCGATCATAAAACCTTACTTCAATATTATATCAGTTTTAACGTATGCAGGTAATAAAAAATTTGATGTATTAAAAATCAAATATTAAAATTTTGTATCAAGGGAAGTCAGTAAAATGAAGCAGCTTTTTAGTTATTTAGAAATTTTGTATACTTTTTCCCCGCAGTCTCCCTTCAGCCTGTCACTTTCACTTGCAAATAGCACAGTCTTCGAGACAGCTATCAGAATAAGCGGAGCATGCGCAGGCACTTTAGCTGGCCTTCTGAATTTGGAGGAACACAAATTTCAGAGTCAAATATCTCGACAACTACTAAGCAAAAATAATGGAATTTTTTAGGGTTTCTTAGTAAGCTATACACACGTGAAGACAAAAATACTCACTTCATGTCAATCAAGTGCAAAAAATATGTCGTCAAAAACAGTGATACGAATGATTTCTCAACGTTCCATCCGAGCTCAACTCTGCTGAAATTTTGTTTAACTTGTTGAAAACTCAGTTCGGCGCATTAGGAAAAGCCGTACACTAAATAAATAGCAAAAACATAAACAACAACAAATCCGGCGCGAAGCGCCTTAAATTATTGGGCTTTGTTGTGCAAAAAGCGTGCTGAAATCTATTCTGGCGGTATTTCAAATATGCCTCAAGGATTTTTCTTTTGGGTAAAATAATATTTAACAAAATTTTAAGCAAACTTAAAATAGACAAATGGTAAAAAATTATGAGTAAAAATACTCGTACTTTATGAATTTGAGTGAAATAGTCCTTCCTGAGCTACATGCTTGAACATGCGAGGATTTAACATGAACTGATGCAAGTTAATTTCTACCATTTGGTGAGTAAACTTTTCGAAGAGTTGAGATGGGACGAGCAATGTGGGATATTCGAAGGAGTGGGAATCTAGGAAATGTAAGGCATTTGATGAGGTGGAACATTCGAAGATCGAAGAGATGGGATGGGCCTTTCGAAGTGGTGGAGCATAATCTTCTGCAGGGTTAAGTCAGGAAGTGAACAGGGTATGCGATGAGGTGGGATATTCAATAAATGCGAAAGATTTAAACTATGGGGCACAAATAAAAACTAGTACAGGTCTGTTTTTGTTGTTCCATGTATAACTAATTGGGTGCAAGGTCATATTGTAGATGTCAGGAGCACTGTGTTATAGATTTATTTTATCTCGACTTGCTTTCTTAATTTAATACGCTTATTTTTTCAATCCTTGTGAATATAGGACTGTTGCTAAAATCGATTCGATTTAGTAATTTATATTTTTAAATGCTATTCACGGATTACCGTGCTTTAAAATATTTTTGCGCACAATTTTTATTTTCTTCTGTGCAAAACAATAGCAAATAACCACTGGCGGATTTAGAGGGGTAGAGGCGGCCGCCCCTATGTCGTCAAAAAATATCTGGGCGTATTGAAGACTAGATGTGTGTTTTTCATGATTTTAGCCAGTTTTATCATGATTTTTCAAATTTTTCCGGCGCTTCGTGCCGGAATAGTACTCATTAATGTCATTTACTCACTCGCTTAGCGCTCTAAAAACTTAGTTTACGTCAGAAAAGTAGTTTTTGTACACAGCAAAGATTTTGTAGTTCCTACAATGTTTTTCGAGTGTTTTTTCGACAATTTGTGTCGATTTGAGCATTAATTTTGCGGGTTTTTAATAAAAAAAACTTTGGAAAATTTCAGAATTTTTAACTTTTTTGCATCAAAGACAGCTAAAAACGGTACTTTGAGCATAATGTATGAATTTTTGAACAATGTTTGACACTTTTAGGAAAATTCTGGGTTCCGCCCTCCCCCCCCTCTCAGAAAATCCTAGATCCGCCACTGCAAATAAGCACATCGAATTGAAACTAATTTTACAGATTTCAATAAAATGTAAAAATTCTATGCAGATCTAATATCTGAAATAAATCTATTTAAAACCTAAAATCTTGTGTAAATTATTTTTCAATTAAATTTGAAAGTTTCTTCTATTAATGCTATTTATTTACAGAAGTACGCGGCTAACGATAAGCTCAAAGTTGCGTCCAAAAGTACCATGGATGAAAGTAGCTATTAGTCCAGTTGCATGGGCTAACTTAATAGCTATTTTGTGTCATGAAGTTCCAGTTAATGTTCTATTTGGATTTTTGCCTCGCTACATGCGGGATGTTATGAAAGTGAGTGGCTTTTAGAGAATTTATCCGAAGCGTTTCCTAGTTTGGAAAAGCATTATAATTTTTAAGATGTTACGCATTGATACCATAGACGTAGTGAAAAGCGACAGGATAAGAATCTCTCTTCTTACTTTTAGTCAAATCTAACTAAACTCTAAAGCAAATGAGCTTGAGGGCAAAAGGTCTATAAAATCGTCTCTTAATATAATATCGTCAAGGTATTATTTTTATAGATTTAACGATTTATGCTGGCAACATATTTAGCGAGCAAGCAAAAATAGCTTCATTTTTCGATATTTTTTGCTCTTGGCCTGCATTAACACACCTTTCAAAGCTTATGACCTGAATAAGACTCTTCGTATGAAATTTTAAGTTTACATGTTCAGCATTTTTCGCAAATTTTAAATTTATAACAAAAAAATTTTTTAATAAAAAAATATTAGGTTTGGGATATTGAAAAATTCGGAAAGACTTGCATGACTGCCAAGAATACTGAGAGCGATTGAGCACTTACGATTATGTAATCGAAATTCCGTTGGACGTTTGAATTTTCTGAGGTTGGAACTGTCTTAAAAAATGTTAACGCTATCTAATTAAAATGTTACTTAAAAACAAAGCGTCTAGAAATTCTTATAGCAGACATGAATTCGGAATGAAAATTTCGGTACCTACCTATTTCTCCTAATTGCATTTCAGATTTTTCGTGTTTTTTCAAAGTCTGAAAATACAAAGGCAGCGGAAATCGATGATTCAAATCCGAACAACTCGAGCATTACATGACGTTCTCTGAACACAAAAATAAAATTCTTTTTTAATTTTAGGACTTGCTTAGGTTAAATTTATGTGGCGTCACTTATAATTATAAACAATATTGAGTTCTATTTCCATGCGGTCTTCTATTGGGCAGTCTTCACAGAATGCCGTGATTTATTTTTTTACGTTTGTACGATAATTTAATTAATTATTCGTAATTCTCGGAACTTTGTAATTAATTTCATCTTAAATCTATAACATTGATTTGAATAATGTACGTAAAAATATATTTTTTATCTGTCAATGTGCAAAAATATCTCATATGATTGAATCACGTTCTCTAAGGATACCTATCTATAATTATTGAAATTTTTGAAAATGGCTTATCTTATTGAAGATTTATTTAAAAAAATAAAAGTACCCTATTTTATTTTCGATTTATAAAAGAGTAGTTTTTCAAAAACTTTCATCAGTGTAAGAAGTCAAATTCGATATCTATATTGCTCATTATACATTCGATGTGCATTAACTGCTGTAAATCCTTCTCTTATACTTGTCGAGATAATAGGAAGCAAATAAATAATGTGAAGAAAATCATCTTTACGAAGAGAGACTGCCGAGGAGAAACTCAAGATTGTGTGATTGTGTAATTCAGAGGCAATACTTTATGATGGTATTGCTTTGTAAGAATAGCTCAAAATTTTAGAATGTTTTCGCTAATTGTGCTCCTTGTAGTCCACGTATAGAATTATACGATAAATGTTTAATCATCTCATTAGTATTTATATCTTTCACATTAGTATATTCTTATGTTTTAGGTGAGTATTCAATATAACGCAATGCTTAGTATGTTGCCCGTAGCATGTTTCTTTGGAGCAAAAATCGGAGCTTCTCAATTAGATCATTTTGTTAAAAGCCGTTTCGAGCCTGATAAAGTACCCATGACTCGACTGTGCAAAATTTTCAATTCGATTGGTTCACTGGGTTTAGGTGCATTCCTCATGTGCACTTCCTTTTTGGGCGCCAAAGATAATACGTTAGCTTTAGGTAAAAGAAAAGAATTTTCTTTTTCTAGCTACAGATTTGAAGAGTCATAAATTAGTGCTTATCTCATTTGAAATTGTTTCAGAAACAATAATTGTTTTCAAACTGCTAGGCATTCAAAACTACGGATTTTCAAGACTCGCTTTCAAATCAATGCACTTGAGATTACAAAGTTAAGCTTGAAATTAGTGCTTATCTCTCTGTCTCTAAAGACATTTTCATGCTCCAGAATTGGATAAAGTATCGAAAAATTAGTTTGATATTTTAAACTCTAAAATCAGATACTTTTATATCTTGATCATGCATGCACGTGGGGTTCAGAGTCTGACTAGCTCCCAGACACAAAGATGTAAAAGGAAGGGCAAATAACGCAAAATTATATTGTTTTTTTGCGTTTTTTATAGCGTTCACACAACGCGTTGAGACGAGGACAGTTCGATGAACCTAAAAATCTTAAACCTTTTGTCTCCACATAGTCTATTCCAATTGTCTCGAATTTAATCGACATGAACATGGATGCTATGGTGTCGTTCAGCAAATTTTTCTATTCATACACAGATATGCACGTTTGTCTGGACCCTCCAGGACAAAAATAAAAATTTCTTGACGAAAATTAGACAAAATTGAGAAAAATCTGTATGTCCTGCAAGAATGCTTGAAATTGACGAGAAACTTCCAGGTAAATTTATTTATGCGCTATTTTAACGTTATGCAAATTTTAAGGCCAGTTTAGCTCAAAAAGAACTTTGGCTGACCCTCAGACCGGCCTGACCCCTCCATAGACCGGTCCATACTGTGCATCTACGATCAAACATCTAAAATCTATTGGAAAAATTTGCAAAAAGGTAACATTTAATTGAGTTGTTTAATGTAAGACAACGAAGCTTAGCTGAATAAACTTCACACAGACTTAATGCACGCCACTTAAATTCATGAATTTGAGTATCTAAATTTTTTTAAAATGAGCTTGCTAAGCGAGAGTTGTAAACCAAGAGAAAATAATGGTATAAATTTTGCCGCGAAGTCATTCCATCAGGCGCACCAACTTTTATGCATCATTTGCTTATTTTAAAAGACGAAGTACATAATATAGAGTCGTTCTTTTAAAAGCTTCATGTGTTTGAGTAAATTTGCTAAAATGCATGCTATTTTGAATTTATAATTTTTTTGACTATTTTTAATAGTGTGCCTTTGCTGCGGCGCTGCTAGTGCTGGTCTGCATACTCCCGGCTGCCTGGAAACCATGGTCACTATGGCGCCCACGTTTACTGGCAGTTTGTCCGGATTTGTGTACTTTTTCATCAGCATCACCTCCATATTGAACCCGTTGCTTATTGGTTACATCGTGGTCGAAGAGACGCCCGCTGAATGGAGCGCCGTTTTCAAGTGCACTTCGTTGCTGGCACTGTTTCCACTGATTTTCTTTAACCTGTGGGGATCGGCCGACGAGCAACCGTGGGTCTCTGACGCCCGGCCATCGATCGATCGTAAAGCCAAATCCGCTCAGAATACTGTTCCAGGGCCACCGGCTTTAGCAACAAATCCGCAGGAAGAAAATACGTCTACTAGCGAGCTATCTACGAAAGCGTGCAATGGAGATGTTCAGTGTTTTACTGCGTCTGCGGGAAATCCAACGACGATAATTTTCGACGTACTGGCCATCCTGGCCAAAAAAGGATGTCTACCTCCAATGATTAATGGTGGCCGTGGAGCGGTTGTTACTCCCGGCCCCGCAGATACAGCCGCGGAAGATGGACTGAGGGTTGTTGTAAAATTTTAAGCGACATTTAATATCAAAAATCAAGCGAGATTATGATCGTTCAACATACGGGTGACGGCATTCATGTGTTCCTGAGAAGCTGTCAGCGACTTGTACATACTTGTAACATACGCACACATTGTGTCCACAATACTAAAAAACACCTCGACGATTTCAAAAAACCTTAGAAACGTTGAAAGAGTACGAAAACTACCTTAATTTAATTGTTTAATATTTTGAGCTCTTTGTAAAAAATTTCAATGTTTTGTTCATTTTTAGCGCTTCCTCCCCCTTCTAGCCCTACTCAATCGAACAGATTCACACAAGCCTGGTCCTAGGTAAGCCGTTGAGCATTGCATAGGGCCTTCTAGGGTCCCTGTCGCAATCATTGCGTAAATAAGAGGAAGAAAATCTCATATTGTAAAAAATAGTCTTTAAAAGATCTGAAAAATCTCATAATTTTCGAGGCATTTTTTTGCAACAGAAAATAAAATAAGATGTGTGAAACACTGACGATGAATATACAATTTGGTCGGTCATGTGGTCAAAACCATAGATGCACAGGGTGATTGATTTGGGGGTCCGAAATTGAGCTTTTTTGGCTAAAATAATCTCAAAAACTGAAATGATACAATAACATTATAAATGCGTTATTCCACAGTTTTTGTCAATTTCAAGTACTTTTAAAGAAAATTTTCAATTCCCATCCATTTTCTACCTTTATTTTCCCCTATTTTTCTCAGAGAAATTTCCCATTCTTTCATTCTGTGAGTCTAAACAATCGCCCTTATACCC
The DNA here is from genome assembly GCA_036768485.1 of Mermis nigrescens. Taxonomy (NCBI): domain Eukaryota; kingdom Metazoa; phylum Nematoda; class Enoplea; order Mermithida; family Mermithidae; genus Mermis; species Mermis nigrescens. The sequence goes on from JAVLUZ010000143.1 coordinate 5,078,957, forward strand.
TCTTCCGTGCATGTCTAGTCAGAACGAAGCGAAAACCTGATATTTTCAGCTTTATAGAGTTAAAATAATTATAAAAAAGTATTGAAGCTGAATTTACCAGCTTGTATGCTCTGATTTTCAGGATGTAAATAATTCGATTTCTATTCCTTTTGATAAATTCTATTATTTTTTCAGAATGTCTTCTATTATTAAAGATCAGTTTTCAAGATTACCACAGTCTTTTCTGAGTGATCTTAAATTAGCGAACGAATGCGATCAAAGATCGCATTTTATTAGGGTTCCAAAATTATGTATATCTTAGATTATCCGTTTAAGCCTTATAAATAGATTAAATTATGGGTGAACTCGTATTGTGCCTGAATATTACGCGGACTTGTAGATTTATTTATTGAGCACAAGCTCTAGAGCCCATGTGGGTGGGGGGTATGCACTTCCCCCAGATCTTCGAATGCCCCCCTCTCCCCAGAAACCAAAATACCCCCAAATTTCAATTTTTGAAATTTTTTTTGCAATTTTTTGATGCCAATGGATAGTGCTCGATGAGAAACGTTGAAAAATGGTGTTTGTTTTGCCATACCACCATTTAAAGACCATTTTTTTACCTTTGAAAAATCTTGCACACCCCCCAGAATTTTAGTGCTGCCCACCTATGCTCTAGACAAATACGAAATCGTACAATTCGTTGAAACTGAAACGTTGACAGTGTTTGTTTTCCTAATTGTTCGAGCCGCTCTTTTCGTAGCTTATTTTATTTCTTCGAACTTTCTTTTACGAAGTTAACGCGACTAATCTTATGAATCGCCGGTAACACACTCTTCTTCACATTTGACATCAGTGTTTCTGCAAAAACACATTTGTCGTGTATTATACACTTGTTACTGCAAGTTCAATTGCTAATAATCTAATCTACTACACATGTCCCAATCAACCGTACGTATATGCAAAGCATGGCTGGTCCGGGAGTTAAATCAGCTAAAGAGAGTTTTTGAGCTGAAAATCAATCGAAAAGTCTTATATCAATTCGGTCGCATTTTTAGAGAGAATTCAGTACCTCATTTCACCCATAAAATTTTCGATTTTCTGTGCATACTACAATATCTCACATTCATACCTGATCAACCTTCGCGTAGTCTTAGTCTGTTTCACACAACTTCGTCATAAATTTTAAAACTATCTCCGACAATAAGCTGACAGTTGCGATTATAGCATTGATCTGATATATAATTATCGTAACCCTCGGCTTACTGTCGTTGAAAATTCTCAGAATTTATGCACGGAGTTATGGGAAACAGACTACAGACAGATATGCTAATAGGGGTTAAGCTAAACCCTTTGGAAAATAAAAGATTTCTGGTGGAAAAGGCGTCAGGTAAAGGGAAGAAAAAATTTCCGGTGAAGTATCTCCATACTTGACTTTTATTCCAAATTATGAACTAAGCTTGTTAAGTTAAATTTTGGAGCTTTACCACTTTTCAAGACTATTACTTTTGTCAAAAAGTGTTGCCCTTATCTGCATGCTTTACACATTGGATCCTCAAGGAAATGTATTCACCGATAAATCAATTATACTAAAATAGAATACATTAAAATATCTAGCAAATTATTAAAATTTTCATAAAAAACGATGAAATAAAAAATTTTCACGCTGTTCTCATGTTTGGATTAATTTCAAAAGCCATTACAGTTCTCAGGAAGCCACATCTTGCTGGAAGGGCTGACCCCAGCCTTGAATCAGAAATAAAGTTTTTGCACTTGAATAAAGAAGATAATTAGCTTCGTTTATTTGTTATGATGTAACATACGCCCAATTTCAATTTCTAATTTTGGCGTAACATATTAACTCGAATTTTAAGTCCGATGAGAGTTTAATAAAAATGGCGTATGAATTTTGTCAACAAATGAAAGTGTTCCGCTTTATATGCTGTAAAGTTGAGACCCCAACGACAAGAGAAAGTTTTCTCGGAAAATAAAACACGCAATCTGGAAATTCATACTGCATTGAAATTATATGATCTATATTTCTATATTTTCCTTAGGATTAAAACTTCGCAGCCCACTTTCGATATGACTTAAAGATTTCCATTCCAAACTGTGTAGTAGCACCTCTGCTACACTTCTCCCCATCTAGGAGAAACGTGAGCGCAGACAACTCCAGAGTTCAAACTCGGAGACCTCCAACTGTAACGGGGACACCTCAAACCCTTGCCTGATGCTCCACTCGATTCGAAAATTGCAGCGCCAGAAAGTGTAAGCGCAAAGCCCAACTGCTTTCATTTTTACTTCTGTCATCAATTTCATACTGTTCGTACGCATGAAATTTTTATCGCATATTCTGCAATATTAAAACACGGTAGTTTCTCGCAATCACAATAACCTACATATATATACATATGCTAATTACACATTAAAAAAGCGTGGAGGTGAAAAGAAAATAAGTTGCAATGAAGATACATATGTATAACGCATAGCACCATAGGTGAGCGGCTCCAAAGTTCTGGGGGGTGCAAGATTTTTTCAAAGGTCAAAAAATGGCCCTAACAATGGTGGTACGGCGAAAAAAAACACCATTTTTCAACGTTTCTCATCGAGCACTATCCATTGGCATCAAAAAATTGCGAACCAAAAACGAAAAAAATTTCAAAAATTGAATTCTGGGTGGGTATTTTGATTTCTGGGGGGGTATTTTGGTTTCTCGGGGGTGCACACCCCCCAACCCCCCACGCCCAGGTATGCATAGCACAGGCATACAGCTATGGGATGGGGGTTGACTAGTCCCTCAAAATTTTGAAAGTGCGAGCATCACATTTAAACGACCCTGGAATAGATTTCAGCACACTTTTGAGCTAATATGTCTCAAATTTTCGGGTGCCTCGCGCCGAATTAACAGCTTTTGTATAACTTTTGTCTTCCAAACAGCCCAACTTTGAGTAAGGCATACTGAATAAGTCTAAGTTTTCTGGCGCTCAGTGCAGAACGATTTTATTTTCCGTATTGCTTTTTTTGCAATGTATTAAATTTAAATATAAAACCAACTGGAAAATTTTTCAGCAAGGTCGAGCTAGCGTGTAAAGTTGAGGAATCGTTTAAGTTATAAATTTATACAACATATTTTTTGAATATGATTGAAATCGACTTAAATTTTTTTTAATTAAAAAAAATTTCTTTCAATGTGCATAGCTTGCTGAGAAACGCCCAAAAACGCCATTAATTTTCCTAAGTGGTTGTTGAGATATCTGACTTCAAAATTTTCGTCCCCCAAATTCAGGAAGTCGACTACGCGCGTGATAGCAAAGTTTGACAAAAGATGGTCAAAGCGCAGGAAGATCACGAAGGAAGTAGGGTAAGAAAACGAATCTTTTACCAAAAAAGATTTTCTCCCCTTCCAGCGATTCGTCTCATTCTGCAAAGCTTATCGCAACAGTAAGTGGATTATTGAAAACTACAACGCTCATTTGCACGTATGCAACTCAACGCGAGTTTGACACGTGCGACACTGAACTTTGCAGCACCAATGAAATTTGCATTGACATTTTTCGACAATCACCCGCTTCATAGTGTTGTATCCACGACCGCAACACAAAGTTTCGCAGCTGTCGCTCAAAAGAGCGCGGGCAGTGCGATTGCACGGACGTCCTTCGGTGCCTGGCGAGCCGTTTTCCGGATTAGGCCGGCAGTAGTCCGGCGAATCATCCAAATAGACTAGATCAAGCTGGAAAGAGTTCGTGTTTTTCTAAGTATTGATATAGACGCATTTTGACACCATGCATAGGCAGTGACCAAATTCTGGGGGTCTGATGGGGCGAAATCGCAGAAAAATCGTCAAGGGGGTCTGCCAGATTGTGCGGGGGCGGGAGGGATTTTGCATTCTGAAGGGCTTTAATCCCCTTCCCTCACGAACGTCTGTGATTGACGCTCAGTCAGCTTTACAACTTTTTGCCTGTAACCAACATTGACCAATTTACGGTTAGGTGCGTTTTTTGCAACGCAGACATTTTTTGTCGACATTAAGACAAAGACATTGTGGATAAGTCATCGTACAAATACCAATACAAGTTTTTTGGAGGACAAAAGGGGTAGAAATGTCGAAAACTTCTAGCGCACGTTGGAATCAGTAATTTCTATAAAGATTGTTTACCTTTCTGAAGCACAAAATTGAGTTTTAATAGGCAAGAACGTCAAACTGTAACTGCGCTCTGTGCTAAATACAACGTTGTTTTTATTTATAAAAGTGAAAACTATGAGTTTAGAAGCTTAAACGAGTTAAAATATTCCAACGCGTAAAATCAATCTAATTCCCGATATTTTCTCTTTAAATGAATTTAAAATTTAAGCTTAATACGATGTTCATAGGATGTGAAAATTATTTTATGTCAATTCGGTATTTTGTGTTTTGTTAGACTTTACAACGTCTCTGAATTGGAATTCAAATAATTGACATAAAGCATGACAGAATTTTTAGATACTTTCCCTCACCTAATCGGTTGTCTGAACTACTGTCGCCTAAAAAATCTGCAAACTCGATCGGTAGGAGTATCAAAATATTCGGCCATCATAATGATGAACTTTTATGTACTTCTTTCTCGCCCAGGAGTTGGTTAAAGACACCCGTAAAATAGAAAAACAAATCAACGCTGCACATAATGCATTACTATAATATATTATAGTGTATTAAACTAAATAACAAAGTTATACATAAAAAGTTCGATGACTCTTGGGTAGATACCATTGTACAAAAAATACTGGTAATCATATATAGGAAGCGACCAAATTCTGGAAGGTCTGGATGGAACAAAAATCCAAAGAACAGCAAAAAACACCAAAAATTCTATTATGGGGGTCTATTGCATTCTAAGGGGTTGAAATCTCTGAGTCTTAACCCCCAACCCCCTTCCCGCCAATGTGTGCTGGTAATCATCACCATACATGTACAACATGGAATTCTGGGAGGGTCAGGCCCAAAAAATATTCAAAGAGTGTCTTTTTTAGATTATTAACGACGGGTACACGTTAAAAACACTGTGTTTAGACGTTTCAGACTCTCCTCGTTCTTTTTAGAACATAAATGCATAAAAAATTTATAAAAATTTGAAAAAAATCGAGAAAATTGAACAAAATATAGTCAAAAAACGTGTATATGGCGCGAAGCACCGAATATTTGAGACTTTTGAGCCAAAAATGAGCTAAAACGCTTTAAAAGGTACACTTTTTTCAATTTTTAGAGAGTAAATCGACAATTCTGGGTGATCGCAGCCAAACATGGGCAGCGAGCAAAGTCTCGATGGGTCCGATGGGGTAAAATTGCAAAACATAACACCAAAAATTTAATTCTGGGGGTCTATCGATTTGAGGGGTCCGCCGGATTCTCGGGGGTCCAGCCAGACCCTTAGGCCCATGCGTGGTCGCAGCCATTATGGCGGGGGTTCGGCAGCCATTCTGCGGGGGTCAAGCCCCCAAGAACACGTATGATCATCACCCCAATAAAACTGATAAACTGAGAGTATACGCTAACTATTTGTGGAAATTGTGTGCGAAAAGTACTATAGTAAGTCCTCATGATAGAATAAAAAGTGTTTTATCAGCCTTTGCATTTAATTAAATTTATTGCGCTTGTGTTATAATTGTAAATGTCAATTTGACACGCAGTGGTAAAAATATTAATCTTAATCTCGCAATGTTAATCTTGCATTCGCTTGAAATAATTCCTGGAACTTTCAATCTAAAAATTTAATGAAATTGCTGTTATAAACAAAAGAGAATAAAACTTTCAAAAGTTTCCTCGAAAGGCTTAAGTTTTTCTAATTTCGAATGACGTAGACTTCCAGTTAGTTACCTTAGCTGCTCGCCTTTTGCGTGAACCGCGAGCCATTTTTAAATTGCCCCTTCGACTGAGTTTGACTCTGACAGCTTCGTTGTAGCGTTGATAAAGAAATGAGCCAACTTCGCGCAAATCGGGCATTTGCTTCCAGCAAGTTTTTAAATTACATGCGCCGCTGACGCCATGACATTTGCATGCAACACGCGACAGACGCTTGATTGTCTGAAAATTTGGCGAAAATTCCGAATTCGGAACGTAAACACGTAAGAAACCTGAAAATTCCAGGTTTTGTAATCTGCAGAAAAAGTACTTACATGCATAACGAGTTCTTGGATGTTTGGGGGGTTGACACCCCCAGAATGGCAACTGACCCCCCCCCCCGAAAAATGGCTGCGACCCCCCTGAATTGTCGATTTTTCGTAAAAATTGTAAAAAGTGTGCATTTTAAGCGTTTTAGCTCACTTTTGGCTCAAAAGTTCCAAATTTTTGGCGCTTCGCGCCGTATACATATTTTTTGACTATATTTTATTCAATTTGCCCGATTTTTTTCAAATTTTTTCGAATTTATTCTATGGTTTTATGTTCCAGAAAGAACGAGCGCTATTCCAAACGTCAGAAAAGAGTGTTTTTGACGTGTACCTATCGTTTTTTAGCCCAAAAAAGGCACTTTATATAAATTTTTGGGTCAACTCCCCTAGAATTCCCATGCTGTACATGTATGCTTACAGACACAGTTGAAATCGAAATACTCGCAAGGTATAACTTACACGAATAAATATGTCTGCAATTTTTTAGAGCCATAAGTCACTGGTTTTGGCATTCTTTTGTATCGAACATGTGTAGTTGCCATAGAAAATAAAATATACAATTTAATATTTTCTGTCCAAAAAGCTAAACCCCTGCTAAAATAAAATACAACGACACGGAATGAAGCCCAGGGCGGTTTTTTAAAGGCGGCCGCCCGTAAGACTCAGTATAATTAACGATATAAGGAATGGACGTGCTTTTAATATTCTTAGTCATTGTTTAGGATAATGCTCAATTAATGTCAATTGAATTAGTTACCTATATTTAGCAGCCTACTTATTTTTCCATCACAGATACCATTTCATAGCTACATTCATTTTTTGCACGAACATCATAGTATGCAAAATTAATGATTTTATTATTATGTACCCAGAATTAAAGCAAATGTTCTAAAAATTTTCGATTTCGCACAAGATTCTTATATTCAAAGCTTTGTATAAAGCACCAGGCACATTAATGGAAGAAATAAAAGAGTAATTTTATTTGCAGATAATTTATTTTTGGAAGCATCCTAAATTATTTCGGGAAAATTGGAAAAATTACCCTGAAACAAAATTCCTAGATCTGCTCTGCGAAAGACCAGAGTTGCAATAATGTCCATTCCAAATTTTTGTAAGTAAAATTTTACAATTTTAAGAATATTTCATAAATTAATTATTCCGTCAAAAATTAATCTTAATGTTTTTAACAAGCTTACCACAACTGAAGCGCCGGAAAAATATTTCTTACTTCTTATCGTCGACTAATTTTGATCATAATTTCGTGATTTAGCGAACTAAAGCACTGGACTAATTTAGAATTATCTTGAAAACTGCATAAGCGTAAAAATAACTCATTTTTCGCACAGAAAAATCGTAGTTCTATAATTCAGCTATAATTCTGACGCGACAATTCTCGGAAGAAATTCGATGTTTTTGACTTCTTCAAATGCTCGTTCGCTCTTGATCGTTCCGTTCTGAACTGATCAGTTAGGCTTTTAACGGAACTGCTTATTATTAAATGAATCAACGACTTCATCAATAAGCATATTAAAGACAAAAATCGGTAGAAATAGGTTTTTGGAATAAGAATTTGAAAGAGTACAAAGATACCTGCGTCAGGCATTGCTCTGTAGATCTATCGTAATGCTTGAATCGTTCTATAGTTCATTTCACACAAGTTTGGGCATAAGTTTTAAAAACAATTTCAAACAATAAGCTGATAGATTGCTATTGCATTGATCTGATATATAATTATCGTAATGCGAAACAGACTATAGGTAATTAAGCATGCATATTTTGAGAACCAACAAAGTTAAGCATAGTTTTTATCTAACTTTGCGTCCGACTTCGTTATTCCATCGATTCATCAAAGTTCGGCCATATTCCTTAGAACGCTGTTCGGTTTCTCTTTCACGTTCTCGAACATCAATAAAATTTTGTGCAAATTGATAGCCGTATTCAACGTTATCCCCACAACCACCCCACAAAAATTCCTTCGCTAAATAGGCCGGACGAGGTTCTTGGTTGCACGTACACGTTTGCAGCAATCCTTGTCGGCAACTGCGACTCACCTCCCAGGTCACAGCAGCCGCTACTAAGCTAAAAGTGAAAGCCGCTTCTTTTGTTCCTGCGTATAAATTTTGGCGAATTATTGTAGCCCGTCCAAGTATAATCCGTATTTATTCAAAGGTTACAAAAATGAACACGATAGACACAGACAATTATGTAGCGAGCTGTTTGGACAACGAAGTGTTCGCTCGTTATGCGGGCTAGCGATGTTTTAAAAAATTCTCATTGAGCTCAACAATGCAGCTCGCTCATGTCCTAATCCAGAATCAATATCAAATGTCAGTCAATCAGTAATAATCTGAGCAAGGTATTTCCTAGTTGAGCTGACCCCTCCAACACTGAATAGTAGTAACCTGACATGCATGTGGTGGGTTTGAAAATCTTGACCTCACAGAATGGAATGTGAAATTTTCTGGGAAGAATACAACAAAATAAAAGCAAAAATGAATGAAAATCAACCATTTTCATCAAAAGTACTTGAAATGGACGAAAACTGTTAATTAACATAGTTTTATGCCATTTTAACGTTTTTACAAGTTTTCGAGACTATTTCGACTCGAAAAATTCTCTGGCTTCCGCCCGACTGGCCATGCAGTGCGATGGCAATCTCAAGCTCCTCAAACACTGATTCATCTAAACAAATGACAGAATCGTTAAGCGGTGAGCCGAAATTAGAGCGCGCGACATTAGAGCGCAGCCATAATAGATGTTTTTCACGTATACAGAACTTTTATGCTGATAAATGAAAGAATTCGCCTGTTAAAGCTTCACGGACAAAACGAGCATGCCTTTGGAAAAAGTCCTACTGTATCTTACACTCGCAACGATTCATATAGGTACTTTCCGATTCAGAATTGGATACGCTTTCTATTATAACGGGGCAAAGTTAACTACCTACGCATGAGTATCTCGGTATCAGGTAGTGATCAATGTATGCGGTTTCTCTTGTTTTGTGAAGCAATTTTTAAGCTTTTCTGCCTTGTTCTAGCTGCTCCTAAGTGACTTTTGATGTAAAAGTTTTTTGAAAAATTTTTGAAAAGTTTTTGACATAAGTTGTTTGTCGCAGAAATTATCAAAAATGCATTTTGTCTTTTTAATCCACACTTTAAATGCCAAAGCATCGCATACATGTAGTAGCAGACAAATTTACACTTTTGGCAGAGCTGTAAAATGGTCACGTTTACAAAATATGCTGGAGGGCGCCCAAGAAAATATGGTTGGGGGTTCAGGGGACGCGCTGAAGGACCGCTTGACGGGGTCTCAGGCGGAGCAGCAGAAAATTTTGATTTCTTGAAGTCTTTAAGAAACAAGGTAACGATAAAAAATTAAAGATTTTAAGTCACAACTAAAATTTGAATTTGAATTCACATAACTCACCTCACCAACATTTCCATTCATGATTAGCAAACTTCCATTCCATCCACCAAGCATGACCCTCACATTCCGGCTTTTTTCTGCACGGGTCCCTGTGCACCGGTGCACAAATTCTGAAAAAATTTTTTCACCAACAAAATTTTTGTGCACTCAATTTTTTGCTGAAATTCTACCAGCTTGATTTTCATCCCAAAACAAGTCTCTATGATTTTTTTGAACTCCAAGAGTCGTTTTTATGCAGATCAGACATTCTATCTACCTGTTATTAAATTTTCTGTACAACAAAATTCTAAAGCCAGGCAGCTTTTTTGAAACAAAATTCAGCTGTTGTCTTAAAACAGTACAGTGCCAAAAAATCTTACGTCTTGCAATTTTTTCAAAGGTGCTAGATGGAGATAAACAATCAGTAATGCAATTCGCAGTGAAGAAAAAAATCACTTGACGTTGCATTTCTTACAAAATTAAGCATGGTGTATTCAGGGGCGGATTTAGGGGGGCGGGGGGCGGCCCCCCATTGGCCCAAAATAGTGCGCAAAATTAAGGATTTTTGAGCGATTTTTGGCGATTTCCTGGTTAAAACGGCTAATTTTTCCGCCGAAGTCAGGGTTCCGCCCCCCCCCCTTAGGGGTACCGCCCCCCCCCCTTAGGATAATCCTGGATCCGCCACTGGGTGTATTGCATATTCTGCAGAGACCTTGTGTATAAACGTGAACACGGGCGGACCAAAAAATTATAACAGAACCAAAAAAGACTTCTCATCCTCAGAGAAGGATCTGATATTTTTTGATCAAGATATTTTCTATTTCAATTTTAGTTATAACTGAAAAATGAAAAAAGAAAACGAAAGAAAGAAAACGCTTCAAACATTTGAAGCGTTTTCTTCCTTTCGTTCTTTCTTTCTTTCTTTCTCAATTTCTCTGTTTATCTCGCATTTTTCAAAAATTTTTTGTCTCAATGGGGCCCCTTAAATCCGCCAGTGCATATACGCTCTAATGTCGGCGCCTCTAATGTCGCGCGCCCTAATTTCGCGCGCTCTTAAGTCGCGCGCTCTAATGTCGCGCGCTCTAATGTCTGCGTGCCTCGTTAAGCTAGGTATTCTTTATATTAAATTTATTCGCACAATTTCTGACTCTAAGGTTGTTAGAATTTGCTGAACAATCTTACAGCTCTTATATTTAATGTCACGTGTGAGCAATGAAACATTTTTACTCAGAGTCAAATTCCTTGATCACTTCTCATACGAAACGTAGGTAACGGTTTTAGATTTTATTTAATAAATTTTATTTTTACTGAATATCAATAATAAAAAACAAGTGTTCGCATGAGACAATGTCGTCAGCTGTAATAAACATCGGAATGATGGATCGGATCATAAACATCGGATGAAAGCGTACCTATAGTTTGTTTCACACGGCTTCGGTCATAACTTTTAAAACTATCTCCGACAATAAGCTGACAGATTGCGATTATAGCATTGATTTGATATATAAGTATCGTAACCCTCGGCTTACTGTCGTTGAAAATTCCTAGAATTCATGCACGAAGTTATGTGAAACAGACTATAATGCCTGATTTATTACAGGAACTGAACGATTTTTAAAGCAAGTGTTGTCTGAGCAAAAAAAGCACCAGCATTGATGGGAAATGATTGCATCAGATTCGAAGCCGCGATTCAAATTTTAGGACGCAAATAAGCTTGAAATAACATTAACATATTGAATGAATCTTTAGCATCACAGATTGGCATAGAGAGTTAGTTGTAAGAGAGGGTTTTATCCCTCCCGGAAACGCAAAAATCGTGTCCCGTCGTGGATACATTAGCTCATTCATCCGAATTTTAAATCAAGGTCACCGACTTATCAAAAAAAACATCAATTTTTTTGTAGTTACACTTGATTCAAGTTATCTTTACGAAACAGCCAAAAATAGACACTTTCTGATGAAATTCAGTTTGAAATTGAATTCAGTCGCCTCATTCCATCGAAAATGATATTTCAAGAGAACGAAAAAGAGTCTTGAATGGCGTATTAAGTTGCAAAAAACGCTTACAATCACTATTCGTTGTAAAATGTATGAAAGATATGGAATATTCTACCTACTTTTGTTAATCATGTACTCATAAGGTTAATTGTTCTCATATTTTTGCAAATAATTATGGATGTTGATTTATCTTGTATCATGCATGTTCTTGCTGGGAGATAAGTTTTGACCCCAGAATGGCCGCTGACCCCCTCCCTCTCCTTGCAAAATGATGCTGGCCCACCGCAAATCTTTTCGATTAGGTATACAAAAACCTCAGAAAATGTGTTATTTCTTGTTTTAGCAATCTTGAATTTAAAAAAATATACATTTTTCCGGCTTTTAGCGCTAAACAGCCATTTAATTGAATACATTTCGTTTAATGTACTCGTAATTGAATTTTTCGAATTTTTTTGTATTTATGCTCTTCAAATAAAAAGCATCATAAGAAACGCCAAACAATAGTGTTGTTGACGCATACCTACCCGGAGCTCAATGACAGCACATAGGCTCGTATGCAGGATTTTATTTCGGGATGAGGCCGAAAATTTCGAGGTCAAATACCTTGAGAACCAGTAGAAGATGGGCGAAAATAAAGGCAGTTATGAGCGTCATTCTCCATATCATACATAACTTAAATTTGAGCTGTTTTGAGTGGGCTACAAGGCATAAACTAAAGCTGAACAATTAATCCGGCGCACAGCGCCGGAAAAAATTGGCATGCTCTCCATCAAATATGAGCGATTTTGAGCGGTTTAGAAGACAAAACTATGCATACCCCCGCCCACTTGAATACGGGCCTGGCTGCACGTATGTAGAGTACCTTATGGGTAAGAGATCGTACCTGTATCGTGAACCGGTCCCATGACAGGCGACCCGTACGGCATAGAACAGTTCCATCGTCGACCTTTGAACTGGTACTGACACTCCTCGATGGCCCGTCGGGCTCCCAGACCAACGGGGCTCATGTGGTCAGCGAATAAGTCACAAACGCGCGCTTGGCCAGGGCTCAAGCCGGCAAGTTGAGTACACGTGGGCGATGTTTCGGCCAATGGAGCTGGTGTCTTTAACGCAGACATTGGTTGTAACTTCGCTTCCATGCCACCATAGGTGAAGGACTGACGATTTTCATGAATGTTGAGGTGATGAGAAGCCAATTGAGCCACACTTGACCTGAAAACGTATCCAAATAAAATTGAGCTATTGTGCGCTTTAGAGACACAGTGCATCATATGAACGCGATTTTAAACTTCGATTTTGCCAGGGCATACACCCCGTCCCGACTATAGATACAAAGCTTGCCGATCCAGAGGGGTCCAAAATTGAGCTCTTTTGGGCCTTGGCCTCTCTAAAACAGATATAAATGCTAAATAACGTTGAAACTACGTTATTCCACATTTTTTGGCCCATTTCAATCACTTTTGAATAGATTTTTAAATTTTCGTATTTTTTCAGCCGGTCCGTTTGGGGAGGTAAGAAGTTGAGCTTTTCCAGGCCAAAATTACCTCAACAGGCTGGTATAAGCGCTACAGTAGCGTTAAGACTACGTTATTATATAGTTCTGGTGAATTTAAAGCATTTTTGAGGAAAAGTTCCATTTTTAAATCCGTTTTTCGCCTCATTTTTCCGATAAAATTTTCCGTCTTACATGCTGGGGGTCTTTAGACCCCCAACCCCCACATGATTGTCTGGTCCTTACAGGCCGATAAATGGTATTAAACATGGATATGTCAGTCAAAAGTTCCCGGGTGGCCGACAATACCGACTAATCGATTTTCCCGAGTGGTCGACAGTACCAGTGTCATCCACAGTATCGAGTCTGTATACTCTTCTTAAGACGATTTAAGATTCTGAGATTTGTAAGTTTATCCAATTTCGCGTTCTGTAAATGCTCTGTTACTTACTCAAAATGATTTTCCAAAAGGCAATCAAAATAACGAATTTAATCAGTCAAAATGTGATTCAATTTGACTAAGGATAATATTATTAAAATTTATAAAGATATAAATAATAAAATCAAGTGTAGGATGATGAAGCGATGATTCGTAAACAGATAACATTTTAGTATGAAGATGATATGAATCAGATCTGCAAAACAAATGATACAATGATAACGGTCAATATTTCTCGGAGGTCACTGCAGCATTATTAGGCTAAAATGTAAATTTTTCAAGCTCATTGATATTGCAGATCACTGCGAGTGCGCGGTGCATAAAGAAGGGTCGGCCAGGTACTTCAGAGCGGCACGAGATAAAAGACTTACATCTTCACCAGGCTGCAATAAACTTAAAAAATTTGTACCTAATGCTAAACTAGCACAAAACGACTTTATTTCTTATTAATTTATTCAAGTAACACAGAGATTTGAGATCCATTGTGGTCGGGTTTGTTTAACTTTAGGCATAGAGTTTTCAATTCATTTGGACCCCAAGTCCTTATTACACATGGGCGGGGGGTCTAGGGGAGTGTTGACCAGACATGCACGTAATGGGTAGGAAATTCTTTAGAAAAAATGAGGCAAAATGGAGGCCAGAAGTAAATGAAAATCGAAAATTTTCTTCACAAGTAGCTTAAATTGACCAGAAACTGTTTAATAACGTAGTTTTAACACTGTTTCAGCGCTTTTTTAAGGTAATTTTGGCCCAAAAAACTCAATTCTTGTTTCCCCCCTCAGACCGGCTGACCCCCTCACAGATCGGACAGGCTGTGCATCTACGGTCTGGACCCCTAAAATCTGAAAGACCCCCCAAGAATCCATAGACCCCCAGAACTGAATTTTCGGTGCTAGTTTTGACAATTTAGCCCAATTGGACCCCCATAATTTTGTTGCTGCGCATGTAAAGTTCCTATTATGCATATGTACTTACCACCATGTTGGGTTATATCCGCTAAATACTACGCCTATTGGCCAAATACTGTAGTAGAAAATAAAATGCAGCGAAGTCGCCGAAATTAAGCTAAAATCCAACGATAATTCGCTCCTTATTCGTTGCACCTTAACCATCATCTCGTCGAGCGAACATGACTTTCAGCTCATAGACAAACAATTGTTTTAAGAACGAAGTAAAGCTAGCACTTAAATAAGCTAATTATTAATCATCCAATTAGCACCATTCGACCGATAAGCAGCTTTTCAATTGTTATGAATTACTAGCTGAAAAAAGAGACCGTTTCAACTATACATATACGCATACCTCAACACAATAACAATTTTGAGATAATATTTTTCAAGGCTTAGTGGCTGTTATTATTCTTCAAGGCGCTTAACATTCATGAGGAATCCAGTGGGTGGCGGAAAAATTTTAGAATCCATCACATTGCGGCCTCGTAACAAAAGCGAGCATTTGTTGAAATATGTATTTATGATTGGAAGATGCTCGTTTGCGACTTCGTGGGATATTTGCTAATATGAATACAGCAGTCAAATATTTCGGCTGTATTCTGTTCGTCGGCCTCGTCAATCCATTCGAATCACCAAATAATACGGCTAAACCAACCTTTTTTGATTGACAGTGATGAAAATAGGATTCAAACAATAATTATGTAGGAATCCAAATCTAGCCAAAGACGGAAAATAAAGGTGACTTTTCAGCGTTTTTGGTCAAGGCTACATGCATCAGTATTTTTTCTTTTTCTTATTTTATATGGAACACTTATGTTTTCAATTCAATCTTATATATCGCTTTTCACTGAGATTTTGATTCCATGACCCAAAGACTCCCGTGACCGACGTGGACTATTTAGTTGTCTAATAGCATATGCATATATACAGGCCACAGACATACAAGGAAAGGCCAACATTTTGAGATCGTGAAAAATTTTAAGTGGTCAAATGGACTAAAAATGACAGCATGGGCAGCAAACCCTGGCATCAAAGTAGGACAAAACAGTCACGGATATAAAGTAGCCGATGACTCTTTTTTCTAATAAACTGAGTTCGTGAAACTAAAAAAGACTTGTCTGACACGGAAGTGAATGCTGGCAAACTTGTTTTAACTATAAGTGCGTGAAACAAATTTATGTTTTCTGGCACCCAACAAGTCTCGACCACTCTTCATGGTGATCCTATCGAGCAAGTGGACTCTGTCAAGTATCTGAGGTCCACCCTAGATAATTACTTAAAAAGGCCGCATTGGTTCTGCTACCGTAGCCTTTGTCGTTTTCAAAAAAGTGATTTCTCGGATATATATACATACTGCATGGAATCTCACAGACTCCCCATCAATTCCTAAATGTCGAAAGACCAAAGACTGAAAAATAGCAAACGATGCTATAAAGAAGACGTGGTAACAAATAGATCAAGATCTACAGCCGCTTCATTTCTAGCTATCAAATGCAGAAGAAGCCTCCTCAAACCGCGCCAAATGGCGTGGAATCATAAGAGACTTCTTGCCATTGGCCCATACAACACAGCGCTCGATGCCATATCGACACGGTGATGTTGAAGGAGAATAAGTTCAAGTTCAACATTGCCGAGAGACGAAAAAATATGGAATTCTAAGGGAACAGGCGAAAGAAAGTTGAGTTTTCCTCAATATTCTCTGGCTTAAGTCAGGCTTAAACCCGCAGGTACATTTTAAGCAGTATTCAATTTCGTTGTTTGTTTCAACATAAGCGTTAAGTATAAGCCTGGCTTAAGCTCGAACATATTCTCGCCCTAAAAGTAAGTAGTAGTAAAGAATAACATTTAGTGAGCGTAAATTGAAATATCAATCGAAAAAAGAGGCAAATTATGTGGGATACCATAAACGTAAGCGCATTTCACAGGCAGATGGTAAAAGTTAAAAATCTGCTCCGAATCCTTGGATAACAGTGACATAGCGGCCTTTGTGCGATATCCCTGCCATTATGATGGTGAATTTATGGCTGGGGCTACAAAACCCTAAATTCACAGTTAGATTGGCCAACATATTTCACACTGCCGCTTTATACCTATATTACAATAACGACCTTTTACCCATGACATCAATCACAAATGCGATCATGCCTTGATTGATCGTTTACACGCCACAATTTCGACAAAATGCAGCAGAAACCTAACCCAATAGTATGTAGCATATGTATTATTGTATCGGCGAGTCGCTTCTCGCATATTTTTGATAATTGATAGAAATTCAGATAATCTCATGTGCTTGCCTAAACCCAAGATCATATCTTCAAATATGATAAGCACGATTTCTAAATAACACATGCACTGTCGTTAAGGGACTAATTAATCTTTCAAAAAGCAAGTCATATAAGATTAACAGCCAACTATCCGTTTGCGGTAGTGGTGGATTGTACAGTGCGCACAGAGAAAGCTCATAGCTTATTCAAAGTAGGTAGTTATACCTACCTAATCTACCTTTCCTACTCTGAAGATAACGAAAAATAAAAGTAGGTGGTACCTACACTTTCTAATTACTACATATTATTTACATATGTAAGACGATACGAGCAATGAGAATAATAGATATTAAAAGCTATCCGATACTTATTAAATAGATGTTGATCGAAAAAACACCTCGATCGTATACAACATTTCCTGAAATATGGCTGCAGATAATATTCAATTTTATAATACCGATTTCTTGTCCTTTTCAGTTAGTTTTTCAATATGTATCTATATGTACAAGTGCAAGCAGAAAGCAAGGTTTTTAAGAGTATGAAAGCCGCCATCTCAATTTGACATAAAAGAGCAGAAGAAACTTCTGACTATTGAATCAAGATAGATATACATAATCTATCGAGTCGGTGGACAAACTCATATTAGCGGAACACAGAATCGCTATTTAGCTTGTTTGCTTAAACCTGGATTAACCAGCTATCATTTGCTTTTTAGAAACTAAACTGGTCACTTTGCGACTCTACTAGCAGACGAGCATTCGAAAAGACATTTTTGCATGTTGTTGGTACCATCAGACTCACTTAGAGTACCTATGCAATATATACATAGGTAGGTACATACATAAGCAGAATACGACTTTCATATTTATTTACTGCTAACACAGTAAATATTTGTTTCTAGGCGCTATTTACCCGATAGAGGCTATTTCCAATGTCTATATAAATATGCCTATATACACTGATTAAAGTCTTTATTAGTACATATTTACCGTAATATTAATCAGCTCATAATGCGTTTGATTAAATACATTTCGCTTTTTCCCTTGTGTGCTTCCTCAGTCGTTTCAATAACTTTTAGCTTTTATTATATAAAAGAAGAATATGATGCGAAGCAACGGATCATGGCAAAACGATTTTCTTGTGTCAGTAAAATACCGTCAACCGTATCCTCTTGATAAAAGATGAATCTTTAACCGACTCGTTCTAACCAGAAGGATAAAAGTGAAATTTTCTCAAAAAATAAGACAAATCACGGTGAAAAACAGAAATAATCAAAACTTACTTGCAACAAAAAGTGTTTTAATTCAATCAGATACTGTCAGTTATTACCGTTTTCGTTCTAATTCAACATCTATACCAATTTTTAAAGCCATATTAGATGAATCAACTTCTCCGACTAATTATTAGAACAGTGTATATACACCACTTTTACATATTACGTGCCCATGCGCTTCTCAATTAAAAGTTTTCAAACTGACGTGAAAAAAGTTCTCTGGTACTACACTGAATTTACCTGTCTTCTTGAAGTAAAATTTTTTGAAAAGAAAACCATAAAACGAAGGGTTAAGTGAAGCAGAACCAAAGTCGTAGCAACAAAACTTCTCTGCTCAGTTCCATTGATTCCTATCGAAGCAGGTAGAGAAATCTAAATAAATCGTTAAAAAGGTCGGTAAGCCTGCTAAGGCACCGGATCACCCTCATATAGCCAGAGGCGTAGCCATAATTTAGGCTCAAAGGGCGTATACAAAATTTTTATGAGATTTCTTATTCAGTAGTACCTCAGATAAGGTGAAAATGCAATCTTTCTCATAGGACTGGAGGTTTGGGCTGCGCTAAAGCGCCCCAGCAGAGTTCGGGGAGTAGAACTTTCGATGGGTCTAGTGGGACGCAGAAGCGGATCTAGTGGGATGGTGGATCTGACGGGGCATTGGGTTACAATCGTAATTAAGGAACAGAGGTGAAACTTAAAAAGCTTAGCTTCAGGAAATTCTTTGACCTAATGAAACTGCTATTCTGAAATAAACTTCGCTTTAAAAAATGTGCAGACTTTTTTAAGGTATGAGTACAGTTTGATCAAGAACTTGTAAGCCGTTGAGCAGTGCCTTTCCACACAATACTTAGGTACTTTTGTAGCCTCAATCATGTGAATTGAATTAAGTAAAAAACCATCCGACAGATGAAACTGTTTACAGAAATGGATCAATTCAATTCAATTACGGGACATTGCTGTTAGCTATAACTAGCTGAAATTTGTTAAAGTAAAGAAAAGACGCATGTTTTTGCGAAATGACTATAATAAAAATTCGTTTCACAAGATGCAGCAGCTGATGATTTTATAGTCAGTTTCATTAAGCTTTGAGGTTTTTGGAAAAATTAAATGTGGCTACAAAAGTGCTTTAAACTAATGCGGTAAACGTGATATTCTACAGTATAATGAGTTACAGGAAGACGTTTCTTTTGTTAAGCCGCTTTACTGTATCAATTTTTTAAACCACTTTTGTAGCCCGATTTATGCGGATTAAATTCAAGGGAAAACCTCAAAGTTAAATGAAATAGTCTAGTGAAAGACTTTTTAAGTGAAACAATTTAAAATTCTCTTTCTGTTAGTAATAAAAAAGCTGCCCAAGGTACTGACCTTCAAGATGTGTGGCAAGGCAAGATGCTGATAATTTAATTTATAGAAAATACTGCCGCAACACATGAATGCGCCGATTAACATGCATACGTATACAAATATGTATCAGCAGAACCTTTAATTAGGCAATAATAACTAAAATAAGCATTTATAAATATTGTGGGAATATTAGTACATATGTACATGTCAGAACATTAAAAACAATTAATAATTTGGAAGACTCAAAGTTAGTTCGTTTCAAATAATCGGATACTGTGAGTAGGTATTATTAGCAAGATCTATGCATGTCGTCTGACGTACAGTAGGATATTGGCAGCCTGTGTCTGAAAAATAAGAAGGCGATAACGATGCTAACGAGAATAAGTCAGAGTGAAAATAAAATTTAAGATATGACGGAGAAAAATAAGTGAAAAATAAGTTTTGAAATGAAGTTTAAAAGCACGAATATGGACAACCACGAAATAGTGTCACTCTCAAGAAGAATATTTTATTGTTCTTTTCTTTTACATTCTGAAATTTAAATTTTTTTGCAAAATTTCGGTATTGCTGAAATTTTTCATAGAACCAATTGCAACATTTATGTTTTGTCCTCAGAAATCTTTCTATATTTTAGCAGAGACAAGCATTATACATCAGATAAAACAAAAAAATTACAATCGCGGTAGGTATTCATTTCTTAATTTCATAAATTTAAATTTTTAAAATAACTTTTTACGCTCAAGGGAAATTCTTTCCAATTCACTTCACTGTGAACAAGTGTTTGATCAATGAATTTTACCCCCAGATGGGAACTTTTCTAGGGAAAATAAGGCAAAACAAAGAGCGAAAATGGATGAAAATCCAAAATATTACGCAAAAGTGTTTAAAATTGATTAGAAACGGAATAAGCATAGGTTTTACTCTGTATTAGCGTTTACACCAGTTTTTGAGACCATTTTAGTTAAAAAAAGCTATATGGCTAAGCGTCCCCTGGCTGACTGACCTCCCAGACCGGACACCTGGCACGCATTACTCTTAGCAAAACTTAAGTTAGTAAAGCTAGCAAATCAAGCATTGCTGCCATTGAAAAAGCAATAAATCTTAGCCTCGTGGTTGTAAATAAAAATGCATATTACTTTATGTTTTTACCCCTGGAAGGTGTTCGCTATGCCCTAATGGAGGACATGATTGGCAAATTACTTTTCTGTTCAGGTCAGGTGACAAAAAATATATTGTGAGTTTTCATATCAACGCGAAACACTAAACTATTTCAACTTTTTGATGATATAAAAAATTTCTATTACTATCTTTGAAAAAGATTAACATTGAAAGATTGTTGATTACAAAAGAGAAAGATATACAGTAAATTTCTCCTTATCTTATTCTTATTAAGCTTTCACGGTCTCGTGACGTTCTCATGTTGTAATAATAAAATTCACTAGAGTGCAACTTAATGTAAATGGAGATTAACAAATTCGCAAATATTTTCGAAAATATATTAAAAACGCTGCACTTAGGCAACATGATTCGATCCCGAGAATTCCGACATTTCAACGTAAAATTCTAAATCAACGCACATTTTTAAATTTTAGCAAAAGTTCCAGGACGATTATCTTTTTACCACTAGATATGGATCAAATATGTATATGAAGATGATGACTTCGAAATAAGACGTTTGAATGTACTCGTATATGCAGGGGCGGATTTAGGGGGGCGGGGGGCGGCGGCCGCCCCCCCCGTTGGCCCAAAATAGTGCGCAAAATTAAGGATTTTTGAGCGATTTTTAGCGATTTTCGGGTTAAAATGGCTAATTTTTTTGCCCAAGTCAGGGTTCCGCCCCCCCCTTGGGGTACCGCACCCCTTAGGAAAATCCTGGATCCGCCACTGTGTATATGTATGTAGACAGCGTGATCAGGAAACCCGGCATTATGTAAGGTTTTTTAAATTTTACCTTAAGGTGTAGTGCCAACAAAAGGGTGAAAAATGGCAATTAATTAAGCGTTTTGCTGTTACAATATTTTTCGATGAATCAAAGCCTGAAAATCCAGAAGAAGCCAAATTTTTGCTTTGGAGCCATATTTGCCTATGATGTTACCAATTTGGAGGTAAGAAAAAAGAATTTTGAATAAAATTAAAGCCTCGAAATTGCGCTTAAAATCATAGGATGGCAACATTTATTATAACTTCTTACCTATTCAGTTCTTCTGTATTAAATTCAAAAATTCAAATTTTATGGCCTCAATGCAAAGCGCGTAACAAAGTAAAAGAAGAATATGCTTTTCTAGGTACATTGTATAAATTCCGAGAGAAGAGAGCAAGGTCCGTGTGTAGGACAAATCCTGGACGAGGGCTAAATTGCAATACCCTGTCATACAAATATAAGTGATATAGTGATTGCAAATAAGCTCACTATAGCATCATTTTCTGATGGCATTAATCTAACCATTGAGTCGTCGAATAAATACCAAATATTCGATGATCGGTTTTTAGCGAATGCTGTACCTGCTCAGGAGAAAAATCAGATCATATTAGAATAATAGGAAAGCTGGTGAGATGCATATGAAGGCTCTTTTTTTTACGGAGTTCCACTCCTCGCGCTATAGGTATTTTTCATGCGCGATGCTGGTGGTTAGGCTTTCACGTCTTCTTAGAGTAAAACTGACCCAGAATGCCCAAGCGCAAGGTTTAAGAGCCAAATAACGTGCAGTAGACGATAGCCTATCGGATGAAAGCCCTTATGCTGATTGACTGAATTTTTACTGCTTTTGAATCATCTGCAAAAAAGTCCAAAGAATTTTGAAACACGAGTATTTTTTACAAGGGTCCCCTGAAAGAAAAAATGAAAAATTATATATAGCGCATCTGATAGATCGTTTGATTAGATTTTAGAACACTTTTGAACTAATAAGCCCAGCCCAACGCCTGTTTATTTACATACAACATATTATTCAGTATAATTCGAATGAAGTTACTTTTTTAAGATTTTTGCAGTGCGTAGATCTCGCTGTGAAAAGCTCAAAAACATCATTATTTTTACTTATCCACAAAGTCGTTGAAATATTCGACTTCAAAATTTTTGTCCCTCCCAAATTCAGAAAGCCAGCTACGCCCCTGATTTTGGGAGGCTTCAGCAGCTATTCTGGGGTCCAAGCCCCCTAGGAACATGCATGGTCAGCTCAGCAGTGCTGCATTGTTACACTTTGAAATTTGCAATATTTTGTATAACCAGTTGTATGTACCAACATGTAAGTTGTAGGTATAGGTATCAACTTCTTACTTCCTAACGCGCACGATACTGTTCGTCAAATAATTTCAACTAGTCTTTCAAAAATTGCCCTTTAAATCTACGTGGAATTGGTTTTAGCAAAAAATGGCCTACCAGTTTCTTTGATTTTATTCCCTGATCATTTTCATAAAAATTTTCTCGCAAAGTGATTAACAAACGCACTGTATGCGCCGGGAAAATACTGCCACTCGCACATTTAATTTGTCTACATACCTACTACATATGTAGGTATTAGAAAATGTCGGTGCCACCTACATTTAAAGTTGGGGTGCTGTCACGTTTTCTATCGCTCATCTACATACAATATTGATTAATACATTTTACCTTAATTATTATTTATGATAAATTAATTTTTCTACTTACATAATACTTAACGCAGGCTTTATTTTTCATCGCTTCATTATGCCTAAATGCGTATTCTCATTGATACCTTTTAGTAGCATACTTTTTGTATGGCACGCTGAACATTTTCTTGTTTTCGCAACACAAGACTTTTATGATGAAGTCGCAAAGGGAGGCAAAAGTGGCGAGGCAGCCATTCATATGAAAATGAGTTCGAGCGGTATAAATTATGTGACTGATATAGCATCGAATGTTATAAATGAGGTGGCACCTAAATTGAGATTGCCAGACTTTGAGATTACTCTACTGGCATCATCTCTAAAGTTTGCTGATGTCAGAATTAGTGAATTCAAGCCACCGGAATCGTAAGTGCATCATATTTTTTTGCCGGGAATGTGCTTTCTTGAAATTATACTTTTATTTATCTTCATTTCTTTTGCTTACCACTTTGCCGAATATCTACGGCCTATTTCGGACCAATAGTTTCCTGTAATTGCTTTTAATAAATCCCGATTATCATCAGATGTCAGCTAACTCTCAGTAAAAGGTCTCAAGGAAACTACAAAGTTACTATAAAACAATCTTTCGTCGAATCTTTCTACAAAGAAGCTTAGCCGTTTTTCTCTATAAAATCACCGATTGTAGATGAACAAGCAATGAAGACGCGAATCAGAATTTCGATGAATTATTATTTCGCTGGGTTATGAGGACAGATATATTATTCAGTTTTTTGTGCCCACCCTGTATATACAGTGGAATCAATAAAAAATAAAGAAAAATAAACATGCACCCTATTTCATTTTGTTTGAGAAGTTTTTCAAAAAGGTTAAAACGTCTACAAAAGTGCTTTAAACTAATACAACGGGAACGATATTCTACTGTTTCCAGCGGCAAAACTGTGTGAGATTTATAAGTCGATTTCGTAGCCTAATTTATGTGGATTAAATCCAGTAAAAAAGCTCCCGAATAAATGAAAAAATATGTATATACGTAAACAAATATCGGAGAATACTCATGTGAAGTGTTAACTGAATCTGTAGAATTTTACTTATTTGCAAAATCATAGGTAGCGCGATAGCACTACCTATAATATACTTGGCCACCTTTTTTCTATGTTTATCACAGCGAGTGCGAATTTTGTGTTCTCCCCTCACAGCAACAACAGTACACACCTGGAAGGTGTGGTTTTTTTAAAATGATAGATAATTAAAAACTCGATGTACCATTTTTTTGGTTTACACTTAATACCGAGTGAGCAATGAGTGTGTAAAGTGTAAACCGAAAAATCAAATTATTTGCGGAGGGCCAATTTTTTAAAAATGTTGCCCCCTAGCTGTAGATTACGAATCCGACCTTAAAATTTCTTTACACTCAATGGTTGTTGCACAAAAATGTAAAGTATACGAGTTTTTTACTCTTTGCGTGTTTTCAGCTTATCTAACTCAATTTTGGTTTCTGTGCAGTCCAATTACTTTTATAATGTGGAGGGTTACAATATCTCGAGGACCAATTTTTTTTCTCTTTTTACGCAATATTTCTTGATCTGTGATCGTTTTAGTGTAAAGGGTTCGAGACGAAAAACGAAATTTCTTCAGCTACTCCACTAAGTAGGCGGAACATGCTAATTATGCTTAAAATGTGCCCTGACCTTAGCGTTACAGATCCTAGTTTATTTTGTTTCTATAAACCCAAATTTGCTGTTTAGCACAAGTGTAAAGTGTACAATGAAAAGCACTTTTCAGCCCAGAGCATTGAGTATCAAACAATTTGCGGGGGCCAATTTCATTTTTAAAAATATTGCCCCCGATTTGTAGATTACGATAATGACATTAAAATTTCTTTACATTTAATGGTTGTTGCGCAAAAGTGCATTGTATACGGCTTTTTTACTCTTGGCGTGTCCTAAAGCTTACCTATCTCAATTTTGGTTTCTGTGCAGTCCAACTGGTTTTATAATGTAGAGGGTTACAATATCTCAAGATGTGAAATATTTTTTCTCTCTTAACGCAATATTTCTCGATCTGTGATCGTTTTAGTGTAAAGAGTTCGAGACGAAAAACGAAATTTCTTCAGCTACTCCACTAAGTAGGCGGAACATGCTAATTATGCTTAAAATGTGCCCTGACCTTAGCGTTACAGATCCTAGTTTATTTTGTTTCTATAAACCCAAATATTGCGTGTATTAGCACAAGTGTAAAGTGTACAATGAGAAGCACTTTTCAGCCCAGAGCATTGAGTATCAAACAATTTGCGGGGGCCAATTTCATTTTTAAAAATGTTGCACCGGAGTTGTAGATTACGAATGTGACATTAAAATTTCTTTACACTCAATGGTTGTTGCGTAAAAGTGTAAAGTATACGGGTTTTTTACTCTTGGCGTGTCCTAAAGCTTACCTATCTCAATTTTGGTTTCTGTGCAGTCCAACTGGTTTTATAATGTAGAGGGTTACAATATCTCAAGATGTGAAATATTTTTCTCTCTTAACGCAATATTTTTCGATCTGTGATCGTTTTAGTGTAAAGAGTTCGAGACGAAAAACGAAATTTCTTCAGCTAATCCGCTAAGTAGGCGGAACATGCTAATTATGCTTAAAATGTGCCATGACCTTAGCGTTACAGATCTTAGTTTATTTTGTTTCTATACACCCAATATTGCGTTATTAGCACAAGTGTAAAGTTTACACTGAGAAGCACTTTTCCGCCAAAAGCATTGGGTATCAAACCATTTGCGGAGGGCTAATTATTTTTAAAAATGTTGCCTCTGAGTTGTAGATTACGAATCTGAACTTAAAATTTCTTTACACTCAATGGTTCTTGCACAAAAGTGTAAAGTATACGGGTTGTTTACTGTTAGCGTGTCCTGAAGCTTATCTAACTCAATTTTGGTTTCTGTGCAGTCCAATTGGTTTTATAATGCAGAGGGCTACAATATCTCTTAAGGTAAAATTTTTTATCTTTTAATGCAATATTTCTTGATCCGTTATCATTTTAGTGTAAAGGGTTCGAGATGAAAAAAGAAATTTCTTCAGCTAGTTGCAACCCCCAAAATTTCGGCGCTGCCCACCTATGGATATATGGCCTAAAATATTAAATAAAAGAAGGGAACTAGCAAAGAAAAATGTTTCGATGGAACAAAAAAGGTAAATATACTTGAATTTCTTCATTGTTAAGGATGTAAAAGGATGGGACTAGGGAAAATTTCCCTGTATGCGCAGAAGCCATAGGAATGTGCTAAACAGTTAGACTTCTCCTAAACCCCGCAAAAATCAAAGTATATTCTGCGGCCTATGCGCGTTTCTGCAGATTTTCCGTAGTAATTTCGATTACGATGGCGAGTATTTTGATTACTTTATTTTGGAAGATTTAAAGAAATTTTTGTGGTTTTTCATGCAAGCTATTGAGTTGGTCATGTAGGTGTAAAGTTTACACTATTATCTTTTACGCCAGAGCATTGTGGAAGGTCAAGATTTCATTAAATAAATATTACATTGATTATTCAATAGTAATGGAAGTGTCTTCAATGCTCTTTTGCGAAACACTTGAGAACGTTTTGTGACTACACCCTCATTTTTCACAGGCTGCAGAATATACTTCGATTTTTGCGTTGCTCAGGGAAGTATAACTGTTTAGCACATTCCTATGGCTTCTGCGCATATAGGAAAATTTTCCTGAGTCCCCTCCTGTTACATCCTTAACAATGAAGAAATTCAAGTATATTTACCTTTTTTGTTCCATCGGAGCATTTTTCTGTGCTAGTAGAATACGAAGCATGTACCTGCCTACATCATTACTTTATTAAAATTGCAGATACTCGTTGATTCTTAACGCACCAAATGGATTAACATGGAGATCACAAAACATGGACGTTCAAATAAGTGGTGACGCTTCTAGTACATTTCTGACCCTAATTGAACGCGGCGATTTCCGGATTGACATGAATGATGTCAACTTTTTGTAATTTTATAGATGCAGGATGTATAAAATCAGATAAGGCCAAAAGTTTTGAAATGCACGGAATAGTCCTTCTTATTCAGTTATGTATTTTCCTACTTATTTACATATGTACATTTGCGTATGACTTTTTAAAATTTTTGTCATCCTCAAATAGTTTCTTTCATGTTAAAAGATTCTGGAAAAATTTCACCATAATTTCCAAATGCTGATTTTATCTTCCCGACGAGAAAAGTCAGTTGGTAACTAATCTGTGCATGACTGGATTTGACTCGAACATCCCAGTGTGCTACGTGGAGTCTCAGGTTGTACGGTCATTTACAAGATACATTATTTTTATGTATCGAGTCCCGTGGTACGCAAGCAGTGCAGGATTTTCTGATGTGGCTAAACCGCAAATTTTCCCAATATAATATTGTCGAAAACTGTTCAAAAAAATCCGTCCATTATGCTCAAAGTAATGGTATTTGCCGTCTTTTAATATACAGAATCCTTTATGATTCATATAAAATTAGAAATTTTTGAAAGTTTTTTTTTAAAACGTCCATTATTAGTGCGAAAATCGGCACAAAGCGCCGAAAACTACTAAAAAATCCTTCTTGTTTACTTAAAGTGCTCTTCTGACGGAAAAATACGTTTTAAGAGCGCCGAAAAATCAGTAAATGTCATCAATGAGTGTTATCCTCGTCGGAAAAATTTTTAAAATCGTGATAAAAAATGGCTGAAATCATAAAAAATACATATTATTCTCTATTGCGACCAACTATTTTTCGACGACAGGGGAGGGGCGGCCGCTCCCCGCCCAATAAATTCAACCTTGTAAGCAACTTACATTATACAATATGATAAACTTTAGGTATGTATATCTTGAGATGCATTTTATTCATAACGACTCTTTGTTTCGTCTGCGATCACTAAAACTCATTTTATCTGGCACGAAGACCATTTCGTTAGAGTACTGATTACATTCGCACCAATTATGCAAACTATTGTGCGTACGACCTAGATCATCTTCTAAAATAAAAAAGAAAGAATCTTCTGCTAAGAAAATTACTGATTCTTAAAGTGAATTAAAGAAATCGCCATGACAAGATTGCAGCACATTTTAAGCCGGCCAAAATTTCGGCGCTGTGCGCCAATCTATAAAACGTTTAAAAAAGTAAACATAAGCGATTTCTCAGTATTGTTGATTGAAAAAAAATTAATCCAAGATATTATTTAATTACGTATGCATTCAAGACTTCCCCTAATTAAATGACATATTAAAAGGACTTCGAAAAGGATGCTCATGAGTATACGACAAAAAAGGGCCAATAAATAAAGCAGCACGTAATTGTACAAGTTTGCAAAAAAATCAAATTCGAAAATCCTTATTATGTAAAAAAGTAATTAACATCATCTTTATGGTGGGTCTTGCGAGACAGTGGGACTAGTGGGACAGTCGCAAAATGGTGGGTTAAGTAAGATACCTCATTATGCACATGGTGAGCCTAGTGGAATTCCGATAGGTCGTGTGGGGCAAAGGGCCTAGTGGGTCACAATCGATCTGTCGCAGATTTTATGCATTTTTCTCAAAAAATCTAACTTTATGCATTTTTAGCCTTAATTTTGCCTTATTTGTTCATGGAGACAGTTTATTATTAGAGGGGCGCTTGGGTCTGACCCCGGAAGCCATATTCACCGTAAAGCAATTTCATTCGCAACTTTTCCGATCTTAATGAATAGAGCTTTATGAGAAACGTTTAAAAATGGATTTTGCCCATATTTTTAATTTTCCATATTTAAAAAAGTAGATATTAAAATTTCTTCAACTACTACATGTACGTTAGCATAATCAGATGTTTTCTTTCGCTTAAATTGAATAGATTGGTTCCGTAATTTTTCTGGGCTCTGCGTCAAGCCCTATTTCGGCGCTAAGCGCAGCCCGTCTGACCCCAGATCTGTGCCGTTGATTGTTGTTTGTTTTTTTGACGAAAAACTGCATTGAGGTGCGAAGCATCTTTGATGACAGAAGTAATATCAAAACATTAAAGGGCCTAACATTATAAAAATCACACTAATTCACCTTTTGTACTTCATACTGTCAGCAAAAATGCAAATTTACAGCGGCAGTTTTAAGTCTTTAGCTCGCGATGTACACAAGTCCCTAACATGAAGAAAATCAGAACAATTGAAAGTTTTTGATTGTGGTATGATGTATCACATATTTTAGCATACTAGCAAAGAAAATGCTCCGATGGAACAAAAAAGAATTGTGGATTATTGAGGATGTATAAAGGAGGGGACTAGGAAAAATCTACCTAAAGTCGCAAAATCTGCTAATAAATCACACTTTCTCTAAGCAACGCAAAAAATCGAAGTATATTCTGCAGCCTCTAAAAAGTGTCTTTTTTAAATAATGTTCAAAGTTTCAGATAAGAGTGTATAAACGAAATCTGTAATGTTTATTTTTTAAATTAATGGCAAGTAGCAACGCTGACTAGCTTCGTATCCTGATCGATAGAAAATTAAGTGGTATTGTATTTAAAGTTGTTTTATTTTGTTCTGAGCATTAAAGCAAGCAAAGCAGGGGCCGATTGATTAGTGCACAAAATCCTTAAGGGCATGCTAGTGTACCTACATCTAGTCTGTTTCAAGTCAACTTAAGTGTTTCCTACTGTTTTAAACCATTCATTCAATTGGCTTAGAAAGACAGTTAGTTTACTCAACATCATTTCCCATAGCTACTGCGTAGCTAATGTGCTGCTTTTTCAATCATTTTATGGTTAAATATTTATTTTAATCTGTTGGCCGCAGAATATACTTCGATTTTTTGCGTTGCTTAGAGAAAGTGTGATTTATTAGCAGATTTTGCGACTTTAGGTAGATTTTTCCTAGTCCCCTCCTTTTACATCCTTAATAATCCACAATTCCAAGTATATTCATCTTTTTTGTTCCATCGGAGCATTTTTCTTTGCTAGTACCCCGCTTTTAATTAGTATGATTTGAGTACATCAGTCAGTAAACACATACAGTAACATGCCATTATAATGACAGCAGTCCAAGAACACGGAAAGCAATACTGTTCTTAACATCAGCATTATCCTTCTCAAACAAGACAACCTTACATTATTTTAACAGATCAAAGTTTTTCAGCATTAACTTTACGCAAATATCAAGTGTAAGGAACACTAACGCTCAGATTTGGAAGTAAAATAAATTTGTAGTATAAACTACATTTTAACAACAAATGATTAGTGCAAATTTTACATAACTACTAGGTTGTAGAGAAAACTAATAGTCAGATTCTCAATTCTGATTTTACGTAGAACATTTTGAAAAAATTAAGCTTCCGCAAGGCTCTAGAACAAGAGTTGAGTTAATAGGCAGTGTAAACTTTACACAACCACAGAGTTTAAAGAAAATTTCAGTCGGATTCGTTATTCTGATATTACGATCAACATTTATGAAAAAATTAAGTCTCCACAATGGCTCAAGGACAAATAAATATCAGATGTGTTAACGTAGACTCAAGCTACGTTCACTTCACTTACTTAACCCGAATCTCAAGCTTACGCGCTCACACGGGGGTTCTCGCCCTTTTTAGGAGGTCGATCACAAGCCGGCGATTCGGGGGTAAGCGGCCCGGCCTATTCAAGGTAGCCCGTCCCTCTACGCACGCATCTAGTGAAACTTACTCACTTAACCCCTTTGAGATTAAGTACCTAATTAAAGTAAGTTCCCCGGAAACCTAATTCAGACTGCATAGAATGTAAAACTGAGTTAGATATGCTCTTGCACATGAAAACAGTAAAAAACCGTCTAATTTACACTCCTGTGCAACAACCAAAGAGTGTAAAGAAATTTTAAGACCAGATTCGTAACCTACTAATTAGGGAAAACATTTTTAAAAAAATCCTTATCCACGACGCTATGTTCGGAAAAAATGTTTTCAGTGTAAAGTTTACACTTGCACTAATAACGCAATATTGATTGTAAAAAAACAAAATAAATTTTGACGTGTAGCGCTTAAGACGAGGCACATTTTAAGGGTAGTTACCACGTTTTGTCTACCAAGTGGAGAATATGGCAGGGAAAAATTTTTTGTCTTAGACTCTTTACAATAAACCGCCTCTAAATTCGAGAATATTACTTTTGAAAAAAAATTAAAAAAAGTCTCCCCTAGATTTTTCAACCGTCTACATTTTGAAACCAATCAGACTGCATAGAATGTAAAACTGAGTTAGATTTGCTTGGCCACATGAAAACTGTAAAAAACCGTCTAATTTACACTCCTGTGCAACAACCAATGAGTGTAAAGAAATTTTAAGACCAGATTCGTAACCTACTAATTAGGGAAAACATTTTTAAAAAAAAATTGGCCCTCCGCAAATTATTTGAATTTTTAGTGTAAACTTTACTCACTCACGACGCGCTCGGTATTGAGTTTAAACAAGAAAAAAATGGGGGCACTAAGTTTTTTTATTATCTACCTTTTAAAAAAAACCGCACCTCTCAGATGTGTGCCGTTATAGCTGTGAGGGGGGACACAAATTTCGCACTCGCTGTGAAAAACATATAAGAAAAAAGGATCGCCAAGTATATTATAGGTAGCGCTATCGCGCTACCTATGATGAGGTATAATTGGTTTATCACGTGACATGATAACGATGCTTTGGTGATGGTTCGCGAGTAGAAAATTTTGAAGAGGAGCTAAGTCAAGAACTAAATCAAACATAAAGACAAAGAAGCGCGGATAAAATTGAGATTTCGCCCCTAATGGGCCTAAAGGCATACATAAGCCATGGGTTATGAGCTTTTGTGCTTTTTTAAAAATGATTTGTTCTTGACCACTGTAGATCAACGGAGCTGAAAAATTTATGTCTCTTACATTGGTCGATAGATGACCCCAAACTAGCTGTGCATTTGCAGCTATGATAAATGCCAAATCCATAAACTGCCATTGGGCCTCAGGAATTTTCGGTTTCTCGGAAAAAACAAAAAATATGATTATTTTAAGCGAGTTAACGATTTCCGAATCATCTTTGATTTTTTCCTACTATTTGATTTTTTAGATTTTTACAAAATTTATTTTGTGTACAAAGGTCGACAAAATTTAACACTATGTATTCTATTCATCATTTTATTTCTTAGATCTTTAATACCTTCTGTGTCCATAGTCTGGAAATTCAACTCCGAATCACGCTTAAAGAATAATACTAAACGGCTGACCGTAAAAATTATGTTGATATGCGTGTGTATAAGGTTTAACGTTTTTATTGATAATTAGCTTTTAGCCGACAGATTACGCTTATTTATCAGAAGAGTGCAATAATTGCAATCTGTCGGCTTATTGTCGATGATCTTTTTCAAAGGATATGCCCAAACTGCGATCCAGACTATGATAAGTTCGCAAATTCGAACATTTGTAAATTAATTAGTTTCCTGATTCACTGCGGCCACTCTTGAGTTTCTATCTAATTTGTGCATTATCGTTTTACCAAAACTTTCGTTAGAAGCCGAAAAGCTTAAAAGCAGATGTTAAAATAAGCTTAAATCAGAGCTTAATCCTTTTTGGGTATGTAGGTACTACGTTTTTTCGAAATCCAGGTAAAAAATACATTATGTTGTATGTAATGGTGTTTGAAATTCAGATTGAAACTGCGCATGGGTGAATTAAATGGTTATCCACAATTGTATGACGTTCAGTGCGAATTGAGCATAGCAAAGTTAGACTTCAATCTGTACGATCTGGAAAACCAATACCTTCAGCGATTGTTCAGATCGCACTGGAAACTGCTGACCAACTTAATCAAGCCTCAGATCGGTTATCAACTCTGTTTCGTTTTCAAAAGCTTTCTGATACAACAGGTAAAGCCATCAGATTCAAAACTGTCAATAATATTTACGCAGTAAGATGATTTTATTTTCTACCGACAATTGAACTTTTATGTGAACCTAAAATTCCGAATAATATAAATAGATAATAAATAAATAAGTAGAGTGACACTTTTGAATTATTCTTAAGTTTGCAATCGACACTTGTTTGTTGCATAGTTTCGGCAAAAATTCGAATACCACTTACTTCATATATATGTATATTACAATACGTACACTTCTGTTAATAATACTTTATGATTTATTATTTGAATATGAGATCGACAAAAATGAATTAGACTGGTACACAATGGGTATGGGGGTTTGGATCCTCATAAATGAAAATAAAAATATGCCTATCAGAGTTCCCAGAATTAATTTTTTCGACATTTTTTAAAACAATTTTTATGATTCTCGTCCCATCATACCAGACCTCTCAGAACTTGTTTGCTGCCTACAAGAAAAATGTGGTTAATGCTAATCATTGGAGCTTGGTACGGGTAAGGAGGGTGGACCACATCATATGAAACAGTACCTTACTGTTAAAATTATTTGAATGGTTTGGACATGACTGCTTTTTTGTCGTCTAACAGTGCCTGCAAAATTCTGTTTTAAATCATGTAAAACACAAGAAATTTGCTTTTTTTCTGCTTTACGGAAAAAATATTTGCAGAAAAAAGTTAGCATTGCAGGTAGGCACCAGGTTTCAGAATAGTTTCAAAGGGCATTTAGTTGATTTTATGAAAAATCTCTACATCTTCCTTTTCACGAATATTTAACGACCTATTAAAACGTGGAGCATTTAAGAGCACTGCTGACTTATATTTAATTATAATCCAGAGAATGAGAATATAGTGCAAGCAAATGCTAAAATTATCCTGTGCCACTCCGCAGACACCTACAAATCTAGTAAACTTTCTTTTACTTAGGTGCATTTTTGACTATGCTTATTTTTGATTTTGATTTTTTTCGAGCTTATTTTTTTAATTTTAATCTTCAAACAAATAATTCTTAAAAAATAAAATTCCATATATCGATTGACGGACCATATATGTATATTTAAGGTGAATACGGAGATCAGAGCATATGATCTTAAAACCCCATTGCTCAAAGGAAGTTTGCCGTTCAAAATAAATGACAGACGACTAATAGACGGTCTGATAGTATTGAAATCTTCTCCTAATCAAACTCCAAACGCCAGAAAATCAATATATACATCAAAGGCGTTTGAGGAAATCGTCGAGAGCTTCAAAAGACTATATCTAGACTTCAGCCTGACAAAGGAACCTACATTTTCACGCAATACTGCTGATTTTGATATTAATGTAAGCAAAGTCTGTTTCACATAAGTTCGGGCACGAACTTTTAAAATATTCACCGACAAGGAGCTGACAGTTTGCGCTAAATGCATTGAATTAATCGCATGATTATTGTACGCTGTCGGCTTACTGTCTTTGAAAATTCTTAAAATCTCTGTTCAATCCTAAGTAAAACAGACTGTGCGCACGGATAAATATAGCATTCTAGTACTTTCTACTTTAGAAATTGCCAAATGATATGAGTACTATTTCTTAATAAGACTCGGTTTCAGCATGTAATCCCGCCATAAAAGCACATTGAAACGATATCCTGGGAACTTTAGCTGAAGATCAAAAATAATGATCAGTTCAAATTCAGCGCTGAACCAGTATTTGTCAGATCTATAACAGATTTCAAAGCTTTTGCGAAGCACAATATGCCTCGAGCCATATTCATTCATACTTCAGTTTTTTATATGAATAGGTGCAAGAATACGGGATCCTTAGTGCTTTGCCGACTATAGATGCACAGCATGATCTGTCTTGGGGGAGGTCAACCAGAGAATTTTTAAGCTAACATTGGCCATAAATATCGGTATAAATGCAAAACTAACGCAAAAATCATTTTCGTCCGCAGTTTCTGGTCTATTTCGTTCTTTTGCAGGAAACAAGTTTTGATTTTCATCCATTTCGGTTTGCATTTTGAGTCGTTTTCACAGGAACATTCTAATTTTTCCATTTTCAGTGGTATCTAGACCACACATGGGCAGAAACTAAATTCTGAGGGGTCTCACGGATCAAATTTGCGAAAAAGCACCGAAAATTCAATTCTGAGTGGAAGTCTTTCAGATTTTTGGAGTGAGGGGTAAACCCCTTGATCCCTACGCCCATGCATTGTCTAGAACCTAACTCCCATGTGCATGTATGATCCTGCTGACTCTAGGAGAGAAATGAGCGCTTATGCGGAGAAAAAAATCAATATTATATGGTTTTAAACTCGATAACTGAGGTTATTTTAAAACTGGAGACAATGACCAACTGCTGATATATTTGCAGCATTGATTAAAAAGTTAGAGACGATGGACTTGCTCTACATACAAAGAAGACATAACCTCGGACTCACCAAGTAATGCAGCAAACGACGTTAAGCTAAATTAAATTAATCGTTGACCGGATTGCACTCTTTGGATCAATGCCAAATTATGTTTGAATTAAGTTTTGTTTTGGAAAATACTCGAGCTACGCTCGACTGAGATCATTTTTAATAATGCCCTTGGTCTGTTCAAAGAATCAAAATCAGATGCACATTTGATTTTTTAGTCGAAGATATGCAAAGATTTTGTCTACAACTTTTATACTACCTGGACTATATCGCGTTTTAAGATGATCACAGCCTTAGTAAAGCAATGATAGAATATTGTTTACCCTGCATTTAATCGTTCATTACTGGCGCTAATCTGATTATATGCTCTGTGTTCAGGGCGAAGTTTCCTGGTTGGGCAACAGTGGTACACCATTTTTCGCTCATCCGCTCAATATCAAAGACACGCGGATGTGGAGAGTGTTGGAAAGGAGTTTTTACGTTACTTTATCGGATTATACCTTTAATTCAATGTTTTATCATGCCTATAAAAAGGGCAAACTCGAATTTAATATAAACAAAATAGAAACGCCGGAGTTCGCTAAAATCTTAAGCCTTGATGATTGTACAAAGGTGGGAAACGAAATTTGTCTCGGCAATTTCGCACCGGAAATCGGACAAACTTATCCAAATCATGACGTAAACTTGAAGGTATGAATTGAGGTAAAGCTGTGGAATGCATTAGAATCTGGCGAGAGCTTTCTACGTGAACTTTCTATGAACAAATTCTCAAACAAATTGGAGATCTTTATTCGTACGACAGATAGATTGAAAAAGAATGCTCGTTCGCTAAATTTCTGTGGCGAATTTTTCTGCACCTAAAATTGTTTTCTCTTCGAAATGTGTCTTAACGTATGCAACTGGGTCCTGCCTGATCTGACACTTAGAGCCTGAAAATTTGGATAGTGAAGCGAAAATCGGCGGTAATTCAAAAGCAACGTAGGATAGAGATTAAACTGAGGCTTCATTGAGAAGATGTAGGCATAACCTTTGCCCTATCATTCTCTTGATTTAAGTGTTACTGTAAATGTTAAAGCGAAAACTGATAAAGGACGTTAACTCAATAAAAATTTCCTGAACAATTTCAAGCATATTGTGAGTTAGTTGTTCCAGATCCTTTCGTTTTAGTATTAATAAATTCCAAGCGACTTCAATCGTCAATGGTGAACGTACTGGACCCAGAATATATGTACATACATTTTGTTTATAATTCTAAATAAAACGCTTTATTGCCATTCTTATCCATTTTTTGTTCGTTTTGCAGGGTAGTGCAGAGATTGTGCATATCCGATAGTACTTTAAATAAGTTTTCAATAGTTTGTACTGAGCATATATGTATAGCACAGAATAATGCTCCTATGGAACAAAAAAGATGGATATACTTGGAATTATGGATTGTTAAGGATGTAAAAGGAGGGAGACTAGGAAAAAGCTACCTAAAGTCGCAAAATCTGATAAAAATCACACTTTCTCTAAGCACGCAAAAAATCGAAGTATATTCTGCGGCCTCTAAAAGTGTCTTCTTTAAATAATTTTCAAAGTTTCAGATAAGAGTGTATAAACGAAATCTATAATGTTTACTTTTTTAATTGCTGGCAAGTAGCAACGCCGACTAGCTTCGTATCCTGATTGATAGAAAATAAGTGGTATTGTATTTAAAGTTGTTTTATTTTGTTATGAGCATTATAGCAAGCAAAGCAGGGGCCGATTGATTAGTGCACACAATTAATCGTTACGGGCATGCTAGTGTACCTACATTTAGTCCTGTTTCAAGTCAACTCACGCGTTTCCTACTGTTTTAAACCAACAATTTCTTCAATTGTTTTGGATGCATCGATGTTTGCTATTTCATTCAATTGGCTTAGAAAGACTGTTACTCAATATCATTTCCCATAGCTACTGCATAGCTAACGTGCTGCTTTTTCAATCATTTTTATGGTTAAATATTTATTTTAATGTGTTGGCCGCAGAATATACTTCGATTTTTTGCGTTGCTTAGAAGAAGTGTGATTTTTATCAGATTTTGCGACTTTAGGTAACTTTTTCCTAGTCCCCTCCTTTTACATCCTTAACAATCCACAATTCCAAGTATATTCATCTTTTTTGTTCCATCGGAGCATTTTTCTTTGCTAGTACCCTACTTTTCAATTAGCATGATTTGAGTACTTCAGTCAGTAAACACATACAGCAACATGCCACAATAATGACAGCAGTCCAAGAACGCGGAAAACAATATTGTTCTTACATCAGCATTATCCTTTTTAAACAAGACAACCTTACAATATTTAAACAGATCAAAGTTTTTCAGCATAAACTTTACGCAAATATCAAGTGTAAGGAACACTAACGCTCAGATTTGGAAGTAAAATAAATTTGTAGTATAAAGTACATATTAACAACAAATGAATAGTGCAAACTTTACACAACGACTAGGTGTAGAGAAAACTAACAGTCAGATTCCCAATTCTGATTTTACGTAGAACATTTTGAAAAAAATTAAGCTTCCGCAAGGCTCTAGAACTAAAGTTAATATGCAGTGTAAACTTTACACAACCACAGACTGTAAAGAAAATTTTGGTCGGATTCGTAATTCTGATATTACTCTGATATTACGATCAACATTTATTAAAAAATTAAGTCTCCACAATGGCCCGAGGACAAATAAATATCAGATGTAAGCCACTTTACACCACTGTTGAGTGCAAACAAACTGACGTATCACATTTGGTTTCTGGTTCATTTTTAGACTTGAGATTATGTCCAGACTCATAATCCAGAACTTGGCAGAAAAAAACAAGACAGAAACACGTTTAACTCCCCCATTTTTTGACTTTACACCTCCCGAAAAAGCTAAATATTGATGTAAACAAACGCAATTTTCTGTGACGCGTACCCCTTAGAAAGTACTTTATTTTATCCTATTCGACCTCGCCCGACTTCTGAACAGAGAAAGTGGCGAACAAAAAAATGGACAAACACATATTTTCCACTGTCCACCACATTGTAAACTTTAAAAATCTGAACCTAACGCCCCATTGAGTGTAAATAAATTCGGTTCGGGCCAGTTTGTAGCCCTTTGATTGTAGTACATTTGTATGTGCCAAACTTATGTTCCGCAAAATATTTGATATGATTTACCAATCAAAATACGAAAAAACCCTGTTTTTTCGCCCATTTTACACCTCAGATTTCGAACTTTACACCCCATAAACAACTGAATATTACGTTTTTTGAACGCGGCTTGCTTCGACGTGTAGCTCTTAGAAGTTACTTTATTTCTATTTTATTCAATTCATCCCAACTCATAACCGAAAAAGTTGGTAGAGAAATCTTGGACAAAATCTGTTTTTTTACTCATCCACCAGAGTGTAAAGTTTAAACCCCTGGTACTAACTGCGTATTGATTGTAGAAAAGTTTGCTGGTAAGCAGAAGATAGCCCTTGATCCGTAGTACATTTCTGTCAGAAAAAATTTCTTAAAACTCATAACCGGAGTTGTTGGCAGACATAAACAAGTCGAAAACTCGACCAAAATGTGTCTTTTCACCCCCAGATTTTCGCACTCTTTACACTCCCATTCGAGAACTGAGGCGAAATTTAAAAAACAAAAACTGTGTGATCTGCAGAACCTAAATAGATGAATAAGTCAAATGAAGTGCATGGTTTTGCCAAAATAATTAAAAAAATGAAAAAGCTAGTATTCAGAAGACTTGAACCCATTATTCTTTTTTAAATCCACATGCGAGAACGGATACGTCAGCCATTGCACCAACTCAACTCGCAGCCAAGATTTCAGCTTGATTATACTATATTCAAAAATATTCATCATTCTACTGAAGTTTAAGAATAGTGCATTTATGATAATAAAAAATAATTATTTATTAAAGACGAGTCAAAAACCTCTGAAATAAGAAAAATCTGATCAAACAATATGCAATACGGAGTTATCTATCGGTATTAGAAAATAGATGTATAATTCAAAGTTCACCTCTTCATACCTCAACAAACACTGGCTGTAGAAAAGTTTAAAGGTCAGATTCGTTATTCTGACCTTACAGAGAACATTTTTTAAAAAATTCATAATCCACGACGCTCTGGGCGGAAAAAATTTTTTAGTGTAAAGTTTACACCTGCACTAATAACGCAATATTGATTGTAAAGAAACAAAATAAATTTTGACGTGTAGCGCTTAGGACGAGGCACATTTTAAAGATAATTACCACGTTCTGTCTACTAAGTGGAGAATATGGCAGGAAAAAATATTTTTTGTCCCAGACTCTTTACAATAAACCGCCTCTAAATTTGAAAATATTACTTTAAAAAAATAAAAAAGGCTCCCCTAGATTTTATAACCGTCTACCTTTTGAAACCAATCAGACTGCATAGAATGTAAAACTGAGTTAGATATGCTTGTGCACATGAAAACAGTAAAAAACCGTCCAATTTACACTCCTGTGCAACAACTAATGAGTGTAAAGAAATTTTAAGACCAGATTCGTAAACTACTAATCAGGGAAAACATTTTTAGAAAAAATTGGCCCTCCGCAAATTATTTGATTTTTCGGTTTACACTTTACACACTCACGACTAGCTCGGTATTGAGTGTAAACAAAAAAAAAGGGTATCTAAGTTTTTTATTATCTACCTTTTAAAAAACCGCACCTCCCAGATGTGTGCCGTTATAGCTGTGAGGGGGGACACAAATTTCGCACTCGCTGTGATAAACATATAAGAAAAAAGGATGGCCAAGTATATTATAGGTAGCGCTATCGCGCTATCTACGATGTTTTACATGAGAATTTAAGTGCTAAAAAATCAACGTTAAAATGTTCTCTCAACATTCCTTGTTTTAGTTATTTTGATTTGCGCAAAAAATCCTTCTGACATTTTAAGACGCAAATTTATGCGGAGTGCTTTCTGGAACATGGCAGTGGAAAATTTAAAAAAAACATCATTTTATGTACCTATACATATATGTACGTACATTTCCTTCCATACTTAATGAGTTATAAATCAGAATTGTCTTCCCGAATTAATTTTTCAGCATCGAACCGACGGAAAGGTAATTTTTAATTTAAAAAAGACACGACAAGTGTATTATTTTATGACGAAATAAAAGCTAGTTTTTGATTTAAATAATAAGCATATTCTAGCTCATTCGAGTGAATGGCAGAAAACTTGTGAGCAAAAAAGACTGCTCAATTCCATCCAATTTCTCGAACATAGTGGAAGTGACCCATCCAGGTTGTGGTACAAAGGTCGATTCGCATCTGCGCTGGAAGATTACTCTCACAAGAGCTTTTATATTCTGTCAGTTGAAAATTGCTCTCACAAGAGCTTTTATATTCTGTCAATTGAAAACTTAGTACCAATTTGCGTTTAAGAAATGGAAACAGTGGACTAGTATAATTTCGAGATTTTATTGAAAATCTGTTAGGGCGGACATATCAATAATCCAGACATTTAAGGGAAGCGGTACAATATTTATTATTTAATTTTTTTTAAATTAACTGCTCTACAAAAATCAACAAAGTTTCCAATTTTTTTTCAATGAGTCTTAGTATGATGTATCAAAATCAGATTGAAGTTTTTTCTATACATCGATGAACTTTAGTACGCCTTTTGATATTCAGATCAAATTGACTCAATCACCGGCCCTCATTGTCGTCGTGGATCAACTCAAAATGATACTGAAAGGCGAAATTTTATTATCGGTCTTTGAGCTCAATGATGTTGCCATGGAAAAACCTATAGCCAGAGTTGGTCTTTCAGGCACAGCCGCCAGCAATTTAACACTAAATAATGACCAAGTACATGGTGATTTTAGCTTCAGCGAAATAAGCGCTAATCTAATTAACAGTCATATAAGCGGGTTTGATCAGTTCAAAGTCGAAGACATCATTAAGATTGGATCGATAGCTCTAGAATCTTTAATTAACGAGGAACTGCGCAAGGGCTTTCCAGTGCCCAAGATCCGTATTGGAAAGCTGATAAACCCGAAGATGAGGCTACTCAATCGACAGATTACTTTAGAAATGGACTTTGAAGTCGATCAGTCAGAAATGCAAAATTTGGTTCAACGTGTGGTTGACCGACAGCTTAATAAGTTTTCTAGTTTAGGATAGTTTGAATTTGTTTAATTACTTCATGTTCCTCACAGCTTTATTATGGCCCAAAAAGTTTGTCATTCACCGCATTTGCTGGCACGTGGCTATAGGGTAGGGGAGGGGACCAATTCCCCAAATTTTGGGACTACGAGTATTTTTTACGAGGGTGCCCCAAAAGATAAAATCGAAAATTCTTGAAGAGCATTTGAAAGGCTGCCAGAATAGATTTCAGCACTCGATGACTTCTTATTATTTGAGCTAATCATCCTAAAATCTTCTGGCGCTTAGCGTCGGTTTTCATTCTTTTTGTGAAACTTTTGTCTTCTGGGCAACTCAAGTTTGAGTAAGGCATGGTTAATACGCAAAATTTTCTGGGGCTCTGCGCAGAATCATTTATTTTCCGTAGTTTTTCTTTGCCATTTACTAATGGAGTACAAAACAGGTTAAACACAGCGTCAAGCCTTAATTGTGAAGCCATTTTATGCAATTTATTTTTTGAATATGATTGAAATCAAGTTCAATTTCTTTGAAATTTTTAATCTTTTCTGCAACATGTAGAGCTCCTGAGAAACGATCAAAAACACATTATTTTTGCCTATCTACTAAAGTCTGTTTCACATAACTGCGAACAATCTTTACTGTCAGTAATCCGAGAGGTTCGATATACTTATATATCAGATCAAATCGTAATCTGTCAGCTTATTGTCGGTTGAGATATCCGATTACAAAATTTTAGTTCATGGCCATCTAACTTGCCTGCTTATTTAGAGCCTATCTGTATTATCAATTTCAATGCTGTCGATAAATGTACAACTCAACACAAATAATTTTCAACCCAAAAATAAAGTATAATAAAGTTTAATTATAGGAATCTAAAGGAACGATTTTTTTACGTAAAGCCCGTTTAATATTTTTCCATCTTACTTAAGCCACATCTTTATTTCGCGATTTATTCTCTAAAAAACCATCAAAACGGCGGACATTTTTTGTTTAAACTGGTCAGACGAGTAGTGACGCATTACCTACTAATGTGAATTTTACCGTCATTGCGTAACTTTTTTCTTTCTGACAAGATTTTAACATTCGAAAA
This sequence comes from Mermis nigrescens, assembly GCA_036768485.1. Taxonomy (NCBI): domain Eukaryota; kingdom Metazoa; phylum Nematoda; class Enoplea; order Mermithida; family Mermithidae; genus Mermis; species Mermis nigrescens. The sequence continues at coordinate 5,121,312 of JAVLUZ010000143.1, forward strand.
TATGCAAGTACTTTCGTGCTTTTGTTAATTCGAGTTACAGCTTTTCTTTGCAATAAAACTCCTCTTGCATAGCACTGCTTGCTAATTATAATACAATTACGATAGTGCTAGCCATAGATGCACAGCCGTGACCGATCTGGAGGGGTCAACCAGTCGGGGGAGGGAGGTCAAAAATTAAGCATTTATCTCCAAAAGGGGTATAAACGCTAAAAACTAGGTTATTACACAGTTTCTGATCAATATGAAGCACTTTTGGAGAAAATTTTCGATTTTCATCGATTTCAGCCTTCATTTTGCCACATTTATTTCTTAAAATGCCGCCCCCAGCGTATGTGTCTGTGCTAACGCGCGAGACCAAAAATCAGGTTAATCTAAGCCATTCTTAAGTTTTATCAGGTTTTTTGGTCTTTTTATAGCGTCAATGTTAACGAAGTTCGAGCAAAACAATCTTGCCCGACAATCTCACAATAAAAGTTTTGTAAAAAACAGACTACGCCTACAATTCAGGTGCTGTGTGTTGACTTTGTATATGGTTCATCCGCCAGCAAGTGACCCGAGACATCATTGTTAGCAGGAATTCTCACATTAGCTGCTAGCGTTCACAAGTCATTAGAAAGCATAACTTTCAATCTAATGCATCCTATTATTATTGCCTGAATAGTTTTCACATCTGTCAGAAGAAACAATCTAAAATGCTTGTTTGAATAGAAGAGAGAATTTATTCAGCGCGTTACGATCCACTTAGCAAATGATCAGCCAAAACAACGAAAATAAAACAAAAAATATTTTCCACGCGTAAATTCACAATAACGACTTGAAGCTACTGCGTTTCGTCATTTGGATCGCAGCTCATCTTCACAGACGATATCTCTTCCCTAAAACGAATGAACAGATATAAACCTTCAAATATAAAGGCTTAAAATATAAATTAAAATAGTATAACTTAATACAAATTTATTCATATTTATACAAATGTAAACGATATAAATATAAATAATGCAAATATAAATCTTCAAATTTAAATATCAACCTTTTTGATATGTAAAATATATAGTTTAAACAAGAGCAATTTGTATAATGCACCATACGCACGCACACCGCAGAAAGTTATAACGACCTAGCTAGCTGCTTTAAAATTTCAATCGTTCACAAATCACATTTTAAGACAAAAAACTGAGGTCGAGGTAGACAAGCAAATTATTGAACTTATCATTATTTTCGACGAGTTCTTGACATAAACAAGCAATTTAGATAAACTACTAAAAGATCAAATCTGAATATGCCCGCAAATTTTGGACTTGAAAATTCTAGAATTTGCAGATCCACCCATGGCCTATGCTTTCAAAATCATATCTACCAGCGTAGAGTTTTTAAGAGGTATACATGTAAGCTATGACGTTATCTTCTTACCGGACTCATGTAGCCGCTTGTACAATTACTGAGAGCCACAAAGATCTTTACGAAGCTTCGCGCAATATACATATTTTTTGACTGTTTTGTTCTATTTAATCGATTTTTCATATAAGTTTTCAATGATTTGTTTTTATGCTGTAGAAAGATAGAACATCGTCGGAAACAACTAAGAACGATGTTTTTCACGCGTATCCATTGCTTTTGAACTCAAAAAGGCACTTTAAAATTTCACCCTCGCAGAATTCCTATGCTGTGCATGTCTGCTTATGACAATTGCCATAACGATATGACTAATGCAAAAAGCTGATGCTAGCTTCAAATACTGACGAATAAAAATGATAATAAAAAAAGCATTCATATATGCATTATGCAAAGTAACACTTGTATACGTACGAGTACATAACTCTTAAATTAATGAAAATAGTTTACATTTGCCATACAGGCATGTCTAAGAAACTACTTTTCACTTTTTTCTCATATCGATGACTTCCTATTAATTCCGAGCATTTGAATGTCCAATTCGCTCATTCAGCCATTTTTCTTCCGTCATTTCGTATATACATATATGATAATACAACAGGTCATTCAATCGCCCTTATTGTTATTTGAATTCATGCAAATTTAATCAAAAATATTCACGAAGAATAAAATATGAGTAATTAAGTATGAAAATTTGTTATTAAATAGGTAAAAATCTACCCTTTACCCCTTCCCCAAGAGAACTAGATTTACCCTCCCCCCACAACTTTTGACCGAGTGCATGTATAACACCGAGACTCAACACCAACCGACAATCGTGCTCAGAATTATGCGACTAAAATGAGATTTGGTGCAAATTACATGCTCAATGAATTTTTGAAATATTTTAATTTCCACCCTTTCAGAACCGTTTAGATATTAATGAGTAATAATTCTCGGACAACAATGTTCAACTCACACTGACTGCTTTAGGCTCTGTAATCCAATCATCAATTGTTTCAAATGAGCTAAAGATGCCGTTCTCGCGCTTTGAGTGTACATGCTGAAAAGTATTTGTGTCATCGAGCCATGTGACATGACAAGTGCACGTGAAAAAGTTGCAAATTCTTTCACAAAGAAAATCTTTTGGGCGAAGACAGAGGCTCTGTCAAATTGTGGTAGAAACATTAAAATTAAACTGTCTTGGAGAAATATTGTAGACAATACATTCGATTAACACAGAGTAAACCTATCATTCCGTCATATGCGGCCTATGGCAATGAAGCGCATAATTTCCAGGTTTATTCAAGGGAGAGGAGGCCAGAGGGGGGGGGTGAAGTTTAGGTATGTTAGTATAGTAAATTGTGGTCATTAATTTTTGTACCAGGTCTCTTTGTATATGTAAAAAGACGGTTCCAAAAAATCGAACGGACATTCTTTACATGTAAATTTTAATGGTATGGTAGCACGTCATTTGAGATGAACTGGATTCTTGTACCTATTTAACTTTTGAGTTCCCAACGACGAAAAATACAGAAATCTATCAATACAACGCAAAGCGACGAAACATTTAGGCATGCTCACCTTTTTCAGGTAGAATTTGCGGTTTTTTCACAGTAATCTCAAAAATTGTCTTGTTGCACCATTCATTTTTTAAAATAGCCTGACAGTACCTGCTTTTCCAAAATTTAAGGTCGGGGTAATACAATACATCCCTTAGGCAAGTGTGAACTATGCTAAGTCGGATTCCGTAGATGATTTTGCATATTTTTGCTGAGTAAGAATTTATTTTTGTCCGTTTTTGGCCTTACTTTGCCTTTTTTCACGAAAATGTTTTTGGCAAGTTGTAGACAGATCAAAACCACCCCATTATATGCCGCATACAAAGTTTCGTGCTGTTCCCGCTTCCACGAGTCAGTTATAGAAGAGGTGAAGAGTGAAATCGTACGCTATTTTTTGACTCCAATTACGGATAGCTATCATGTTCATAAATAATGCAATCAGCTAATCTTTTCTTACACTAGCTTTTCTCCAAAATCGGAGGGGAACTCAATGTCAGACATCCAGTAAAGCTGACTGATTTGAAAAATGAAAAGTCGAGAAAAAATATGACGCGTTGAGTGCAAAATAATACTACTGAAGATTTCCTTTTCTTTCAATTTTCCAGCATAAATAGCGAGTTTTTCCTCCCAAAGCCTCAAGATCCCAGAAAACTCCCCATGTACATATCTGGTCGCGACCATAAATGAATAGCAACCAAATTCTGGGAGGTCCCATGGGGTAAAACAGTCTAAAATAGCAACGAACATTCAATTCTGGGGTCCACAGATTGTGGGGGTTATTCAGATTCTTAGGGGAGGGATCAAGATCTCCCACGCCAATGTGCGGTCGCGACCATACATGCACAGCGTGAGAATTCTGGAGAGGGGGAAGTGAAATTATAAAGTGCCTTTTCTGGGTCCAAAAATGGTACATAGGTACGCGACAAAAACATCGTTTTTCAGCGTTTCTTACGATGCTCTATCTTACTGGAGCATAAAAACACAAAAAAAATTAAAAAAAAGACGGGACAAATTGAACAAAATATAGTCAAAACATGAGTATAATGGCGCGAAGCGCCGAAAATTCGGCACTTTTGAGTAAATAGATTGCTAAAAACGCTTAAAAAGCATCTTTTCTACAGATTTTCAGAAAATTATTGGGAACTTTAAGAAAATCGCCAATTATGGGGGGGGGGGGTGCAAAAACTTTTGTGTGGGTGAAAAATTTTTTTGGGGGAAGCCCCAAATCCCCAAGATCATGTATGGTCGCGACCAGACCTGCGCGTGAGGTAACTTCAGAAAAAAATGGAAAATAGGAAATTCTTCAGTGAAAATGAGGCAAAATGAAGGCTGAGGCTGAAAATGGATGAAAATTGAAAATTTTCTTCAAAAGTGCCTTAAATTGACCACAACTGTATAATAGCGTAGTTTTAACGCTATTTTAGCGCCTAAACCAGTTTTTGCGCTCATTTTGGCCCAAATAAGCTCAATTCCTAACCCACCTCGGCCAATCCCAAACTATTTTGCAGCAAATGAATGAATTTCATCCATTTTTGGCTTTCATTTTGCCTTATTTTTCCAAAAAATTTTCCTTTCTTATTCTAGGGGTCTAGACCACACATTGGCGTGAGAGGGGTTTCGGGGGTATGCACCCCCCAGAAGGCCGAATAACCCTACAAAACCAAAATACCCCCAGAATTCAATTTTTTAATTTTTTCTCGTTTTTTCTCTCGCGATTTTTTGATGTCAATGGTTGATGTTCGATGAGAAAAGTTGAAAAATTGTGTTTTTTCGCCATACCACCATTTTAAAGACCATTTTCTGACCTTTAAAATATCTTGCAGCCCCCGGAATTTTTGTGCTGCCCACCTATGGTCTAGAATACACCAACTAAATGCCCCTACATGTGCATGTCTGATCGCAACATTGCGATCAAAGGATAGCAAGTCATTCAACTGAGGAAATCCATGCAAGCTAAAACAGTCACTCAGCACCATACACGCATAGCATAGGAAATAGGGAGAGGGAGGACCAAACATTTTTCCAAATTACTTTTTGGCTAAAAAACGATTAGTATGCGTCAAAAACACCTTTTTTCCGTCTCTGACGATCCTCTCTATTTCTACCACATGAGCACAAGAAAATTTTTCAAACAAAATATACAAAAGCAGAGTAATTTCATCAAAAATATAGTCAAAAAATGAGTCGAGAATTTGTCATTTTCGAGCCAGAAGATAGCTAAATACGCTAAAAACAACAACTTTTCTGAATTTATTTTCTGAAAAATCTAGCATTCTTATAAGGAGAGGGAAAAAAATCTTTTAGGGAGTGAAACCTTTTTTGAAGGGTTTAAACTATAAGAGGGGCAGCGGCCATATTTTGTGGGGTCCGACGTGGCAAAATCGCCAATAAAATAGCACCGCTTACAGAATAAATTTTTGTTAGTAATGGATTCCCAAATACAAAAGAGAAAATAGAACAAAATTAAAGAATTGAAAATAGGAAGTCAAACAAATTAGAATCTGAGAATTTTATTAGCCGCTAAAATTCAAAATTCAGCTTTTACTCATGAGAGTGATAAACTTGAAATTTCTGCCGATTGCTCGCAAAAAAGTTGAGCGCATTCAGGTAAGAGAGAGATCCCCAGCCAAAATTGGTCGTCCCATCCTCCAAAAGCCAGAAAATTTTTGACTCCTCGATTTTTGAAAAAAGTTGCATGTTTTGGTAGCTTTTATGTGTTTTTGACCGTTTTTTAATCAAAAACTGAAGGAGATTCATCACCCCGCCTGAAACATGCCAAGAACCCCCATCCAAAATTTGAAGTCGTTACATGTATGATTGAGTGGCATCCGTACTACTTTAATACGTAGCTTTTCAAACATTGCGACAAGAAATCTCACTCGTTGGCCGACTGAGTCGCGTGTAACTCGAAGTGCAATCTGGATAGACGTTCTTGTTGTGTGCGTACCTTTATCATTCTATTTAAGGCCTCTTCGCTTTCGAAATTTAACAAAAATATGCTAAAACCCACAACAAATTGATATTTAAATGACGAATCTGATCAAATCAAACACGACTCTTCAGCTAAAGAAGATACAGATTAATCGGCATCCGGAAGATTCGCCTCCATATTTCGCCCAAAGGTACGTTTCGCCCCCATGAATATCTGTGATTATACTGCACCAACCAACATGCGACCCAGAATGATTTGCGGGGTTCGATAATTATATTTTGTTTTATAATACTTACCAAAACACATTTTTTGTTTTAGTTATGCATATTTCCATCCCAAGCGGCAAGCATTGATTACCTATGCTTTTGCTCAGGGGCGGATTTACGGGGAGCAGAGGGATTCACCCGAGATAGTTGACGAGATAAAGAAGGAATGTGTATGTATATGCTTTGCAATGATTTATGGTCATCGACCATCGTGATTTCTCAAATTTTTCCACTTCCTTTGCGGTCTGAAGCCATATTTTTTCCATTTTTAACATGAATTCTAAAATTTTCTACGCTTCGCGTTAAATGTTTAGGCTTTGCTCTAAGTGCAAAAACACAAGAAATAACAGAGTATTTCAAGTCTATAGCTCTGCGTATGTCTAATTTTCACCAATTTTCCGGCGCTTGCTTAAGCTAAAGAAATTCATGCACTTTTTTTGACACAAAATTGCTTAAAATTGTGAAATTCCGGAAAAATTTTTGTACAATGAATCATTTTCAGAAAAAATGGACAATATAAGAGCCAGATTTTTTTGCCTATTTATTTTTAAATGTTTTCAAAAAAAAGTTAGAGCATCGCCCCCTTATGAAATTCCTGGATCCGCCACCGTTTTTGCTTATTTGCTGAGCATTTTCAAGAATTAGCTTGACCTTATACAAGCTAAGGGAGTGAGGGCAGAAACATCCGAGAGGCGAAATGTACCTTGGGGCGAAATGTCGAGGGCAAAATCTTAAGGGCGTGCAGGGTAGCAATCCAATATCTAAAAGGGATCGGGTGATTCAGTAAGCTTAGGTGCTCATGGATCAGACATGCACAGCATAGGAATTCCAGGAGAGAAGGAGTGAGATTTTAAAGTGACTTTTTTGGGCCCAAAAATATTAGGTGCGCGCACGTTTTTTTGTATTAAAAAAAAGATTTTTGTCGATGTACAAAGACTTTTCAGGACCGTCTTTGTACATGTACAAAGTTTTTAGGAAGACAAAAAGTGTAAAAAGGTGTGAAACTCCCGAAAATTTCAAGCGCTTCGCACCGCAATATGTAATTGTCTGTCCTATATATCTTTAAAATGGCAGAATTTGCACTTAGGAAAGGAGGACGTCAAATTTTTCGACGCTTCGCGCCGTTTTGAGACAATTTTAGTAATTTTTGGAGTCAGAAACACAGAAATTAGCTAAAATACACTACCATAGGTCGAAAAACACTGTTTTACTACACTAGAATCGTTACTGTACCATATTATAGTACACAAAAACTTGCATGTACAAAATGAACAAAGACTTTTGGGGACCATCTTTGTACGTTTACAAAGGGACCATGTACAAAAAAACACTGGGTACGCGTCAAAAACATTGTTTTTTTGACATTTCTGACGATGATATCTCTTTCTTGAGCATAAAAACATAAAAAATTTCGAAAAAAATCAAAAAAAATCGAACAAAATACAGTCAAATCAGGAGTATATGGCGCTAAGCGCCGAAATTTTGACACTTTTGACTAAATAGATAGCTTAAAACTCTTAAAAAAGCACATTTCCTACAAAATTTTAGAAAATTTTTGGGGACTTTGGAAAAATCGCGAATTCCAAAAGATTGTGAAAAAATTTCTGGGCGGGGGGTGGGGTGAAAATTTTTCTGGATGGTAAACCCCTATGTATGTCAAGGATTGAACCATATATCAGATATTTAACAGTACAAAACTTTGGAAGGAAGGGGGGTCGGCTGATTTTAAGGGAATTAATGAAATTAAACGCATCCAAAAATGACAACAAACGCATCTTTTTGCCAAAAATCGGGTAGAGGGTCACAAGTTTCTGAATTTCGGGTAAATACGTAAGTATTTTTGTACAAATTTAACGATTTTCTGTTTTGTTTGCATCTACAAAGCTTTATGAACTGTCTTTCAGATGATGAAGCGATAAAATTTTTCGCCAATCAAGTATCTTGTAGTAATAATGTCAAAATATAAATAATTTTCTGTACAGCCTGTTTTCACATAAAGTGCCCAAATCGCTGAAGAAACATAGAGCAGTAAAAGTCAGCTGAGAAATTCGGTCTTATTGAATCAAAGCAAACAGGCTATTTTCATAGTCATCGTTACTTGACCAGTAAAAGGCATAAATATTAAATTTACTGTCTTGAATTCTATGTTCTCATCACTGTCACTTATTGTGAAAAATACTGATTTTTTATAAATTCGTATAGTATCGTTCATAATGCATATTAATTTACGCGCACAACCTGACCATACTTACTTTGCATATCCATAGGCTCTACCTATTAAAATGATATGAGATATTGCAGAAAACCATTTTCGATAAGATCAGGCAAATATTAAGTATTTATGCACAGCATACATGCACAGGGAGGGATGAGAGGGGACCCCCTATCGCTGAAGAGTCAGAGAGTTAGGTACTATCAAGTGATTTTGGCCAAAAATAGTGCATTTGCTTTCTGGTATTTTTGGTATATTTATCTATGATGCACAGATGTGACATTATTTTTAAGAAATTTTATGATCCTAATGGACTGAGCACGTCGAAAAACGCCGGATAATGCGGTTTTACTGACTTTCTCGACGGAGTTTCCGAAACCAGTTTATATTTAGTCCGCCCTCTCCATGGGCGGATCCTAGATACGAACCTGCTCTTAGAGATAGGTATCTGATGTTTATATACTTTTAAAGTGAAACAAAAACCGACTGTAAGCTGAGCTGCAGTAATACTGATATTTTTCAAACGCCGAGACAACGCTTGACAAAAAAAATTTACATCATTATGTGTGAACCACTGTTTTTTAGCGCCCAGCTAATGAAACTGGCCGCGCGCTAATGAAAAATTCGGACCATTAGCGCAGCGCGCTAATGCAAAAAATTTGCATATTATAAACATAAAATGAGTAAAAAATTAAAGTTGAAAGAAGCAAGAAGAGAGTGAAGTAAAAACAGGGTAAAGGAGGTTCAAAAATTTATTTTCAATCACAAATTCTTGATCAAGGTTTTGTTGTTATAGTCGACATAGGCATTTCTAAGCTTTATTATGTTCTATTATATGACGGAAGTATAAAATAGTACAAGTAAGCGATATTTAGCCATCTGAACTCGCTTTGTGTACATAATATAAAACATACGATTTATCATTGCGCTAATGAGGATCTAATGGCGCTAATGGATTCAGAACATCGTTAGCAGCTGCGCTCGATGGGGGTGGCGCTAAAAAACACTGGTGTGAACACATATGTACATTTTAATGAAAAGACGGCCATTTTTTCATGAAAATGTACGTAATCGACTTTTCATTTTTTTCAATAAAAATGCTTAAACAGCAAAAGGATACAAGACCGGTTCTTAAATTAATACATAATAAATGAAATATAATAATCCATAATAATATTATGTAGGGTGGGCCGAAAAAGGCTACACATCCCGATGTAACATCACCACTTGGGCTAATATCAACATAAAATCTTGAAAGTTATTCAATTAGATAGATGAAAAAAATCTCAATGTTTGAAATAATGCCTCTTTACACCCCCACTTTAATATTGTTTATACCCCAGAGTTTTCGCGTTGTATCGCATTACTAAGTTAGTTTGTGGTATCCTTTTTTGACAATTAATATCTCCGATCAAAAAATTCTTAGCACATCTTTAAATCCCAGCAGAGTAGGTTTCCTCTTTACTGATTACCGGAACATTGCTCGCCAACAATTGCTCGAGAACAATTGCTCGCCCAGCAATTGCTCGCCTAGCAATTGCTCGCCCAGCAATTGCTCGCCCAGCAATTGCTCGCCAAACAATTGCTCGCCAATCACCAACAATTGGTAGTCGAACGATTACTTGCTGAGCAATTGCTCGCCAGTGAATTTATTACATGGGAACCGCTCCCTAAGCATTGTTGCTTCTCATTTATTTGAATCAGCAATTGTCATTCTATATAGAAATCATATACGCTATAAAAATGGAAGGTTCGTTAACTTCAAAAATCGACCATCCCCGGATCTTGTAATCATCTGGTCTGAACAAAGTGGTTTAATTAAGTACAATTTAGTTCTGCTGTGATGTTGCATGAATTTGCCCTCATACATTTATCTATGTACAGATTGTTTCGTTTTTGGTAGGAAAGAGAGAAGAAGCAGTAGTTTCAGTTTGAAAGTATTCATTTTTAGTGTACTAAAATGATTTTTGATTCCTTTAATTTTAATTTTCAGTTTTAATGCACTCAATAAAGTCGACAGGTGCTCGCCACCGCCAGGCGATTGCTCGCCAATCACCTGTGATTAGTCGAGAAATGCATTTTTAAGTTTTTTTAATTCGTTTTATCAGTTACAAGCTGATCATTGAAGCAAAGTAATTCAAGTCGGAAATTTTTCCGATTTTCAGAACAGGTATTTGGCAGCGCAGAATTTTTTCATGTATGAGCGCAAATTTATGCTACATCACAGCAGAACTAAGTTGTACTTAATTAGAATCGCTCAGCAAGTAATCGTTCGGCTAGCAGTTGTTGGTGATTGGCGAGTAGTTATTCGTCGAGCAATCATTTGGCGAGCAATTGATGGGCGAGCAATTGTTGGCGAGCAATAGTTGGCGAGCAATTGCTGGGAGAGCAATTGCTGGGAGAGCAATTGCTGGGCGAGCAATTGCTGGGCGAGCAATTGCTGGGCGAGCAATTGATGGGCGAGCAATTGCTGGGCGAGCAATTGCTGGGCGAGCAATTGCTGGGCGAGCAATTGCTGGGCGAGCAATTGCTGGGCGAGCAATTGTTGGCGAGCGATTGTTCTCGAGCAATTGTTGGCGAGCAATTTTCCGCACACGCTCTTTACTAGGAGCCAAAAACTGCAAGACATTGTTAAAAGGTGACCGTCGTTTGAACTAGGTTGGAATAAGTTGTAAACAAACCGCCTTAGCGCATGAACCGCTGGCAGCTATTCATAATTTTTTACACTGTTTGAACAAAGAGATTTTTATCTATCTTATGCATTTAGTCGCAAGATTTTATGTACACATTAGCCGAGGTTATGACTTGTAATATCATGACGTAGCCCTTTTTGGCCCACTCTGTACAATAAATTCATAATATATATATATATATATATATATATATATATATATATATATATATATATATATATATATATATATATATATATATATATATATATATATATATATATATATATATATATATATATATATATATATATAAAGTGAATGATCTTCTGATTTTGGTCGAAAATTTCGACTAAAAACATCAAAAGAAGCATAAAAGAGCAGGTTTTTTCAAAAGTCGAAGCATAGGAACAAATTTCAACTTTTATTAATAAAAGACGGCCTATGATGGAGATCCCAAAAACTAATTTGATGTGCGACTAAGGTCATCTATGCATGCATAAGAATAGTTTTAATTATGGAGCAGATTTGAGATTCAGTTCCCCTTTAGTAAGTTCGTTCAACAAAATACTGAACTCACCGAAAACCTTGAGTTTGCCAGCGTCGAAGTTAGACTTTAGCTCCAATAAGCTTTTCTGAGTTCTATGTAAATCCTCCAAGTCAAAAGCTGAAAAATATAATATGCTGAGTGCTAGGTGATAGCAAAGAACAATAGATTTTACAGTCATTGCCTTGGTCAACATGAGCTGAAGTCGTAGACTCAAATATTTCTTTAATGGGTAAAACACTACATTCGGTCGTTGGGATTTCAGAGGTAGCTAGGGGTGTCGTTGTTAAATCCTCAAGTTTAGCAACTTCACTTTGTACATCTGGAGCAGCATCAGGCTCCGATTGCTCTCCGTCCTTTGCTACAGTTTCCTTAGTCTGCGCGATGTCAAACGTCTTAGTTTTGGAGGTTGGCGGTGAAGTCGGCGTGTGACCAGAAAATTTTCGTAGCCAGCTAGCGCTTGACTTCCGCTTTTGCTGTACAACACATTATACTACACAAAGTCAGAAAAGAAAGGAAATTCAAAATTGCAGTCATACTTGATCTTGGAGGGAGGAGGGTTGGGGTGGGGGTGGGTGGGTTTCAACTATACATGCACATAGATAGGGTGAGGGAGGTATCACTCCCCTCACTGTCCGACGATTTTGAGCTGATGTAACGTTTTTTCCATCATTTTTGAAGTCAAAAGCAGTAAAAACGTCAAACTTTTTCGGGCGCTTCGCGCAAGATTAGTACTTTTAAGTATTTTTTATTCAAAAAGCGCCTAAAATTGATAAATTTTTGCATTTTTTAGTGTTAAAAGAGATACAATGCAGTCAAAATGGACTAAAAATGCTTTTTAAAATACGATATTAGCACGAAAAAACCTTTTATATACTATTTTGATCGTTAAAACAGCCAAAAAATCGTGAACGTTAAATTAGCTGTTTTAGAATTTTTGTATTTCAACCCCTACCGACCCTGACCTTGTGCACCTATGGTTTCAACCCCAGAAATTTTAAAGTTGTTTTACCCTCTCTTCAAAAAAATTTTTAACCCCCTTCCTAAAATTCGCGCTTTTCCGAAAATTTCCTTAAAATGTGTAGAAAAAGTGTTATTTTAAACGTTACTCTTTTTTGACAATATGTTGCTCAATTTTATCGAATTTTTCTGATAGTTTTTCCAGAAATTTTTATGTTTTTACGCTCTAGAACGATAGAGTCGTCAGAAACGCTGAAAAACGATGTTTTTGATGCGTATCTACCGTTTTAAGCCTGAAAAAAGGCACTTTAAAATTTCACCGACCCCCAGAATTCCTATGCTGCGCATATCTGATTACAGTCATGCACTGAATAAAAGAAACCGAATAAAAGAAGCAGAGCTCATATAATAGCACTTTAAGCAACATAACAATCAGGCCAATCATGAACGGCTAATAAAAAAAGTTCATAGACTACATCGGGAAAAGCGTCAAAGAAAACTAAGATGTGCATTGTGCATTTGTATAATGAAGTCGTAGCATAGGTGCACAAGGTCAGGGTCGGCAGTATGGGGGTGAAATCCCAAAAATCCCGAATAGTAAATTTAACGTTTACGATTTTTTTTGCTGTTTCAACAATCAAAAAGGTCAAAATAGCCTGCCTATAAAACGTTTTTTCGTGGTAATATCGCATTTTTAAAGCATCTCTAGTCCATTTCGATTGCATTATATCACGTTTAACACTAATAAAATGCAAAAATTTAGTCAATTTCGGGAGCTTTTTGAGCACAAAGTACTTATAAGTACTAATCTGACGCGAAGCGGCGGAAAAACTTTGACGTTTTTACTGCTTTTGACCTCAAAAACGATGCAAAAAACGTCCCATCAGCTCAAAATCGCCGGACAGTACCTGTCCAGCTGAGCCTTCAGGAGGGGGGGTGATAACCCCCTCACCCCCTATGTGAATGTATTATTCGTAATCGTATGACTTAGTTAATTGAATTCGGCGGAGATTTTTCCGGCCGTATACAGACTTTCTAGCACTGCCTATGTACACACATCTACATGCTGATATTTTTTTATGAATTAAAGAATCCAGAACTAGTAATTTTTCGTTCTGTACGTATGCTTTTATAAAGATCGAAATTGAATTTAAAAAAGTTACTGTATTATTTCCTTTATAGAGCTTTAGCAATGAGTTTAAAACATTAATCAGCTAAGATATTTCAGTGCTGTATACCAATCGAGTAATTTAAAGTATACTGCACGCATGTTGTATTGTATGTTGACACTCAAACTTGCCAGTTTGAAGATATTCTGTTCTATTTCTTTTCAAAGCCTCAAAATCGCAATTCAGATGATCAGAAAAAGGTTTTCAGCTATATAGTGAGGCAACTTTTCGCACCCATTTTTAGACAACTGGAATAAAAGGTTCAGAACACATGTCCTCGCATGTCTTACTTCATAATTAATTGAATGTAAGTAAATTATTAATTAAAATTAAAATTAATTTATGTCCGGAAAACAACAAAATGCATATATTAATAAGCAGATGGTAAAACTATTTTGGACAAGATATGTCTAACTTGCTATGCACTTGCTGCGGTGCCTGACTTTGCAATAGTTGCACTTGCTGGGGAGTTTTGCCAAATAAAGGTCGCACAAGACCACTTAGTTGACTCGGACGGTTAGGCTGATTAATCTGCTGAGGATCAAGCCTCGCAGATTGGGAACAGCTCTGTGTCTGAGTGGCAGTTTCTTCGGCCTTTGATGACTTTAACGAAGGATGCATTTAGGCGAATAAATACCTTTTCTTTTCAATCCATAAATCACAGCAATGGGCGTTCGAAAGTTCTTCAGGCATGCCGATAATATAAGCTCAAGCACAATACAAAAGCAGGTATAGAATCACCTTATCCGTACATATCTCTACCCTACCACTATCCCCATTTTTATCTATCAAAGCGACTTTTTCGATTTTCCATCAACAAAAATGTTTGCTCTCTTAACCGTGGATTAGTCACAGCTTAGAGGTGACCAGAAATACATGTAAAAGGGGGATGGAATGGGGATCCCTAAAGTAGGTCATCTTCTTATCATCCAAAGTCAGAAAATTTTAGACCCTTCTGTTTGGCGAAGACTTGCGCTTTTGGCCATTCTTAGGTGTTTTTTGCTGTTTTTGGCCAAAAACTGGAGGTCATGGTCATTCCCCATAAGAATAGCCGGAACCCCTGAAAAAATTTCAAGCTGCTATATGTAAGTGAGGTAGAAGATTAAAGATGAAAAATGAAAGGACATAGAAGTGAAATCAGAAATGCACAGCATGGGGAATTATGTGGAGGAAAGTGACATTTTGAAGCGCCGTTTTGGGCTCAAAAATAGGGATTCAAAAATGGTGAATTTGCGTCAAAAAAATCGTTTTTTGGCATTTCCGACCATGCGCTATCTTTCTAAAGCACGAAAAACATAAAAATTTTGAAAAAAAAATTAAAAAATTGAATGAATTGAACAAAATATAGTCAAACAATGAGTATATGGCGTAAAGCACCGAAAATGTGACACTTTTGAGCAAACAGATATGTAGCTAATAACGATTAAAGAAGCACCTTTTCCATAGGTGCACAAGGCCAAACTTTCAAGGGGGTTGAGAAGCAAAAAAATAGTAGATATCTAAGTGTACCGTTGTACCGTAAAAACGGTTCTTTAGCCTTTTCGGGCTCAGAAAATAAGCTATAAAGCCTTTTTGGGCTCATAAAACTAACTATATAGCCTTTTTGGACTCACAAACATAGCTATTTAGCCTTCTTAAATTGAAAATAGCTATTTAGCCCTTTTTGAGGTCGAGAAAATAGCTATATATCCTTTAGAAACTCAGAAAAGATGATTATACGGTACTCCTGCGTCTGGTTGACACCTACCCACATAAGAGCATGGAGGGTGAGAGGATTATCCCCCCTGAGCTTTGAAAAGCTGATAGCTAAACAGCGATTTCGGCCGGAAAACCATTGCTATATAGCATTTTTTGGGCTCAGAAAATCAGCTATATAGCTTCTTAGGGCTCAGAAAACTAGCTATTTATTCCTTTTTGAGCTCCAGAAATGCTATAAAGTTGTCTTTTCTGAGTTCTTAAAGATTATATAGCTATTTTATCGACTCCAAAAAGAGCTAAATAGCTATTTTTAGCCCAAAAAGGCTATATTGTTATGTTTGTGAGTCCAAAAAGCAGTTCAAAAGTGCTATTCATTTGCTAAAAATGCTCAAAAACGATTGTTTTAAAGCGATATACACCATCTTTTTTCGCTATAGAACCGTTTTTACGAAGCACATAACTATCTACCGATTTTCGGTTTTCACCCCTCCCTGAAAGTCTGACCTTGCGCAACTATGCACCTACCTTTTGTACCTGAATTTACGAAGTTGTTATGGCAAACGGGTATGAATTGTTTCGAGTGTCTTTTTCGACGAAGAGTTTTCAACGAATAAATTTGAACCACAAGCACCATATGGGCCTCTTACTTCACAGTCCAGCGCTTTAATCGCTCGACCAACGCTGGTTCATTCCGATAATAAAGAGTGAAAGTAGTGATCGACTGGGGCGACTTTTTTGGCCGGGGCCGGGGTAAGACAAGGAAAATATTATTGCATGACACATACTTGGGGTGGGCATAGGAAAAGAAATAATGAGCGACTGCTCCATTCAGTAGTAAATGACAAGCGCAAAGTTAGGTGCGCCTTTTCATATCAAGTTTTATTACTATTTATGTCACAAGAAACAAATTTAGTCCAGTGTTTCATTGTCTGAATCATCAATAAAGTCTATGTCGCTGCTATTAGCACACTCTATATCATTTGAATCTTCGCTACTGCTACTGCTGCTGTAGCGATTGGATGCAATAGGTATTGGATGTAATAAATGAGACATCACACATTCCTATAAGGGGGAGGGGTATTACCCCCTCAGGGTCCAAGACACAAGTCACTGTCAGACGATTTTTGGTGAAAACCTTTTGAATTTTTTGAACTCAATTTTTTAGTATGGCAAAAGTGTACCTAACTATTAGAATTTCACGAAGTGATTCATTATTTTAGAATGTGAGCTAGAGTAAATAGATAAACTATCACTATAAAACATGCATGTAATCGCTAAAAACTTTATGAGGGTCCCTCAGTATACATGTAACGGCTGGAAATCTAGGGTAGGGGTCCCTCGCCATTTTTAGAAGGAGGGGGTTAGCGACTAGATCGAAAATGGTAAAAACACATAAAAATAGCCAAAAAAGCGCAAGTTTTCGCCAAAAAATGGGGGAGGGTGGTCAAATACTTTCTGACTTTCAAGGAAGTTTGGGGCTTCAAAGCGTGGATGAGGGATGACCCATACCCCTGTCACGTATATTTCTCGGTCATTTTCAGGGGAAGGGGGGGTAAGCGGCTCCATTTTTGCAGCCGCTTACCCCCCTGAAAATCTTTAACATGGTAGAATTTGCAATAAGGAATTCTACACCTTTTTACAATTTTTGTTCTTCAAAAATCTTTGTACATGTACAAAGACAGTCCTGAAACGTCTTTGTACATCAGCAAAAATCTTCGCCGAATACAAAAAGACCGTGCTTCTAGATGTGATAATTCGGCCTGAATTTAGTTGATAATATCAGTTCGGCGCGAAGTGCCGAAATTTTATGAGCTTTTGATGGAATTCACACATAAAACTCGACTGAGAAAGCTAAAACAACTTGTACTACAAAATCAGAAATATTACAAAAATTGTAATATGCGAATTAAATCTTGTAATAAGCAACACTGCGGTTAGAATGGAAAAATGGAAAAATGTCAATTATTCAGAAATCCAAAAATTAGCCAAATACACTAGTTAAGGTCGAAAAACTATGTTCTACCACACTGAAATCGTTACTGTACCATATTAAAGTATACAAAAATTTACATGTACAAAACGGTGTTTTTTTGTATTTGCCAAAGATTTTTCCCGATGTACAAAGACTTTTCAGGACTATCTTTGTACATGTACAAAGATTTTTGGGAAGATAAAAACTCCGATATGAAAAATTGTCTGTCCTATATATCTTTAAAATGGCAAAATTTGTATTTAGAATGGAAAAATGTCAAATTTTTAGGCGCTTCGCGCCGTTTTGAGACAATTTCAGTAATTTTTGGCGTTAGAAACCCAGAAATTAGCTAAAATATACAATCAAAAGTCAAAAGACCCTGTTTTACCATACTAAAATCGCTACTGTATTATATTATAGTAACCAAAAATTTGTGTGTACAAAATGTACAAAGACTTTTGGGGACCATCTTTGTACATGCACAAACGGACCGTGTACAAAAAAAACACTGGTACAAAATGTACAAAGACTTTTGGGTACCATCTTTGTGCATGTATATACAAAGGTACATTGTACAAAAAAACACTGTCACATACTGATAGTTTGCGAAAATGTGTATGTTTAAAAATATATTTATATAATATAGCTAGAAAAATTTGTTAGCTCATACAAAGACCTTTCCGGAGATCTTTGTACAAGCACAAGAAGCTCGTACAACAAAATAGAGTCGGCTAATAATAGTCCACCACTTAATTTTCTGGTCCTCCAATTTAGGACTTCACCCCTCCCTCAACTCTGGACCTTAGGAAACTATTTGAGACATATTTAGTTTATCGGATCGGACGCAATTCTGCAGCGTAGTTTACATTCGCCTATAATTAACCTCCGTCCTAATAACTATTACACAAGAAACGCGTTTTAAAGCACGCGGTTTCCATTCAATTAAATGTAAAAGTGTTTTTTGCAAAAATAGTTTGTTGAAAACGTACAATTTCCAACTAGAAATAGAAGGTATTAGTCAACTCTAAATCTTTTAGCCATAGCTATGAATGAATGAGTTAAAAGTAGCATTCAGTTTAAATAAGTTAAGTGGAGGAATCGAAAACACGCAGATTTTCCTGAACATTTATTCAGTAAAAGCTCATTTATACACAGAAGCAAAGTTATAACAAGGACTAAGTAAGTATACATATATTCTAATCAGTACAGTTCTCAAAATTAACACTTGCTCATTGATTAATAAGTGCCAGTATCACAGCCTGTACAAAATACGAATTAAACTAAATTTTTCCCCGGCCCCGGCCATTTTTTGACCTTGCCCCGGCCGGGGCCGGGGATGCTGAAAAATGGCCGGGGATTGCCGGGGCCGGGGCCCGGTCGATCACTAAGTGAAAGTTATTGAAGCATTTAGTGAGTGAGCTACAAATATAACGTCACTAAGGATATCCATTGGGCTAAAACGTATTAGGAAACCTGACTTGAGTGTTCATCAATGAACAAAACGTTGGTGCCAGGGTTTAAAATAAGTCCAAGTAATGGGATACGGCCACACCTGGGCGTGGGGTTTGGGGGGTATGCACCCCCAGAAACAAAATACCCCCCAGAATTCAATTTTTGAAATTTTTTTCGTTTTTTTTCGCAATTTTTTGATGCCACTGGAGAGTGCTTAGTGAGAAACGTCGAAAAATGGTGTTTTTTCGCCATACCACCATTTTTAAGGCCATTTCTGGACCTTCGAAAAATCTTGCACCCCCAGAATTATCTTGCTGCCCACGTATGATCGCGTTGCTCGCTTCGCTCGTCGCATCCCATTACTCAGGATTATTTGACACGCTGGCACCAGTTCCATCGAAGAATAGAAACTCAATAATTTATCGAGATGGCGCGAAGCGGCAGAAAATTTCAAAATTTTATGTCCCTAAAACGCATTTTTTGCATTACCTCTAAAACGCATTTTTGCATTGCAAAAAGTGTCCGAAATATTCGTTCAAAAAATGAGAATTTTCAATCACAGCGAAGTTCTAGAAAAGAATGTTGATAAAAGTATCGCGATCCACGCGGCGCACACTCAACATTAATAACAAATATAAAATTAAATCAGCCGGAAAATTTTAAAATTTTAGCTCTCTAAAACGCATTTTTTGCATTACAAAAATTATCCAAATCCGGTCAGAAGATGAGGAATTTTAAACCTTACCCTTCTAGAACGCATTTTTGCATTACATGAATTTCCCTCAATGTGAACCAAGCAAAAAAATTTTTCCACGTCTCAAAATTTTGGTTCACACGAGCCCCTAATTGTGGAAAAAACGGCGGTTGTCGGGCGGTCCCGAATTTCCATCTCTAAACAGAAAAACCTTAAACAAAAAGTAGCTAACAAATATTGCGAAGAACACCACAGTAAAGTTTTAACGTGTTTAAACAGTGTGCCAAGTACTACTTTTATACGGAGTAACTTTGAATTGTAATAATTCATAGCCGATCCAGCTGCAAATAAACTTGTTGTTAAAGTAAATTCTTCATAAGGTTTCACACAATGTACCATTTTTTCAACCTAGTGCATGAAATCGCGTAATTAGCAAATGTCTTATGACTGTGATTTCCGATTTCTCCGTTGCGCGACGTAGAACGGAGTGACCCGAGTCGTCTCGTCTGTAGAGTGACAAAAATGGAATAACAGTAATGCGATATCTCTAAATTATACTACTTTTTTCATCTTTGCATTGTCAGGCCGCTATTGTTCGGAAGTAATATTTTGCACACATATCAAATTAATAATTAATTTACTGTAATTACTGTGTAGTAATTGCGGGAAGTCCACCGTTTTTCCCACATTAAGGGGTTTTTGTGAACTAGTGATCGACCGGGGCCCCGGCCCCGCCCGGCCCGGCAATCCCCGGCCATTTTTCAGCAGCCCCGGCCCCGGCCGGGGCAAGGTCAAAAATGGCCGGGGCCGGGAAAAATTTAGTGTAATTCGTATTTTGTACAGGCTGGGATCTGGCACTTATTTATCAATGAGCAAGTGTTAATTTTGAGAACTGTACTGATTAGACCATATGTATACTTACTTAGTCCTTGTCATAAGTTTTCTACTGTGTATAAATGAGCTTTAAATGAATGAATGTTCAGGAAAATCTGCATATTTTCGATTCCTCCATAACTTATTTAAACTAAATGCTACTTTTAACTCATTCATTCATAGCTATGGCTAAAAGATTTAGAGTTTTTTTTTTTTGAAGAAAGAAAATTTTATTACTAATACCAACAGTTAAAATACAAAATGACAAGATATATAATAAATGCAATTACGAATTAGTAAAGGGACATGCGAGTCAATGGAATGACAAGTTTTACGCGCGCCCCACAAGATATCTAGATAAATCAAAGTTTGCTAATCTAGATTTAAATATGTTTAGGTTAGGGGAAGAAACAATGAAGTCAGGAAGATCGTTCCAAACTGCGATGTATTTGTAAAAGAAATCAAACTTTTCTAAATTAGAATGTACAATAGGTATGACTAATTTAAATCTATTAATGCTACGGGTAATATTATGATTAAATGCAAAAAAATCATCAGCGTCCAAACATGATTTATGACAAATAATTTGATACATCATACACAGACAAATCTGCAAGCGTCTTAATTCAAGTCTGCACAATTTAAGTTGTGTTAAACGATCCTCGTAAGAAAGAATATTATTATAGCCAAAAATATATTTAGTGAATCTACGTTGAACAGCTTCCAATCTATCTATATCCTTAAGATAAGAGGGGTTCCATACACTGCAACAATACTCTAATAAAGGTCTAACATAACAACTATAAGCTTTAACAAGATTACCTTTATCACGCGAAAAAAATGATTTGCGTATTAAAATACATCTAAAGAAAGCTTTTTTAATCAAAGAATTATAATGTTCCTTAAATTTTAAATTTCGAGGAATCAAAACTCCTAAATCACGGACAAACGTTCTATTTCTAGTTAGAAATTGTACGTTTTTAACAAACTATTTCTACAAAAAACACTTTTACATTCATTTGAATGGGAACCGTGTGCTTTAAAACGCGTTTCCTGTGTAATAGTTATTAGGACCGAGGTTAATTATAGGCGAATATAAACTACGCTGCAGAATTGCGTCCGATCCGATAAACTAAATATGTCTCAAATAGTTTCCTAGGGTCCAGAGTTGAGGGAGGGGTGAAATCCCAAATTGGAGGACCAGAAAATTAGTGGCAAAACAGGGTCTTTTGACTTTTAATTGTATATTTTAGCTAATTTCTGAGTTTTTTAACGCCAAGAATTACTAAAATTGTCTCAAAACGGCGCGCCTAAAAATTTGACATTTCTGCATTCTAAATTTAAATTTTGCCATTCAAAACAACAACAACAACAACAAAGATTTATTGCAAAACGTACAAGACATGGTAAAAATAAAGACACAGCGTACGATACAAAGATATGATAAAACGATATATGACTAAAACGTCAGCAACGGGACACGCAGTCACTAACGCTGAAAACTTACACGTGCCCCTTCAGATGAACAGAAAAATCAAAAGCATTTAGTTTGCGTTTAAAAATTTCTAAACTAGGTGAATTTACAACATCAACTGGAAGTGAATTCCACAGATTCACATATCTATGACTGAAATCATACTTGAGAATATCTGAACGAGCTACTGGAACAGTCAGTTTAAGGTTATTGACAGAGCGAGTATAGTTGCGATTAAATGCGAAAAACTCGTCACAGAGAATGTGTGATTTTCCATTAATAATCTGATAGTAAAAGGATAAAGCAAAACGAATACGGCGTATTTCGAGACGTTCTAACGACAGACTTTTTAAACGATCATTATATGACAAACCACTGTTAAAACCAAAAATACAACGGGTAAACTTGCGCTGAACTCGCTCGAAACGATCAAATATCTCGAATACGATAAGGACTCCAAACGGTACAGCAGTACTCTAAAAGCGGACGAACATATACAACAAAAGCACGAGACAAAATTTTATGATCACGAGAGAAGAATAACTTCAGTATCAGACTGGATCGCTGAGAAGCTTTTTTAATCACTTCATGATAGTGCTGCTGAAATTTCAAATTTTGAGACATTAGAACACCTAAATCGCGGACACAGTCAGAATCAGAAGGTAAAAGTTGATTTCCAATAAAATATTGATGTTTAGGATTATTATAACCCATGTACAAAACTGAGCATTTATCAATAGATATCTGAAGCTGCCATTCACGCGACCATGTATAAAGCTTATTAAGGTCGTTTTGAAGTATAGTTTTAGAAGAGGACAAATTATACATTTTAACATCGTCAGCAAATAACCGAATACGACTACTCATATTATCACATAAATCATTAATGTAAATCAGAAAAAGGGTTGGCCCTATCACGCTCCCTTGCGGGACGCCGCTAGTTACATTAAAGCTATCTGAAAAAAGAACTATTAACAACAACGCACTGAGATCGAGAGGATAAAAAAGATTTAAGCCAGTTGAAAAGAAAACCATTTAGACCATATGCAGAAAGTTTATGAAGTAATTTTGTGTGCGATAAAGAATCGAAAGCTTTTTTAAAGTCGATAAAAATTACATCTACAGTAAGATTTTCTATCAATAAATTTTGCCCATTCGTTTTTACACTTTAGCAATTGCATTTCACATGATCGACCTTTTAAAAATCCAAATTGGAGAGGAGAAAGTAAATTATTTATATTTAAGTAATCCAGAATCTTTTTATTAACAATTTTTTCCATAATTTTACAAGGAGAGCAACACAACGAAATCGGACGATAATTTTCTACACAAGCAGAATCACCTTTATTTTTGAAAACTGGAATTACGTTTGCTTGATACCACAATTTTGGAATTGAACCTGATCGAAAAGAAGTTTCAAAGATAGAAGCAAGAAGAGGAGAAAGCAAATAACTTAGTTTTATAATAAAAAATGAGCATAGGCCATCAGGGCCACATGCAGTACTTGGTTTAGATTCGCGAATAGCTCTGTAAACGGTGTCTACATCGAAATTCATTTCTGCTAATGAAGAAAAAGTACGAGCCTGAAAAACAGGAAGATTTTGATCATCAACAGTGAAAACAGAGGCAAAATATGAGTTAAAATGATTAGCTTTTACATGATCGTCATCTAATTCAATACCATTAGATAAAGTCAGGGAAATGAACTTTTCCTGATTTTTAAGCGAGAATTAACAAAATTGTAAAAGTTACGGATATCGCCTGATTTCAAAACTTCTAATTCTTCTTTAGCGTAAAAATTTTTGGTTTCTCTTTTTATAGATTTGCAGAAACTAGAATAGATAGTTCGATTTATTCGAGTTTTGAACTTTTTGTAATTTTTCCATAATTTAAGTTTTTTTAAATATAACTTACGGATGTGTTTAGGAAATACTTTCTTAAAATTTTTATGTACTTTTTAGGTATTAGATCAGAACTAATAGTTTGAAGAACTGAAACAAAAACATTATACATATCATCTGCCGAAGTACACTGATTAAATAAATCGGGCCAAGAAACAGTGGCTAATCGCATAGAAATTAACTTCGTAATTGGCTTTTCGAAAATTTAAACAAGAGGGCATGTGATTTGTCTCTTCGTACCCTTGAATTTCGAAAGCAATAGAATTATGATCACTAACAGAAAAAGGAGGTGATATCTTCACGTTAATGGCTTGATTAAGTGAAAAAAGCAAATCTAATATATTATTATCGTGAGTTGGACTACGGATTAGTTGCTCCAAACCAGTTGTACAGAAGGTGTCATAAAATAAAGTATTGATGGGATCAGAAGGAAAGGTGTTGGAGACCCAATTAATTCTAGGAAGATTAAAATCACCAACAATTAATAAAGGATAAGGTACATTAGAAGCCCATTCAATAGAATTACAAAGACTTTCAGCATACATAATATCATAAGTAGGAGGACGATAAGCTAGAATAAATCTAGTTTTGAAATCAGTATTGCATAAATCAAAAATTAAAATTTCACAGGCAGGAAAATTGATAGGAATTTTGATGTGTTTAATATGTAGATTATTATTAGCAAAAACTATAAGTCCACCCCCACGTTTATTTTAACCGATCACATCGAATAATTTGGTAATTATTTGAACTGCAAAGTAAAAAAAAAAAAAAAGATGTATAGGACAGACAATTTTTCATATCGGAGGGAAATGCCGAAAAATTTTTGGAATTTTATACCTTTTTACAGTTTTTATCTTCCCAAAAATCTTTGTACATGTACAAAGATAGTCCTGGTCTTTGTACATCGGGAAAATCTTTGGCGAATACAAAAAACACTCTTTTGTACATGCAAATTTTTGTATACTTTAATATGGTACAGTAACGATTTCAGTGTGGTAGTAGAACATAGTTTTTCGACCTTTAGTAGTGTATTTGGCTAATTTTTGGTTTCCTGAATATTTGACATTTTTCCATTTTTCCATTCTAAGCGCAGTGTTGCTTATTACAAGATTTAATTCGCATATTACAATTTTTGTAATATTTCTCATTTTGTAGTACAAGTTGTTTAAGCTTTCTCAGTCGAGTTTTATGTGTGAATTCCATCAGAAGCTCATAAAAATTTCGGCACTTCGCGCCGAACTATCAACTAAATTCAGGCCGAATTATCACATTTAGAAGCACGGTCTTTTTGTATTCGGGGAAGATTTTTGCTGATGTACATAGACGTTTCAGGACCGTCTTTGTACATGTACAAAGATTTTTGAAGAACAAAAACTGTAAAAAGGTGTAGAATTCCTTATTGAAAATTCTACCATTTTAGAAGATTTTCAAAGAGGGGGTAAGCGGCTGCAAAATGGAGCCGCTTACCCCTTCCCTGAAAATAGCCGAGGAATATACATGTGACAGAGGATTTGGGCCATCCCCCATCTCCGCTTTGAAGCCCCGAACTTCCTTGAAAGTCAGAAAATATTTAACCACCCTCCCCCATTTTTTGGCGAAAGCCTGTGCTTTTTGGCTATTTTTATGTGTTTTTACCATTTTTGATCCAGTCGCTAACCCCCTCCTTCTAAAAATGGCGCGGGACCCCTACCCTAGATTTCCAGCCGTTACATGTAGGTATACTGAGGGAACCTCATAAAATTTTAAGCGATTACATGCATGTTTTATAGTGATAGTTTATCTATTTACTCTAGCTCACATAATAAAATAATGTATCACTTCGTGAAATTCTAATAGTTAGGTACACTTTTGCCATACTAAAAAATTAAGTTCAAAAAATTCAAAAGGTTTTCACCAAAAATCGTCTGACAGTGACTTGTGTCTTGGACCCTGAGGGGTAATACCCCTCCCCCATATGGGAATGTGTGATGTCTCATTTATTACATCCAATACCTATTGCATCCAATTGCTACAGCAGCAGTAGCCGTAGCTAAGATTCGAATGATACAGAGTGTGCTAATAGCAGCAACATAGACCTTATTGATGATTCAGACAATGAAACACTAGACTAAATTTGTTTCTTGTGACATAAATAGTAATAAAACTTGATATGAAAAGCCATTTACTACTGAATGGAGCAATCGCTCATTATTTCTTTCCTATGCCCCCCACCCCAAGTATGTGTCATGCAATAATATTTTCCTTGTCTGACCCCGGCCAGCCCCGGCCCCGGCCCCGGCCCCGGGCCGGGGCCGGGGATTTGTTTCCAGCCCCGGTACCGCCCCGGCCCCGGCCAAAAAAGTCGCCCCGGTCGATCACTATTGTGAACCAAAATCTCATGATATGGAAGAAAATTTTCCGGTTAGGTTCACATTGTGGAAATTTTTTGTAATGCAAAAATGCGTTCTGAAAGAAATTAAATTGAAATGAAATGAAATAGTTTATTGCGACAGACGGAATTAAAGCAATACAAATTTGGTCAAATTAAAAAGGGTCTGGGTAAAACATGGACATGGACCGGTCCATGGACCATGGACCTCATGGGTAAAACATGGACCATGGATCGGTCCATGGACCATCGATCTAAGGGAGTAAAATATGGAGCATGGAGCGCTCCGAAGTGCATGGACATGAGTGTGCGTACAGTATTTAGAATGAGTGTAATGTAGGTAGGTACCTATTCCACTTTTGCAGGTCCATACAGTACCATGGAGCGCCTCGGTTCACCCCTTTGTCGTGGATCCGTCCAGTTTTTTGCAACTGGAATCGGTGAATCTGCCTAAAAAACACATTTCCACCAAATTTCAAGCAGGATGGTTGCTTAAAACGCAAGAAAATGGGCGGTCCATGGTTTTGTGGTCCATGGACCGCTCCATGGACCATGGAGCACCTCGGATCACCCATTCGTCGTGAATGCGTCCAGTTTTTTGCAGTTGGAATCGGTGAAGCTGCCTAAAAAACACATTTCCACCAAATTCCAAGCAGAATGGTCGCTTAGAACGCAAGAAAATGGGTGGTCCATGGTTTTGTGGTCCATGGACCGCTCCATGGACCGCTCCATGGACCATGGAGCGCCTTGGATCACCCATTCGTCTTGGATGCGTCCAGTTTTTTGCAGTTGGAATCGGTGAAGCTGCCTAAAAAACACATTTCCTCCAAATTTCAACTAGAAACGTCGCTTAGAATGCAAAAAAATGGGCGGTCCATGGTTTTGTGGTCCATGGACCACTCCATGGACCATGGAGCACCTCGGTTCACCCCTTCGTCGTGGATCCGTCCAGTTTTTTGCAGTTGGAATCGGTGAAGCTGCCTAAAAACACATTTCCACCAAATTTCAAGCAGAATGGTCGCTTACAACGCAAGAAAATGGGCGGTCCATGGTTTTGTGGTCAATGGACCGCTCCATGGACCATGGAGCACCTCGGATCACCCATTCGTCGTGAATGCGTCCAGTTTTTGCAGTTGGAATCGGTGAAGCTGCCTAAAAAACACATTTCCACCAAATTTCAACTAGAAACGTCGCTTAGAATGCAAAAAATGGGCGGTCCATGGTTTTGTGGTCCATGGACCACTCCATGGACCATGGAGCACCTCGGTTCACCCTTCGTCGTGGATCCGTCCAGTTTTTGCAGTTGGAATCGGTGAAGCTGTCTAAAAACACATTTCCACCAAATTTCAAGCAGAATGGTTGCTTAGAACGCAAGAAAATGGGCGGTCCATGGTTTTGTGGTCCATGGATCACAAAACCAGGACCGCCCATTTTTTGCATTCTAAGCGACGTTTCTAGTTGAAATTTGGTGGAAATGTGTTTTTAGGCAGCTTCACCGATTCCAACTGCAAAAAACTGGACGCATCCACGACGAATGGGTGATCCGAGGCGCTCCATGGTCCATGGAGCAGTCCATGGACCACAAAACCATGGACCACCAATTTTTATTGCGTTCTAAGCGACCATTCTGCTTGAAATTTGGTGGAAATGTGTTTTTAGGCAGCTTCACCGATTCCAACTGCAAAAACTGGACGGATCCTACGACGAAGGGGTGAACCGAGGTGCTCCATGGTCCATGGAGCGGTCCATGGACCACAAAACCATGGACCTGCCCATTTCCTTGCGTTCTAAGCGACGTTTCTAGTTGAAATTTGGTGGAAATGTGTTTTTAGGCAGCTTCACCGATTCCAGCTGCAAAAACTGGACGCATCGCACGACGAATGGGTGATCCAAGGCGCTCCATGGTCCATGGAGCGGTCCATGGACCGCCCAATTTATTGCGTTCTAAGCGACTTTTCTGCAGCTTTCTCGATTTTTAGAGTGAAAAATCACATTGCTGCACATGAAGTTGATGATCCACGGAGTCCTGAAAGCACAAAATATTGAAGTGTATTATAGTGGTCAAACTGTAGAGTTCACGCACTACTGTATTGACCAGTTAAACCGGTGCATTACACTCACTCTATATACGTAGTTCGTACTCATGTCTTCACTCATTGGAGCGCTCCTTGCTCCATATTTTACTCCTTAGATCGATGGTCCATGGACCAATCCATGGTCCATGTTTTACCCGTGAGATCCATGGTCCATGGACCAGTCCATGTCCATGTTTTACTCTTCCCCAATTAAAAAAGAAGAAGAAGAAGAAGAAAAATTTTATTACTAATACCAACTATTAGAATACAAAATGACAAGATATATAATAAATGCAATTACGAGATAGTAAAGGGACATGCGAGTCAATGGAATGACAAGTTTTACGCGCCCCTTCACAAGATATCTAATACTAATAATACTAATACTAATACTTTATTCGGAAAAAAAACACAAGGGTAAAACAAAAGTCACAAGGAAAATAAAATAAAAATGCAGAAATGTCCTGGACACACAGGCAAATAGAATTGCGCTCACGTGTGCCTCATCAAAAAATTCCGAAATCAACCTTTTTCAAATTTCTCTTAAATGTCTCAACATTTGGAGAACTTCGAATAATTGTGGAAGATCGTTCCAAATTCTAGCTGATCTAGTAGCAAAACAATACTTTTTACAATCAAGTCGAAATTTTTCTAAATAGATCTGATTTGCAAATGCATTGCTAATACGCGAATGACCATAAAACTTATAAAAATCTTCAGAAGGCAAGAGATTATTGTGAATAATATTATACGTAACAATTAAATCAAAATAAATTCTACGGAGTTCAAGCCTCTCTAAATTTAAGGCTTTTAACCTTTATACAATACAATAAAAATATTTTATTTTCGTCGCACAAAAAAGAACACAATAAGAAAAGAAACATTAATATACAATGAAATACAATTATAAATAAACATTTGACATGAATCATCATACAAAATCACATATTCTAAAAGCAAGAAATTATTAATTAAAGTACATTTATACGAGATTAGTGCAAAAGACGAAGGTAGGCGCGCAGGCTAAATAAATTATGCACTTAGAACACGCCCCCTGGCAAATACCCCGTTAGATCAACTTTTTTCAACTTTTCACGGAGGGAAGCAACACTAGGAGATCTTACAACAGCTTCAGGGAGAGAATTCCATACGTGAATCCACCTATTGGATAAATCATACCCACGAACATCAAGCCGAAAAGGAGTGCATTCACATTTCATTGAATTTTGAGCATGCGTGCTGTTTTCACAAAAAGTAAAAAAGTCGGCTTGCTGCAAAACGCATCTACCACTCAATATCTGATACATCATACACAGATCACTACGCAATCTGCGAATCTCCAGGCTATCCAATTCTAAGAAACTGAGTCTTTCAGCATAAGAAAGTCCCCGAAATCCAATAATTTCACGTGTAAATTTCCTTTGAACATTTTCGATCATTGAAACATGGGTCTTACGGTATGGATTCCAAACAGTGCTACAATACTCAAGAAGCGGTCTGACGTAAACAGTAAAAGCCTTAGACATATTTAGTTTATTTTTAGAAGCAAATGATTTCGATATTAGCATAGTCCTAGCATAAGCTCTACGCGTTATATCATTATAGTGGAAATTAAAATCAAGCTTACTTGATACGTAAACACCCAAATCCTTTACAGAATTTACACTCTGTTCTACAGTCAGGTCAGAAATTCTATAAGAATGCTTGGGATTTCCAAAACCTAGATATAACGCTGTAGCATTTTTCAGTAGCTATTTTTAACTGCCAATCCTTGGACCAGACTATGAGTTTAGCGATATCATCTTGAAGTTGGGTGTGATTGCTAGATAAATTATAAAGCTTGACGTCATCAGCAAAAAGGCAAACTTTGCTATTCTAAGCGGTCGCTAATGTCATTTATGAATAAAACAAAAAGAATCGGGCCAAGTATACTGCCCTGAGGAACACCGCTAGTGACAGATTTTTCGCTCGAGAACTGACCGTTAATAACAACCCTTTGAGTCCTATTGCTCAAAAAACAAGTTAACCAACTCAATAAATCTCCAGAAAATCCAAAAGTTTCCAGTTTATAAATTAATTTACAGTGAACTACAGTGTCAAAAGCTTTAGAAAAATCAATGTAGATAACATCAACGGTGTTTTTTTCATCAATTAATTTAGTCCATTCATTTTTGCACTTTAGTAATTGCAATTCACACGATTTACCCTTTTGGAAACCGAACTGACCGGAGGAGATCGAATTCTTCTCACATAAATGTGCTTGCATCGTACTGTTAATTATCGATTCCATGATCTTACACGTAACACAACATAACGATATCGGCCTGTAATTTTTAGCATCACTCCGGTCGCCCTTTTTATACACAGGAACAACATTAGCGGTGCACCACAGTGCAGGAATACAATGGGTTTTGAAAGATATTTCAAAAATAGTGGTTAAGGGCTGGGTAAGTACAAAAGCAAGTTTTTTCACAAAAAATGCGCAAAGTCCGTCAGGGCCAATCGATAATGATGGTTTAATTTTCCGTATAGCAGAAAAAACGACATCATCAGATAAAAAAGTTTTTTTTCATAAGAATATAATTTATAAGAAAGTTTTTTTTATAATAAGATTTTTTATAATAATAATTCATCATAAGAAAGTCCCATATATCCAATTAACCTTTTAGTAAATTTTCGCTGAACCCGTTCAACCCTGTTGATATCAGAAAGCAAATAGGGGCTCCATACAGTTGGAGCATACTCTACTAAAGGCCGAATATAATTCTTAAAAGCAAGAACCAACATTTTAGGATCACGTGATTCAAAACATTTGAAAATCAAAGCACTCATTTTCAAAGCCTTTGCTGATATATTAGTACAATGACAACTAGATGATAAGTTTGTTGTTAAGGAAACACCTAAATCTCGAATTGAGGAACCTGCGTCAGATAACAAAAAATGGTTTATGTGATATGTAACTTTAGGATTTGCGTACCCTAGATATAACACAGAACATTTAGGGAGAGATATGCTTAACTGATTTTCTTCAGACCAGGAAACCAGCTTATCTAAATCATTTTGCAACAAAGTATAATTTTGAGAAAAATTAAAGAGCTTTAAATCATCAGCAAAGAAATAGACTTCACTATGCTCAACAGCTTGAACAAAATCGTTTACAAACAACAGAAACAAAGAGGGTCCTAAAACGCTACCTTGAGGTACGCCACTAATAACTGGTTTTCTATCAGAAAGAGCGTCAAAAATTTTGACCTTTTGTGTACGATTTGTCAAGAAAGAAGTTAACCATTTTAATAGCATTCCATTTATCCCATAATGCTTCAACTTCTCTATCAATTTAGAATAAACGACAGAATCGAAGGCTTTACTAAAATCGACATATACAACATCAATAGGAATAGATGCGTCAAGTGATTTAACCCACATGTTTGTACACTTCAAAAGCTGAGTTTCACAAGACTTTCCCTTTTGAAAACCAAACTGTCGTGAAAAGAAATTAGTTTTCGACTTTAAAGAAGCAATTAAAGCTCTGTTAATAATGTACTCCATAATTTTACAAGTGACACAACAAAGAGATATTGGACGATAATTTTCAACCGAAGAATAATCACCCTTCTTAAAGATAGGTACTACAATCGCATCTTTCCAACAAGAAGGTACTTCACCACTTCTATAAGAAACTTCGAAAATAGAACTAAGTGGATCAACAAGAAATGGACATAATCTTTTGATAAAATATGAACAAATACCATCAGGCCCGATAGAGAAAGTTTGCTTAAGATTTTGAATGGAATTTAGTACAGATTCAGGACTAAAATCTACCTTAACATCAAGTATGTCTTTGTGACTTAAGTTTGTGGTATTAATAGGGAAACCATTATCAACTGTAAACATAGATGCAAAGAATTCATTAAAAACATTCGCTTTTTGCAAGTCTGAGTTAATAATAGAGTTGTCAACAACTATGTCGGGCATATTATTTGACGGATTTTTCTTAGTATTAATGAAACGATAAAAATGCTTAGGATCGGATCCTTTTTTTAACAGTTTACGTTCCTGTGCACAATAATATTCCTTTATAGCTTTCCTTACAAGTCTACTGTATTTAGAGTAAGTATTCCTGAACATAGGATCAAATTTAGATTTTCTCCAGAATTTTAATTTCTTTGACAACAGTCGTCTTATATTTTTGGGATATTTATTAATTCTGCCAGGTTTGGAAAACGGAACAAAAGAATCTATAAGATATTGCATCACCGATAAAAAACGATTATAAAAATCGTCTACCGTCACACAAGTAGAAAAGATCAATGGCCACTGGATGTTGGCAAGAAAAGTAAACATGGATTCATAATCAGCTTTTGCAAAATTTCGTTTCAAAGCTACTTGTCGCCTAACTTCAAACGGTAGTAAAATTTTGAAAATAACAGAATCATGATCACTTGTAGCAAAAGGAGGTCTTGTTTTGCAATCAATAATCAATGATTTATCAGATGTAAATATTAAATCTAGAATATTTTGACCCAAGGTAGGGTGATGTACATGTTGATATAATCCATAACTATTAACAGTTTCGAAAAAATTGAAAGACATACTATTTTCAGATAATACATCAGTTTTATTCCATTTAATATCCGGTAGATTAAAATCACCTAAAACAATAAGGGTTTTATTACAATCAAGCAATATATTCAAAAGATTTAAAAAATCTTGATTTTGTTTGTCGTGTAGAGAATAATTAGGAGGTCTATAGCACAAAATGAACCTATATGTAATAGAACCAATAAGAAGATCGCAGGCAATAATTTCAGCAGTACAGTTAATAGAGAAAGTATTTACTAATCTCAGAGACAAATTTTTTTTGGAGATAATACAGACCCCTCCACCTACTCTTTTTTCACGATCGTTTCTAAAAACTGAATAACCAAAATTTGCAACTAACAAAGAATCACTAAAAGTATCAGTCAGCCATGTTTCAGTAATAAAAATCAAATCATAAGTATGAGAACTCAAAAGCAAATGCAAATCAGCAATTTTGTTACATACACTGCGCGAATTAAACAAAATAGAACACAATTTATTTACACAGTTAGAATTTGGAACGTTTTTTGGGTCGATTATATTATTATTTAAAGATCTGCCACAATTGTAAAAATTTTTCTTTTTTGCTGGGGCGAAATTACCTATAAATTAACGGAATTTAGCGAAAATAAAACAAATTTATCAGATTTGCGAATAATTTGACTTTTGGCATAATTAATAAAGAAAGAACCGGGTGGAAAAACACTAGATTCATCGTGCAAAGTCCGTGCATTTTGCCGCTGCTTGTAGGTAAGATCAGGTCTAGCTCGTAAGTTCTTGTGGGTGCAACCTGGCTTCACGATCTTATTGATAAAGTTGATAAAATTCGTTTTTACCTGGCTCGAAACACAAATGACTTTAAGAAACCTTGGTTGGTTCTCGTTTGCCGGACCATCACGAAAAACATACAAGATGTCCGATGGCTTTACCGACGAAACATTCTTATTGTCATGCGCGAAAGACAGCAATTTGCGAACGTTTGCGAGGTCATCGTCCGAATCGGGTAAACCAAAGAGAACAGCATTTTTACTTTTGGACGCCAATTCGATCGACTCGTTTATCGTTTCAATCAATCTGTTCCCAGCGGTTTCCGATGTTGCAGGATTTGAAGAAGAAAAGTTTTTTTCAGGAGTGAGATTTGTTTTAGAAAAGGTAGTTTCCATTTTTACCTGAAGTTCATTAAAGCGGGCTTCCATCAGTTCCATTCGTCGTTCTAACTGTAGAAGGCGATCAATCTTCGGCAAGCAGCCTTCACAGAAAAACTTCTGTGACTTTAGACGACTAAGAGCATCGTACGTCCTGCGATTGATTCCAAAGCACTTGGCATGTCCCCACATTTTGCAGAGGTCACATCTGACGCCCATGTCGTTATCGCGAACCGGATTGTGACATTTGAGGCACGATTTGACCTTCTTTGCAGATACCGATGGCGACAATTTTGACTGAGAATTTGTACTTGATCGCTTGTCACTCATAATTAAAATAGTAAAGTAATATCGCGCACGTACATTGGGCAAACGTTTACTTGAATAAATCTCATTTTCTGCATAAAATCTTTATAACTTGGGTTTTTTTTCTTTAAATCAAAGTTTGCTAATCTAGATTTAAATATGTTTAGGTTAGGGGAAGAAACAATGAAGTCAGGAAGATTGTTCCAAACTACGATGTGTTTGTGAAAGAAATCAAACTTTTCTAAATTAGAATGTACAATAGGTGAATGAATGAATGAAATAATTTATTACTGAAACGCGACAATTACGAAGATGTGAAGAGTAATAAAACGTTCTGTCAAAGAATAAAAGCGTACAGCAAAAGGCGACGAGCGAGTCATGAAAATGACGATTTAAGCCTGCCCTATAATAAATTTGGATAAGTCGACATCAATTAATCTAGATTTGAATATATTTAAGTTAGGGAAGAGATTACAAAATCAGGTAGGTGATTCCACACAGAGATATACTTATAGAAAAAGTCAAATTTTTGTAAATTAGAACTTGGACAAGAGGAACAACTAGCTTGAAACGATTTGTGCAGCTTGCAGTATTTTGATAGGTATAACTAATTTAAATCTATTTATGCTACGGGTAATACTACTTGTGCATTATCCCCCCGTCGAATTTTTTCATCTTTTTTAAAGTAGGGTATATACTAGGTCGAATTTTTTCCATCTTTTCTTAACTCCAGGAGTTCTCACACGAGTTTTTCGCCCGGGAACAGAAAATAACTTTCAGGTGACAGGTTTCGACCCTCCAACCTATCACTTCTACAGCGCAACACGTTACCAATTGGCTAAGCCACCTTCTCGTTAGAAATAAAAACGAAGTAATGAGGGAATGGTACCCAGCATCCATAAATCGACCTAAGCATCTATACATCGACCTAAGCATCTATACATTGACCTAAGCGGGAGCGTTACTCGACCTAAGCAGCTTAAAACACCTTTTCCAGATATACTAAGCCTAAGCCTAAGGATATTGGACGCAAAAACACCCACATTTTCCTATATCTTATTAAGTAAATTATTGCAAAAGTTGATTATGAATCTGGAAAGAATGAAAAAAATGAAAAAAATCGAAAAAAATACAAAAAAATGAAAAATATAAAAAATTTAAAAAAACTGAAGAAAATCAAGGATTATATCATATGATAGATATGTCATAATAGTGTAATGCTGTATATACCAATATGTTAAAAAAGATGGAAAAAATTCGACGGGGGATAATGCACAAGTACCCGGGTAATATTATGATTAAATACAAAAAAATCATCAGCTTCCAAACATGATTTATGACAAATAATTTGATACATCATACACAGACAAATCTGCAAGCGTCTTAATTCAAGTCTGCACAATTTAAGTTGTGTTAAACGATCCTCGTAAGAAAGAATATTATTATAACCAAAAATATATTTAGTGAATCTACGTTGAACAGCTTCCAGTCGATCTATATCCCTAAGATAAGAGGGGTTCCATACACTGCAACAGTACTCTAATAAAGGTCTAACAACTAAAAGCTTTAACAAGGTTACCTTTATCACGCGAAAAAAATGATTTGCGTATTAAAATACATCTAGAGAAAGCTTTTTTAATCAAAGAATTATAATGTTCCTTAAATTTTAAATTTCGAGTGAATCGAAACTCCTAAATCACGGACAAACAGATCACTAGAAATAATTTCCCCATTTAGTCTATAAACAACTTTTTGATTATTATTACCCAAATATAGAACTTGACTTTTGGTTCAAGAAATAGGTAAATCCCATGTAATTGCCCAGTCAATAATCTTATCTAAATCAGACTGTAATAATTTACAGTTACGACTAATATTGAAAATTTCGATATCATGAGCGAACATATAAACCGTACTATAAATATTATCACATTTATCATTTATAAAAATCGAAAAGAGCGTAGGTCCAAGGACACTTCCTTGGACGACACCGCTGGTAACAGGCACATAATCTGAAAAAGACTGATTAACGCGAACACATTGGGAACGATTAAACAAATAGGCCTTTAACCATGCATACAAATTACTGTTTATTCCATATCCGTTTAATTTAATAAGGAGTTTTTCAATATTTACTTTATCAAAGGCTTTAGAGAAATCTAAATATATTATATCAACAGTTTTTTTAGCTAACGACTGAATCCATGAAAATTTTCACTCCAACAATTGTGATTCACAAGATTTATTCTTTTGAAAACCAAATTGAAAAGGAGATATTAGTTTATTAACCTTAAGAAAGTCTAACAATTGACTATTAATAATTCTTTCCATAATTTTGGCAATAGAACAACAAAGAGAAACGGGCCTGTAATTATCCTTTAATGCTGGATCCCCCTTTTCAAAAATTGGAATAACATGTGCCATGCTCCAAAGCTCGGGAATATTTCCAGACAGAAAAGATACAGTGAAAATACTAACTAACGGCTTTATCATTTGAAACGACAATTTTTTAATAAAAAGATCCACATAGGCCATCAGGGCCAACTGCAATTGACTTATTTAGATGGCTTCAATACGCGATCCTCACTAAAAATAAGGTCAGAAAGCGAAAAAATCACAGCTCTTCTGAAAAAGAAAATTCGCGTTAGTAATGTCACTAGAAAACACAGAAGCGAAATAATCATTAAAAATGTTAGCCTTGCGTAATGAATTGGTTATAATATTATTATCCGAAAATGTTAGGGGAGGAATTTCATTGCGACTTTTTTAACCTATTATTTACAAAAGTATAGAAAGCTTTAGGATTATTATTCTTAAGCAATTTGTTTTCTTGAGAAGAGAAATAATTATGAATAGTTCTAAGTAGAGCTTTACAATGATTTCGATATTTAACTTTAGTTCCTGGAAGTTTTACACCTTTTATATTTATCCTATAGAGAACGTTTTTTAAGAAATAATTTATGTAAGCTTTTAAGGTATTTAAATTTTGATTTAGCCCTAAAAGTAGGTACAAAACTAAAAATAAGAGGATTTAATATACGTAAAAAAACATTATACATATCATTAACTGTTGAGCATGTAGAAAAAATGTCAGGCCAAGAAACAGAGGATAAAAAAGTAGCTATACTATCGTAGTCCGCTTTATTGAAATTTAAGCAAGGTTTATCTCCATCTTTGATAAGTTCTAGTCAAAATTTCGAAAGAAATCGAATTATGGTCGCTTGTTGAAAAAGGAGGAAGAACCTGGACATTAAAAACGTTATATGCAGCAAATACTACATCAATCAAAGTATTATCGTGGGTATTTTCTTTAACTAACTGTTGCAGACCACTAGCTGATAAGTAATCAAAAAATAATTCGTTTAATGGATTAAATGTAAAAAAGTACCATAAAACCAATCAATTTTAGGCAAATTTAAATCACCTACTATAATAACGGGATGACAACTATTAGTAGCCCATTCAATTAAATTACATATCCGAAGTGCAGTATCAAAATCATACTGAGGAGGTCTATAAACTAACAAACATCTAATAACATCTCCGCCTTTTAAAATTTCAACTACTAAAGTATCAGACACAAACAGAGAAGCAGGAACGTTAACGCATCGAGCATAAAGATAAGCTTTAGTAAAAATTAAAAGTCCACCTCTCCGCTTATTCTAACGATCTGATCGGAGAATAAGATAATTTTTT
The DNA here is from genome assembly GCA_036768485.1 of Mermis nigrescens. NCBI lineage: Eukaryota > Metazoa > Nematoda > Enoplea > Mermithida > Mermithidae > Mermis > Mermis nigrescens. The sequence goes on from JAVLUZ010000143.1 coordinate 5,159,241, forward strand.
TACGGACTCGGAAATAGATTCATTCAGCCAGGTTTCACAAAAAAATAATATTTCGAATTTTGCAGTATTCAAGAGAAAGTGAAGTTCCCCTAGCTTATTAACAATACTACGAGAATTACATAGCAAACATTTGATATTAATAAAATAACGGGGCGAATTTGAATCAGAGTAAATACACTAGGCGCCTCGCGCCGGATTATTTTATTTTTAATGTTTTTTATTGATGTTCCCAGCGCGCCGCGCCGATTGCAGCACTTTTATCGATAACATCTGTATTTACTAAAAAAGATATTAACGATTCTTTTGTTTCTCAGAAGCGGCGCGATTTTTCCATTTTGAATATTGTTTTTGACGAAAATAACATCTCTCGGGCACCGTTTTTTCCCCAGCGATTTGGTTGACTTGACATTATAGACTAGGCTCAAAATTTTCTTCCACTTTTTCCACCCTTTTTCCACTTTTTTGGTAGGTCTAAAAACGTTAAAAATAGAGCACCTGTGTTAAAAAATCAGTGCTTTTTAAGAAGGAAATCCTATGTGCACATAAAATAGCGGTGTTTGATGCACTTTTTGTATAAAAATTTCGCGCCCTACTAGAAACATCACGATCAGTATACGTTATTTCTGTCGAAACTTGAATTCCCTTCCTACAGTTAAGGATTTTAACCAATTCTGAAGTCACTTTTGACAATAAAAACTATAATTTATCAAATGGCGCGAAGCGCCAAAACATTTTTAAATTTCAGTCCTCTAAAACGCATTTTTGCATTACAAAAACTAACCAAATCCGTGCAGAAGATAAGGATTTTCAGTCGTAGTGAAGTTCTAGACCAGATTGTTGATGAAAATGCTGCAATTGGCAGTGGCGCAGCTCAAAGATTAATAACAAGTAATAATTAATAACAAGTAAGAATTAAATCAATTCGGCGCGAAGCGCTGAAAAATTTTGAAGTTTTACTCTCTAAAACGCATTCCAAAATTACAAAAATTTTCCACAAATGCCAACCAAGCCCAAAATTTTTTTCCATTATCTAAAATGTTGGTTGACAAATAGACGAAAAAGTGGAAAAAACGGTGCTCTCGGGCTATTGGCAATTTGGAAAACTCGCGCCAGCTGAATTAAGTAACTTCTTTTTTAAAAATTAGCTTATTGTCTTCTTTAAGCCCTCATCAGTATTTTCACTGTTTCCTTTTTATCAGATGATATTCCAGATATTTGGAGGGAGACCTGGGCGTTGCCAGGATTTTTCTCAGGGGAAGTCCAAAAATTTTGTACCTTTAAAAGTCGATAAAAACGTGTAAAAACGCATGCATCCTAGGTGTGAAATAATGCCTTTTTAGACTTTTCACATCGTTCTGCAAGAATTAATATGCATTAGAAAAATTTTTTTTGTAAATTTTTAACAGTTAATGCTACACAGTTTCCAAGTTTTGATACGCGGGTAGGACCTTTCAGTGTTTTTTTTGTACAAGGTCCGTTTGTACGATTACAAAGATGGTTCCCAAAAGCCTTTGTACATTTTGTGCACTCAAATTTTTGGGTACTACAGTATGGTACAGTAGCGGTTTTAATGTGGTAAAAACAGGATTGTTCGACTTTTGATAGTGCATTTTAGCTAATTTCTGGGTCTCTAAGGGCAAGAAATCACTAAGAATTGTCTTTAACTAGCGCAAAGCGCTAAAAATTGACATTTTTCCTTTTGAAATGCAATGTCGGCCATTATAACGATATATAGAAGACACAATCCAAAAATTTTTGCGAATTTCAGGCCTTTTTGCAATTTTTGTCTCCCCAAAAATCTTTGTACATGTATTTACTTACTTACTTGTACTTATGTCATTCAACGCCGCTGTGGGGCAGCATACGATGCCAAAACCAAATTGATCATTTGTCTGTATTGATTGCGATCATTTGCTAGGACTTCTAGGTGAAGACGCCAACATGAGGTGTACTGTTTTCGGCTGATACCCAGCAGAATGACGTAGGAAGTGTTGTCTTAGGGCCACAATGTGGCCGTTTCCATCTAGCGCCAGGGGTGGCTTTAAAGCTTTGTTTGGCAAGTCGGCATTCACCCATTCGCAGCACGTGACCAGTATATGTCCAACGGCGCTTGCAAATGGTTTCTGCTATAGTTGGTTGATTGTTGAAAATGCCAGCTAGCATGTGATTTGATATGAACTGATTGTAGCGCAAACACGCTATGTAGCGTAGGCATCGGCGTTCAAACACCTCAAGTCGCGACAAATCGCTGACTCGGGTTGACCAAGTTTTGCAGCCATATAGCAGTATGGATCTAACTGTGGCATTGAAAATTCTTCTCTTTAAGCTGAGTTTTACGTCTTTTCGCTTACAAAACTTGGACATGCTAAAGAATGATTTGCGAGCCTTTCCGATTCTGCTATTGATTTCATTTGCGCTACCACCACTAATAGTGGTGCAGCTGCCCAGGTACATGAACCAGTTGACTTTTTCGATAGGATTGTTGTTAATCATAATCGGAAATAGGCACATCCGTTTCATCTGTTGCAATGTATTTTGACTTTGGCGAGCTCAGTAACAAGCCTATTTTTTTGCTTCCCGTTCAATATTGTTGATCATAGCTTGTAGAGTCTGCAGCAATGAACTGAGCAGAGCTATGTTGTCCGCAAAAGTAAGATCAGTGATTCGTTTTTGTGCAGGTAACAATTCGACTCCAAATGACTCTTCCTTGTCAAGTGCAGCTTTCAGCACATAGTCCATGCAATAGTTAAAAAGAAATGGCGAATGTATTCCGCCTTGTTGTACACCGCTTCGAATTTCGAATGGCACTGTATGCTTGTTATACACCGACACTTGACACATGGTTTGTCGATACATCGCACCAATTATGTGGCATAGTTTTGGTGGCACACCATCATTTTCTAAGAGACTCAATATGCTGGATCGGTCAACGCTGTCGAAGGCAGCTGAGAAGTCCAGAAAAGCAATGTATGTAGGCTGGCGGTACTCATGTCTTAGTTCAAGAACTTGATGAAGTGTGAAGATTTGGTCGACGCATCCTCATCCTGGTCTAAAGCCTGCCTGTGACTCACGCGTCGTGCAGTCTCTAACAGGCATGAGGCGTTTTAAGATGATCTTTTCTAGAATTTTGTAGGCAACTGCGATTAGAGATATTCCACGATAGTTCTTGCAGCTTGTACGTTCACCTTTCTTGAACAAGGGAATGAGAATGGCATTTTTCCATTGTGTCAGAATAGTCTCACTTTGCCAGACTTTTTGGTAAATCTTCATAAGTTTAGTTGTTATTGCATGAGTGTTTGCTTTGTAGAGCTCCGCAGGTATGTTGTCGTCTCCCGGTGCTTTTCTGTTTTTAAGTTGTTTGATGGCCGTTATGATTTTGCTGAATGATGGAGGATCTGCCTCAACGTTATACAGGTCTCTGCCTCCAGTTGAGGATGAGTTGCACGCTAGGTGCAGGGCGCTTTAACAGGTTATTGACGTATTCCTTCCACATGTTGACTTTTTCCTCTTCTTTATCTATAGCATTACCATACTCATCATTAATTTGCTCACTGACCGGCATGCGGTATTTTCCAGCAATTTGGTTGCATAGGCGGTATATTTTGCGGGTGTCAGATGTGGCAGCTGCGGTTTCTAGTTCAGATGTCAAGCTGTTGTAGAAGCTACGCTTGTCTTGTCTGACTTTCTTTTTTAGCTCTTTGGCCAGTTCTTTAGCCTTAAGATATTGTTAGTTAGCCCACACTATTTGACGTTCTTTAGCAAGTAAAATAGTTTTTTCTGCAATCCATGCCTTAGATTGTCTTTTCACAACGCCAAGTTCTTGTGCTGCTGCTTCCTGTAATACGGATGACAATTTCACCCAACTTTCTTCAACAGAATCGAATTCTTCAATTTTTCGTACAGTGATGAGGTCATTGCATTTCTGTTGATATTTATGCAGTATGTCGGGGTCTTTTAGTCGCTCAAGATCAAGCTTTTTGTGTGGCATGATTACGTGTTTTGACACTGAGAGCCGAAGCTTGAGCCTGGCAGAAACTAAAGCATGGTCAGTCTGCATGTGAATGCCCCAGTATGAGCGACTATCTTCAAATGACGACTTCCATCATTGTTTAACAAGAATGTAATCAATTTGATTCAGTGTATGGCCATCTGGACTTGCCCATGTAACAAGATGTCGTTTCTTGTGACTGAACAGTGTTAACTGCAACAAGTCGATTCATTGCTGCTAAGTTCAGGAGTCTTTCACCATTGTTACAGAGGCGACCAACTGTGTTCATTCCAGCTTCAGATCTGTATGTTCGGGTGCCCAGTTGCGCATTGAAATCGCCGGCGATGATTAGCAGTTCCTGACTGCAGTTGTTTAGCTGCACTAAACTTTCTAGCTTTTCATAGAATTCGTCCTCTTCTTCTGCCGTAGCATCATTTGTAGGTGCGTATGTGGCAATGATGTACAATGAGAGTGGTACAGTCGCTATTTTCATCAAAGCAAGTCTACGATTAATTGGCGTGAATTCGATAACAGATGGAACAAATCGATTAGACACAGCAATGCCAACGCCATGTAACCCGCTTCGATCCTCTGGCCCACTATAGTACAGTTTGTACGAGTTGTTTGTATGAGGTACATTTAAAATTGTACATCCTGACTTTGGTAAATGAGATTCTGATATGGTACAAATGTCAATCGATCGATTGAATAGAGTTGCTGCAAGCAGTGCTTGTTCCAGGTTTGAGTAGGGTGTGCACGTTCAACGTGGCTACATTGAGTGGCCCTAGAAAGGGCCGTTGGGTTTTTGAAGAGCGTTGTAAGCGTTGTTGTTGCTTAATAGCTTGTAATCCACCTACCGGGGACATCGTAGCATATGTGAGCACTCGATAAGTACTTTGATCATAGGTTCGGTTTCTGGCTAGATACCACAAGGGGTCGCATCCGGAAAAATCTTTGCCGAGTACAAAAACCCTACCTTAGATTAGAAAGAATTTAAGGGAAACCTTTCTTTTGGGGCTGATTGAGTCTGGGGTGGCGCGCTCAAGCGCCCCGAGTGGGGTCCAGGCAGAGCTTCGAGAAAATTTTTGCAAAATATGCACTGAAATCTTGAATCTTAACGGCAAAATTTTCATAAAATCATCTGAATATTGGTTTTGAAATTGGCTGATAAATAGATAAAATAGACTGGCGCGAAGCGCTGAATTTTTCTGACATTTCTATGCCAGAATGACTAAAAAATTCGTAGAAGGCATGAGATGCGAATCTTTTGTAGACTTGTCTTGTTCTTAATTGTCATGCTAAGCAGTTTTTAAAAGACGCTATCTGTACAAAGCGCACGAATTTTTTTGCATACTTTTCAATTTTTATTGACTAGAAATGTTTGCAAATAGGAAATCTCATGGTGACAAACGCTTTGTAGCTCTGTGTCGCCACTAAGTTAGAATATAACAGCCAAAACTAGAGGAAATCAGCGTGGAGCGCTGAATTTTTGGGTTTATAAATACTCAAGAATAGTCACAGAATAGCGTTATGCAACCGCATAGCTCCATGTCGAAAAATTCAAAATTTCCCCCGGGAGGGAATTCTCCCTTCCCGTCCACTGGCTGCGCCAGTGCCTATATTTAAAAAATGTGAACCTTCATTACCTGAAATTTATCGTCCTGTTTCTTTATGATGCTCAACTTGTAAGATAATGGAAAGCATTGTTAATACTCAACTATCAATTTATTTGTCTACTAATAATTGAATATTACCTTTTCAACAAACCTGAGCAATAGCCCATCCCAGCCCGTCCATGGAATGGGCTGAAACGAAAACTCGACGGGCTGAAGGGACCATTTGGATGGGCTGATTTTGAAAAACGTGTGAAAAACAACGAAAAATTAGAGGATATTTTCTTTTTTACTTTATTCGGATAAACGCAAGGATAAAACGTCACAAGGAGAAATTATACAGCACATATAAAATGTGAATTTCCTGGACACACATGCAAATAATCGCGCTCGCGTGTGCCCAACTGATTAAATTCTTTACACTTTACTTTTTTGCATTTATTTGACAAGTTTCGCAATTTTTTGTTTATTTAGCTCTTTAATTTCATCTGCTTTTTATTTTTTTTTTGTATGTACCCAGGCCCGTAATTTTTGTTTTTCCCAAGCGTCCCCCAAAAGGGAAAAAATGAAAAATTGGCGAAGTTGGTCTGAAACACCGCCAAAACAGGTTTTTAGCGTACTTTTGAGCTAGAAAACACAAAATTTTCCGGCGCTTCGCGTCGGATTCATTGTTTATGTAAGGTTTTGTCTTCTAAACCGCTGAAAATCGCTCAAATTTGAGTTAGACATAGAAAGTATTAGAGCTGTGCCGGGGCCGCCTTTTTTGCCGGGGCCGGGGCCGGGGTCAGGCCTAGGCCCCGGTGCCGGGAGCTGGGCCTGGCCGGGGCCAATAATAGCGTGCTTTACCATGCTCATAGTACGACCCTGCCCTACCCCTTACATGTACCTATGCATATATTCTTGCTTGTAGATATGCACGTCAAGCGTTAATATTTGTTGGGATTACAAGATATAACAGAACAAGGGCAACGGGGGATCTAGACCCCCCAGAATTCACATTCTCCCCCCCCAAAATCCGCTAGACCCCTCAGAAATTGATTTTCAGAATTTTTTTCTGTTTTTCTGCTGTTTTTTGATGCTAATGGATAGCTCTCATTGAGAAACGCGAGAAAACGGTGTTTTTTCTATCTACCATATATTATCAGGCTTTTTTTAACTTTGAAAAATTGTGGACTTCTAGAATTTTTGAGCTGCCCATGTATGGATTTAACTCCTCTGACTTGGATGCGTTTTTCAATGTGCTTTACTTTGCACTTTTTTTAGGCTTATTATTCTATTTGTTCTGATAGACGTAGCTGTCTGCTACCAAGCAAGCTGGAAATGCTCGTCTATATGAATTGCAATTTTAAATATGTCAATTTTGATTATTAACTAGAAATTCGCACCAATCTGACATAGTGAAATAAAGATTTGAATTAGCAAGATCTGTGGTTTGCTTGAAATTGAGTTTGAAGGTAAATCTACCCAGAACATTATCAATTTTCTACATTATAATCAACTCTAACATTGGCCCCGGCCCCGGTGCCGGGGCCAGCCTGGCCCCGGCACAGCTCTAGAAAGTATGTCAATTTTTTCTAACGCTTTGCGCCGGATTCATTGTTTAGCTATAGTTTTTGCCTTCTAGCTCACTCAAAACAGCTCAAATTTGAGTTATGACATGGGAACAGGCCTGTATCCAGGGGGCGGGGGGCCTGCCCCCAAAATGCGGAAAAAATTTTGTTTCTCCCAAGGGTCCCCCGAAGGGAAAAATGAAAAATTGGCGAAGTGCGTCTGAAACAGCGCCTAAACAGGTTTTTAGCGTACTTTTGAGCTAGTAAACTCAAAATTTTCTGGCGATTCGCGCCGGATTCATTGTTTACGTATAGTTTTGTCTTCTGAACCGCTAAAAATCGCTCAAATTAGAGTTAGACATGGAGAGCATGTCAATTTTTTTCTAGCGCTGTGCGCCGGATTCATTGTTTAGTTACAGTCTTTGCCTTCTAGCTCACTCAAAACAGCTCAAATTTGAGTTATGACATGGGAAACATGAAATTTTTCCGGCGCTTCGCGCCGTATCTATTGTTTATATATGTTTTTTGTCTTCTAGTCCGCTCAAAACCGCTCAAATTTGAGGTTGATATGCAGAGCATGTCAATTTTTCGGCGCTTCGCGCCGAATTATTCATTATCCGTATTGTTTTTCTCTGTAAAGCACAATGATTAAGTACAAAGGCAAGAGATAAGGAATAATTCGCCGATTAGGTGATGAGAAATCAGCTTAAATGATAAATTTGCTGTATATCAAAATGAAATAAAGTGAAAATTTTTTAATTTTTTTGTTGAAATTTTTCTTCACCGTTGTATAGAGCTCGCCGAGATACGCTCAAAACTGTCTTTATTTTCGCCTATCTCCTAATGGTTCTCGAGATATCTGGTCTCAAAAATTTTCGGCCCTCCCCGAAATAAAATCCTGGATACGGGCCTGTATGTATCAGTAACCACGTGTCATTCATGTTCTCATACATATATTTCTATTTGCGAGCGCTTTTTACATTATTGGGTACGTAAACTGTAGTATTTAAAGTAACAGCCAATAAATATTATTATTATTATTATTATTATTATTATGAGTAATATTATATGCAACTACACCTGAACAAGGGGTCTAAGAGGCTCAACCGGGTGCCAGCCATAGGTGCACAAGGTCAGTGTCGGCGGGGGAGGGGGAGGGTGAAATCTCAAGAATGCAAAGCAGAAAATTTAACGTTCGCGATTTTTTTTGCTGTTTTAACGATCGAAATGGTCAAAATAGTCTATAAAACATTTTTTCGTAGTAATATCGCAATTTAAAAACATTTTTAGTCCATTCAGACTGCACTATATCACTTTTAACACCAAAAAAGGCAAAAATTTATCAATTTTGGGCGCTTTTTGAGTAAGAAGTACGTAAACGTACTAATCTGGTGCGAAGCGCCGGTAAAATTTTGACGTTTTTACTCCTTTTGACCTCAAAAATGATGTAAAAAACGTTCCACTAGCCTGAAATCGCCGGACAGTGCCTGTCCGGCTGACCCTCCAGGGGGTGTTATACCCCCCTCACTCCCCTGTATGCATGTATGTCATACATGGGCAAGGTTGAGGTGGCCAGAGTGGGGGGTGGGTGAAATTCAGGAATGGTCATATAAGAAATTAAGGTCATTTTTTGTACAAGGTCGTTTTTGTAAATGTACAAAGACGGTACCCAAAAATTCATGTACAGTCTTTACCTACATGGAAATTTTAGAGTACTATTATATGGTACAGTAGAACTTTACGTGCGTTAAAATCAGTTGCTTGACCCTAATCAGAGAAGTTTAGCCAATTTATGGGTTTCCAGCGATAGGAAATACAGAAATTTCTCAACACGGTGAGAAGCGCCGAAATATTAAGATATTTTGATAGTTTTCAGATGGAATTTTCGGCTTCTTTTCCGCAGTCAACTCAAAAATTGTCTTGCAGCACCTTTCGTTTTTTCAAAACTGCCTGACAGTATATACCTGATCTGCGTACACCTTAGGTAGGGGTAATACCCCCTCTCACCCCCCATGCCCATGTGTGAATGCAACCACTGCAAAAATGTAATTATTATTGACGAATCAAGTATTAATGTCTGCATATAAATATAATTTAGTAGTAGAATTGAACGCCGAACTAAGAAGAGTTTTTTTGTAAATAAAAACGAGATAATTAGCTAAAATCTTCTGTATTAGCAGTTGATACCGGCGCCGGTGCCGGTGCTAGTCTCATCCCTAGTAAACGGTTGATTTAGCGAGCTGTACTGCTTGTTATTCATTTCTGAAACTAACTAATCTTACCGTGAATCTCACCTGCCGCAGCTGCTTACAACCTATGAGGGGGGGGGTGGGTGAGGGGCACACGTAGGCAGCAAGAAAATTCTGGAGGGTCGGGATGGGTAAAATTGCCAAAAATCTCACAAAAAATAGAATTCTGGAGGTGTACATTAATCTGGGGGGTTCAACTTCTGGGGGAGGGGGGTACAAACTCCCCCTCAACCCCCCGTCCTCACGCCCATATGTGGTTAAGGGGTATTACCCCTACCGCAGGGTCTAAGAATCGAGTAAGTGTCGGACGATTTTGAACTATCAAGCATTTTCTGCATGATTTTTGGGAAAGAAAGTAGCAAAGATGTTAAAATTTTTTCAGCGCTTCGCGCCGACTACTATATTTTTGTTTTGCTTACTCATTAAATGCCTAAAATGAAGTTAAAATGATCTGAAAAGTCAAGATTTTCGATGAATTCTTATATTTTTTACTTATAAAAGTGACGAAACGAGTTAAAATTCTATAAAAAGCTATTTAAAAATGCAGATTTTCACACGTGAGGATGTTTTAAGCATTTCATATCTGACCTGCAAAAAGAAATAGAACTTTAAATTTAGGGATTTCACCCCCCTGAACTTTCGATCTTGGAAACTATAATTTCTAGGATGATTGAGTCAAGTTTATACTGAGACATCTTTTCAGGCATAAAGTATTCAATTGAAAGACGAAGAGATGGAGCCCGAGAAGACGTCATACTGCATTTGCAAATCAAAGGACGATAAGAGGTTCATGATGTAATGCTTTCATTTATTTTTTGTCAAATTTAAGAAAGTAATAGCGTTAACAAGCAAAGTGCTAAACTTAATGTGTGAAGAACTTTTATTCTTACTTTATTTATTTTCACAGTGATCCCTGAAAAATTTTTGTTCTTAAATGAGATAACCTTATGAATTTTTAAATTTTATATCTGTCTCAATTATCCGATCTCTTAATGGAGCTAGTCAAAAAGTTAGAAATATGTACGTATATCTGAATAAAGTCCATTGCTAAATTATGACTATCGGAATAAACTGCGTTCATTTTGCAGATGATTAATTCTAGTAAGCGATAATGCGGTGCGGATCATATATGTATGATCTGGGGGTATCTTCCTCTAGAAAAGTTTTCACCCTACAGAAATTTTTTACCTCCTGAATTCGCGATTCACCATAACTTCTTAAAAAATCCGTGAAAATTTTGTTTTAGGCGTTTTTAAAACGATGTTTTTGACGCGTATGCACCATTTTTCAGCCCAGAAAGTGTCGTATTTTCCGACTGATTTTTTGACTATATTTTATTCAATTTATTCGAATTTCTTTTTTTAAACTAAATTATCGATGTATTTATGCTCTAGAAAGATAGAGCATCGTCAAAAACGTCGAAAAACTGTTTTTGACGCGTATCCACCATTTCGAGCCAAAAAGGTTATTTGAAATTTCACCTCATTGCAGAATTCCTATGCTGTGCATATCTGATGCAGATTGCTTGTCAGTTTTCCAATTTGATTTCTGATTGATCTTTGATTATATAAATTAATTCTTTGAATTTTGTAGTCATAATTTAAGACTTTCGAAAGACCAAGTGAAAGAATTCTCAAAGTGCATTACATATTTTATATATCTTCATGATGAACTGTAAATCAACTTTATGGTTTCATCAACGAGTTTTTTATTTTGCCCGACCTGTATCCACAATGAAGAAGAGGAAAATTCATCCGTTAAATTTAATATGGGGTTTTGTAATTGCAAGTAAAACAGCTATTATGGAAAGGACTTGACTAATCAGTCACTTCACTTTTTCATTTGATTACAAGTATACTTAAATTTAATTTAATCTGGGCACACTTAAGGTCAAGTATTCTTGCAGCCGATGACAAATAGATCTGTCAGTTTTCTTAGTAAATTCTGGCTTTGATGCCACTAAGGACTACATTATTGCGTTTTGTTCGTAAAAAGAACGCTGCCTCGTACGATCTCGCGCAATTTTATAACTATAATGTTTCAAGTGTTTCGGATAATATTTTGCTGACTTGTTTCTTTTTGGCTATTAAATTTGAAGGAATCAATGGTTTGCTAAGGAAATTGAATTTTAGAATTACGTTTAATTATTCATCAGCTTGTTCAATTGCCGTCCTGGTCTTTTACACGTTTAAACGCTTGTCTAAACAAATATAACTAAATTAGCAATTATGTCTAGAACACTCGTTATAACACGTATACATAGTACTCGTGCATACGTAATAACCGGCTTCACGATTTCCTGGAAGAAGATTTTATTTCTCCTCTTTATCATGCATGCTTATAGGGAGGGGTGAGAGAGGGGTATTAACCGTCTGCTGAAGAGTCCAAAAGTTAGGTACTGTCGAGCACTTTGAGCCAAAAATAGTCTATTTTCAAGCGATTTCTACGTAAAAATGGCTGAAAACGCAATTTACTGTTATAAAAATCCTGGATTTTACCTCTCCATGTCTCCAAAATCTCGATTTTACCCCTCTCTTACCAACATGATCTTCTGAATCTATGGTCTCCATCGTCAATGCACATAGGGGGAGGGGTGAGTGGAGAATAACCCCCCGCTGAAGGGTCAGATAGAAAGGCACGGTCCGGCAATTTTCTGATTTTTTCTATTTTTTTCTAATTTGTCAATTTTCAATTTTCTGCTTATTTTTGAGGACAAAAGCAGTAATAATGTCAAATGTTTCCGGCGGCACGCGCCGCATTAAAACATTTATTTGCTTTTCAGTCAAAAAGCACCCAGAATTAATAAATTTCTCTATTTTTAATGTTAGAAACAACATAAATGCAGTAAAGATGGACTAAAAGTGCTTTTAAAATGCGGTTTTGCCACGAAAAAAGCGTTTTACAGGCTGTTTTGACTATTTTCGTCGTTTAATTAAATGATAAAAAAATCGTGAACACTAAATTGACTGTTTTGGATTTCTGTGATTCTACTCCTCCGCTGCCGACTCTGACCTTGTGCATCTATGCTCTTCATTTGCTCAGTCTTGTTGAAAAGAATAAAGCTTCGTTGCCGTCATATTATCTCTAACGATCGTTAACATACATGTAACGGCTTACAATTTTGGGAGTGGGGTCCCCGGCCATTTTTAGAGGAGGGGTTGATAACCTCAAATTTTAGGCTATCAAAAACCGTCTAAAAACGGCCAAAACTTCAATTTTTCTCCAAAAATCGGGGGGGGGGTGGGTCAAAAATTTTCTTGCTTTGGGGGATCCGAAGACGTCCGACTTTGGATGGAATCCCCCAATCCAGCCTGTTACATGTATGCTCGTTAATAACCTAGATGCTGCGATAGTTGTAACACGTGGTTTCATGGCGATTGCGTAAATCTGAAGTCAGAAGAAGCTAGGAAAATTAAGCATTACTATTGCGCCCACTGCTGCACTCGAAAGAGCCTCTCTATAGAGTATAAGCAGAAGATTAGTACACCGGCACATAGTGAATCTGAGAACGAAGTTGCTCGTAATATTTGCATATTCGTTTATCAGAATTTACTTTAATTTCTGCTTACCAATTCGATTAATTCCTCAAGGAAGTTATCAAGAAACGTAGCAAAAAAGATTGTGGCAATTGCATCGGATGTTTTAGAACTGAAGATTGTGGTCGATGTGATGTTTGCAAGACGAATAAAGCAATGGAACATGGATCTGATGCTGCGCCGCGTATTAAAGCCAAATGCCGCTTAAGGCAGTGTGTCAATGCAGATGTTTCTGTGAACAAACTCCCTGTGAAAAAGAAGGTTAGTTCATTGAAATTGTTAAATGTAATGGGTCTATTTGAAATAGTGGTGTTTTTTCATACATGCACACGGTCAATATGGGGGGGGTAAACCTAGTTTCTTTAGGGAAAGGGTAAGTGAGTAATTTTGTTTTTTAATGCCAAAATTTTATACTTTATAATTCATTGAATATTGATGATTAAATCTGCATCAAAATAAAAGCAATAAGAACGATGAAATGACGTGCAATCTTCATATACCTATACGAAATAATTGAAGAAAAGTATCTACATAGATGAATCAATTTCTCAGTCTATTGCTAAAAAATAAGTATATGTACTTGAAATTATACTCATAGATGTCGTCTGACACTTTTCATGGTTCAAGCAATAGATTTTGGCCCAAAAATGGCCTGAAGGGGCTCTGCCTTTCAAAAGTCCTGTGTTTTCTTCGCATAAAAGCTCTTATTGAACATTTCTATTCTTTCATTTCTATTTCTACTGTAAAAGTCATCTTCATGTGTGTGCACCATGGGAATCGCTGTGTGGTACAGAAATTTTTTGTGAAGTGCCTTTTTTGGTTCAAAAACATCATTTTTAGTTTTTGTCATAAAGCTATTTCTTTCCGCAACTTGAAAACATAAAAATTCGAAAAAATATCGAAAAATTGAATAAATCTATTGCTAAAAAATAAGTATGTGCACTCTTGAGCCAAAAATCGCTAAAAACGTTCAAAACAACATTTTATATGATTTTTTGAAAATTCAAAAAGGTACTTTTCTGTTATACCTGCCCATCCGGATTTTTAGAAATTTCATGCTCAAATATCGCTTTTTTCGACTCAATTTTTCTGGAGTCACTGGGATTTGAACCTAGGTCTTTTTGGTTGGTAGTCAAGCGCTTTAATTACTGAGCTTATTGATAAGAAAATATGAAAATGTACATCAAGAAGCACTTATAATTAAATTCAGCAATAAGGACTAAGCGCTTTCTATATTAAAAGGTACTAAGTACATTCTTAGTTTCCCATTTACAAAACATTTTGCGACAGAGGTGAGTGTCTCATTTTTATATATTATTCATGTAGGTACATATGTTTTATGTGAAAACGAGATGCTGTCTAAGGCGATAAAGTAAGTGCTAGATTGTCTAAGGGAACCTGAAAGAAAGGAGAACGTTGTAGTTTTAAGTTAACGATTTTCACTTAATAATAAGTTGCTCATTCGATTATTTCGAAGTAGTAACGGATATTTTGATTTATTTCGTACATTTTATAATTAAAAATGCTATATATTATTTGCCTAATTGTATATCCTGAGTTGTGTGGTTACGTAATCTACATAATTAATATGACATATCGATATGTGATTCTAATTATGATGTGGGTGTACACAAATCGTGCTTCTAGGAAATACCAAAAATTAACAAAGAGCTCAGTAGTCGAGCTGTTACCGGCGCAAAGCTGAAGAATGTTTCGAAAAAGAAGCCCACTTCTACAACTGCTAGTCACTTGCCATCTCTTTACAATAGATCTAAGTAAGTAACATGTAAGTATATAGATTTGTAAATCAATGTATGCTTAGTTGAACAAATGCTTTCTTGGCTTATTCTTGCTCCTAAGTTAAGCGGAATTGAACTTTTTTGTTCTCCGCGAACGGTTGGCATAAAGAATTAATTCTCAGGAAATTAATAACCTACTTATTTAAAGAATGGATTTAAAAATTGTCATAAATACGGAACAATAAGTGTATAAGATGCGACCGTATTAAATCTTAATATTTTTGCGGCAACCGCTATGGAGACTCATCTTCAAGAAAAATTAAAAATATAGTTAAACTCTAATAATGCACATCAGACATGCACGTGGGGTGGGATTTAGACCTCCCGGAATGGAAAAATGGAAAATTTTCTCATGAAAATGAAGCAAAATGAAGGTCAAAAAATGGATGAAAATTGCAAATTTTCTTTAAAGTGTTTAAATTGATCAGAAAATAACGTAGTTTTAATGTTATTTTAGCGCTTATACCAGTTTATAGAATCATTTTGGCCCCAAAAAAGATCAACTTTTTAACCCCCAGACCGGCCGACTCTCTCCCAGATCGGTCTTGCTGTGCATCTATGGTACACACCCCGCGAAGACAAGGGGTGTTCATTATTCAATGTGTGCATTTAGCATGTATATGCATTTACACAATAATATATGTACTTGTATGCGATGGCATTGTCAGCGGGTATGCATTGGGGTTTGCATTATTCGAGTTTGATTGTAGTATTTTCTTCAATGGTTAGCGCTTCACGTTCTTTATCCCGCTCAATCTTTAAAATGATGCGAATCTTAATCGAACTTCGAGGCTGCTGCTAATCCATCGTTATCATTGTTGTACGTCATTCATGCACATATGGATGGGTGGGAGGGTAAATAACCTCTTCTCGCTGAAGGACTCAAAAGTTTGGAAGGTACTGTTTAGTGATTAAGGCCCAAAATAGTGTATTTTCATACTATTTCGACACAAGAATATCCAATAACTGAGATACACCGTAGTAAAAATTACGAATTCATCCCTTCCTGTCCAGGCCACAGATTCTCGATTTCACCCCTCACTGGTCATTCGGTACGCTATGCGTCCTTACATGATATTGAGGTGTTTGGTGGTTTATAACCCCTTCCCAGGAATTTTTTTACTCCCGCCTGAAGTCGCAATTTTCAAAAATTTCTTGAAAAGCCGTAAAAGAGGTGCTTTTTTAAGCGTTTTCAGCCATCTACATAATTTCTCATTTTCTCGAAAATAGTCTCAATATTTCGGGCCACGTACTCATATTTTTATAATATTTTGTCTAATTTGTTTGACTTTTTATGTTTTAATGCTCTAGAAATATATATCGTCGTCAGAAGCGCTGATGTGTTTGACGCATATCCGCCATTTTTGGGCCCAAAAAAGGCACTTTATAATTTCACTTTCCAGAATTCCTATGCTGTGCATGCCTGAATGCGTCCACTTCTTAATCGCATTATTATGACCATACATGCAAGAGGGATAGGGGGATCCCCCACCCCAAGTCGGTCGTCCTTCATCCCCTCCAAAGCCAGAAAATTTTTGACCCCCAAATCGAATTTTTTGGCCGTTTTAAGGCGCTTTTTTGGCCAAAAATTGGAGGTCATTTACCCCCTCCCCCTCACCTAGAATTCGCCGGGGACCCCCACCCGGAATTTCGAGTCGTTACATGTAATTCTGACATCTAATATTTCGAAGCTCGAAAATAACTTTTTAAAATGTTAAGCAAATCGAGCGTTAAATCGGCCGACGTCGAACGTCGACGACAGTCGGAGAGCGCCGACGTCGAACGACCGTCGGCTTTGGAGATCGTTGGCGCCACCAGGGCCGGCACGCGAGCTTTCAAAAGTTTCATGGCCGAAGCGGGCGTTTTACCCTTAGACGGCACCGACGATCGCGTCGTTGTGCCCGGCGGCGGCGACGACGTTTTGCGTCAATGCGATGGACCCGGATGCGTCTTGCCGGCGCGGCGCAACTCGAAATATTGTTCGGACGAAACGTGTGGTCTACGGTTGGCCAGGGCGTAATCGATTTAAATTTTTCTTCCGTTGTCATATATAACGGTACATAATGAAAAAATTGTGGTTGAACTATCGACAATTTTTTCGCACTGATCAAATGATTGATTGATGACGTGCATGGAATAATTCATACTTCCCGGTATCAACTTACTTCCTAAACTTTGTAGGGGTGGTCAAAATACATGGGCAATAGCCATATTCTGGGGGGTCCGATGGGGCCAAATTGCCAAAAATTGCATTCAAAATTCAATTCTGGGGTCTATGGATTTTGGGGGGGGTTCCATCGGATCATGGGGGTCTAGACCACACATGGGCGTGGGGCATACATGCTCACAGGGGTCGTGAGGGGGTATTACCCCCTGAAGAGTTAGCTGGACAGGTACTGTTCGGCGATTTTAAGCTGACGGAACTTTTTTGCATTATTTTTGAGGCCCAAAGCAGTAAAATTGTCAAATTTTTTCCAGCGCTTCGCGCCGGATAAGTCATTTAAGTACTTTTTACACAAAAAGCGCCCAAAATTAATAACGTTTTGCATTTTTCAGTGTTAAAAGTGGTATAATGCAGTCAAAATTGACTAATACTGCTTTTAAAATGCGATATTACCACGAAAAACGTTTTACAGGCTATTTTGACCATTTTGATCGTTAAAACAGCAAAAAAACCGTGCACGTTAAATTTACTTTTTTGATTATTGGGATTTCACCCCCTGCCGACCCTAACCTTGTGCATCTATGGCATGGGGGTATGCACCCCCAGAAACTGAAACCCCCCAGAAACCATAATCCCCCAGAATTCAATTTTTGAAATTTTTTTGTTTTTTCTCGCGATTTTTTGATGCCAATGGATAGTGCTCGATAAGAAACGTTGAAAAATGGTGTTTTTTCGCCATAGAACCATTCAAAGACCATTTTTTGATCTTTGGAAAATCTTGCAACCCCCCAGAATTTTGGTGCTGCCCATGTATGGTCCAGACCCCAGACCCCCCACGCCCATATACGGTGGTTAAGAACTGTTAAAGTTCGGGGTTGTCCTGTGAATGAGTGCTGGGTTGTAGGTACACAGGGGCTTGGGGGTATCCATACACCCCCGCAGAACTTAAAAAAAACCCCACAGATTACTGTAAACCCCACAATTCTAATTTTAGAAATGTTTTTGGCAATTATTGTTGATTTCAGCCCCGCAGAATTTTCTTGCTGCCCATGTATGGTTGTAGGGTCTTTTACATTGTCCCTTTGCACATGGTTTGGGACCCAAAAGTCTGTACATTTTGTAGGCAATAAAAAAACAGCCTTGGGATGGCTGATAAAAAACGCATTAACCGACGTTTTTCAACCCTATTCGTCTGTCTATTAAAATCATAAAATCAAAACTTATCGTAAAAATTTTCGTAGCACTAAATTATCCGTTAAAACTGTGGTTTTTGAGCACACTTGAGGCAAAGTTATGTACAATACTTTACATACATATTGCGCGAAGCGCTAAGAATTTGAAAATTTTCCAACAAAGGATGTAATTTTTCTAAATTTCCGGGCGTTATCCTATCTGATAAAAATTTTTTTCTGGTATACATGTATGACTGACGGTAATCTCAAAATAATTCAAGCCTTTTTCCTTGTAAAGCAACGCAACACATGCGGAAAACTACGTTCTGAATGGTTAAAATGCGAAATTTGCAATAGTTTAGCTATTTACATATGTACATATGTATGTACAAACATATACATTTTTGTGTTATCTTCCATGTATGTAGTTACAAATATATTTCTACTTTGTTGAAATTTTTAAGAGCTAGTATTTCTATTTTTTACTTTTGACAATTTTTTAGCAGGTTAATGGAGATTTTGCCCGGACGCATCCAGCAATGGAAAGCAACGCCTTGCGTGGCAGAGGAATTTGAGAAGCAGCGTTTGCAGCACATTGAAAAGCAAATGGAAAAGGCACGTGAAAAGCTGAATGATTTGGCCGACGATGAAGAAAAACTAAATAAATGGCTGGATGCGGCAAAAGATGTAAAGTGGGACGGAGAGCAAGAAGTAAGTCGTAAACAACTTCCGATTTACTATCTCCGCTGTTGATAACCTTCTCATTATTGTCATCATCGCTTATGGGCTCGCGATTGTCAGATGAAAAAAATACTGAAATTAATACAGAGAAATAATTCGGATAGATTTAAAGCGTTTAAAAAGTTTTGGCCAGCTGCCAACGACTTGTGCGCAGCGGCGATTTGTTTATACACCACTGTGATTTTGTTTGAACGTCAAAAAGCTTGTTCGCTTCTGTCATTGGTTTGCTAACCCTTTTGTCGATTTCTTGCAGTTTTTGCACTCAAAGTTGAACCCTATTTTATCCTACGCACGAGCATAAATCGAGTGAATTATACAAATAATAATTTTTTCAGATCTTTTCGTGGAAATTTTAGTTTTTCACTCGTTTTATCAGTGACGAAGAAATGTTTTAATGTGAAATGTTTTTCACTTTAAATTTCAATGCTACGTTTGCGGCAGGATTACTATACGTGAATGAAATTGGACTTTTTATTCAGACCGAAAACGATGAAGAAGAGTTCAATAGTGTTTACTGTCCCACGTGTGGACATGAAACTTCGGTGAAAACAGCTTTGAGGCACATAACTCGGTGCTTTAATAAGGTAATGCAAATGAATGCTGATGCATTCTTGATTATGATTTTGATTTTATATGGATTATATTTATATATTTATTTATATATATGTACATGGATTTTCAGCAAAGTGCTACCCTAGATTTGGGAAACACTAATAGCACAGACAATTTATTTGTTGACTTTTAGATCGACTTCACTGATGGATTGTTGGACAATTATTCGATCTGAAGTCCATATTTTAAACAATACATAAGTATGTATGTGCTTTGATAGTAATGAACTTGGTGAATTTAAGTGTCTTTCCATGTTCTTTCAATGTCATCATTACATAATTGGGTAGGAAGAATGTACATTACATAATATGTATATGTACATCAAAATGCAACTTTAGTTCATAATGAGCGAACTATGCACATTAATGAATAATAAGTATGTTTTCGTGTTGTAAGGTTCATTGAAATGGATTTTTGTAAGGACCGCAAATCCATTGCAATAGAAAGCTTTGCCTTAAATTTAAGTAAATTTTTCTAAAATAAAACACTAAAAAAGCGAATAAACCAAATAAAAAACGTAAACGATTTAAAAAAACGATTTTTCGAAATTCGATGTGGATGAAACTAATCTCTCACTGTTTTACATATTTTTTTTAACTGCGTGCACCATCAACTGCTAAAATTCGAAGCTTTATACCGCAGAGCTGGATATAACCTTTTATTGAACGTGTCTGATATTTATTTTTTACTTTTTCGATTAGAAATTTTTGTTTTTAGGAAAACATTTTCAAAAAGATTTGATATTTGATAAAGAACAGGTGCGCAAGGTCAAACTTCCAGAGGGGGTGAAAAGTAAAAATTGGTAGATAGCTAAGTGATTCATAAAAACTGTTATATAGCCTTTTGGGCTCAGAAAATTAGCTATATAGCTTTTTGACTCACAAACAAAGCAAAATACTTATTTAACTTTTTTTAGTCAAGAAAATAGCTATATATCTTTTTGAAACTCAGAAAAGACAACTATATAGCATTTCTGAGCTCACACGGTAAGTTTCTGAGTCCAAAAAGGGTATATATGTAGTAGGGTTGTGCCGGGTACCCTGACCCGAATAGCCGGGTACACGGCTAAAATTTTTGACCCGGACCCGGACTCGACAATTCTAAATTTCTGGACCCGGACCCGGCTGTATCCATATAATTGGACCTGACTCGGACCCGGACCCACCTTCAATATGGTGCCGGGTCCGGGTCCAAATATACAATGCACGCATACAGCATTGCAGTAATATTGAAAAACAACGAAAAATGACGTAGGCTTATAAACAGGCAACTGGATCATTTTCAACATTTTAATCAACTAAGCAACAAACTGCATAATCACAGTATAACACCAAAAAGGGGAAGCAGCTTTGCCACGACTAATAATGTGACAAATATTGGCGCTATATTAAAGCTGAAGCCATGTCTCTTGGGCGTGACTCAATAGCAATATAAAGCATGGTTTAAGTTATTTATAGATGCACTTTTAGTAACAATTCGCATTAGCATATTACAAGCGTTTATAGAGACGTTCTTTTGGGGTCGTGCTGCACGCACAAACAGGCACCAGACACACATTCGCCACTTAGTGCACTGCTGTTTGTTTGCATATTCCTCTCTTGCACCCAGTGTTTTTTTGTACTCGGCAAAGATTTTTCCTGATGTACAAAGACTTTTTAGGTTCGTCTTTGTACATGTACATAGATTTTTGGGAATACAAAAATTGCAAAAAAAAAGTGAAATTCGCAAAAATTTTCGGCGCTTCGAGCCGAAATGAGTAATTGTGTGTTCTATATATCTTTATAATGGCAGAAATTGCATTTTAAAGCGAAAAATGTCAAATTTTTCGGCGCTTCGCGCCGTTTTACGACGATTCTTAGTGATTTTTGCCCTTAGAGACCCAGAAATTAGGTAAAATACACTACCAAAAGTCGAACAACTCTGTTTTTACCACACTAAAATCGCTACTGTACCATATTATAGTTCCCAAAAATTTGTGTGTACAAAAATAAACAAAGGTTTTTTGGAAGACAAAAATTGTAAAAGGGTGTAAAATTGCCAAAAATTTTCGGCGATTCGCGCCGAAATGAGTAATTGTTTGTCCTATATATCTTTAAAATGGCAGAATTTGCATTTAGAATGGAAAAATGTCAGATTTTTCGGCGCTTCGCGTCCGTTTTGAGACAATTTTTAGTAATTGTTGGCGTCAGAAACCCAGAAATTAGCTAAAAAACACTACCAAAGATCGAAAACCCTGTTTAACCACACTAAAATCGCTACTGTAGTATATTATAGTACACAAAAATTTGCATGTACAAAATGTACAAAGGCTTTTGGTCACTATCTTTGTACATGTACAAGCGGACATAGTACAAAAAAACACTGGTTGCACCATTCCTGAACTCAACCTATCCTGGAACAAAGAAAGTAACAAAGAAATATGCAAGCATACGGATATGTGGGAAAAATTGATAGGATATGGTGGTTTGGTAGGTACAACAATGCTACATACGTTAACGGACCCGGACACGGACCAGGACCCGCCGGGTCCGATTTCTTGGACCCGCACCCGAGGTTGATGAAAATTTTGGACCCGGACCCGACTTTCCTAAAATGTTGGACCCGGACCCGAATTTTCGAAAAAAGTGGACCCGGCACAACACTAATATGTATCTAGTTTTCTGAGCCCCAAAATGCTATATAGCGAATTTTCTGAGCTTAAAAAAGCATATATTGCAATGTTTTTTCGGCCAAAATGGCTGTATAGCTATCAGCTCTTCAGAGCTCAGAGGGAGTATTCACACGTGAACGGGAAAGGGGGTGGGGGTATGCACCCCGCAGAAGGCCGAATACCCCTTCCCCCAGAAACCAAAATCCCCTTACCAGAATTCGATTTTTGAATTTTTTTAAATTTTTTTCTCGCAATTTTTTGATGCCAATGGATAGTGCTCGATGAGAAACGTTGAAAAATGGTGTTTTTTCACCATACCACCATTTTTGAAACCTTTTTTGACCTTTGAAAAGTCTTGCAAACTTCAGAATTTTGGTGCTGCCCACCTATGGGAGTAATACCCCGCTCTCACCCCATGCTCTTGTATGAATAGAATATTTGATCTTTGATAAAATAAGGATATTTACCATGGTGACAGCGATCTGTGTAGCCTTACACGATGGCCACACCTGGGCGTGGGGGGTTTGGGGGGTATGCACCCCCGAGAAACCAAAATACCCCCCAGAAATCAAAATACCTCCCCCTGAACTCAATTTTTGAAAATTTTTTTCATTTTTTTCGCAATTTTTTGATGCCAATGGATAGTGCTTGATGAGAAACGTCGAAACATAGTGTCTTTTGCGCCATACCATCATTTTTAGGGCCATTTTTTGACCTTTGAAAAATCTTGCACCCCCAGAATTTTCTTGCTGCCCATGTATGACGATGGCCCCTTGATTCAGAGTTGTAGTTTCAGACGCGCTGACCTGGGGCTATAAAACGGCAGATAGGCATCCGCACTCACAGCAGAAGGAAGTCGAGCTGCTTCATGCTAAGCTAATTGGGATTTAACTATTTTGTTCAGAATGCAAACGCTAGCTTAATTTTTTTAAGAAAATTTATTTACGGTTGTGTAATGGACGTATTTATTTGGCCATCAGTAAATACGTAATTGAAAAATATTTAATTTATGTAAAAATAAGTTCAGAGTTTTTATATTTCAAACTGATTTATGAACAATTTTTGTTCCGGTGCATATTCCGCTACGGATTCATTGATTTATTTTATATGTGCATTTTTTGTCTTTGATTTTCAAACAGATGCTGAATCATATCGAAATTCATGAAAATTCAAATATCTTGTGTTTTTTGTGTCAATCGCTTTTAGTACGAAAACCAAACCTCATTCGGTTCGTCAAACCGGACTTTGAACAACGTTTACAACTTGTTTTGCGACACGTACAATAAAAATAGTCGGACGTACTGTAAGCGCCTTCGAGTCATATGCCCAGAGCATCTCAAGGAGCCTAAAGTGGAAGATGAAGACATATGCGCCTATCCAATGTCACAAAATTTGACGGATAAAATGAATGAGTGTTTGAAGCGGATCAATTTAATTTATGTGATTTTTTCCATTTTTTTTGATATGTTTGCAAGCACGCTTTTAGCTATCATCACCAGTCGTTCAAAAAATCAAAACTAGATTAATTATCTTCACCGACTCATTTGTGCCGTAAGCACAATACACTGTTTTTTTGTATTCGGTAAAGATTTTTCCCGATGTACAAAGAGTTTTTCGGGACCGTCTTTGTACATGTACAAAGATTTTTGGGAAGACAGAAATTGCAAAAAAGGTCTGAAATTCGCAGAAATTTTCGGCACGTCGCGCCGAAATGAGCAATTGTGTGTTCTATATATCTTTATAATGGCAGAAATTGCACGTCAAATTTTTCGGCGCTTTGCGCCGCTTTGAGACAATTTTTAGTAATTTTTGGCGTCAGAAACCCAGAAATTAGCCAAATTACACTACCAAAGATCGGAAACCTTGTCTTACCACACTAAAATCGCTACTGTACTATATTATAGTACACAAAAAATTGCATGTACAAAATGTACAAAGACATTTGGGGACCATCTTTGTACATGTACAAACGAACCTTGTACAAAAAAACACTGAGCACAATAAGTTCGAAGGCTACAAATCAGCAATGTTTTTTGGTAGATGCTACTTCCTATGTATATTGAATCTTTGTTCTAGTCGCTTCGTCATTTTTAATTGAAATTTTTAAACGGTATGCCTTATTTAAGCACCTGATAAACTTTAAATCAATTAATGGTTATGTGCGTGCCTTTGGATTACTCGCATTATTTAAATCTTGAGATTTCATGATCTTAAATTTTGCCTAAAAGTTGGAACAACATAATTTTAAGATGCAATACTGTAACGTCATGTAGGAGTTAAATTAAATATGATCCAGTGCTACATGAGCAGCATAATGCACAGTATGGGAATCATGTGGAGGTGAAACCAAAAACCTTTTGTGCAGTGCGTTTTTGGGCTTTAAAACGATGAGTAAGAAGCCCAATTTTTTAGCATTGCTGGCGATGTTTTTTTCTCTAGCAAAGAATTTCAAAAAATAAGAACAAAATCGAGTTAATCGGACAAAAAGAGGTCAAAAAATCTTTCCATTCTTCTTGGAGTTTAATCCCCGAAGCCCCCACATGCATGTCTGATACAAACCTCCGCTGACCCTCACCACGCCCATGTGTAATCAGGTGTTGGGGGACCTCATTTTCCTTTCATATTATGAGTAGCTAGCAGATTGGTTAAAAATTGAAATTTTACGAATTATTGTCTAATTTATGATATGTTCATTACAGGTAACATTAATTTAAACAGTCATGAAATAATATGCGATAGTACACACGCCGTTATGCTTATTTATCGCTTAATCATAATGGGTTCACTTACTTATTCTATCTAATTATTTTATGATTGCTATATGAATCTTTCTAGTGTCCCTGTGCCATTTTTGCCGGTGCCGGTACCCCTGTAGGGTACCGGTGCCGGTGCTAGATTATCATATATAGTGTACTGTGCTTCTTCAAGAAAAAGATAAATTTCTCTTATTCTTAGCCGGATACGAATGTAACAAAATTTGTTTGGTTAGTTCGTAAATATTTCGTCATTATTTTTAATTTGAAAATATTAATTTTGACTGTCTAACAAATAGAAAATTGCAACATATTTCTTGCCTAAAAATGCGAGAATTAAAATAACTCCCCAGTCCCAACTCTGTCTGTATGTCGATGTATTTATTTTTAATCGTCTATGTTCACTAATATTTCCCCTCCTTGCCAGTTGTAGTATGTTTTGACTAAGATATGTTTCATTCAATGAATTGAATGATTCATTTTAAAAAAACTCGAAGACTATGTATCTTGTCCTGAAGTTTCGTCAAAAACGCTCTAGTTTATAAGCTAATCGAAAGCCTCTATTAACAAAATGCATTCTTTTTTGTGTATTTTTCGTTACATTGGTGATTAAGGAGCTTCTATTAATTATTTGTGCACTTATTTTTTCTATTATTTTGCACCGGCAACAGCGCCGGTACCAGCTTAGCACCGGTCCGGTGCCGGTGTTCAGGACATCACCAAATCTTACTATAAGTTTTGCTGCAAACTTTATCAGCACACCATTAAAAAGAGCTTGGTCTGGCATTTGAGTACTTATGTAGCAAATCTTTCATCTTAAAATAATCTTTTTAGCAACATGCATAGGTACCTATGTCATATAGCATTGTCAATCGTAGAAGCGAACATGCATAGGTACCTATGTCATTTCAGCAAGAAATTTCTTGTCATTCGAGGAACGTAAAAGAATTGAAAACATAAAAAAGTTCGGAGAAACATCGTAGAATTAAACTTTTTGCAATAGTCACTGAATTTCTGACCTTGTTTTACGCTTCTTAAAATTTTCATCACTTTTAATGTCATATTAGATGACAGATTATTATGGTACAATATTCACCATGAAATTTGACCCCTCATACACCGTTTAACTTTGCTCATGTGATTTCTAGGCCAATGTTAGGATGTCGTAGGACGTGGATGTGTGTCTTAACATAGAGGAAGTGTGTTGAAATATGTTACGACATCCTACATATGTATGTTATGGCATCAACTAGCAAACTTGAAAGTTGGATTGAGGCTCAAATTTTGTTTAATATCAAACTCAGGAATGTCCTTTGAATAAAAATCATGTTTAAACGGCTATAACTCATAATTGAGTTATTTAAAAAGATTTCTGAAGCGTAAGACGGATTAAAAGTTTTCAAAATATTATTTATCATCTTATCAATCAAAAAAATTCTCGGTTCATTGTATACATATCATAGTCTGTTTATTTGTGTATTATAATGATCATTTTATTGAGAAAAATTTAACCCCAGAATTTCTGCCGAGCCTTGCAGAATTTTCGATTTTACAAAAAAAACGCAACAAAATACGCTCTTTTAAGTTTTTAAGTATATCGGTTTTAAATTATCATTTTTTTGCGTCATGCGTCAAATGGCTATTTTTTTAACCATATGTACGTATTTCAATTTTGTTGAATCTTTCTAAAATATTTTATATTTTTATGCTCTAGGAAAAAGACCATCGTCAGAAACGGAAAAATAGAGGTTTTTAAGCTTATCCATTTTTTGAGCCCAAAAAAGACACATTAGAGAGATTTTGGGTCTTGTGGGGGCAAAATCGAAAAAGATCGCCGCAAATTCAATTCTGAGCGGTACAAATGCGTATAGGGGGCTGAGTAGGGCATTATCCTAGGAAAGGTCCGACAGAAAGGTGCTGTCCGGTGTGTCAAAATGGTCTAAAACATAAACAGTTCTCGCCAAATTGATAAATTCCTATATTTTTTAGTATTAAAAGCGATAGAATGAACTAAAAAAGGAATAAAGAAGCTTTAAAACTGCGGTTTACTATGAAAAAGCGTTTTATAGGCTATGTTGACCATTTTCGTCATTTGAATAGCAAAAAATCGTAAACACTATATTTACTGGTTTGGATTTCTGGAATTTTACCTTCCCCTCTCCCTGCCGAGCCTGACCTTGTGCATCTAGACAGGGACATGGTTGGTAGGTCTATATTTTTAATTGCTTATCCAAAAATCGGAGGGATCCAAAATTTTCTGACCTGTGGTCCGGGGGGACAGAGAC
This sequence comes from Mermis nigrescens, assembly GCA_036768485.1. Classification (NCBI taxonomy): domain Eukaryota; kingdom Metazoa; phylum Nematoda; class Enoplea; order Mermithida; family Mermithidae; genus Mermis; species Mermis nigrescens. Next base: position 5,186,353 of record JAVLUZ010000143.1, read on the forward strand.
AACCAATTTTGGGAGGGGGATCCCCCAACCCGTGTTACTCGTACATGTATATTGTATTCAGATGATTTTGATGCGGCTTCGTGTTGCAAAGCGCAAAAGAAAGCGTGCACGAAACATTATAAATGGGAAAAGATGCGTCGCGCGTTGATCGACGCCGAACGCCTGGCTCAGTTGCTGCGCATCGACGAATTGTACGACGAGCAGCGGGCGTTGAAGGCAGCGTCGAACGCGCGCGGCGCCGTGCTGGCCTTGCTGCTGCACGAAACCGTCAAACACGACGAATCCTGCGCGCCGTCTGCTCCGACGACGTCGACGTCATCGTCGGCATTGGCCGCTTCGAACGCTGATCCACCACCGGCTGCCGTTTCCACCTCGATGACGTCATCGTTTTCATTATCCACAACGTCAACCGCTGTGGCCGCTGTTCCTGCTCCGATGACGTCGTCGTTTTCAAAGTCGTCGGCGTCGGCCGCTTTGACGGCGGATTCATCCGCCGCTGTTACTGTTCCGATGACGTCATCGTTGTCGTCGATATCGCCGACGGCGATTTCGGTGCGAGTCCCGGATTCGGCTTCGACGGCGACGTCTTTGACTGATTTTGCCGCCAAGGGTACAACGAGCGCATTGGTAGACGACTCGACTGATAATAATTTGCCATCGGGAGACGTTGTTTCGACTATAATAGAATAAACTGCGACGCTTTTATATCTGCTTTTATTGTCAATATGACGATCATGCGTGGACAGCAATCAAATTATGGTGGTCCGATGCATACCTGGGCGTGGGGGGTTGGGGGTATGCACCCCCAGAAACCAGAATACCCCCCCTAGAATTCAATTATTGAACAGTGGTCTCTGTTTCTCGCATCAAAAATTAAATTCCGGAGGTCTATCGATTTTTAGAGTAGGCCTTTCAGATTCTTCAGATTCGGGCCATATATGGGCAGCAGCCAAATTCTGGGGGTCCGATAGAGCAATTTGCCAAAAATAGCACCAAAATTCAACGATGGGGTACCACTGTATTCTGGGGGTCCACATCACACGTTGGCATGTGGGGGTTTCACAACCTCAGAAGTTGGAAAACCACCCGCAGATCACTGTAGACCCTCAGAATTCTATCCTTAATAACATTTTTGGCGATTTTACCCAACTAGATCTCCATAATTTTCTTGCTGCCCATGTTTGGTCTCCGGACCCCAGACCCCCACGTCCATGTGTGATGACGATGCAGACGATTTGATTACCTAAATTATTCATTTTTACTGTACGCGTTTGATTAGAAGTAAGTATGACGTACTTTGTGCGCGAATCGATTTTTATTTTTCGTTCAGGAGATCGGTCACGCAAGGCATTTTAGTTTCATTGTTAAAACAATTAGGTAAGCACGCTGCAGCAAACATGGTCTTAGGGAAGTTTGGGAGGATTTAACCCTCCTCAGAAAAATTTTCACCCCCCCCAGAATTGGCGATTTTTCGAAAGTTTCCAATAATTTTCTAGAAATTTGTTGAAAAGGTGCTTTTTTAAGCGTGTTTAGCTATCTATTTGCTCAAAAGTGTCAACTTTTCGGCGCCTCGCGCCATTATACTCGTGTTTTGACTATATTTTGTTCAATTTGTTTGAGTTTTTTTCGAACTTTTTATCATTTTTTATGCTCTAGAAAGATGGAGCATCGTCAGTAACGATGAAAAACGATGTTTTTGACGCGTATCTACCATTTTTGGGCCCCAAAAAGTTACTTTATAATGTCACTCCCCCCAGAATTCCTAAGCTGTGCATGTCTGCGCTTCAGTGTATAATTTACGTAAGAATTTTAGTAGAAGGAATCGTACAGTATAATGTGTTTACATGATTTAAATTGCTGTTGTAGTCAATTTATACATTACTTTTTAAAATACATGCAGGCATGGAAATTTCACTAGGTATTCCAATGTGCAGAATGTCTCGTTAAGTCGGCGATATCGCTCACTGATATTGTACATTTACAATCGGTATCAGCAGCTCAGGTCAAATGCATGTGCATGTACATATCGTTTAGCTTCTCGCAGACATTCAACCGTTTCTTGGTTTTTGGGTCATTGACAACATACTCTATTTAGAATACGTAATCTATTCTACGTTTGTTCGCATGCGCACTATTGATTTCGTGGTTTAGTGATTAGAAGTATGTATAAGTATAACTATGTAGATATCTTAAATTGTTTTATAGCTCTTTACACAATACATAAGTATCATTCTGGATTTCAAATTACTCGGTTCTCTACATATTCTAATTGGCTCTGTACCTGCGTCTCTTTTGCATGTCTACCGCTGTACATACTAGGGATGCAACGGATATCCGTATCCGGATCCGGATCCGTTATTATCCGGTATTATTTTGGATCCGGATCCGATCCGATATTTTGAAAAATTAAGATCCGGATCCGGTATTTTTGAAAAATAAGATCCGGATCCGGATCCGTTATTTTTACAGTTTAAAACGGATCCTAAACGGATCCAAGAGATTATGATAAAAGATCATTAAACCTTGAATTGTATTACAGAAACAACATCATTATGAGACAAAAGCTTTACTTTGATTGACTTAATACTCACATTCAATGACAGGCAAATTGTATTTAAGAAACAGCAGCTTTTCTGCAACCAAAGAAAGTGATAGATTGCTCAAAGTCATAAGCTCAACTAACCGCTCATCTATATCAATTTATCTTGCATCATCGTCATTCCATTTTTTACCCTTAAATCGTACATAAGTTAATTAGGAATCCTCTCATATGAATAAAATATTTCATACAGCAAGTAAGCATGCTTCCATTGTCATTTGCACTTTTTGCTTTTCATGATTCAAAGCAGTCTTTTCGCAATCTGCGCGTTTTTCTGCAAAGGAAAGTAGACATGCCTGACGCAAATCTTCTACAATCTGTGCTTAACAAGAATACCTCTTTCCTTTTCTTCGATCTGCTGGGACTCCTCTGCTTTGAACTTTTTATAATCCGCCGCATGCTTAGTTTGCAGAAAAAAACATTGGTACCATTTTCATACAAATGGTACCAGTGTTTTTTTGTACTCGGAAAAGATTTTTCCCGATGTACAAAAACTTTTTGGGACCGTCTTTGTACTTGGGAAGACAAAATTGCAAAAAAGGTCTGAAATTCGCAAAATTTTCGGCGCTTTGCGCCGAAATGAGTAACTGTGTGCTGTATATATCTTTATAATGGCAGAAATTAGATTTCAAAAGGAAAAATGTCAAATTTTTCGGCGCTTCGCGCCGTTTAAGATGATAGTGATTTTCGCTCTTGGAGATGCAGAAATTTGCTAAAATATACTACCAAAAGACGAGCAACTCTGTTTTTAACACATTAAAATTGCTACTGTACCATATTATAGTACCCAAAAATTTGTGTTTACAAAATGTACAAAGATTTTTGGGAAGACAAAAACTGTAAAAAGGAGTAAAATTCCTAAAAATTTCGGGCGCTTCGCGCCGAAATGAGTAATTGTTTGTCCTATATATCTTTAAAATAGCAGAATTTGCATTTAGAATGGAAAGATGTCAAATTATTCGGCGCTTCGCGCAGTTTTGAGACAATTTTTAATAATTTTTGGCGTCGGAAACCCAGAAATTAGATAAAATACGCTACCAAAGATCGAAAACCCTGTTTTACCACACTAAAATCGCTACTGTACTATAGTACACAAAAATTTGCATGTACTAAATGTACAAAGACTTTTGGGGACCATTTTTGCTCATGTACAAACGGACCTTGTACAAAAAAACACTGGTTGGTACCCCTCCACCGCTTCTGGAAAGCTTTGCTGCGCAGAGATTACATTGCGATTTAGTTTCGTTATCAGCTAGCGTGAAATAGTTTCAGATAGGACTAGAAATGCTTTTTGGCATTTCCGATTAATGCGAGGAAGACGCCAGATTCGCAGTTTTTCAAGCTACAGCCGAATTAAGATCAATCATGACCACTGAACCAAGCTCATGCAGCTTTGCTTATTTCATCATCCTACAGTAATTCTGCTCCTGAAACTAATGAGCACCGTACTTGCGAACAAAAATTTAAGTATTAAAAAAATTAAGCGTTCCTAATGCATATTCATGGATCCGGATCCGTTATTATCCGTTATTTTAATAATTAAAGATCCGGATCCGTTATTTTAAATTTGATGGATCCGTATCCGGATGCGGATCCGTTATTTTGAATTGTATGGATCCGGATCCGGATCCGATATTATTGGAAAACCCGGATCCGTTGCATCCCTAGTACATACATAGTATGTACTCGGGTAGGGAGAGACGCTCACTCTATATTGACCGTCTAATTTGATGTTAATGTTATTGAGGGAATTATTTTTGTTCCTCCACATAGTAGAACTGCCACTTTTGATTTGGTGCACGACGAACGGTTTTGAAACTTTAGAATTCTCGAACACGTGCTACGCGATGCAATGCAATGCATGACTGAGTCAAATTTTGAAGTTTGCTATCGCAGTAGCTTACTTGTTGCGAAAATAATTATTTCCGACTGTTTCTTAGCGATTTCTACTCATTAAAGAAAAAATTTTGAGAGATTCAAAAATTAGACTTAATTTACATAATGTTCAAAAATAAGATGACAACATAAATGATTTCTAAACATTATCCGAGCTTGACCCTGCTGAAAAATCGTTTATCTTGTATTGTACTCAATTGTGCATTGCAAAGGGAAGCAACAAGGAAAATAAGTAAGTCTATGCGGAGCACCAGAAAGTTTTGACATATTCATCATATGTTACTCAAACATGGGCTGTTTTATACAAAAACGATGAATGCACGTGATGCAACGACTGAAAATTGTGGACTTATTACCGCAAAAGTGTGCTAAAATCTATTCTGACGGATAGTGCTTTGAGAATTATTAATTTTTTGCTCTGGCGGATCCTAATAATAAATGCTCGTACTTGCATAAATTTTGGGGAGACAAAAGCCTAATTTTTGACCCCTAACCAATTGAACCCCCAGATCAGACGTACTTTGCATATATGGTCTTGAGTCACTCAGAGATAAGCAATATTACACTTTTTCACCCCTACATTTCCACGCAGCTACCTATGTTTCTGATATTATCTAAATAGGTATCCTAATAGAATCATTCTTGATATTGCTCGAAAGCTGCCTGCTTCAGGGACCCTTGCTAAGTGTTGACGATTGAGCGAGCAGAAAGCGCTTTTTGTACTCGTTTTTCGAGATGCCCGTTCTTTCTACAAAATAAAAACGAAATTCGAAAAAGCTTGAAAAAATGCCGGTTCAGTTACCGTCACACGTAGGCGTGGGGGGGGGTGGGGGTATGCACCTCCCTCCACAAGGTTGAATACTTCCCCAGAATTCAATTTTGAAATTTTTCGTTTTTTTCGCAATGTTTTGATGCCAATAGATAGTACTCGATGAGAGACTATAAAAAATAATGTTTTTTCACTATATTAGACCATTTCTACGACCATATTTTTACCTTTGAAAAACCTTGCACCCCCAGAATTTTGGTGCCGCCCACCTATTGTTACCGCCATATGTGGGCTTGGAGGTGTAGAGCATATGTGTGCAGTGCAGCACCGAAATTCTGGAGAGGGGGATGAAGATTTTTCACAGGTAAAAAAATGGTCTTGTAATGGTGGTGTACACACATGGGCGTGGGGGGGGTATGCACCCCCCAGAAGTTGAAATACCCCCCCCAGAAAATTTTTTTGCTTTTCTAGCTATTTTTTGATGCCATTGGATAGTGCTTGATGAGAAACGTCGAAAAATGGTGTTTTCTTCGCCATACAACCACTTTTAAAACCATTTTTTGACCTTTGAAAATTTTTTCACCCCCCCTCACCCCCCAGAATTTCGGTGCTGCCCACCTATGGTGGTGTAGCGAAAAAACCATTTTTAACCTTTCTCATCGAGCCACAGGTCAAAAAATGGCCTTAAAAATGGTGATATGGCGAAAGAACACCATTTTTCATTGTTTCTCATCGAGCACTATCAATTGGCATCAAAAAATTGCGAAAAAAAACAAAAAATTAAATTCTTAGGGGGTATTTTGGTTTCTAGGGGAGTTGCATACTCCCCACGCCCAGGCATGCCCGCCACTGATCAGTGTTCAGTTGCTTTCGCAAGCAGAACCAGTGTTCAAACAAAAATGGGAAATGAGCGAGTTTCATGACCACCTTGAACATGAAACTCATGGGTCAAACGACAAATATTGATCAAGTGACTGCAGCGCCGTCTGATGCGTGCAGTATTGTCTGGTGAGCGTGGTAGGCGTTGCAGCCACACGTTGGCGCGGGTATGCACCCTCCCAGAAGTCCAAATACCCACAAAATTTAATTTTTGAAAATTTTTTCCGCAATTTTTTTGACGCCAATGGATAGTGCTTGATGAGTAACGTTGAAGTTTTTCTCGCCATACCACAATTTTTAAGACAATTTTTTGACGAAAAATCTTGCACCCCCAGAATTATGGTCCTGCCCTGCTCACCTGTGGTTACAGCCTGTCTTGGCTCGTCATTGGCTGTAATGCCTGATAGGCATTTCGGCCCGTCTTGGCATGGCTGATGGGGTAGAATGTCCCATCATAGGCGTTTGAACCGGAGTTCAGGTCATGCAACTAGCCATAGTTATAGTATGAGAAACGCCGAGAAATGGATATTCTCGCGTCATCAATTTTGCACCCAATTCCCCGAATTTAGAGTCCCGCCGATGTATGCGCCGAAAAGTCGTTCTATAATTCGATTTGTCATACTGTAGAATACAATTCTGTAGTCGCTTCAAATTTTCTCAGAAATTGCAAAGTTGAATGAAGCGGAGTAGAAATATAGTCTAATTCACGTCAAGAAATCCGATTCTTTGTGGCTACTTGCACACATTCATTTTCATGCACAAGGTTTCGTCAGACTGTACATCACACCTGGGCGTGAAGGGGGAGTTTGGGGGGTATGCAATCTCCCGAGAAACTAAAATACCCCCAGAAACCAAAATACGTCTCCAGAATTCAATTTTTGAAGATTTTTTTGATGCCAATGAATAGTGCTCGATGAGTAACGTTGAAAAATGGTGTATTCTCGGCATACCACCATTTTTAAGGCTATTTTTGACCTTTGAAAAATATTGTACCACCGAGAATTTCGGTGCCGCCCACATATGCTGTACATACTCGTACGTACATGAAATCCCTAACGACAAAACATGTTTTCACCCAATCAAAACATTCTTTTGGAAATAATGTAAAAGACAACGCCAAAAAAGAACAACAAGGCGAAAAAGAACAGAATGCGATCGGTTAGTTCACGGCGGCCCAATTTGGACAAAAGTTTTCCCGAGCTAACTATAGTGGCCCCCATAGAACGAAATTCGTGCTCCGTTTCGCCCACGGCGCTTGAAGAGTGGGCCAACGTTTGTAGTATTTCGTCGCTCTGCCGCACTTGACCGTCCATCTGACGCAACAAATCCGACAGTTGGTCACTGAACTGAGCGCTTTGTTGCGACAATTTGGACGAACGAAGCCTGATGAATCAAAATATCATATTTTTGACTTTTGGAACTAAAACAACGTTCAATATAAGAGTATGAGTAAGAGCTGTGGAAGAAGCAGCGGCTGCAAAACATGAAAATCACAACATACAGTCGAACCATACATGCGCAGCAGCCAAATTCTGGGGGGGGATTGGAATCGCCAAAAATGTTACTAAAAATATAATTCTGCTGGGAGGTCTACATTAACCTGCGGAGCTTTTCGAACTTCTGCGGGGGTGTAAGCCACACATCGGCGTGGGGGTTTGGGGGTATGCACCCCCCAGAAGTTGAAATACACCCCCACCAAAATTCAAATTTTGAAATTTTCGCTTTTTTAGCGATTTTTTGATGCCATTGGATAGTGCTCGATGAGAAACGTCGAAAAATGATGTTTACTTCGCCATACGACCACTTTTAGACCATTTTTTGACCTTTGAAAATTTTTTCACCCCCCAGAATTTCGGTGCTGCCCACCTATGGTGTAAGCCCCCCACCGATCCCCGCGTTCATGTGTGAGTCGAATCATATTAATGAACACTCCGAGGGGGCCAAGGGGTTCCATGCATAAGTGGACAGCACCAAAATTCTGGGGGGATGTGCAAGATTTTTCAAAGGTCAAAAAAATGGTGGTTTGGCAAAAAAACACCATTTTTCAACGTTTCTCATCGAGAACTATCCATTGGCATCAAAAAATTAGAAAAAATAAAAAAATTCAAAAATTGAATTCTGGGGGTTATTTTGGTTTCTGGGGAGGGTGCATACCCCAAACCCCCTACGCCCACGTGTGATTCCATGTTTATTAATCGAGTGTTTAGTAAGCGAGTTGACAGCTATTAATATCCATAGGTCGAACAGAGCTGTTTTATTCGAAAGTCGTATTACATGACCAGACATTACTGTATCTCTCTGAATATTGGTGATTTCGACATTCATTGTGCAGAAAAGCGTGCTTAATATCCGATATGGTGTGCCTAATAGCCGGTTTACATGACAAAAATTGAAGCATACTGTCGTTTAGTCATGGTTATGTGTTCTAGTAAAGTGTGTACTGGCTAACTAACCGGGGTCATTAGCATTGGTCATATAGCCACGGTCTTACGAAGCCGTCTTTATTATCCGTTAACCGAGTGCTTATTAACCGAATCTGTTACAAAGCATTGCAATTTGGCAGGGACCAAAGGGAAGGGTGTTTGCTAAGCGTGAGTGTCTATTATCCGAGTGTTTATTATCGAGGTTCGACTATAACTACAGATTTGTAGTGACGAAGAGGTATTAACGCCTAAGATAGCGTCAAAATAGTAAAAGAATTTCGCTAAAAACGCCAGAACAGATCAATGTTTTTTTGTATAAGGTCCGTCTGTACATGTACAAAGATGGTCTCCAAAAGTCTTTGTACATTATGTATGTACATGCAAATTTTTGTGTACTATAATATGGCACAGTAGCGATTTCAGTATGGTAAAATAAAGTTTTCGACCTTTGGTAGTGTATTTTAGCTAATTTCTGGGTTTCAGACGCCAAAAATTGCTAAAAATTGTCACAAATGGCGCGAAGCGCCAAAAAATTTGACATTTTCCTTTCTAAATGCAAATTCTGCCATTTTAAAGATTTATAGGACAAACAATTACTCATGCGCCGAAAATTTTTGGGAATTTTACACCTTTCTTACAGTTTTTGTCTTCCCAAAAATCTTTGTACATGTGCAAAGACGGTACTGAAAAGTCTTTGTACATCGGGAAAAATCATTGCCGAATACAAAAAAACCGTGGTACAGATTAGATGTTTAAAAACACTGTTGAAAATTAGCAATACAGTAGAGTAGCGTTTCGTATTAGGCTATTTAATTCGCTTTAGCCGTACGTAAATTAAATAAAACAGAGTGCTAAGCGCGCTAGCAAATAATGCTAAACTTTGGGATTTTAATTAATGCGGATGCTGATCTCTAATAGCATTCGCATATAATCAATAACATACGACATGCTATCTGACTTGTTAGATAATATGCAGCAAAAATATCGATTAAACTGACTAATAAAATTCTGCTTTCAATTGAATTAAAGTCAAATTTAATTCAAACTAAACAAAACATAACCGAAAACAAACTATTCCGTGATGCTCAGCTCACCCTCATACCTGGGCGTGAGAGGTATGCACCTCCAGAAACCAAACCCCCTGAATTCAATTTTTGAATTTGTTTGTGTTTTTTTCTCGCAATTTGTTGATGCCAATGGATAGTGCTCGATGAGAAACGTTGGAAAAGGTGTTCTTTAGCCATACCACCATTTTTAAGGCCATTTTTTGACCTTTGAAAAAATATTGCACCCCCAGAACTTTGGTGCCGCCCACCTATGCTCACCTTAGCTCTTCACCAGCATTTGTAGATCGAGATAAAAGCGCCGATCTTTCTTCATATTCGACACTTCTGAGAGCACTGCGACTAGATTCTCTTAAACTTCGTAAATTTTTTGCCGCTTCAGCCCGATATCGCTTTAGTGCAATTATCAGCTCGTCCTTTAAGTCGGTGCTTCTGGGCAACGCTAAAGAAAAAATGAAAAAATATTGGCATAAAACAAAGCGAGTATAGTTAACATAAAGGCTTAATATTGCTTCATAATGGGCTGCGATCAAAGATGCAATACATGTAACGGTTCGAAATTGTGGGTGGGGGTCCCAGGCCATTTTTAGGCGGATGGGGTATATGACCTCTAATTCTTCGCCAAAAACAGCAACAATGCGGCTAAAAATGGCTAAGAAATGCACTTTTTTCTAAAAGAGTCCGAAATGAGGGAGTCAAAAATTTTCTTTTGGGGATCCCCATTCACCCTTCGACAAGTCTGAAATTGAGCTTTTTGAAAAAATGGCCTCAAAAACTGATGTAGATACTAAAAAAGCGGTAAAACTAAATTATTCAACAGTTATGGTCAATTTCAGGCACCTTTTAAAGAGAATTTTCAGTTTTCATCCATTTTTGGTTTTCATTTTGCTTCATTTTCTCCAGGAGATCCTCCATTTTTTCGTTCTAAAGGCCCCCATGAAGGGAAAAATAAACAGCGCAAACATTTTTTAAGACATTTTTTGAATGTAATTAAGCAATAGTGGTAAAATATGAAGGATTGAAGGTCCTAACCAAAGCATACATGTACTCGTCGTATATAGAAAATTGGAATTCTATGCGGGACAGCACCAAAGTTGTTCTAAAGTGACTTTCTGGGATTAAAAACGATGGATACAAGTCAAATACAATTTTTCCGTTTGACAAAACATAGAGAAAATAGCTGAGCGGCGGGAGGCGAAGTGCTAAAAAAATTGACAATTTTCAAGTTAAGGATCGCTGCTATCAAATCTTCAAAACAGGACGTTTTCGCGAATTTTTTGGAGAATTAAAAATTCTCATAAGCGAAATGGGAGGGTCTAAAATTTCATGATGAGTGAAATGATTTTTGTGAGGATTGAAATCAGTGATCGTAAGGGGTCAGATTTTCACCCCTGATCGGGGTTGGGGATGAAAAACTCCGGTTTTCGGGGTCGGGGTTGAAGATTAAAACTTAACACTGCATGATTACATATCAATTTAAAGAGGATAAAAACGATACTTTCAGTTGTTTATAGAGCAGCATACTAATGAAGATGGTTATCTTCTACATTTTATTTTCGTTCCAAATTCAAGCATAAATAAGTAGCGAAATAAATTTTCAATTCAGTCTGAAATATAAATTAATTTAAGCCAGCAGACAGAACAAAGTTTCTCCAAGAATCGAACATATTTGGGGGATGACGCGCAGATAGATGAAGGCTAACGCGTAATATTTTTATAAATTTATAGCGTATTTTTATGAATGACAAAATGCAGAGCGTTCTGGCACACTTTATGGCGATAAATATGCGAACCAGTGTTTTTTGCACAAGGTCCGTTTGTACATGTACAAAGATGGTCCCCAAAAGTCTTTGTACATTTTGTACACACGAATTTTTGGGTACTATAATATGGTACAGTAGCGATTTTAGTGTGGTAAAAACTGAATTGTTCGACTTTTGATAGTGTATTTTAGCTAATTTCTGGGTCTCTAAGGGCAAAAATCACTAAGAATCGTCTTAAAACGGCGCGAAGCACCGAAAAATTTGACATTTTCCTTTTGAAACGCAATTTCTGCCATTATAAAGATATATAGAACACACAATTACTTATTTCAGCGCGAAACGCCGAAAATTTTTGCGAATTCTAGACTTTTTTTGCAATTTTTGTCTTCCCAACAAAATTTTGTACATGTACAAAGACGGTCCCAAAAAGTCTTTGTACATCGTAAAAAAATCTTTGCCGAATACAAAAAATCGTAATGCGGACGTGTATATACGTTTTAACAACATGGCGACAAGGCGCACGTTTTATGAAATATCGCGAGTGTCGAGTTTAACATTGATTATGCTCGTGCAGTGGCGGATCTAGGATTTTCTCAAGGGGGGCGGTACCCCAACTTTCCCATTAAAAATTCGTCGTTCACGCACGAAATAGTTTTTTAGGCGTTTTACATTATCTATATTTATTCAAAATCGCTTTTGACGCAACATTTTTTCAAAAAAATTCTGAAATTTCAGACAATTTTGTGCGAAAAGATCATTAAATTTCCTTGACTTTAGCGGAGCTAAGTTAATATATCGAAGATCCTTAAGCTTCATTCCGTAATAGCAAATTTTTGAATCTTATGCTTCCTTATTATTCTTATATCCAATATGTATCAGTTGCAAACAATTAATCATGTTGCTTACCACAAGCAATGAAAACGAATGAATTTGCTATTATAATTAAGTACATTAGTAAACAGTCGCTTATAGAAAAATGAAAAAGGCAAAGTCTAGAGAAGACAAGAAATACTGCAAAATGTATGTATTACACCGTAACAAATTTTCAAATTGAACAAACTGAAAAATAAAAGAAGATGAATATTAAATGGCAAATTTACAAATTGAACAAACCGAAAAATAAAACAAAAGGAATATGAATAAATGAGTCGGAAAAGAGAAAATTAAAATGTAAATGACAGACTTCATTTCACCCATATTGTATCAATTTTTTCGCGCGTTTCAAGTTTAGGAAGTAGGTACAAAGATAATACATCTTGATTACATATGCATTTTTCATTATAAGTCTGCTTAGGACCCATATCATAACACTAACAGTAAGACATAGACAATATTCCATGTCAGTGAAGAAAAGATAACGACATAAAAATAAATTAATTGGTTACAATTCCATCATATGATAATCGCCAAGTCATACTACAGTTGTGCCAGTTATTTACCTCGTAACAGCTCTTGCAATTCGGCGATCTTCTCCTCGCATTCACTTAATTTTTGCCTTATAGACTGAACAACTTGATTTAGTTGCAGCGAATGGCCGGTGAACGTCTTTAAAAGTTCTATTTTCGCCTTGACATCCTGATCTAGCGAAATTAATTCATATCGGCAAATATGAATTCTCTTTTCCAGATCAACCATTGATACAGTTTGATTTTTTGACAAATAAGCAAACGATAGACAAAATAATTATGTCGGAGCACTAAGTTACGTAAATTCTGCTTAACTTATCGGGCACACAATTTTTAATGAGCAATAAGACTAAAATGTTAGCACAGCAACAAAACGAAGGGCGAATTTCAGATAAAGTAACCGTATTTAGCCATGCATTCGCGATGAGCCTGCATAAAATCCTGACAATCGGCTTCGCCCTTCTCTATTAAACACTCGTCCCTTTTTAAACGAGTCTCAGGACAAGCGCAACACGGTTTTGGCTTCTTTTCACCGGTTGTCGAATCGCTAGTAATCAAATCAGTTTTCGGGCTTTCAGAATCCTTGGAACCACGAAGAGACGTTTTGTGAGAAGGATTGCTCATTGAATAGGTTACCAACGATCGAACTTCGTTTTATTCTTTATAAACATTGAATTTCAGCAGCATAAGCAATACCGATAATTAGAACTGCAATGGGCATACATAGGCACAGGGTCAAGTGACTTGACCCTGGCGGCTGAGCAACCCCATAGGGGAAACCAAATTATTTTCGCAAATTGCTTTTGAAAATTTCCTGGGGAAAATGAGGCTATATGAAGGCCGGGAATGGATGAAAATTCGAAATTTTCTTCAAAACTGCCTAAAATTAACCAAAACCTGTAGAATAACGTAGTTTTATTGCTATTTTAGAAATTATTTAAGTTTTTGATGTTATTTTAGCCCAAAAAAGCTCAATTTTCCACCCTTTCCTAAATCGACTATGCTCTGCATCTATGGTAATGACCAACCCCGCAGGTTACAGGGAAGTCATTTGACCCTGAAAAACATGAGCGTCCACATGTATGGTAATGGGGCCGGGCCGGCTTTTTTGCCGGGGCATGGAAACTTTCCGTAAACTGTGGTCATGTAACATCTACATGCTATCATTTCGTACATTCGTGCCCAGCCCTTATTCGTCATGTCAAAATAGCTTAAAAATAAGGATATTCAAATAATCACTTCTACTTATGGATGTCAGTAGCGATATCTTAAGGGGGGACGGTAGGTAATTCAACTTTTCCAAAAACAGTCAGAAAATGGGGTCCAAAAATTCGCTCTTCACGTGCGAAATAGCGTTTTTCGGCGTTTTATATATATTGTTTACTCTAATTTGAAATAACTTTTGACGCAAAATTTTCCTGAAAAATTTGAAATTTTAGACAAGTTTATGCGAAAAAATCATTAATTTCTTTGACTTTAAGGAAGCAAATTTGAGACAATCAGGCGGGAGGATGCTTAGAAGCTTGATCTACTGCTCGATTTCCTGTATTTTGATGTGGAACGTCGAAAATTTTTTGAAGTTATGCGTGAAAATATAAGGAACATATGGTAAAATAGCTGTTTCTGCCCTTGAAATTGTTTTAAAACCTATTCCATGAGCTGAAAATGACTTCCAGGTGGCCAAGAAAGTATATAAATAAAGGTCATCGATAGGTATTATCTAGCGCGAACCACCCCTCGGGCTGGGGCTAAAATATTAAAAACATATCGCAAGGGACGAGGAGACATCCTTTTCTAATAACCAGTGGAAGTGTAGAATAATTTGCACAAAACAGCGATTTTACCCACGAGTTTACTTCAATAAGGCTTCACCGAAGCATAATAGAACATGATAAGTCAAGATAAATTTTATTTGAAAAACCCAATATGTACAACGCGATAAATTACAGGAAAATATAAAAGCACATGTATGCACAGATAAATACAGTATGTATGTACATTCGAAGTATAAATATCTGTACAAAAAGTTTTTGTAATAAGAATTTCCGATTAGTCATTTTCGATATCTCTAACCACCTATGCAGCAGAGATTCACTGCTCCTCGGTAAGCTCCAAGCAATTTTAAAGAGGAAATTGAGCCTCGTCGATGACCTTCCCATGTGGTCAAGTGGAAAGGTCGATAATTCGATTTTGGATGATAAGCCTGAAAAGAAGCGACAATTGTTTCAGCTAATGCATGCATACCTATCTAATCTACTATAAAATAAGCGAATCAGGATAGCGTACAAAATCTTTATTCTTCCAAAAGACTGGACTAATGCCTATGCAGCTACGTAAGGACTAGTTTTTCTATTATGAGTCTTGAAAAAATCATAATTTATTTAGTGCAGGCAGAGTAATACATATTCGATACAATAGAATAAAATTTCACAATCCGAAAACCAGGGATGTTTTGGTTTCAGGTTTTATGAAAAGCTCGTTTACAGTTTTGATTCTTGTAAAAACAAAAATCTCACTTACTAAACAGGAAATGGCTTCCTTGCTTGAAAGCTTTGACCGATTCCGGTTTCTGTTCATACATAAGCTCAGGAACTGTACATGCACACAGGCAAAAGCTCTGGTGGGGGGCTAAACCAGGTTTCCTTAGGGGAAGGGGTAAATGGTAATTTTTTATCTATTTAATGTCATATTTTCATACTACGTCGTATTTTATTCTTCAAGAATATTTCCGGTTAAGTTTGCATGAAAACAAATAATAAAAGGCGACTGAATAACTTATTCGATTAAATATATACGAAATAATGGAAGAAAAATGTACGGATGAACGAATCATACATTCTAATGCTCGAAAAATATGTATTTATACTTGAAATTATACTGCTAGACGTCATTTGGCATCATTTGATCAGAAACGCCGAAAAACGATGTTTTTGACGCGTACCTACCATTTTCGGACCCAAAAAAGGTACTTTATAATTCCAATGCCCCAGAATTCCCAAGTTGTGCATGTATGCAAACAGGTACCTACTTAGGCAGACCCGTGTCCAGGGGGGAGAGGGGGCACGTGCACCCTCCCCCGAAATAAAATATGTGAACAATTTTAGCCTTTACTCCCCTTTGATTTTTTAGCCAAAAGTTGCAAAAAATTTTCGGCGCTTCGTGCCGAATTATAAAATTATAATTTCAGTCTATTTAGTCCCAAGCGCGCGGTTTAAACACTCCATTTTTAGTTTTTATAGAATTAAAGCGTATTTTGCATCTATATTTCTTCTATTCACAGCTTTTATATGGAAAATGAGATTTGTTCAAGAAGCAAGAATGACAGCAATTTTTTGGCGATGATTATGGATTGACTGATGAACTTTGGCCATTTTTGGGGTGAATTCACAGCCGTGATTCGGCTGAGTTTGTAAACATTTTATGATTGCGATTCAAAATTGAAGTGCTCGCTTTACAAAATTGTCCAGGTCTTTGCCCCGGACCCCACTGAGAGCGCTTGAGCGTGCCACATCAGACCCCTCAGCCTTAAAAGAGATAGTTTCAATTGGATTCTCACCGTATCTAAGGCATCCGGGTAGCAAAATCGGCACAACAAAATTTATCCTTTGGCCCCTCTTGTGTTTTAAAAAATTTTGGTCATGACCCCCTCCCCGAGATAAAATCCTGGATATGGGCTTGTACTTAGGTAATGAATTCGGTGCAACGCTCCAGACAAGTCCAAATTTTTTCCACATCTCGATATTTCGGTTTATAAAAACTCTAAAATGTGGAAAAACTAAAACGGTGCACGTGCCCCCCTATAATCGTTATTTTCCCAAGCGATTTGGTTCACAACGTAAACTAAACCCAAAATTTTTTCCACGTTCCAAATTTTGCTTCACAGTTTTGGGGAAAAGGTCTAAAAACGTTGAAAAATTGAGCGCTCATGTTGAAAAACCGATACTTTTTGCAGAAAGTCATTCCAATATAAAATGGCGAGACCCAAAACAAATTTCTGAACATTTTGATTTTGTAAATTTAGTTTACTGCAATGAATTAACCGATCAGTAATATATTCCATCTCCTAAAACTGCATTTTCAGACCTTTACTAGTGCACTTCAACCAATTTCTGCAGTCTCATCAAAGAATAAAAACTCAATAATTTATCGAAATGGCGCGAAGCGCCGAGAAAATTTCTTAATTTTATCCTCTAAAACGCCTTTTTGCGTAACAAAAATTGTTGAAATCCGTTCAGAAGATGAGGATCAGGCCCGGATCCAGGATTTTGTTTTGAGGGGGAGGCACGACCAAAATTTTTTTATAACATGAGGGAGCCAACGGATGAATTAAAAAAGACATTTAACGACCTTTAAAGCTATACAATTTGTGAATTTTGCTGCCCAGATGCCTTGAATATGATGATAATTCAATGAACTCCCTCTCAAACAAATCTCATTTTCTGCATAAAACCTGTGCAGAACAGCAGTAGACAGATGCAAAATACGCTTTGGGTTGTATAAAGACTAAAAATGGAATGTTTAAACCGCGCGCTTGGAACTACATAGACTCTAATTATAATTGGGAAATTCGGCGCGAAGCGCAGAAAATTTTATGCGATTTCTGGCTAAAAAAGCAAAGGGAGCGAAGGAAAAAATCGTTCTCATATTTCATTTCGAGGGGGCACGTGCCCCCTATCCTCCCTGGATACGGGCCTGATGAGGGTTTTGAATTATAGTGAAGTTTTAGAGCAAGTTGTCGAGGCATTGGTGTAGCTCTTTCATATATGTATTAAGATAACCACGTTATAAGAACGTATACAGGAAGTAGCAGCAACCTAACTGATTCGAATTAGTCGAGTCGAAAACAAATAAGGCCGCGCTCGGATTGTTTCTGTAGATTCATGTGACTGGCCAAAATGTTGGTGCCAGCGTTTAAAATAAGCCTAAGTAATAAGATGTGACTCGCATCACTCGCTCCGCTCGTCGCTCCTCATTACTCAGGCTCATTTTGAACGCTGACACCTACATTTTGGTCAGTCCATGATATTAAGCCTGAGCCTAATAAGCTGGTAAACCAATGCAAAGCATTAAGAATACCTACATTACATTGCATTCTTTTTCGAAATAAACGAGCATTAGTCGACTGGTTAACGATCTGGGCTTTGGAGCAAGAGGTCTACGTTTCGAATCCGGTTGGCAGCAGTTTTCTTCCGCTTCATCGGATACTACGAACTGCATACATACGCTTTACAATATGACCATCTTAATACATATGTGAACCTGCTACACGAATGCCAGTTGTCGATAAGGTATTGAAATCGGCGCAGCGCTCTGAGAATATCAATAAAATTATTAAAAATAAATCAATCCGAAGCGAAGCGCCGGAAAATTTTGGAATTTTTCTCTTCTAGAACGCATTTTGCATTACAAAAATTTTCCACAATGTGAACTAAACCAAACCTTGTTTTCCACATCTCGAGATTTTAATTCACGAAAACCATACAGCTTTGTACCCGCAAATTTCATTTAGACTGTAGGAAAAACGACTTTGCAAACAGGACGGCTAGAATTTGGAATACTTTGCCCCAAAGTATTGTTGATTAAAGATCTTTTAAACGGTTTAAGGGTTTGATTTCTAAACTTTGTCTAGATGAGTTCCTAAAGGGGCGTACGTGCGAACGATCCGCCTGTACGTCTCAGCCATTACTATGCTATGCTGACAAAGTTTCTTTCATTCTTTAGACATTATCTTTCGTTAAATCCTTTTTTCGTGTAATTTTTATTGCATTTTCTACGGTAGTAATTAGCTAATAAATAATATTATTATTATTATTATTATTATTATTATTATTATTATTATTATTATTATTAATCTCTCACCTTTAAGTGGTCGTATCCCTCTTCATCCAGGCAATCATATGTCCGCCAGCTGTGACTCATAATTGTTGTTCCAGGCTCCACCCACTGCTTAATTATCGGCACAAGCGTCGCTGATGTTCGTTCTTCTACCGTCACTAAAAATATTCGGTCTGTCCCTCGCTCATATCCGCCAAAGACCCATTGGCCGTCAACTGCGCGCCATTTACGGTACTTCCTTTTTCCGAATTTCGACTCGTCTATCTCGATTATTCGCCCGGACCGCCAAGCTTCTCTGACCTCTCCAATAAAAAGCATAACAACATCTATCGACAAAATGATGACCGATCCACGAGTCTTCGCTACTTTAGCCGCAGTCCGTATTAGTTTAGGCTTAAAAGAAAAAGAAAGAAAAAATTTTATTCGCTTCGACGATAATACATACACTGACCGACTGACTGAAATAATTTTTTACTGGAAACGCGACAATAACGAAACGAAGGATGCAAGAAAGTAATAAAAAGTACGGCCAATAAAGTAAAAGCGTCCAGCAAAAGGCGACGAGTGAGTCATACAATGACGATTCAAGCTCGCTCTTTAATATATTTGGATAAGTCGACATCAATTAATCTAGATTTGAATATATTTGAGTCAGGGGAAGAAACTACAAAATCACGATGGAAAAAAGACGATGCATTAAAAAATAAGACGGTCTAAACCATAGGTGGGCGCCACCAAAGTTCTGGGGTGGAGGGTGCAAGATTTTTTAAAGGTCAAAAAATGGCCTTAAAAGTGGTGGTATGGCGAAAAAAACTCATTTTCAACGTTGCTTATCGATTTTCTTATCATTGGCATAAAAAAATTGCGGAAAAAACGGAAAAAATTTTCAAAAATCGAAATCTGGGGGGTATTTTGGCTTCTCGGGGGGGGGGGGGTTCATAACCCCCAAACCCCCACGCCCAGGTATGATTTAAACATCAATATAAATCCGCAAGCAACCCAATGGTTATTCAGTCACCACAGTCCGACCACAGGAAGTTCTACAAAAGTAGGGAAAAAATGAAAAAGTCAAGATTAACAAAACAAGATTCGAATTTTTTGAAAACTAAAGGTCTGCGATCAGAATGAATGACATACTCGTAATCACCGAATGGAAATTAACCATATTTCAATATTTCATCAAATTTCGCCCCGGCCCCCGGATAGGGGCTGGGCCTAGAGAGAAAGTAAAGGGAAAATACTTTCAGATTCCATTTCCGGGAGCAAGTGACACTTTTTATTCCGAAGAATATTCGAAGTTCTCCAAATGTTGAGATATTTAAGAGAAGTTTGGAGAAGATTGGTTTCGGAAATTTTTTGATGGGGCACACGTGAGCGCAATCTATTTGCCTGTGTGTCCAGGACATTTCGCATTACACTATGCTATTTTATTTTCCTTGCGACGTTGTTTTACCCTTGTTTTTTCCGAATAAAGTATTAGTATTAGTATTAGTACATTGTTACGATAATTGATCACCGGCTTGTCTTATTATTATTACAATACACATTATGGGCGGTAAAAATCGCGGATCAAAAATTTACGTCAACAATCAACACTCTAAATCACCACCGCAACGAACGGGAAATTTTACTCTCCTTAATACAGAAGATGACAATAATAGTCTTTGTGTCATTTGCGCGGAGACAGTTGCGGATAGTCATATTTCGGCTGTTCAATGTGGACTATGTCATAAGTGGGCACATGCTGAGTGCCTTAATCTACCATCAGCACTTATTTCATATTTCAATAGTTCGTCCTATATTGACGCTTCTTACTCTTTCCCATTCGTTTGCTCCTTGTGTAAACCCCTGTTCGAAAATTTCGCTTCTTTACCGGCTAAGATGGCTACTTTAGAATCTCGTCTAAACTCAATTGAATCAAAAATCGGCGCTTCTACGTCACCCAGCATCGTCGATATAGGCTTATTAATTCAAGATGGTCTAGAACGTGAATCAAAAAAGTCGAATGCGGTCGTATTTGGTTTAGCCGAATCTAACGATGACCTTGTTTCGGTTAAATCTTTAATTGATGATTATAATAAAGACTCTGATTTTTCATCTGCCGATATAACACAGGTATTTAGAGACGGTCCCAAATATTCAGACAAACCTCAGTTTCTGAAAGTTTGTCTTTCTTCGTCACGTGCTCAACGTCGCTTTATTGGTCTTATCAACAAAGTTGTCCGCCCTGCAAATCCAACAAACGTCTACTCGAAATTACGTGCGCGACCGGATTTGTCGTTTCTTCAGCGAAAACGTCAGCGTGAACTTAACGACGAGTTGCACCAACGACTGGACGCGGGCGAGACTAATCTATATATCGACTTTAGGGATGACTGTGTGAAGAAGAAAACTGTACGAGTCTATGATCCTCGTTCTACAGCCCCTAAACCATCTAATCCCAAATTTCGTGCTCAACATGGTCAACACGCGTCTAATATTTAGGTAAATTCGCCCCGTTATTTTGTTAATATTAAATGTTTGCTATGTAATTCTCGTAGTATTGTGAATAAGTTAGGGGAACTTCACTTTCTGTTAAATACTGCAAAATTCGATATATTATTTTTTTGTGAAACCTGGTTAAATGAATCTATTTCCGACAGTCTATTATGTCCGTTAAAAAATTATATTATTCTCCGATCAGATCGTAAGAATAAGCGGGGAGGTGGAGTTTTAATTTTTGCTAAACCTCATCTTTATGCTCGATGCGTTAAAGTTCCTGCTTCTCTGTTTGTGTCTGATACTTTAGTAGTTGAAATTTTAAAAGGTGGAGATGTTATAAGATGTTTGTTAGTTTATAGACCTCCTCAGTATGATTTTGATACTGCACTTCGGATATGTAATTTAATTGAATGGGCTACTAATAGTTGTCATCCCGTTATTATAGTAGGGGATCTAAATTTGCCTAAAATTGATTGGTTTCATGGTACTTTTACATTTAATCCATTAAACGAATTATTTTTTGATTACTTATCAGCTAGTGGTCTGCAACAGTTAGTTAAAGAAAATACTCACGATAATACTTTGATTGATGTAGTATTTGCTGCATATAACGTTTTTAATATCCAGGTTCTTCCTCCTTTTTCAACAAGCGACCATAATTCGATTTCTTTTGAAATTTTAACTAGAACTTTTCAAGATGGAGATAAACCTTGCTTAAATTTCAATAAAGCGGACTACGAGAGTATAGCTACTTTTTTATCCTCTGTTTCTTGGCCTGACATTTTTTCTACATGCTCAACAGTTAATGACATGTATAATGTTTTTTTAAGTATATTAAATCCTCTTATTTTTAGTTTTGTACCTACTTTTAGGGCTAAATTAAAATTTAAATACCCTAAAAGCTTACATAAATTATTTCTTAAAAAACGTTCTCTATGGGATAAGTATAAAAGGTGTAAAACTCCAGGAACTAAAGTTAAATATCGAAATCATTGTAAGGCTCTACGTAGAACTATTCATAATTATTTCTCTTCTCAAGAAAACAAATTGCTCAAGAATAATAATCCTAAAGCTTTCTATACTTTTGTAAATAATAGGTTAAAAAGTCGCAGTGAAATTCCTCCTCTAACATTTTCTGATAATAATGTTATAACCGATTCATTACGCAAGGCTAACATTTTTAATGATTATTTCGCTTCAGTGTTTTCTAGTGACATTACTAACGCGAATTTTCTTTTTCAGAAGCGCTGTGATTTTTCGCTTTCTGACGTTATTTTTAGTGAGGATCGCGTATTGGAAGCCATTAACCATCTAAATACGTCTATTGCAGTTGGCCCCGATGGCATATGTAATCTTTTTATTAAAAAATTGTCGTTTCAAATGATAAAGCCGTTAGTTAGTATTTTCACTGTATCTTTTCTGTCTGGAAATATTCCCGAGCTTTGGAGCATGGCACATGTTATTCCAATATTAAAAAAGGGGGATCCAGCATTAGTGGATAATTACAGGCCCGTTTCTCTTTGTTGTTCTATTGCCAAAATTATGGAAAGAATTATTAATAGTCAATTGTTAGACTTTCTTAAGGTTAATAAACTAATATCTCCTTTTCAATTTGGTTTTCAAAAGAATAAATCTTGTGAAACACAATTGTTAAAGTGTAAATTTTCATGGATTCAGTCGTTAGCTAAAAAAGAAACTGTTGATATAATATATTTAGATTTCTCTAAAGCTTTTGATAAAGTAAATATGGAAAAACTTCTTATTAAGTTAAACGGATATGGAATAAACGGTAATTTGTATGCATGGTTAAAGGCCTATTTGTTTAATCGTTCCCAATGTGTTCGCGTTAATCAGTCTTTTTCAGATTATGTGCCTGTTACCAGCGGTGTCGTCCAAGGAAGTGTCCTTGGACCTACGCTCTTTTCGATTTTTATAAATGATATATGTGATAATATTTGTAGTACGGTTTATATGTTCGCAGATGATATCAAAATTTTCAATATTAGTCGTAACTGTAAATTATTACAGTCTGATTTAGATAAGATTATTGACTGGGCAATTGCATGGGATTTACCTATTTCTCGAACCAAAAGTCAAGTTCTATATTTGGGTAATAATAATCAAAAAGCTGTTTATAGACTAAATGGGGAAATTATTTCTAGTGATCCGTTTGTCCGTGATTTAGGAGTTTTGATTCCTCGAAATTTAAAATTTAAGGAACATTATAATTCTTTGATTAAAAAAGCTTTCTTTAGATGTATTTTAATACGCAAATCATTTTTTCGCGTGATAAAGGTAATCTTGTTAAAGCTTATAGTTGTTATGTTAGACCTTTATTAGAGTATTGTTGCAGTGTATGGAACCCCTCTTATCTTAAGGATATAGATAGATTGGAAGCTGTTCAACGTAGATTCACTAAATATATTTTTGGCTATAATAATATTCTTTCTTACGAGGATCGTTTAACACAACTTAAATTGTGCAGACTTGAATTAAGACGCTTGCAGATTTGTCTGTGTATGATGTATCAAATTATTTGTCATAAATCATGTTTGGAAGCTGATGATTTTTTTGTATTTAATCATAATATTACCCGTAGCATTAATAGATTTAAATTAGTCATACCTACTGTACATTCTAATTTAGAAAAGTTTGATTTCTTTTACAAATACATCGCAGTTTGGAACGATCTTCCTGACTTCATTGTTTCTTCCCTAACCTAAACATATTTAAATCTAGATTAGCAAACTTTGATTTATCTAGATATCTTGTGGGGCGCGCGTAAAACTTGTCATTCCATTGACTCGCATGTCCCTTTACTAATTCGTAATTGCATTTATTATATATCTTGTCATTTTGTATTTTAACTGTTGGTATTAGTAATAAAAATTTTCTTTCTTTTTTTTTCTCTCGATACGGGCGTATCTACCGCTATGACGAAGCGACGACCGAAAAAGATCTATTGCCTTGTCAATCGTCCGACGTGTACCCATCATAGGCGTAGCAAGGGTTTTAGCCAGGGGGAATCCGAAAAAATTTTTTATCTTAAAAACCATAAAAACGGGGCGGGGGCCGTTAAATAACCTGTTTAATGGGGTTTCACATCGTCCTGCTCTATTTAAGCTATAAAAAACAATTTTTTGTAATTTTTTCACGTTTCTGACGGAAAAATGCTAATTACGCGCGAAGCACTGATCTTTTTGACTTTTCCTGCAGTAGGTAGTACTATAGAAACTGCCAAAATATAGAAGAAATCGGTGCGAAGCGCCGAATTTTTCGATTTTTACGTAGCAGAATGCCGTATCCTCCCCCTCGGCTGCGCCAGTGCATGTGCAGACCGTAACGTGCATCCGCCGGCACAATTTACCGTCAATAGACATTCATAAATCAGTCTTAGCTATAGTAACAAGAAAATCGAAAAAAGCTAAATGTAAATTCAGGAATACACGTGTAACAAACACAGTCAAGCAAATATACAACTTTCTGGTTGTTAATTACTTGTCAATCGTCATACATTTCAGACGAAGAAATGAGGGATGAAGAAACATGGAGTATGTGTACATAGACGTGTATATATTCTTATTATTTTTATAGCTGATATAATCTATTTCATGAAACTAGTGCATTTAAATTACTTTTCGACATTTAACAATATATGGAAATGAATACAATAAAGCTTTCTGCAATACTTGCTCATTGTGTTATGAATGACATGGTCGCTTTTGGCTTATCAGTCTGAACCACTTTTATCAACAAACTCTAATCAATTTCGCTATGCTCATCAAGTCAAGGTTCCGTAAGGTTGACTACACCACTATATTTTACAAATCTTTGCGTATGGATCACAATTTCTGTAAATTGATGTAGCAGGAGTGCTATTACACGGCTAAAAATGCCTACTTTGAAGTTTAACCCGTGAAGTTGATGTTTCATTGTTTCTCAATATTATTGAATACTTTGCGCAGTTGTGAGCAAGAGCCCGAGTAGTCGATTAGTACTACACACGCGAATCAGAGCGGAAGATCCGGGAAACCGGTGCGGGTAAAATTTTGCTCACGTAACGGTGGGAGGCGTTGCCCCCGTTACATTGATATACATGCGCAGGTTTGTGGAGTAGAATGATGGTTTGAGCAGGGTGAAGGATGTTATTGTCCATGCATTTTCTCGTCTCTTTTCATTATTTGCAAAGAATCAAATCAAATTAGTTAATGGGAAAAAAAGTAAAAGCAGTGTATGTATGGACAACACATGTACGCCCTTTTAATTGGTAAGTTTTTTCTCGTGTATGTACGCACATCTTAAATTTGGAGGCAAGAGCATTCTTCTTGCTATTTCGGCGTGATTTATTCAAATCAGCTTTAGGTACTGTATGTCAGTTAATTTAATTTGAGTTGAGAGGAGAGAGAGTCTCGATAAAAAACGTTGAAAAATAGTGTTTTTTCGCCATACCACCATTTAAAAGAGCATTTTTTGATCTTTGAAAAATCTCTTAACCCCCAGACTTTCGGTGCTGCCCACCTATACCTCCAGCCCCAGAGTAAAAGGCGTCGATTGCATTCTTACAATATTTAAGGCATCTAGGTAGCAAAATTTACAAAGTGTTCAGAACTAATGGTCGTAAAAACGTCTTTTTTAATTCATCCTTTGGTCTCCCTTATGTATTTAAAAAATTTTGTTCGTGCTTCCAATACAAAATCCATGATACGGACCTGAAGAGAGGGTTACTCTTGCTTGCAGTCTCTGCTATCTAAGGTTCTACCCGAGTGGTAAAATTTGCAAAATGTGCAGCACTGATAGTTGGAAAATTTTTTTAAAAATTAAGAAAAAATTTGCTTTGATATGCATTAAATTAGGTATTGCAGGACGTTGTGGAAAGTACTAAAAACACATTATTTCGCAGCTACGACCGTTTTTATAGGTTTTTATCGACTTTGTGATGTGTATGTCCTTTTGTTCAGTCCCCATTTTATCATTAGGCATCCGTGTTTTACCTAATTTCTTGTATTACTTCTAGACAATAAATACTTTCTTGTCTTTTAAAATTGAAAAATTTTTGGACTCCCCTAAGAAAAATCCCGGCTACGCCTATGACGGCTAGGTAATTTCAATATGAAGGATGGTCAGTGGCGGATCTTGAATTTTCTCAAGGGGCGGCACCGTGACTTTCTGGAAACAGTCAAAAATAGGTCCAAAAACCCTCTATCCACGTGCAGCGTAGCGTTTTTCGCCTTTTTATTTTTTTATTCAAAATCAAAATAATTTCTGGTGCAGAAATATTTCGCCAAATTTCATATTCTTAAGCAATTTTGTACAAAAAGTGCTTAAATTTCCTTAACTTTAGCTAAATCCAGTGACGGAAAATTGGTGTAATTTAGACAGAAACACGTTTGGAAATTTGAGTTACATCCCTATTTCCTGTGTTTGTGCATTTAGAATGACTCGCAGACAATTTTTTAGAATTTATGCTAAAAATATGGAAGAAGACTAAACAAATATGACTTCCAGGCCGCAGGAACCTGAATAAATGTAATCAATTGATATTTATTTGAGAAATTACAATGTTCAATGGCCAAAAATTATTACTTACGCAGAACAATTTAGCGCAAAGTGATTCACAAGCCATTCTGTTCGCAGGAAAGTAATTTATTGTACATAATGATCTGAAAGTTTTTCGATGGCTTAATAATCGATTAAATAGCGTTCCACCTCTTAAATCCGCTGATAATAGCGTTATAAGCTGATCTTTTGGGTAAAGTACCTATGTTTAAATCACTATGTATCTTTTGTTTGTATTTACCAATGATGAAGTTAATGATTGTTTTTTATTTAGGAAGTGCTGCGATTTTTCTGAGAGTTTTTATTTTTTGAAAGCGCAAGGTTTAGTCATTGAAATTTTCGTAGTCTCAAGTTAAATTTTCATATTGATGGCGGAAAATCTTTGTTATCTTGCGATCCAACGACCAAATAATTTGAAGCTGTTGTTTGTGAAAGTGCTGCATTATTTGAATGAGTGACTCAGAGAAATTTGTGTAAATAATGCGAGTGTAGGTCGTTTTAAGCCCGTTATTTTACAGTCATGTTTTGGTAAGTTACGTTGCAATTAAATAAGAAAGTGAAACCGATTAAATTTATGTCTTTTTCTAAACTTTTTAATAGTATTCACTTTTTTCGAAATATCGCTTAACAATATGCAATTTTTAATAGGCAACCCTAAAAATTATTAGTCACTGTCAAATCACTACGTGTCCATGTATTAGGAATTGCATGATACTATCCAAGTATCTGATGCAGTGTGAGTTAGATGTAATATTACATTCAGCCAGTAAATGTCCGTGCTAAGATCGTGTTAAATTGCAGTATTCAGTTAGCAGAATCTAATATATCTTCAATCTAATAAATCTAATATGACCTACCTGCGTCGGTGCTGTTAAACGCTTGCAGAAGTATATACATAATGTGTTTAGGCTAAAATTAGACAACCTAAAAGGTAAGCATGGAGAATAAACCTTGGTCAAAAGTAAAAGTAGTGTCTCTATGACTTTGCATAGTAATGTTCATTCTTGGTACGAGCTGTATTTGTATCACTGCATTAATGCTCTTTATTTTGTATTTTACTCTCCGCGGCTGTACATTTTTTGCAAATGTTTTTGTTGACACATTTTCGCTGTTGCAATAAGCTTTGAAACTTTCAGACTTTCAAATAGTACCTATCTGTTTTAGGTCAGAGCTAGATCTAATGAAATCTCTGGACCGTCGCCTTTTGAGCCCATTAAACGCCGACATGACTGAGCGCCCTATCATTCTTTCAAATTGTGGGCCAGAAGCTTTCAGAAAATATTCCAAGGAGAGTTCCGTCAGTGCTTCAAATTTACATAAGGCAAAGCCTTACAAAAAATCACCGTCCTTCAACGCATTTAATTCAAATCAAAATCCATCTGATTTGACAGCCACGCAGAAATATACTAAAAATAGAAAATTTTTCAATCCTCCCACGTCAAATACTAACAGTAAGCCTAAGGGTGGATTTGATTCGCCAACATCAGATTGCAAAGAAAACAAAAATCCAATCTCTTCGCTTGTCATTAACGAGGAGCGATGTAGTTCAGCCAGCATAATTGCACAGAGTCGACTGAGAACTATTAGACGTCTTAAATCGAAGTTATTTTATAAAAGCGCCGAAAGTGTTGTTCCAGCAAACGATCTGGAAATCAAGAATACATTTGCGGTTTATGAGCACAAAAGACGTTCTTCTTCAGTACCCCGTTGTCAAACGGAAAATGGAATTAGTTGCAATGTTCCTATTCAAATTGTAGTCAGAATAAAACCTTGTGAGTCAATGCCAATAGAAACGGATTCTACAGTTTTTGACACGAAGACCAATAGTGTACTTTCTGCCGACGAACAGGGAAATTTAGTAGTAAAGTGCCTCGATCATACGTATAATTTTGGCTTTAATCAAATTTTCTATGAAGATGCTGGAACTAAGTCAGCTTGCCAAGAGTTGGTTT
This sequence comes from Mermis nigrescens, assembly GCA_036768485.1. Taxonomy (NCBI): domain Eukaryota; kingdom Metazoa; phylum Nematoda; class Enoplea; order Mermithida; family Mermithidae; genus Mermis; species Mermis nigrescens. The sequence continues at coordinate 5,214,976 of JAVLUZ010000143.1, forward strand.
ACGACAAGGCAGTTAAAAGCCTCATTCGAACAGTTATAGACGGATACAATTGTTGTTTGCTAGCGTACGGGCAAACTGGAAGCGGGAAAACATATAGGTTAATGAGTACTTACTGTACGTACTGAATGTGGTTATCCATGATTAATGGGAGGGGTTTCATACCCCGCAACAAAGTTTTTCGCCTCCACAAAAATTCTCCACAAAAAAAGCGTTTAACTTTTGTCTGTACCTTCTGCTTTACAAATGTCGTTTTTTCGTCGCTCTGCGTCGAATAGTCACTTTTAATTATCTTGACTATCTTTAACTACCTACATGGCTATTTCTTGGAATTTTTTAAAGATGTTTATCTCATCTAGAAAGAATAAGCATCGTCAGAAAAGTCAAAAATAGTGTCTAAGCGCTTATTCATCGTTTTCAAGCCCCCAAAAAATGCACTTGAAAATTGTTTGAGCTGCCGTCCCAATCTAAATCCCCATGCTGCACATGTATGGTTCATAGATGCATAAGGTCAGGGCCAGCATGGGGAAGGTAAAATCTTAGAAATCCAATACAGTTAATTTAGCGTTTACGATTTTCTTTCAAATTCAAACTACAAAAATGGTCAAAATAGCCTATAAAACGTTTTTTGTGGTAATAACTCATTGTAAAAGCATTTTTAGCCCATTTTTGACTGCATTTTATCGCTTTTAATGCTGAAAATGTAGAAATGGGTCAATTTAGGGTGATTTCTGGATAAGAAATTTAAAAGTATGAATCCGGAATTTTGTCATTTCATTATTACTGCTCTTGTCTTAAGAACTGACGCAGAAAACATTTCGTCAGCTCCAAATCGTCGGACAGTACCTGTCTAACTGACCCTTCAGCGAAGGTTATACTCTCCCTCACCCCCTATGTGCCTGCATGGTTAATAAGCTTTTTTAGGCCAAAACACCCTTAAAAAGTCTTATAAATGTCTATATAGCACTAAAACTATGGTATTCCACAGTTTCCGGTCAATTTCAAGCATTTAAAAAAACTTCCGATTTTCACCCATTATTAGTCTTCGTTTTTCCTCATTTTCCCCAGAAAAATTCCCATTTTTCCGGTATGGAGTCTAAACCCTCCAAATGAATGTCTGGATGTTACTGCGCTGATGATTTCAGCAATCCCTATCCACTTGACTGTGTACGACATACAAGTAATGTAGTGTATAATGTTCATTTACATATGTTTTTGCGTCACTGTTCCTTATTTCTACCCCTACTTGTTGGAATCGCAAACTTTGAAGTCGGATATCTCGAGAACCATTAGTAGATAGACGAAAATAAAGGCGTTCTTGAACGTTTCTCGACGAGCTTTATACAATGGCAAAAATTTTTAAAAAAATCCTCACAATTTTTCACTTTTTATAATTATGAACACAAAATCGTTCAAACTGTCTGCATGACTGATTTCTCATCATTTTCATGAACAACTTTAGTGCTTTTCTTTTTGTACTCAATCTTTGTGCTTTGCAAACAAAAACAGCAGAGAAAATAAACAATCCGGGGCGAAACACCGAAAAAATTTGACATGTTTAACTTGACTTTGAGCAGTTTTGAGCGTTTTAGTTGCAAAAGTGTACATAAACAAATCCGGCGCAAAGCGCCAGAATATTTGGACATTTTTATGATCTTAAGCTCAAGTTTGCACCTTCGCTAAGGAACTTCAAAAACATATACTGTTCCATAACTGAGTATTCTAAAGAAAATTTCAGGGGGAATCCCCTCTTTACCCCCTGGATACGGGCCTGGAATACATCAATATTTTTTATGCCAGTCAAAGACTAATATTAATCTTTATCTACAAAATCGTCGATTTATCTCTGAATCAGCGTGGTGACCATACATGTAAGAGGGGAAATTGGGGGATCTTCCCATCCAAGGTCGGACGTCCCCCATCCCTCCTGAAGCCAGAAAATTTCTGACCCCCTCCCCGCCGATTTTTGGAAAAAATCGAATTTTTTGACCGTTTTTAGGCGTTTTTTGCCAAAAATTGGAGGTCATAAACCCCCTCCCCTAAACTGGTCGGGACCCCCAATGTCGAGCCGCTAATTTTATGGTGATGACTGAAAACATACTCAGTCCTTTTTCAAATTGAAGGTCATTTCTGTGATCTTAGGTGTATAAGGCAAATTTGGATAAGAGTGGATTTTTTACACTGAGCTCAAAAACGTTCTTGAAAAACCTTGCGTTCTCCAATAATCGCCTGACGAGACGACGGTGACCAATTTTTCAAATTTTAGGCATTGGTGCGAGTAATATCCTTCTCACTCACCCAACCACTATGCCCTTGTATGTTCATAATATTTCGTGTGCATTTTGATACATTCCTTGAATTCTATAGCTCCTTTGTGTACGATATGTGTCTTTTTCAGCATTATGGGAGAACAATGTTGTCCCGGTGTAGTTCCGCGGTTCTGTTCCGATATCATAGACGAGTCAAAAGCGCTGTTAGACTCAGTAAGGCATTTTATAGCTCTAAAGCAGGGATTTGTGGAAGTAGATCTTTATAACAGCTATTCTTAAATAATTAATTAGTATTAGTCCGATATGATGGCTTACCTAATGGATTTTTCTTGCAAAATAGCTCCAAACTGTTTACTAAATGTGAATTTGGGTAGTTTCCGATTAGTGTAGCGTTTTCACCGCCTTTGGCCATTGTACGATGGACAAAGCACCAAATCTTGAATGGTTGATCGGCTGACCTCTAAATTGACGTTAATGTGCACGTGTGACAACAGTCAGTCATTCGCATTTGGGTTTTTCGGTTTTAGGATGTAGACCGTCAGAAGTAAAATGTGAACTGAAATACTATGTATTGCCATAACATTTATGCAAATTTTAACGTATGTATTACATCTTTGGCTTAGATCTGCAAATTTTCAAAGATCAAGATCGATTCTGTGCTTGAATCAGTATTTTTTATGTTTTCGTATACCCGTCGACAATTGTGAAGGTGTTTTAGACATTATTATCGAACTTAAGTTCATTAGTTACCTAGTTTTTGCTTTTAGAAACTTAGATTTTAATGCAAGAGGAAATTTACGTATTATTATTATTTTATATCTACTAGGGATGCAACGGGTAGTGAATTTTGCTGTGTTCGAGTTCGGGTAGTTCATCCAAGTTTATTCGGGTTCGAGTTCGGGTAGTCAACTTCAATCTATTCGGGTTCGGGTATCAAAATCAATACCCGATCGGGTTCGGGTATTTCAGTAAGTATGGGAATACCAGTGTATAGCGAATTTCTTATGTATACGTAAGCCAGATGTTACAATTTATATTATTTTTAGATGCCTAGTGCCTAATTATTCAATGTCTCACCCAAGTTTCCAGTGATTTCCCTTCCTCCACTCAGTGAGCAAGAACGCTAATGTAAATGAGAGGTAGCGCTCTGTGTATTGCAGAGGCGTAGCCAGGATTTTGGTTTGGGAGGGGGGGGCATAAACAAAAATTTTTTAAGACTTCGTTTACATTGAATGCCAGTAATGTTATGCGTAGTAAAACTGAGTTTTTCGACCTTTAGTAGTGTAGTCTAGCTAATTTATGGGTTTCTGACAATCAAAAATACAAATAGTGTAAAGCGGCGAAAATTCTTGGAATTTCTACTGTTTTTTTGACAAACAGTTCAAAATTCATCAGTGGTGCAAAGTGCCAAGAAATTTAGTCATTTTTTACCGCCCTTAACATTTTGTAGCTCTGTGAATACTAATTGTCTGACAGAGCAGAAAATTATCAAATTTTTACAAAACAGTTTTGACATTTCAAGCTTCAAGCAAGAAAACTGCGAATTACTAACTTTGCCTGAAGGTATTTGGAGTGATTCAGGCTTTTAAACGCAATGCTGGAGCTTTACAAAAAGAAAGAACAGTAACTGGCGGCGATATGTGTCGGAAAATGTTGACGTTTTTGCACTTCAAACTCAATTTATACCGCTTAAATCATACAAAACAGACAAATTAATGCCGGCTCGAAACGCCGGAAATTTTTAGAAATTCCAAACCCTTTTACCTGGATTGTTCTCCCTAAAATCTTATTGCACATGTACAACGAGATTTTACGGCTGCGGGAGATCTGGGGTGGCGCGCTCAAGCGTTCCCAGCGGGGTCCGGGGCAAAGTACGGAAAATTTTGTAAAAAAAGCATTTTAATTTTAAATAGTAACGTTAAACTTTTCGCAAAATCGGCCAAATCTCGGTTCTGAGGCAAGCCCAAAAACACTTAAAATTGATTAACTCCTACGTTGCACAAAACTTCTGAGCTGAAATACGTTTTTCGACCTCTGCTAATTACATAGCGCAGCAACGGATCGCTGCCAATGAGATATAGAAAGATGTATCAATGAAAATTTTGTTCTTACCGTTTTCAGGCCAATTTGTGGCCTTCTTATTAACAAAATGCAGTTCAGAGAATAAGAAATGCGCAAAAACATGAGGAAATTTGGCCAATCCTCTTATTTAAAATTGGATCATGTGTCCTTGTAAAGAAAGACAATCGAAACAAAGAATAGACAAATTGTACACAAAAGACAAACAAAGCAGAGAATAGACAAACTGGTACACAATCATTTTCGCACTTTTACTATTATGCTCGACAAGCATGCGCAGTTTCATTCAACGAACAAATAGTGCATTAAATTACTAAAGTGATGTGAAGTACTGGATTATTTTAGCTGATTTAAGGTTTTAAATTCATTGGATCTATATAGCAATAAATAATAATTACTCGGCGCGAAGCGCCGGAAAATTTTGACGTTTTTCCCTTTTTGAACTGTTTTCTGAACACACATCATTGTAACAGAAAAATCAACAATATCTCAGAAAAATTTCTGGGAGGGCATGTGCCCTCAATGCCCCCCTGGCTACGCCTATGGTTTATTGCGTCCGATGTACACCTACAAATAACATAAACAATCGCTTGCATGGAGAAACTGCCGAATAACTGTTATTCGTGAAGTTTTATTTGATAGAAATCATAGTTTAATTACGACCAGAGAAGCAGTGTTTAGCATTTTATACGATATCATTTGACAATCCTTTTGTGAAATAAAAAGATTAAAAATTCACGTGAATGGATTGAAATATACCACTTAATTACATAGCCATTTATGTGTACTTGATAACTACATACATGAAATTCAAAAACTGAAAACGGCGCAAAAAGCCGAAAATTTTTGAATCTTTGACATACAATTGTGGGCTTTAGAGCTTAAAAATACCCAATAAAATCCATAAACATTCGGGTTCGGGTAGTTATAATAATTTTATTTCAGGTTCGGGTTCGGGTAGTCAAGTTCAGTTTATTCGGGTTCGGGTCCTGAATTTTGTTCGGGTACCCGAGTATTCGGGTTCGGATACCCGTTGCATCCCTAATATCTATGTACCTAACCTATCCATACGAAAAAGACCTGCAAGATTTAGGCAGTGACTACACGATTCTCGAATTTATCTTATATTTCTACATCATTTTACACAGGGCGATGTCTCGTTGCAAGTTTCATATTACGAATTGTACAATGAAAGATTAATCGATTTATTGTCGGACGATAATGCTGCGCAGCCGCAGGTGACTGATAACGTGAAATTAGTTAAAAATCACTTCTTAAATTGGCTTTATTTATGGTTTACGCTTCAAAACTAAAAATTTAACTGCTTGACTGACAGATGGATTCAGATTCATAAATCGCTTTTTCAGACTAAAAGCATACGCAATGTGCAGACATGGACAGCATGGGAATTCTGGGGGCGGGTGTGAAATTTTAAAGTGCTTTTTTGGGCCTAAAAAATGGTGGGTACATGACACGCGTCAGAAACATCGTTTTTCGGTGTTTCTGACGGTGCTCCGTCTTTCTAGAGCATATAAACATGAATAAATTTCGAAAAAAGTCAAAAAGTCGAATAAATGGAACAAAATGTAGTCAAAACATAAGTATATGGCGCGAAGCGCCGAAAATTTGACACTTTTGAGAAAACAGATGAATAAAAACGCATAAAACACCACCATTTGTACGAATGTTTTGGAAACTTGGAAAAATTGCTAATTCTGGGGCGACAAAATTTCTGCGGGGGGGGGTGGAAATTTTTCTGGGCCCCATAAACTCCCTCTCCCAAGATCATGTATGGTAATGACCTAATTATTTCTTTATTATTGAAAAAGCTTTCGACGGCTGGCTAAGTGCATTTACAGAGATTAATTATACATATTATTTCTGATTTTGTTATATCCAAATCACCAGACACGTGGCCGAGGGAGACCAGCCAGCAGACCCCCAACTTTTTTCGGAAATAATTGTATTTTTATACGGTTCCAAAAACGAAAATTCTCGAGATGCACTTATTGAAGGGCCGTCGGAATAGAGTTTAGCACACTCTGAGCTTAAAAGTCCAAAAAATTTCAAGAACGTTTGTATAATTTCAATATATAATGTAATTCTAATGTATAATTTAATTTTAAAATGAAATCTAATTTATAATTTTTGTTTTTGTATTATTGTCGTCTTCTAAACAGCCGAAATTCGAGTAAGACGATCTGGACATATCAAAGTTTTCTGACGCTACCCGTGAAATATTCATTTTCTATATTTTTTCTTTTCAATGCATGAGAATTAGGTGCAAAACAAGTTAAAAAATGCTCAGAGTCGAGCTTGGTTGAAATTTTCAGAAATCATTTGTTGGGCTAGTTTCAACGGCATATTTTTATGTGTGTTTTTCCCCTTTAGTCTGGGTGTAGTGGATCAAGTCAAAGTACACTATAAAATACGATTGTTTTTGCCTATCGATCAGTATTTGTCGAGGTATGTATTTGAATTCAAAAGTTTCATTCGCCTTTCAGAGAGCCAGCCACATGCCTGCAAATCGCTAATGTCACTTTACTGTATGTCTGTAAAAACTATTCGGGAATAATTTTATAAGGCTTTTATTTTTCTATTTGCATAGTCCTAGATATTTTCTGAACGATCATTGATCGATGATTACTCCAAAATTCGAAGCAGTATTTGTATGATCATTAAAAACTCGCAGTTTTATTATTTGAATATTGATCCAAATGTCTTAGTAATTGAAGGGATTGTTTCGCGATTTATTTGTTTGTGATTATTCATCTCATTTTCTGATTTAATTAGTTCTCAGTTTGATTTCGAATAATCAATAATTTAAGTTTTATCAATAAAACCGCTTCAGAGCTATTTTAATTTTATCAGTCTATTTTTAGTTAAGGATTAGAGAAAATTCCGAAACAGGCCCGTATGTTGAGGGATTGACAACTGTGGCTGTGAAAACGTTCGATGACATTGAGGCAAGTCCTTGCTTTTGAAATATCGCTGAACTGAAAATAATTACTTTGTTGTCGTAATATGACTATCAAAAATTATTTGCAAATGGTTGGCGGTTTGAATCCTTGGCATATTTAGTGAAAAATCATTCATACAACTTATTTTTACGCTCACATTATATTGTACCCATGTACGTATACACCTGGAAACGCACCGTTTTTGCAAATACAGTCAAACTCAAATATAAGGCATTCCTTGTGACCTGATCTAAATACATTCGAACTTGTATAATGCTAACCCCTTGGGGACCAAGGCTAAAGGTGTGCATTATCCGAGTGTGTGCAGTGACCTTGTGTGCTTACACATTACAACAAAGCGACGGCATTTTCAGCAGGTGTGCATTATCCGGGGTTTGCATATCCGAGTTCATCTGTACGTCTTATAGCCGAATTTGTTTTATAAGTAGAGCCCGGATTTTTACATACGTGGATTTCAGCGTAGAAGGATAAGTCTTATTTCAACGTAATTTCCACGTAATTTGACATTTGCCACGTTATTCCACGAATGGGAAAATTTTACACGCAATTTGACATGTTTTGTACTGATGCGCATGCTACACGTTATTTACTACTTGCTATGACAAAAATACCTTTGTCTCAGCTTAGTTCAAAGATTTACGTCAGACAAAAATTCAGAATATCGACTGAAAACATTGTATGCACCGTTGGTTTCGATTGATGTAGAGAAATCTTCACAATAAATACAAGTGTATTCTTGCTTAATGTTGTGTGCTTTAATGCTTTTCTGAATGAATAAAATGAGTTATGTCACGCTTGTATATAAAAGTATTGAAAAAATTTCTACGTAATCTTCCACGTAAAATGCCTTATTTTTCCACGTAATCTTCTACGTAAAATGATATTTTTTTCACTTAAACCTCCGGGCTCTAGTTACATATAAGCAAGGTTTCGGTTAACTTGAAAAGGAAAGTACCTGATAAAGATTTCAAAGAAAATAATCTGCTGTCTAATTTTATTTCATTCATTTTTCAGGATGTATATACGTCATACAACGCTTCCACACGACAGTACTGATTAAAATTTTAATAAACCATATTTGGCAGCTAATTCAGAATAGGACAAATTGCAGATTCAGCTGTTATTCTTGGCTTAGTGTCGATCGAACACGAACTTTGTTTATTGACATCGATTATTAATAACAGAAAAACTGATTATCGTTATAGAAGACTGAATTGCGTAAACAGATATTTCGGAGAATCTTGCCATAATTACAACTTGTGTCCCAACAATTATGTAGAAAACGTCACTAGACTGTGCCTGTCTGTCGGCCCCTTACCTTAATATTTTGTTTTTGTTGTGACAAACTTGCCATATACATATGTGCATAAGTATTGTCATACTCGTAACCAGGCCCGTATTCAGGATTTTATTTGTAGTCGAAAATTGAGGACTCAGATTTTTCGGTAAGCAGCAAAAGCACGGATGCACGAGGTTAGGGTCCGCAGGGTGATAAATTACCAAAATCGAAATTATTAAATTTAGTGTTAGCCTTTTTTTGCTTGTCAACAAATGATGAAAACGGTCAAAATAGCCTCTATAAAACGTTTTAAGGTGATTAAAGCGCATTTTTTTGCATTTATATCCCATTTAGCCTTTTTTAATAAAAATAATAGAAATGTATCGATCCAGCGCGACTCGCCAAAATTTTTATTTTTTAAAGTATTCATGGCGCAATTTTGGGCGCTCTATGAGTAAGAAGAACAAAAATTATTAATCTAGGCGAAACTATATCATCAAGTAAATTTAGTAATTGATTTCGAAAAATGTCGCTTTGTTTAAATCTCATACAATAAGCTGGAAAATTTTGTTATATTTTCCATGTATGGCTCAAACTTTGTTTCTGTTAAAATATTGTATGTAAAAGGGTGATGATGATAACACAGTCTTCATAGAATATAGGATCGCATAATACATACATACCTTACTAATTTCTTGCGCAGAAATTACTGCAAATGGGCAACAAACGTCGTTCAACAGCTGCAACGGCAAAAAACGATAAAAGCAGCCGATCGCATGCAATATTTGCACTCAAATGGTCTCAGTTCAAAGTAAAAGCCGATTAATCATTCATTCGCTAAATAAATTGTCAAAAAAAGATAGATATGTATGCAAAGAAGTGAATACGCAAATAAATACAGGGTATATGTAGGTAGTTATGTGAATGAATACGTAAGTAAATTAGTTGCATTGCAATATGCAAAAATTTTAAAAACCTAAAGTAAATTTGTTAGTATATTATTAATAGCTTTGAATGGGATAAGAAACAATAAGAGTATTTTAAAATTAAACGCAATGATTTTGATTTGTATTCTTAATCACGCTATCATCTTTCTGCCTGTGCATGTTCGTAGTTGTAAAAATGAATGCGTACTCGTATCTTGAAAAATTTAATCGATTCGATTGATTCGATCTTTGTTATAAGTATGAAATTAAAGAAGACTCGATTTATTTCTTATGCCTTAAGAGAAGCGGTTTGGATTCGAAATATCATCTTCAACACGACGATAATTACTCTAAGGTGGGCAACATGTGTTTCGTTGATTTGGCTGGCAGCGAAAAGCTGGTGGACATTAATTACTGGAAAGAAACGAGTTCAATTAATAAAAGTTTGTGCTTTCTTAGCAAGGTCATCCTGCAATTGAGTGATAAAAGGCGCCAGCATATCAGTTATCGCGACTCAGTGCTGACATGGTATGCAATTCGTGTCTTATTTTTTTGTTCAAAGCTTCATTTTTTATTCGCTTATTTCAATCTGTGTACTGTTTCAATGCTATTTTTCTGATATACAGTGAAACTCCGATGATGCAAATCCCGGATGATGCATTTTTCCGGATAATGCACACCTGCTGACAAGCCCGTTGCTAATATATCAATACACAAATGCGCACGGTTAATGCACACACTCGGATAATGCACACCTTCAGCCTTGGACTGAAAAAAATCGCCGGCAGAATTCACATTGTTTTTTGTCTTTTCGTTCTGCGCTTCTCTCTGGCAATTTATCTTTCTAATTTCTTAGTCTTTTCGTGCTCTAATACGGATTTTGCGTGCATAACGGACTCAAAAACCTCGTAAACCCCATTTTAAAGTTACTTTTCCTTACTCACAAATTCCAAAAATTTATAATATTGTACCCCGTCCCGAATTCCCTGCAGAGATTTAATTTTCGATCATTTAAGTGGCAATTTTTCATTAAAATGTATTCTGCTTTTCATTTAAAAAGATTTTTTGCATAAGCAATCCGAACTTTAGCATTTTCTTCAGCTGTACATCTAATGAGACAATGTGAATCATTGGTGCAAATGCTTAGGGTGGTCAGGGAGGGGTATAATTCTGAATTTGCAGTTAGGGAGGGGTAAATTGGGGATGTTCGGCTTATTATGTAAGTAGCTTTATTTAACAGGGTATTATTTTTTATTGTAAAATTTTGATCTTTTTCCTAAGTAAAATTACACGATTTATGCTATATTATGTAACATGACTTTGAGATAAAAAAATTGGGCAAATGATCTCAGATTCGAGTTCAAAAAGCACTCCAATGTACTTTGCTTTGTGCTAAAATCGCTCAACAATGTCTCAATTTTGGATCCCTGATTGAGGAGTGACGTAATAACTCCCTCTCACCCTACCTTAATGCATTATGGATACAGATTGCCTACGCACTGCTCTTGTGATGAAAACTTACAACATATGCTAACTGTTTTGATCTTTCGTGTGCAGTAAATTATGTCTAATATCTAGTAGGACGCGTTTTTATTTGGGGTGTCCGTGTGTTTATTGGTTGGCTTTGTGATTTCGATAAAGTACAACACTTTGGCAGGGACCTAGGCGAAGGGAGCAGTGTTCAGTAACCGAGAGTGTCTATTATCCTAGTCATACATGCCCATAGGGGATGAGGCATACATATAATGGGGGATGGGGTGATCCCCCACCAAAAGTTGGTTGTCCCTACATCCCCCAAAGCCAGAAAATTTTTGACTTCCCCTCCCATTTTTGGTAAAAATTGAATTTTTGACTGTTTCTAAATGTTTTTTGGCTGTTTTGGCCAAATATGGAGGTCATTTATCTTCCTCCCTAAAAATAATTGGAGACCCCCAACCAGAATTTTGAGCCGTTACATATATGGGGTGTGCGATATTCCCCCCCCGCTGAAGTGTCAGAACAAAAACAGTAATATTGTCAACATTTTTCAAAATGAATACATTTACGTGCTTTTTTAATCAAAAAATGCCCAGAATTGATGAAGTTTTTTATTTTTTAGTATTAAAAGTGAAATAATGAAGTAAAAATGGGTTAAAAATGTTTACAGTATTAACACGAAAAGCGTTTTATAGACTACCTCGACCACTGTGGTCGTCTGAATTGCAGAAAAAATCGTGAAGATTAAATTAACTGGTTTGGATTTTAGGGATTTCATCACCCCCTGCCGACCTCGTGCATCTTTGATCCTATTGTTTATTACAGAACTTCGACTGTATTTTAAATATCGAACATTATCCTCCCAAATGTAGGTGGAATAAGTGGAATTTTTTAATTACAGTCTTCCTCCTTCCCAGTTTTTCGCGACTATGGCTTTTATAATTCCCTAGTAATTTACGCTTTAGTGGTTCTTTCTAAAACGGTAATTGTTTGCTTACGTAGCATATAGATATGTGTATTTTGAAGGTTACTGAAGGAATATCTGGGTGGAAATGCTCACACGCGTATCCTCATTAATGTCAAGCGCGAAAAGGCCGCATTGGAAGAAACCTTGAATACGTTACGGTTTGCCAATCAAGCAAAAGCCGTTGTGTGCAAAGCTAGAGTGAACGAAAATTTGGCTGTCATGGTCGCTAAACGTAATTACGTGAAAAACTGCGTTACAATTTTAATTTAATGAAAATATTGGGCAAACATGTATTTAGTAAAATAGAATCTTTACCGGTTTGGTAAATATCATTTCATTGCATTATGAATAGACCACCAATAATTTTATCCTAAGTGCGGTTGATTTCGATCGGTGTAACGAAATTATTTAGTTAATGAGCATTTAAAAAGTTCGTGCTCTGTAAATAATTTAAATTTAAATAAATTTCGACTCGTATTGTCAACATGTTGTTAAATTGCTTCTTTTTTCATTTACATGTGGTAAAAGCATGACCTGTAGTCTAATTCCATACCCATTGTCAGAGGTCGGGGATAGTATGAATCATTCTAGAAATTTAGTGTCCGAACAGGATCCTTGTCCTTTTTAAGTCCAGTTGCCCGAGCTTGGTGCAGCGACCGTGTTTATCCCGGAATATACAAAAATAAATTTTATGTAGGCTTTCGAGAGTTAAAATGAAAGCTTTCCGATCAGTTCCCGAATTCTGTGGATCTAATGGTTTCCATCTAACTTATCAATGTAAATCCCAAAACAGAGAAATCACAACGGATTACGTTTGAAAGCTGATACGGAGAATCACAATGTATGTGTGTGAATTGGGAAAGTTTACGCATAACGTTTTTATACTTTTCCAACTTAAACTTTTTTATCGCTTATTCATAAACAGCTGAACTACTGCGCAGCAAAAAAGTCTACCAATGAACAGTTCATAAAATCTTATCGATAAAACGAAAGTGCATTTTGAATGTACTGTATACATATCGATAAATGGAGGTTTATGTGTTCATTGATGAAAAGTCATGAGTTTTAAAGATTTTTTCATTGAATTTTCATTCACGATTTTATCTTGCATAATCTGTTTATGACAAACCCAGGAGATGAACTTAACGAAAATATAAGAGCTTAACTTTTACTAATTTGGTTTTTTTCAAGACTGCATAATGCAGAGTCGAGAAATAATGATTGGGCATGCACTTGGTAGGGATAATTACAGAAGGGATAATTTTTTGCTGAAAACGTGTCTAAATTTAGCCATAAATTGAAAAAAATCGTAAATTTTTTGTAAGAGGGCTTTGAATCGATTATTGGTTTTGGCGCGATTCTAACGTTTATACATATATTACTTTTCAAGGTTATCTAAACTCAAAAAAGCTTTTCGGTTGACTCCCTTCCTAGACAGGCCACGCTGTCCAATTATAAATAGTAAGTGTACTCATCTCTTCTTAATTTTCAGACACTGTTCTTATTCCTTCAGTTCCATTATTATATAGTATCTGAAAGTTAATGTCTGCGTACATTTTCAGTGAGGGTTGAGACTTATACTCTTGTTTTCGGATCAGAATAGTCAGAAGTTGCGGTTAATCTTTTAGTCCAGGAAAGCAATCTGCGGCAAAATACGTTTTTGACTTTCATCTGCGTTAGTATTTAGTAAACCAAATACTTTTAGAACAATATCATTATCTGTTTTGTTTTCAATCGATTGGATACTGGAAAAATTTTACTCTATGCGATTTTGTTATTCACTTATTTATAAAGCAAAAATTTAGCCTTTTTCTTAAAAGTATCGCTGTATTCTAACTAATACGCGATTTTTTAGCATTAAAGTAGTAATAGTCTGGTCTATGGTTTCCCAAGGTCGTTAGTTCAGGGAGGGTAAAATCATGAAATTCGGGACCAGTAAATCTAGAGTTCGAGCCTTTTTTTGCAGGTCAAATTTAAAAATGATTTAAACATCCTGTATGAAATGTCTGAATGTCGAAGCTGCATTTTTTAGTACTTTTTATCCAATTCTGACTCGTTTCATCACTTCAATCAGTGAAAAATATAAGAATTAATCGAAAATGTTGATTTTTTAGACAATTTTAATTTCATTCCAGGCATTTTATGTTTTTTTCCAATGTTGTCCTATTTTCCACTAGAAAATTTTGCAGTGCGCCAGAAAAATTTTAATTTTATAAAAACCAAAAAATTGCAACCTCTCTCTATGATTGTGTGGCTGGTCAATGCAATGTACGAGCTTTTCCACAGCTTCGTCATCTCAAACCGATAATGCTAACAAATGTAGCGCAGCTATTAGAAAGATTTTGCCAGGAAATCAGCACGATCTTGAATAAACAAAAAGAATAGGATTTCGCAATACAGTTGGATATCAGGCGTCGTGAATGACATTCTTTTTGTCAAATGACATGTTAACCATAGATGTTAGAGGGGATTGGGTTCTTCCCACCCAAAGTCGGCCGTCCTCCCATCCCCCCACTGCCAGAAAATTTTTGACCCCTTCTCCCCCGATTTTTTGAAAAAATCGAATTTTTGGCCGTTTTTAAGTTTTTCTTAGCTAAAAATTGGTGGTCGTTTACCCCCTTCCCTAAAATTGGCCGGACTCCTCCCCAATTTGGAGCCGTTACATGTTTGATGATAGTTGGATGTCGTCTTTCGTACTAGGTCTTTATTTTGGTTCCTGGTCAACAAGCTCACCCCGTTCTATCACTAGTTACTTTAACATACCGTGATTTGAAAGTAGATGGACCCATACATGATCTTGGGGTTTAACCCCCCCGCCCCCAGAATTCGCGGTTTTTTGAAAGTTTCCAAGAAAATCGTACAAAAGGTGCTTTTTATGCGTTTTTAGCCATTTGCTCAAAAGTGTCATTCTCGGCGCTTCGTGCCATATACTCATGCTTTAACTAAATTTTGTTCGACCTGTTTTGCATTTTTTATACATATTTTCTAAATTTTTTCATGTTTTTATGTCGTAAAAAGATAGGGCATCGTCCGAAACGCCGGAAAACGATGTTTTTGACGCGTACCTATCATTTTTGGACCCAAAAAGGCACTTTAAAATTTCACTTCCCCCAGAATATGCTGCACATGTCTGGATGGATCCCTGCAATTTTTTTAAATCTCTACGGGAAATCGCGCTAGGCTTAAAATTACTCTTTCCCAGAAAGACTTGCAAATGCTTACATAAGAAGTTTCAATTGCACAGGACAGGACTAGTTTACGCGCGGCTCTGCGATGAAATCAGAAGGCGAATTGAAGAAGAGAAATTATCCGAGAAAATTTAAGATATTCGCTTTTGCGCACTACTTTACTCTCTTTTCTGCTCTTGCTTCATTCATTGTGCTGATTGTTTGCCTGATCACTTTTTTTGCAGGATATAAAGCCGAAATACAGTCTTTAAACAAGAAACTCGAGGCATGCGAAAAAGTCAAAGAAATCGTTTGTGTAGAACGTGAAATGCAAACTGAAACGACACAGAGCTTCACTGATTTTGACTCGGCAGAAAAGCAGCTTGAAATTGATCGGCTTCAAAACAAGATCTTGACTTTAGAACATAATAGTAATTTGCATGAAATTGCTGCAGCAGAGCGAAATGTGATCAAAGAAGAAATTACGAGGACTAAGCAGTGGATAACTGACGCAGGACTGTTGCGGGTAAGACTTTAGTCGACATGATTTTTTTCATTCGTTCAAACTCTAATTTCTTGATTTTATTGAGCTTTTTATTAGCTAGATGTCGTCTCTAAATTTATTATCTTAGTTGACCTCATACATTTGCATGCTGAACCGAGTGTCCTTCTACGCATTATCATACACGTCATCCCCCCAGAACAATTTTTACTCTCCCAGAAATTTTTTCACCCCTTCCCCCAGAACTCGCGATTTTCCTAAACTTTCCGAAAAATTCGTAGAAAAGGTGCTTTTTCAAGCGTTTTAGCCATCTTATTGCTTAAAAGTGTAAAATTTTCGGTGTTTGGCGCCATATACTCATGAAGGCTTCACATGTCAGATATAAATTGAGCGATTCAGTCACAAATAATTTGTTTTTGTGCAATTTCTGCAATAAATTCGAGCACTGTGGTCCAATTTTTTCTATTCTATCCGGTTATGCTATTTTGAACACATATGAACGTATGGTCACTTAATGTGCGTAGATGAGCGTAACTCAATATATTGAAATTCTGGATCTTTCTGCTCCTTGGTGCTCTGTAGGGATGTTCCGGTTCCAGGTTCTTCAAATAATTCGGTTCCGGTTCCGATGCTTGAAAAACAAGAACTTCGGTTCCGGTTCTTGCGTAAGTTGGAACCGCCGGTTCCGATTCCGTTTCTCGGTTCCTGTGTTTAAGTTTGTACGCTCTTGATAGCCTGACTTCACTGTAACATATGGCGATATAATCGAAAGATAAATTATTCAGTAAGTCGTTCCAATCTGGCAACTGCACGTTCAAACAAGTTTTACGTCTAGTTGACAATTTACGTATAAATCACTGAATATTATCTATGTGTTTCTTGAATAAAATATTATATCATTTTCGCGTCTATGGCTAAGCAGTATCTTGCAGCGCCAGCTACAAGCGTTCCATCGGAACAGCCGTTCAGTGGCGCTGGAATCATTTACGACCCTCTCAGAAACAGGCTACATGGCGAAAAAGCAGAACGACTGTTATTTTCAAAATATAATTTACCCGGAACAAAATTTGCATGCTAAGTTTCAATCTGTAAACTTTTGGGTAATAAAAGATTGAATCGCTGCTTCATGTCTTTACTAAATTTTATGAAGTTCGATTTTCAAGTACTTTTAAAAAACCGATAACCGACTCCAAAAAGATCGGTTCCGGTTCCGGTTCTTAGAAATTCAAGATATCGGTTCCGGTTCTTAAAAAATCAAAAAATCGGTTCCGGTTCCAAAAAATGGTCGGTTCCAGCCGGTTCCGGTTAACCGGCACATCCCTAGCGCTCTGATATACAATTCAGGTATAGAAGACACATATTACTCTATGTCTACCGGCATATACCTCATATATCATATATACTCATACATAAATATATACACATATTATAGGTACGCGCTAACGCGCTACCTATGATTTAATTCACATTTTTTCTAATTAATGTTCTTTCTAGTGCGACTTGCTTAATTTGGAGCCCGGTCTGCCTTATGTTGTTGCTCTTGCTGACAGTCCAATGTCATTTCAAGATTGTCTTTTTGGGTTTACGCTCAAAACCCATTTGACTGTAGGCTCTGATTGGAATTGCGACATTCGAATCAAAAACGGTACTGTGACTAAAATGTATACGTAATAATTGTAACAAATACTTGTATTTGAGTTTTAAGTATAAAAATTAAATGAAACTCATCCATACGTCCACGGGTTTTTTTGTATTCGGCATAGATTTTTCCCGATAAACAGAGACTCTTCGGGACTGTATTTGTACATGTACAAAGATTTTTGAGGAGACAAAAATTGCGAAAAAGGTCTAAAATTCGCAAAAATTGTCGGCACTTCGCGCCGGAATTAGTAATTGTGTGTTCTATTTAGCTTTATAATGGCAGAAAGTGCATTTGGAAAGGAAAAATGTCATGTTTTTGGCGCTTCGCGTCGTTTTGAGACGATTCTTAGTGATTTTTGTCCTTAGAGACCAGAAATTAGCTAAAATACTCAACCAGAGGTCGGACGACTCAGTTTTTACAACACTAAAATCGCTATTGTACTATATTATGGTACCCAAAAATTTGAGTACAAAATGTCAAAGAGTTTAGGGGACCATCTTTGTGCATGTACAAACGGACCTTGTACAAAAAAATACTTATTCTAGTCGGTGTTTTTTTGTATTCGGCAAAGATTTTTCCCGATGTACAAAGACTTTTGGGGACCGTCTTTGTACATGTACAAAGATTTTTGGGAAGACAAAAATTGTAAAAAAAGGTCTAAAATTCGCAAAAATTGTCGGCGTTCCGCGCCGGAATGAGTAATTGTGTGTTATATATCTTTATGTCAGAAATTGCATTTTGAAAGAAAAATGTCAAATTTTTCGGCGCTTCGCGCCGTTTTTAGACGATTATTAGTGATTTTTGCCCTCTGAAACCCAGAAATCAGCTAAAATACACTACCAAAGGTCGAACAACTCTGGTTTTGTCACACTAAAATCGCTTCTGTACCTTATTATAGTACCCAAAAATTTGTGTGTACAAAATATACAAAGACTTTTGGGTACCATCTTTGTGCATGTACAAACGGACCTTGTACAAAAAGCACTGATTCTAGTCCTTTATTGCGTTTTGAGCAGTCGGCCATTTTAAGTGCGATTGACTTTATTCAAAAACAGCAAAAGCAACTAAAGATGCTTTGAAAAAGCGCATTCTTCCTTACAATTTGGATGGGGTTGAATTTCGACTCTGGGGCTATGAGATAAGGTCGACGTGAAGTTTAGATTGAGATTTTTCCTTATGCCCTGTTATATCTCGTTGCTTAGCAGGGTGGCAGTTCGGGCCTACATATGCCAGTCATTTTCTGCCTTTATTCTAGAATTTACTAACTTTTCTTTGTATTATATTATTATTTTTATTCATATTTTTATTTATCACATCTTATTTATTCTTAGTCTCATCTTATTCTTATCTTATTTACTAATTTTCTGCAATCTTGTATTTTTATTTAAAATAGCTTTCTTAGTATTTGTTTATCTTATAAATGCATCTTCTTTACATTGTAATCTAAAAATAAGTTTCCCTTGCAGCTTCCTATTAAAATATGTATTTTCAATGCTCCTATCATATACATGCACACGGCCAAACTTCTAGCGTGGACGGGGGTGAACTGAGTTTCATGGGATTAGTATAATGCATCATTTTGCCGTTTAATGTCAAATTTTCCTTCTGACGATTTTTATTGTGAGCTATCTTGTTTCAGGATGGTTCGAGACAGCTAACGACTGTTTCGTCTTTATTAAATCAGTCGTCTTGAAAATTCGAGAAAATTCGCATTTGAACAGCTAATGATATGAAAATAGCGTAAAAGGAACGAGCTTGAGCTAATTGATCGTTTTAATATTTTTGTCGTTCCTTACCCCTCCCTCTCAGAGCTACGGATAACCGATAAAAGCATTTATGCATAATTTTTCGAAATTGATACGTACTTTATTCACTGTATTACTCTTCACGAATATTCTTGGTTAAGTTCGCATAAACACAAATAACAATAAGGGTGATGGGATGACATGCATCATCTAAAATGTACGAAATAATGGAAGAATAGTGGCTGGATGAATAAGTGATTTCTCATCCTTTAATCGACGAATTATTTCCTAGCTTCTGTCTTTGCACTTAATCTATGTGCTTCACCAACAAAAAAATACAGAAAATGAATAATTCGGTGCAACGCGCCGAAAAAAATTTGACATGTTTCTACTTCTCTAGTTCAAATTTGAGCGGGCTAAGGACAAAATATTGATAAGCAATTAATCCGGCGCAAAGCGCCGGAATAAATTTCATGTTCTCCATGTCATAACTCGAATTTGAGCTGTCTTGAGTGGGCTATAAGAAAAACTTTATCTGAAACAACAAATCCGGAAAAATTAACATGCTCTTCATGTCCAACTCAAATTTGAGCGATTTTGAATGGCTTAGAAGACAAAACGACAAATGAACAATTAATCCGGCACGACGGGCCGGAAAATTTTGAGTTCACTAGCTCAAAAGTATGCTGAAAACCTGTTTTGGCTGTGTTTCAGACGCACTTCGCAAATTTTTTATTTCTCCCGTTTTTTGGAGAGAAACAAAAAAAATGTATTCTGGGGGCGGCCTCCCCCTCTTAATGCGGGTGGTCTGCTGCATTACACATGATTAGATCATTACTTATCGTGAAAATTGAAGATTATTTATAAGCATCAGGTATAGACCACCTGCTGCATTATAGATCAACGCGTATCAGTAACATGTTGTTCGTTAAAAACTGATCTCGAAAAACGCCTATACTTGCATCCAAATAATGCTGCCGGTGATTGGACGAAATTACTAATTAACGGCAAAACAGTGCAGAAGGAAGCAGTCTTGCTTATTAATAAAGATCGCATCGAAATAAACGCGCACAATTTTTTGCTCGTTTGGATCCCGAAACACGGAAAGGATTTTATTAATTACACAGCCGAATATCAACGCATTCTGCTAGATTCGGCGATGATTGCAAACGCTGCGTAAAAATTGAAGTCTTCTGTTTGTGTAGTACATGTATTTCACTTAACTCTGATTACGTATCCTTTAAAATACACGCATAAAATATATGGGCATTCACTTCACATGGACGTATTTTGAGAGGCGGCCATACATGTGAGCAGCAAGGAAATTCTGGTTGGGCGGTCAGGATGGGTAAAATTGCCAAGAATGTTACTAAAAATATAATTCTGGGGGTCTACACCAATCTGAGGGGTTTTCAATTTTCGGGGTACAAACCCCTGGAATCCCCTCCTATGCCCATGTATGGAGGCTCCCCCTTAGCCGTCGAAAATTTATTAAACGTTAAATAGTGCACGAAAAGATAGACAAAATCGCATCATTTTGTTATATAAGCTTCAGATTTTTAGTGCATATATAAAGTATTTTCCGTAATTTTACCTCAGGCGCGACTAAAAAACGACACTATTCAGTGTTCAATTCGAAGCCTATTGAGAAAGATTGTTTCAAAAGTTAGAATTTCACGGTCCTAATGGATAGAGCATGGTGAAAAATGTCGAAAACAGTTTTTATTATGTAGCTCGAATTTCCGTTCTCTTGGTTGAATTCTGAGTATGGATCTATGCATTTAGAGCCTATGAGGGCGTTTGAATACTTTGATGCGATGCCTGTTGCAACAGAAGCAAACTCATTTTGAATTAACAGTTTCAAACAACTTTAATTTTCTACTCTTGTTGAAAAATATTCTTTTTTATGCCTTTTCTTTCATCTAAATGCATCAGAGTTAAGCTGCTCTTCTGTATCTTCTGCAAGTATCTTTGCTGCAGCCGTAAGCTATTATAAATGTTGCACATGTTACGTATTTTAGCCTTATTTTATAGCTAATATTCTATTTTAAAACACCAGAATTTTTATTTTCGTCTAAAATGACCACTGGCGTATTTCTAGGGGTAGCGGCCGCCCCCTGTCGTCAAAAATATTTCAGCGCAACGAAGAATAGACGTGTATTTTTAATAATTTTAGCTATTTTTATCATGATTTTTCAAATTTTTTCGGCGCTTTGCGCCGGAGTAGTACTCATTAATGATATTTATTGACTCTCTGGCGCTCTAAAAACTTAAATTTACGTCACAAGAGTAGTTTTTGTATACACCAAAGATTTTGTAGTTCTTACAATGATTTCTCGATTGTTTTGCGACGATTTGCTCCGATTTCTGCATCAATTTTGCGAGTTTTTCTTTTGAAAAAATTTGGAAAATTTCGAAATTCTTTACTTTTTTGCATCAAAAATAATTCTGCCTATTAAAAGACAGCAAAAAATCGGTACTTTTTAGACAATGTTTGACACTTTTAGGAAAATTTTGGGTTCCGCCCCTGTCAGAAAATCCTAAATCCACCACCGAAAATGACGGGTGTTTATTGTGTAGGACATTGTCAGCTTTTTATAACTATTAAATTTTGTATGTAGCTATTGTTGTAATTAGCATAATAGAAGTGAACAACTTTCGTGGAATACACTTTATCATAAAGTACAGATTTTAGATGTAGAAATTCAGTTTTTATTCGAAGTCACTCTTGCTTTATAAAGAGCAAAACGATGCAACGTACACACATATGAATATTTATTATATTGCTTAAGAGTCCTTCTGGCTACTGAGAATTTAAGAATTTGTGTAACGAATTTTATAGCAAATTTACTTCCGAAATATATATTATCGCTTGATAATAAATGCTAAGATACGAATAAAAATAATTTTTAACATAACCTAGGGAAATCGCTTAAAATGCAAATTTTTTGATTTTTTAACTTTTTGTCTACTGATACCGGTCCAGTTATTTCAACTTGAATAAAAATATCTGCGGAATCATTGCAGAAAAATCGATGCGATGGAATCTGAACTCAAAAACTTAAATGCTCAGCTTAAAGCCGTTGAGTCTCAATCTTGCTCGACAAATGACACATCGACTATGACTACAACAGATTGTAAACGACTATTCGTTGAAAGATTGTCAAGCAGCGAACGTATGATTTCAACAGTAAGTGTTCCGTTGATTTCTTTGAATCCCTGCACTTTATAGTATACCTTTTCACAGAGGACTTTAAAGAGGAAAATTGCAACTTGTACGCTAAATTTACATTTTCAGGTCGTGACTTTTGCTCATCAAAAGAAAGCAGAAAAGTTAGCAAATGTTAGCTTTTTCTCTAATTGTGATCTCACTATTCTGTATTCTATTGTTACGTAATTTAAGTAGAAATTTTTTTAGTTTTTTCTTATTTATTTAAATCTTAGCTTACGTAGTTGATTTTTATTCCAGATGTTTCCAAATTTTTGCGTTGAATTCGCTCGGTTAGCCCTTTGAAAAGCACTAAATCTCATCCGAATCTTTGAACTACTATATGATGCTCACGCTTTACAAATATTGAAATGAGATATACAGTTGATGGAGTCGTATACGGGAGCGACTTCGCCTCTTTATCATTCCACACTAATTTGTCTAAAATGAAGGATCGTACCCGCCTTCATATTCCGGATTTTCTTTAAAGTTCACATGGATAACTAACAAGCAGACATGTAACAGGAGGGATCGGGGATCACTTTACCCAAGTCGGTGCCCCCTCACTACTACCCTTAGGTCAGAAAATTTTTGAACCCCGCCCACTAGATTTTTGGCAAAAACTTGCATTTTGGTCATTTTTGGGTGCCTTTTTGCCATTTTTTGTAAAAAAAATCGGAGGTCATTTACCCCCCTTCCCCTTGAAAACGGACACGGACTTTCACCCGAAATTTCGAGCCGTTACATGTATGTCAATAAAGTATCAACGAAATTTTCCCAAAATATCGTATCCGTAACTGCAATTATCGCTTAGCTACGCCCTTCTTGCCCAAAGGGGTCTGGTCCAGCTGTATGCAAAACTTAAATGATGCTATTTCGAGCTGTCAAATTATATTACTATTACTTGTTTTAAAATGTCGAAATATGTACTTTAAGCTTGGACAGCTTTTTACGTTGATTTTTATTATGGAGTGGCATTTCCAGAAAACAAAACACCTAAAAATTTTTCCAAATTATGCCTAAAAGTTTATTGTAAGTCAGGTAGGCAGATTTTGGTCCCTTTTTGAAGCGTAATAGCCTTCTACACAAAAGACAATTCGAGCTCTAAATCATTATAACGTGCATTATACGTACATATATGTGCGATAGTCATCATTTTTGCAAGCAGAAATCCGTGCCAATAGCTATTTTGCAGTCTTCCTTCAAACTTATAATAGTTGTAATTTAAGAAATGAGGACGAATTATTGACACAATCATTAAAAAGTACATAAATGTTATTTATTTCGCCAACTGCGTTGTACGAAACACAAAATTTACATAAAATGAAAAATAATCACGCAAGTGTATGTGATAAACCGAAATTGAATTTTCTCTTCAGATAAACAACTTTGACGATCACCCGTCGACAAGTAATTGCGTGATGAGGAGAAAAATCGCAGGGGAAGAAGATGCTCCACCCAACAAGCTGTTCAAATCGAACTTGTTGGACGAAATGAATCATTTGCTCGAAGAGTACGGCGTTGCGGAGTACGAAAAACGCAGGTCGTTCAGACGCTCTTCGTCTTCACTGCTTTCTCGACTTATTGACGAAGCCAACACATTTTTGTGTCAATGGTCCAAACAATTCGTATGCGCATTCTTTTTATTACGATATGTTGTTTTTTCGTTTATTATTTTTTATATTTTTTTACGTTTGCAATTTTTTATTTTGCGCTTGAAATGCTTCGTATTCAATAAATCACTCTTGCTTTGTTTTCTTTGTTGTTTCCTGACTCGTCGATCATATTTCGGTCATACTGTACCTAAAACGGTTGAAAATCGAGATTTCCCAAATATATTTTATACAATACTTTAATTGAATTTTGAATTCAGAAGATTTCCCGAGGCTTTTGCTGCTCCATAAAGCTAAAAGATTCACTGTCACTCGATTACATAAGTCTAGCCAATCTGCGGCTGTTGCCAATTTCGGTTGTAGCTTGTCTACGAAAAGTTGGAAATGTTAATCGATCGTAGGTTGAACGAAATATCATTTATTGGTATAAGCTGAATTTTTTCGTAAAGCATAAAAAATTGAAAAATAATCTTGAAAAATACAGATTAGGAAGGGAACGAGAACCAGACTTTTTAGTACTCAATCATGGTCTCGTGATATATACATACGTTCCTTTATTTCTTTTACGATTGACTCATTTTGATTCGTTGTTTGTGCTTTCATTATACTTCTTAGATCATATGTGAACATATGAACTTACATAGCTTGTTTTTATGCATTTTTCAGCTAGTATGTTGCGCATGCATTATCTCACTTTATGTAAATATGTACAGTATTTCTGAATAGGAATTTTCGTGTGAAGAAATCTATGACGATCATAATGGCCTTTCTACGCTTATGGTTAGGCTAACGAATACCAAATTGAGAACGTTCGCTTTGCTCTCAGTTCAGACATTTCAACAGCGTCTTGAAACCATGCGTCTCATATTTGAGGTATTCAGCCGAACATAATTTTACCTACTCTAAGTGGGCACGGTATAATGGTTAGAGAGTGTTTTTTTGTACAAGGTCCGTTTGTACATGTACATACAAAGATGGTCCCTAAAAGTCTTTGTGCATTTTGTAAATACAAATTTTTGGGTACTCTAATATGGTACAGCAGCGATTTTAGTGTGGCAAAAACAGACTTGTTCGACCTTTGGTAGTGTTTTCAGCTAATTTCTGGTTTTCTGACGGCAAAAATCACTAATAATCGTCTCGAAACGGCGCGAAGCGCCGTAAATTTTGCGAATTTCAAGCTTTTTTGCAGTTTTTGTCTTCCCAAAAATCTTTGTACATGTACAAAGACCGTTTCCAAAAGTCTTTGTACATCGGGAAAAATCTTCGCCGAATACAAAGAAAACACTGGTTAGAGTAGGGTGAAATATAGAGAATTGAATACATTACCTAATTAATTGTAATGTGCTTGTTTTTTTACTCGCAAAACGAATTTCTGGACATTCTTAAGTCTTTCTAATTTAATATGCTAAAAATTTATAATAATTGCGCACGAAATAATCCTTTTTGTAGCAAACTTGCGAAATTCACCGTGATGCTTAATAGGATTATGTATAACTTCATGAGTTTGAAACTTGTTCTACTATGTACACTTGGCCTTTCCCTAAAATCGCCAGAAAGTACTATATTTTCTAAAATCGGGAGAGGTTTTACACCCTCTCTCACCCTCCAATTAAGTCCATATGCGTTGACAAACATCTGTCTTTGAAATTCAAGAAATGTCTCTGATCTCGTAATCGTTAAACCAAGATCTGAAAAATTTTCGTAAAACTAACTATACATTTCATAGCAATTTCTGGAGAAAGTTCTGACTACTGAATTATGCGCAACGCTTCGTGTATAATCAATTTCATACGTAGATGAGTGTTACTGGCAGTTCTGAACATAAATTTTTCAAGAAATTGATGTTCAGTAATAAAATCGAGCGTTGCACGACCAGGTTATGTGCTAGGAACATCCATGATCTTGAGTTGATTTATTCCCCCAGAATTCGCGATTTTCCAAAATTTTCAAAAATTCGTAAAAAAGGTGCTTTTCAAGCGATTTTAACTATCTATTTGCTAAAAGTATCAATTGCGGCGTTTCGCGCCATAAACTCATGTTTTGACTATATTTTGTTCGATTTCTTTGATTTTTTTCGAAATTTGTTGTGTTTTTCTGCTCTAGAGATAGAGCATTGTCAGAAACACCGAAAATGATGTTTTTGACGCGTATAGACCATTTTTTGGCCCAAAAAATACAGTTAAAAAATTTCAGCCCCCCCCCCTAGAATTCCCATGCTGTCCATGTATCGCTTGGAACATAACGTTTTTTGCTTTTAGTTCATGATGGCCTTTAGAAAACCTCGAAATGTGAATCGATCGAAATTATTACATTGTATGATTTGGTAAACGTAGATGCGTCAAATTTGCGATTTCTGAATGACGAATGTTTTGCCTTACCTGCCCTGCCTCCTGTCCACACCTGAGCGTGGGGCTTCGGGGTATGCACCCCCTCGAGAAACCAAAATACCCCCAGAAACCAACCCCTCCCAGAATTCAGTTTTTAAAAATTTTTTCGCAAGTTTTTTGATGCCAATGGATAGTGCTCGATGAGAAACGTTGAAAAGAGGTGTTTTTTCGCCATACCATCATTTGTAAGGCCATTTTTTGACCTTTGAGAAATCTTGCACCCCCAGAATTTTGGTGCTGCCCACGTATGCTCCTGTCAATGAACTTACTTTTTATTCTTAACTTGCCCCGTGTCATTCAGTCTCTCTGAAGCTTTTTCTTTATTTTAGATCAGGAATTTGTTTTTAAGTAAAAATTGGCTCGCGTTCATTTTTAAAACATACTTTTTAAATGTAAATCTAAACTTTGGGGTTAAGTAGTATTTGCAACGATGTGAATCGAAAGCTGTTCTGTATTCTATGTACAT
Source organism: Mermis nigrescens (assembly GCA_036768485.1). Lineage (NCBI taxonomy): Eukaryota > Metazoa > Nematoda > Enoplea > Mermithida > Mermithidae > Mermis > Mermis nigrescens. The sequence goes on from JAVLUZ010000143.1 coordinate 5,241,681, forward strand.
GATTAAAACGTAAATACGTTTTTTTATTACATATATAAGTAGAGCCCGGATTCTTACGTGGAAGATTACATGGACATTTTTCCAATACTCGTGCATACCAGCGTGACAGAACTCAATTAATTCATTCAGAAACGCATTAAAACACAATATTACTCGTCACAATGTTTTTAATATGTCACATATCACTAAGAATTCACTTGTATTATGAGCGAAATTGCTCTTCATCGAATTACGTGGCGTTTCTCATTCGGTAGAGTTCAAATCAATCTTGAAGAAAGTTACGTGGATCCACGTAAATATCCGGACTCTACACATATACTGGGTGGCTAAAAAACGAACCGCGTATCGGTCCTTATAACTTTGTTCATATTTTGCTGATTTTCATGCGATTTGTTTTATATAAGAGCCTATGACCTCTGCAAGAATGTTGTGCAATTTTATTGATGCTGGTAGAACTGATGCTGGTTTACACTAAATTAAGCAGAAATCGTTTTTTTCTAGAATTTTGCAGATCAAACGCATTAAACAACCTAATCTTTACAACATAACTTTTTTACAACAAAAGCAAATTGAATGTGTTCTGATGGAAACCTTATTATATTTTCATGAAGGCCTTAAAATTATAATCATAGTCATTGTTTTGTTCGAAAGATATACGCTATTTCAACGTCGTTCTTTCAAATCTTGTGAGCGTTTCTCAGAAACATTACTTGTCTTCGTTACCCTGTACTGTAACTTTGCAGTATCTCACGGCAGCTGAATAAAACTTTTTGTATTCTCAAGCCTTCTTCCTTGGCTATCATTCGTTCAATTTGCTTTATCGCATTTTGAATCGCTGAAAATGATAACCGAAGGTTGCACGTTCTGGAAACTGCTTGCAAATTAAAAAAATATTGATGCATGAATGCAACATCATATGGTAAAAATGCAGTTATTTCGCACGGCTTAACCGATCAATCTAAAAATATATATGTGAGTAAACAAATAATTCAGATTTCATCTTAAAAACCGTATTCAATTATCTTTTTCTGTTGGAGAGTTATATCGCTGTACAGATAACTTATTTTATGCGCTTAATCTGCAAAATGCTAGAAAAAAGACTTCTGCTTAATTTAGTGTAAACCAACAATAGCTGAAGCAGTACAGATAGAACTTCACAGCATTTTTGCAGATGTCGTAGGCTTTTTGACAAAACAAACCACATTCAAATCAGTTAAGTATAAGAGAAGTTATTAGGACCGATATGCGCTTCGTTTTTTGACACCCTGTATAAGCGTTTAACCCGCGTTTGGGCGCTATTTCGTTTTTATATCTGTAACATACGATTATACGCATAACAACGCAAAAAGTATACAATATATTCATTTTTTGAAATTATTTGTTGATTATAGAGCGGCAACGTAACTGGAGAAAAGCTAGAAGATGTATTGTTGAATCTGGACGACGATTGGCAAAGCCGGTTGGATGAAGGAACGAATTTATACTCCATCGCGCTGTAAGTTACTCGACTATCTTCTGTCTGACCATGCATGATCTCAGGGGTTTCCGAAAAATTCATGGAAAAGGTGCTGTTCTAGGCGTTTTTTTGCCATTTATTTGCTCATAATTGTCAAATTTGCCACGCTTCGCGCCATATGCTCATTTTTTGGCTATATTTTGTTCGATTTATTCAAATTTTGTTGCTTTTTTGAAAATTTTCAAAAATGTTTTTATGCTCTAGAAAGATAGAGCACCGACAGAAACTAAGAAAAACTATGTTTTTAACGCGTATCCATCATTTTTGATTCTGGAAAGGCACGTTTAAATCCCACCCCCCTCCCCAGAATTCTCATGCTGTGCATCTCTGCTTTTGACCTTATACGTTTTACAGTCTTATTGCCAAATATCTTGCTGCGGTAATATACGTACTGTATGTACAGGGGCAAATTTAAGAGGGGCGGTAGGAAAGGATATGTGATTTGCAATGATTTTAAGCCGTCAGTGATCATAATATCTCAAATTTTCCAGCGCTTCGCTCCGGATTATACCTCTTAATAACAGTTATCCACTTTCTTGGAGTTTTGGTAGCCATATTTTTGCTCAGGGAATGGGTTTTAGACAATTTCAATAGCAGAAAAAGCTTTTTCAGCATAGTTTCTTATAATTTGCAGGCATAACTTTTCAAAATTTTCGACGTTCTGCATCATATGCTATAAATATCAGGAAGTCAAGCAGTATTTCAAGCGTCTTAACCACACCTGGGCGTGGGGGTTTGGGGGGTATGCACCCCCCAGAAACCAAAATACCCCCCCAGAAATCAAAATACTCCCCCCCAGAATTCAATTTTTGAAAATTTTTTTTCGTTTTTTTTCGCAATTTTTTATGCCAATGGATAGTGCTTGATGAGAAACGTCGAAAAATGGTGTTTTTATCGCCATACCACCATTTTTAAGACCATTTTTTGACCTTCAAAAAATCTTGCACCCCCTCCCCCACCCAGAATTTTCTTGCTGCCCACGTATGGTCTTAACGTTATTCCGCTTTAATTTTACAAATTTTCCGTCGCTTCGCGCCAGATTTTCGCTGAAAATAAAGAAATTTAATTATTTTTTCGAGCGAAATTGTCTAAAATTTCAAAATTTTTTGAAAAAATGTGTCAAAAGTGATAATAAATAAAAGTAGACAATGTAAAACGCCGAAAAAACGCTATTTCGCACTGATTAACCCAATTTGTGTATCTATTTTTCACTTTCTGACTTAACGCCCCGCCCGAAAATGGCAAAATTCAATTAACGGTCTTTCAGGGCCAATCGTTCATATTAGATAACCGGCCTCCCCTTATTCGATTTATCAAAAAATGTTATATATTTCGGACGTTTTATATTTTTAGAAAATCCTTACTCTGAATCTTTCATTTCTTAATTCGCCCGTTTTGTTCGTTCAATTTTTAAATATCGAATTATTTTCAAGGATTAATTCGCTGAAAAAGAAAAAGCAAAGAGCAAGACACCGTCACATCCATTCTTATAGGAGAAAATGATTTGCAAAATTCATTGTCTCAATGGCGCATGCATTTATAATTCTACTTTCATGATCACTTTAATACCTAAACTTCGTGTTATTACTAATCTTGTAATTCGAGTCTTTTTGATTCGACTGTTCACACATGACTTCAAATTGTATCGTCTGCAATGCTGAGCTGACCATGCAGGTTGCGTAAAGTGTTTTTATCTTTTGCTTATTGGTTTGGTATTTGAACAAACTTTTTGTAGTTCACTAAAACATCTTAGTAACATGCACACCTGGGCGTGGGGGGTTTGGGGGTATGCACTCCCCAGAAACCAAAATACCCCCCCCCAATTTGATTTTTGAAAATTTTTTTCGCAATTTTTTGATGCCAATGGATAGTGCTTGATGAGAAACGTCGAAAAATGGTGTTTTTATCGCCATATCACCATTTTTAAGGCCATTTTTTGACCTTCAAAAAATCTTGCACCCCCCAGAATTTTCTTGCTGCCCACGTATGGTAACATGCCTTGAACCCTGCATTGAAGGCTTATTGCATTGATTTTCCTACTATTTTTTCGACATTTATTTGTGCAACGGATTCAGATGCCTGCAAGTTTCTGTGCGCCATTATTTCATGTTACTCGTACATATATTTCCGATTCGGTACAACGTTACTTCGCACTCTTTTCCAAAATATTTTAATGATCCATCCGTGCGTTGATTTTTATACTTGGCTGAATATGTACCTACTCGTACCTATGTTTGTCTACCTATTTATTTAAGAACGCACATTTGGGATTTGCGCCTCTGTAGCTTTACATAAACAGAAAATCTGAGAAGCAGCTTACTGCCAGCATTTTCTCTGCTTTAGAGTCTTGGCTCTGTTGTCCAATTATCCAAAATTGAAATGAGAGTATTGTCAGTAGGTATCACATGTACATAACATGCCTAGAGCTTGAATAAAAAATAGTTTTCTATTTAACTTGGATTTCGTTCGATACGTCAGCGAATACGGTGTCTCTGAGCTCTGTTCTGTTTATTTCTGGAACTATGTCGATATATATAATAGATAGTATTGGTTTATGCTAAGGTAGGTATCTATATTTATTTGCCCAAGATTCCATTCATGGAATCTAATTTCACCGCTCAGGGAGCTACAAAAGTAATTTGTAGTAATTTACATAATTAATGTAGTTATTTCATAATTCTTGAGACATTCTTTACAGTAAGGTGATTCAGAGGCAGTGGAAATTCAGTCAATCGACTTAAGGCCTTTCGTCCGATGCAGTATCATCTTTGTGTTCTGAAAGACTGAACTGTTGAATTTGCCCAGTTGAATTTGTTTCTTAAACTTGAATTTGTTTTTAGCACCTATTTTTACTTCACTAATCGTCAGGTTACTGTTAATGTCCTCAAGCATCAATTTTTGGCTTTTTGCTCTATTCTCTTGAAAATTTCCAATTTTTCCATTCTCGTAGTCCGGATGAATTCTCTGACCTCCAGGTGCATTCTGTTAACATGGTGGAGCAGCATTCATGCAACCCAGATTTGAAAAATTGAGTTCCTCTGAGGAGTAAATTGCAGACAATGTGTTGTTTGCGTTGTCATGCATTCGGAAAGAATTATATAGGTACGTTCATCTTTTTCTACTGATAAGACATTTTAGAATTTACTGTAGAAGTTGTTACTCACCTGATTATTCGGAGTTTGAATTGGAGACGAAAATCGATTTGGTGCTTCTGACCAGTGATCGGGCCGAGGCCTCGGCGTTTTTTGGAGCCGAGGCGCCGAGGGCGAAGCTAAAAAGTGCCGAGGCGCCGAGGGTTAAGATCAAATTTGAATAAGTTTAATATACCTATCCGTTGAATATTAACTATTTAGGGTATTGGTGTAGCTGGTTCACATATGTATTAAGATAGCCACGTTATAGGTACGTATAAAGCAAGTAGTATCCGGTGAAAGCTGCCACCTAACTGGTTTAATTTGAGTCAAGTCGAAAACAAATAAGGCAGTCTTCAGATTTTTCCAGTAGATTCATGTGACTGAGCAAAACGTTGGGCATTGGTGTAGCTGGTTCAGGCACTGATTATTGGCCAATGTTGGCCCCGAATTTTTCGTTAAAGGCCAATATTGGCCAATAACGCGTGCATTAGGGGCCAATATTATTAAAAATACAGTATATAATGATAAACATATTATGTAGAAAAATTAGAACCTGCTGAAAAAATACTATTTACATTCAAGTAAATGTTTAAGAGAGTTTCAACCTACTGTAAAGCGTAAGATATCACACGCCGAATCTGTATGACCAGAATTAAGTATAGTCTGTTTCGTTTATTGGAAAGCTTTTCCGCTGAATTTAGTCCGCATAAACCAGGCCACTAAAGTGACCTATAAGTACATACCTTATATGATGCAGTCTTGCCTCTTAGCAGTATCAAAGATCATAATGCAACTCGATATTCTATAGAATATACCTATTTGCTGTCGCATTAGTATAAAACACTTTTGTAGCCACTTTAAACTTTTCAAAAAACCCTCGATCAAATGAAACACACTATAGTTGCGTAGGTACCTTTATACGTATAGTCTGTTTCATTTATCCGAGAGCTTTTTCAGTGAATGATTTCGACGGCTACAGTAATCCTTTTTTCTTATTTACTGTAGGTCGCTAGATCTCACTGTAGCTACGTAGCAAAGAAGGGTTTTTCAATTACATTTTTAGCGGCATAATTAATTCTCGTCTTCCAGCAGATCAATCAACTTACAGATAAAATCACGTATTCAGCTAATCCTAAGTTGACATTTTAAACACAATAGACTAAGATGCTAAGAAACGCCGCGAACTTCCGCATGGCTCAGTGGTAGAACGTCCGCTTGTCGTCGAAGCAACCCGGGTTCGATTCCAGCCGACAGCTTTTTATTCAGCGCACTTACTGTAGCATGTCCAAGCGCTGATTAAATGCCTAAATTAAATTTATATGGACGGATTAGTGCATTTAAAATGGAAGAATTCCAGCCACTCGCCCTCACTGAGCTGATTTGCCCAATTACAGTAAATCGTCTTGTTTCGCTTACTGTAGCCCTTAAAAAATTGACTAAAAAGCTCTCGAATAAATGAAACAGACTATACCTATTGTCCTGCTACATAGGTAGGTAACCTCTACCTAGCTATTTGAAATCGCATACTGACATGCACACCTGGGCGTGGGGGTTTGGGGGTATGCACCCCCCAGAAACCAAAATACTCCCCAGAAATCAAAATAACCCCCCCAGAATTCAATTTTTGAAAATTTTTTTCGTTTTTTTCGAAATTTTTTGATTCCAATGGATAGTGCTTGATGAGAAACGTCGAAAAATGGTGTTTTATCGCCATACCACCATTTTTAAGGCCATTTTTTGACCTTCAAAAAATCTTGCACCCCCCCCCGGAATTTTCTTGCTGCCCACGTATGCTGACATGGCATTATAATATTTATGCACACATGTACGTACATATGTATTTATGTAGGTACATATGTAGGATTTTGCAATACGTAAGGCAAACCAACGACAATTAGAAATACCTACCATACAATTCAAACTACTTAGGCATAAAAGATAGCATAAGCAATCTCTTTCAAACAAAAAATAGCAACTGCGTATACATAGGTACTGTATATAACAGATAGCATTAGTATCATTCTTCAGAATATTGATCACAGTTTCGCTATGGCGCAGTGTGCGCGCGTGAGTTTACCAACACGAAAGTACGGGGTTCGAAACCCACGGATGTGTAGCTTTTTAAGAATTTTAAATCTTGCAAAAATTGGCCCCTAATGCACGCGTTATTGGCCAATATTGGCCTTTAACGAAAAATTCGGGGCCAACATTGGCCAATAATCAGTGCCGCTGGTTCACATATGTATTAAGATAGCCACTAGTGATCGACCGGGGCGACTTTTTTGGCCGGGGCCGGGGCGGTACCGGGGCTGAAAAAAATCCCCGGCCCGGGGCCGGGGCCGGGGCTGGCTGGGGTCAGACAAGGAAAATATTGCATGACATACTTGGGATGGGCATAGGAAAATAAATAATGAGCGACTGCTCCATTCAGTAGTAAATGGCTAGCGCAAAGTTAGGTGCGCCTTTTCATATCAAGTTTTATTACTATTTATGTCACAAGAAACAAATTTAGTTCAGTGTTTCATTGTCTGAATCATCAATAAAGTCATGTCGCTACTATTAGCACACTCTATATCATTTGAATCTTCGCTACTGCTACTGCTGCTGTAGCGATTGGATGCAATAGGTATTGGATGTAATAAATGAGACATCACACATTCCCATAAGGGGGAGGGGTATAACCCCCTCAGGGTCCAAGACACAAGCCACCGTCAGACGATTTTTGATGAAAACCTTTTGAATTTTTTGAACTTAATTTTTTAGTATGGCAAAAGTGTACCTATCTATTAGAATTTCACGAAGTGGTACATTATTTTAGAATGTGAGCTAGAGTAAATAGAGAAACTATCGCAATAAAACATGCATGTAATCGCTTAAAATTTTATGAGGGTCCCTCAGTATACATGTAAGGGCTGGAAATCTAGGATAGGGGTCCCTCGCCATTTTTAGAAGGAGGGGTTAGCGACTAAATCAAAAATGGTAAAAACATAAAAATAGCAAAAAAGCGCAGGTTTTTGCCAAAAAATGGGGAGGGTGATCAAATATTTTTTGACTTTCAAGGAAGTTCGGGGCTTCAAAGCGTCGATGGGGGCCCAAACCCCTGTCACTTGTATATTTCTCGGCCATTTTCAGGGGAAGGGGTGTACGCGGCTCCATTTTTGCAGCCGCTTACCCCCCTGAAAATCTTTGAAATGGTAGAATTTGCAATAAGGAATTCTACACCTTTTTACGAATTTTTTCTCCAAAAATCTTTGTACATGTACAAAGATGGTCCTGAAACGTCTTTGTACGGCGCGAAGTGCCGAAATTTTTATGAGCTTTTGATGGAATTCACACATAAAACTCGACTGAGAAAGCTAAAACAACTTGTACTACAAAATTAGGAATATTACAAAAATTGTAATATGCGAATTAAATCTTGTAATAAGCAACACTGCGCTTAGAATGGAAAAATGGAAAAATGTCAAATATTCAGAAACCCAAAAATTAGCCAAATACACTACTAAAGGTCGAATATGTTCTACCACACTGAAATCGTTACTGTACCATATTAAAGTATACAAAAATTCGCTTGTACAAAACAGTGTTTTTTTGTATCCGCCAAAGATTTTTCCTGATGTACAAAGACTTTTCAGGACAATCTTTGTACATGTACAAAGATTTTTAAGAAGACAAGAACTGTAAAAAGGTGGTAAATTCGAAAAAATTTTCGGCGCTTCGCACCGATTTGAAAACTTGTCTGTCCTATATATCTTTAAAAGGGCAAAATTTGTATTTAGAATGGAAAAATGTCAAATTTTTAGGCGCTTTGCGCCGTTTTGAGACAATTTTAGTAATTTTTGGCGTTAGAAACCCAGAAATTAGCTAAAATATACAATCAAAAGTTAAAAGACATTGTTTTACCACACTAAAATCGCTACTGTACCATATAATAGTAACCAAAAATGTTTAAAAATATATTTATATAATATAGCTACAAAAATTTGTTAGCTCATACAAAGACCTTTTCGGAGATCTTTGTACAAGCACAAGAGGCTCGTACAACAAAATAGAGTCGGCTAATAATAGTCCATCACTTAATTTTCTGGTCCTCCAATTTGGGATTTCGTCCCCCCTCAACATTGGACCTTAGGAAAGCTATTTGAGACATAATAAGTTTATCGGATCGGACGCAATTCTGTAGCGTAGTTTACATTCGCCTATAATTAACCTCCATCCTGATAACTATTACAAAAGAAACGCGTTTTAAAGCCCGTGGTTCCCATTCAATTGAATGTAAAAGTGTTTTTTGTAAAAATAGTTTGTCGAAAACGCACAATTTCCAACTAGAAATAGAACGTATTTGTCAACTCTAAATCTTTAAGCCATGGCTATGAATGAATGAGTTAAAAGTAGCATTTAGTTTAAATAAGTTAAGTGGAGGAATCAAAAACATGCAGATTTTCCTGAACATTTTTTCAGTAGAGGATTAAGTAAGTATACATATGGTCTAATCAGTACAGTTCTCAAAGTTAATACTTGCTCATTGATAAATAAGTGCCAGTATCACAGCCTGTATCAAAATACGAATTACACTAAATTTTTCCCCGGCCCCGGCCATTTTTTGACCTTGCCCCGGCCGGGGCCGGGGATGCTCAAAAATGGCCGGGGATTACCGGGGCCGGGGCCCCGGTCGATCACTAATAGCCACGTTGTAAGTACGTATACAGCAAGTATTATCCGGTGAAGCTGCCACCTAACTGGTTTGATTTGAGTCAAGTCGAAAACAAATAAGGCGCAATCAGATTTTTCCAGTAGATTCATGTGACTGACCAAAATGTTGGTGCCAGCGTTTAAAATAAGCCTAAGCAATGGGATGCAACTCGCGTCGCTCGCTTCGCTCGCTCCGCTCGTTGCATCCCATTACTCAGGCTTATTTCAAACGCTGGCACCAACATTTTGGTCAGTCCATGATACTAAGCGTAAGCCTAATCAGCTGGTAAACCAGCAAAACATCACGAATAGCTTGCAATCTTTATCGAAATTAACCATCGTTAGTCGATTGGTTATGGTTCTGGACTTTAGAGCAAGGGTTCCACGTTTCGAATCCGACTGCCAGCAACTTTCTCTCGTTTCTTCAGATGCTATCGACCGCACACATACGCCCTTATAATATGACTATGTTAATACATATGTGAATGAGCTACACGAATGCCAAACGTTGGTGCCAGCGTTTAAAATAAGCCTAAGTAATGGGTATGCAACTCCGTCGCTCGCTTCGCTCCGCTCGTCGCATCCCATTACTCAGGCTTATTTTAAACGCTGGCACCAACATTTTGCTCAGTCCATGATACTAAGCCTAAGCCTAATCAGCTAGTAAACCAGCAAAACATCACGAATACCTTGCAATCTTTATCGAAATTAACCAGCGTTAGTCGATTGGTTATGGTTCTGGACTTTAGAGCAAGGTGTCCATGTTTCGAATCCGACTGCCAGCAACTTTCTCTCGTTTCCTCAGATGCCATCGACCGCACACATACGCCCTTATGATATGACTATGTTAATACATATGTGAACCAGCTACACAAATGCCCTATTTAGAATACATCTGCAGTACACAGGCTATTTTTCACCTATAGACTTTTCTTATGGTTTTACTCGCGTACCCAGTTACACCAAGTTACATACAGCAAAGTGCCAATTTATTATTCATGTGATGACTTAGTTTTAATTCTCATGCTCGCTACATGGATCGGAAACACACATTCCCAAAGGGGGGTGAGGGAGGGTTATATATAACCCTCCTCTCAAAGTACAAGACTCAAGTCACTGTCAGACGATTTTTGGTGCAAACCTTTTGGATAATTTTTGAAGTCAATTTTTACTATGGCAAAAGTGCAGCTAACTATTAGAATTTCACGAAGTGATACAGTATTTTTGAATGTGAGCAAGAGTAAATAGACAAACTATCACTATGAAGCATGCATGCAACAGCTCAAAATTTTCGTAAGGGGCTCCTTGGCATACATGTAACGGCTTGAGATTTCGGGTAGGGGTCCCTGGCCATTTTTAGAAGGAGGGGGATTAGCGGCTCTAATCTTATGTCAAAAATGGCAAAAGCACCTAAAAATAGCCAACAAAGAGCAAATTTTCGCCAAAAGTGGGGAGGGTGGGTTGACGTTGGAGGGAAGGGTGTGGGGAGGATGCTCAACCCTGGGTAAATGGGGAATTCTCCAAATCCCACTGTTACACGTATGGTTTTCGGCCATTTTTATGGGAGAGGGGGTAAATGATCACGAATTTTCGGCCGAAAATCGCAAAAATGCACCTAAAAAGGCCAATAAATGCAGGTTTTGCCAAAAATCAATTTCGGCTCGTGCATTTTTTGGAGCCATTTTTATACAATGTTAAAATACTTTCTTGGACAAAGTGATATTTATTATATCGTTTTTCAGTATATTTTAGGAAATTTCAAAAAATTTTCGGCGCTTCGCGCAAAATATCGCTAATATACTGTATTTAGATTGAAGCAGGGGAAATAAACACTCCAAAATCAATTTTTGTGTAATCTAGGCATCTTTATGCAGATTTAAAAATGTTTTGTATCTATTTATACTGTTTAAAAAATTTTATGCAAAATAAGTACTATTTAATAACTTTGCACTTTTTTGCCGTTCAAAGAAAAAATTGACTAATTTATCCTGATGTTGCATTGGATTTCTACGCACAGTAGTGCTTATTACAAGATTTAATTGGCATATTACAACATCTTTAATATTTCTGATTTTGTAGTACAAGTTGTTTTAGCTTTCTCAGTCGAATTTTATGTGTAAATTTCATCAAAAGCTGATGAAAATTTCGGCGCTTCGCGCCGAACTAATATTATCAACTAAATTCAAGCCGAGTTATCACATTTAGGGCCACGTTTTTTTGTATTCGGCAAAGATTTTTCATAATGTACAGAATCTTTTCAGGACCATCTACATACACAAAGATTTTTGGAGAGACAAAAACTGTAAAAAGGTTTAAAATTTCCGAAAATTTTCGGCGCATCAGTAATTGTCTGTCCTATATATCTTTAAAATAGTAGAATTTGCATTTAGAATGGGAAAATGTCAAATATTCAGAAACCCAGGAATTAGCTAAGATACACTACTAGAGGTCGAAAAACCCTGTTTTACCACACTAAATCGCTACTGTACAATACTATAATAGTACACAAAAATTTGCAGTTACAAAATGTTCAAAGACTTTTGGATACCATCTTTGCACACGTAAAAAGGTATCTTGCTCAGAAAAACACTGTTTAGGACTGCATGCCAGTTGCAGGTCACACACTGGCAGTATGTAAAAATGTGTATGTTTAAAAATATATTTATATAAAATATCTACAAAAATTTGTTCGCTCATACAAAGACACTACTTAATTTACTGGTCCCCCATTCTGGGATTTCACCCTTCCCTCATCTCTGGACCTTGGGAAACTATGACCGGAAAGTACAGTGCAGTTCCCGCCATATTACCTGCCACGCCAGAATTGAATGACTGAAAAAACGTGTTTAAATATGCATTACTGCAAAAGCGAGCACAACAATGGCTACAGTTCTGTCTTTACTTATCTTATTTCGTTTGTTCGTTTATTTCTTTGACACTGTTTTCTTATTTATAGTAATAAAAGTTTTTAAGTGCTTGTTCAGCCATATTTTTTATAAACTTTTCCAAGTGTTCATCAAAGGCAACTTGTTAAATAAAGTATGTTTTCATGCTGCTGACTTTATTCAATAAATCCTTCACATATTTAATCAACTATTATTGAAAATAAAAATGAATTGTTTGACATTCGATAAAGTGTTTAATATTACGATTATTCTCTAGCTCATGTGCACACAAAATATTCTAAGAGTACTATTTATGGGTATAGGTATATAAGCTTGAACCTCGGCATTACCCTCGGCCTCGGCAAGGATTTTAAGTCGCCTCGGCCTCGGCCGAGGGTCCAAAAAGTACCCTCGGTCCGATCACTGCTTCTGACCCGCACTCGACCCACAGGAGTCGGAGAACTAGCCAACCCGCAGGGTCCGACCTGTTACCCGCATATGTATAGGGTCAGTCCGACCCAACCCGAGAATTTAGCATAGGCGTAGCCATGATTTCCGTCAGGGAGAATCCAATTTTTCATTCAAAAAACCCAAAAAAACTAGGAGTGCCATGAAATAACTAATTTTTTTCGCTTTTCACATCGTTCTTCACTATTAACATATGATATAATTAATTTTTTCGAATTTTCTTTTGTTTTTGATGGGAAAAATCCTTAATAATGCAATTTTTTTTACTTTTCCTGCAATAAAACGATAGACCTTTCAGGGGGTGATACTCCCTCCTCCTCACCCCCTCCCTATGTGCATGTATGTTCCTAGAATTTTTGAAGGTCATACTCCTCTCGGGCTATTTTCGGACCAAAACCTATTGTTGGAATTTATGAAACAGCACGATGCCCAGCAGTATAACTCGAAGTATTTTTCGAGTAGTACGCTGTTAATTCATTCATTCTGGTCGATTGTTCCGTATATTATTCATAGTTTAACTCATTCCGTCGTTCTTATTATCATTTGTTTTCATGCAAACGATCACGAATATTCAAGAACAGTAAACTGCAACGAATCAAAGCGCTTTTACCCGGTTACAGCGGGGAACATAGGTGCACAAGCTAAGCAGGGTTGCCAGGTGCAGGAGAATTCTCCTGAATTCAGGAGAATCTAAAATTTTCAGGAGCAGGAGCAGGAGAATGGGCTTTTCAGGAGAAATTTCAGGAGAAGTTGTAAACATGCAGGAGAATGCAGGAGAATTTTAAAATGTCAGGAGAATTCAGGAGAATCCTAAAAATCTAGGAGAATTCAGGAGAATTTTCAAAACTTAAACAGCAAGTTATAATGATTATCATACATTAACCTTCTTACTGTACTTACTGTAGTTAGTTAGTTGTTTCACATTAAGAATTTATTTCGTTCATAGTTTAGACCTAAGTGTTAAGTTATAACTATATCCAAATAAGTTTCGTGCTTCCGTAGTAAATCGTTCATTCATTCATTTATTTATTCACTTAATATCACGAAGTGCAGAAATACATAGCTTTACACACCGTCTAATTGTTTTTATCAGTTTCATAGACGTTTTCAAACATCGTTTTTTCCACTTTTTGGTCTATTTGTCAACCAAAATTTTGGGAAATGGAAAAAATTTTTGGGCTTGGTTGGCATTTGTGGAAACTTTTTGTAATGTTAAAAATACGTTTTAGAGAGTTAAAACTTCAAAAATTTTTCGGCGCTTCGCGCTGAATTGATTAAATTCTTACTTATTAGTAATCCTTAAGCCGCGCTGCGACCAATTGCAGCATTTTTATCGACAATCTGGTCTAGAACTTCACTACGATTGAAAATCCTTATCTTCTGCACGGATTCAGTTAGTTTTTGTAATGCAAAAATGCGTTTTAGAGAAGTGAAACTACAAAAATTTTTTGGCGCTTCGCGCCAAATTGATTTGATTATTTTTTGTTATTAATATTTGAGCCGCGCCGCGTCAACTGCAGCATTTTTATCGACAATTTGATCTAGAACTTTACTACGATTGAAAATCCTTATTTTCTGCACGGATTCAGTTAGTTTTTTAATGCAAAAATGCGTTTTGAAGAAGTGAAACTACAAAAATTTCTCGGCGCTTCGCGCCCAATTGATTTAATCTTTTTGTTATTAATATTTGAGCCGCGCCGCGTCAACTGCAGCATTTTTATCGAAAATTTGATCTAGAACTTTACTACGATTGAAAATCCTTATCTTCTGCACGGATTCGGTTAGTTTTTGTAATGCAAAAATGCGTTTCAGAGAGGTGAAACTACAAAAAATTCTCGGCGCTTCGCGCCGAATTGATTTAATTCTTACTTGTTATTGATGTTTAAGCCGCGCGGCGCCAATTGCAGCATTTTTTATCGATAATCTGGTCCTAGAACTCCACTACGATTGAAAATCCTTACCTTCTGCACTGTTTTTGAAATGCAAAAATGATTTAGAGAGCTAAAATTTCAAAATTTTCTAGCACTTCGCTTCATTTGATAAATTATAGTTTTAATTGTCAAAAATGACTTCAGAATTGGCTAAAATGCTTTACTGAAGGAAGGAAATTCAAGTTTCAACATAAATAACGTTACTGATCGTGATATTCTTGTAGAGCGCGAAATTTTTATACAAAAAGTGCAACAAACACCGCTATTGCATGTGTACATAAAATTTTCCACTTAAAAACACTGATTTTTCAACACAGGCGCTCTATTTTGAACGTTTTTAGACCTCCCAAAAAATGTGGAAAAAAATCGGAAAAAGTGGAAAAAAATTTTGGGTTTGGTCTATAATGTCAACCAAATTGCTGGGAAAAAAACGGTGTTTGCAAAGCGCCTATAAACATTTTTTTTGATATATTTCAAAACGTAAGGATTTGCTTGCTACTGAAGTACACACAATTAGTAATAAAGTATTATTTATTTTTTCAAAAGACATTGCAAGCAGGGCTCTTTTCAGAAATTTTTGATGATGTAAGTGCAACTGAAAATTGGCGGTCACTGTTTTAAGCACAGAAACTGTTTTTTCGAATAATGTGTATTGTAAACAATGCGACCTATTTAGCTTAGGCCCTTGAGCAGTATATCCTGATGAAGATCAGGAATCTGTTATTGAATGTTTGTCAGCTGTTGATGTTGAATAAAATATTATACTTTGTGGTGCAGCATTAGTCTTCCATTATTTTTGCATCTGCCTGTATAATGCAGATATGCTCCATGAGCTTTTTGTGAGAGAATTAATGTTCATTATTTAGCCTTGAGTGTCCTTAGGATTAACAGGAATAGTCGGGTGAACCAACGTAAATTGGCCTGAGCATGCTTGATATGCATGTGTACATACAATTGTAGATCTGCTGTACAACCTTTCCTGCAAAATATGAGCCAGGAGAATTTTCAGGAGAATCAAAATATTTTCAGGAGAATTGCAGGAGAATTTTTCCCCAATTTTACCTCTGTGCAGGAGAATCTGAATTTTGGGACCTGGCAACACTGAAGCTAAGGTCGGTTTGGGGGTAAGATCTCAGAAATCCAAAACAGTAAATTTAAAGTTTACGAATTTTTTTGTTGTTTAAATTACCCAAATGGTCAGAATAGCCTATAAAACGTCTTTTCGTGGTAATTTCGCATTTTTAAAGCATTTTTAGTTTATTTTGACTGTATTGTATCACTGTTAACGCTAGAAAATATAGAAATTGGTCGATTTTTGGCGCTTTTTTTAGTGAAAAGTACATAAAAGCCTCCGGTGCGCCGGAAAAATTTTGAAATTTTTATTGCTCTTAACTATTGATCGACCGGGGCGGTATTGGGACTGAAAAACAATCCTCGGCCCCGGCCGGGGGCCGGAGTCAGACAAGGAAAATATTATTGCATGACACATACTTGGGGTGGGCTTGGGGGGGAGAAATAATGAGCGACTGCTCCATTGAAGAGTAAATGGCAAGCTCCAAGTTAGGTGCGCCTTTTCAAAATAAGTTTTATTACTATTTGTATCACAAGAAACATTTAATCCAGTGTTGCATTGCCTGAATCGTCAATAAATTGCATGTTGCAGCTATTATCACACTCTCATCACTACTGCTACTTGCGCCGCATTCTACAAGTTCATCAGCCCAAGTGCTTGGGATCTTCCACGTATTGAATCCAATTGCTCGCAAATTATGCCTTAGAAATAAGAGCTTCTGAAGATTTTCTGGCTTCAATTGAATTTTTGAAACATTAGCTAAATCACGAGCTGACTTGAATTCGCGTCCGATGGACACAGATTTCATAGGCGGGCTGAGGTATTTCTTTGAGAGCTTACTTATAGAAGCGAGCATACATGATCATGAGGGTTTGGGGGGGTTCACTCCCCCTCAAAAATTTTCACCTTCCGCAAGAAATTTTTCACTCCTCCCAGAATTCACACTTTTTTAGAAAAATCATAGGAAGTGTCTAGATTTAAACGTTTTTAGCATTCAAATGGCTCAAAGTTGTCAAATTTTGGCGGTTCGCGCCAAACAGTCATTAAATAGTCACTTTTTGACTATATGTTGGTCAATTTAATGCAATTTTTCGAAATTTCTTCGTGTTTTTATGTCTTACAAAGAAAGAGCATCATCATAAATGCTTAAAAATCGTGTTCACAACGAATATCCAGCGTTTTTACGGTAAAAGAGCACTTTAAAAATTTTTTTGATTTTATAACCCCTGTAAGCGAATAGAAATGATGGCGCACAGTAGATGCTTTAATAGAGCATAAATTTTCCAAGCAAGTTAGAATAAGAAACAAAGACTTTGAATATAAATGAGGAAGCTCCGATGAAAAACAAGTAATAATTGTTAATAACAAAACCAGAAACAGAAGTAGTGGAATCACAGAGATGTAGCGATTGGGCGGAATAGATACTGGACGTAATAAATGAGACATATACAGTTTATTGGATCGAACGCGATTCTGCAGTGAAGTTTCGCCTATAATTAACATCCGTCCTTATAACCATTACACAAGAAACGCGTTTTAAAGCAGACGGTTCCCATTCCATTAAATGTAAAAGTATTGTTTATTAAAATAGTTTTTTGAAAAGGTACAATTTCCACCTAGAAATAGAACGTATTTGTCAACTCTAAATCTTTTAGCAACTAGCTACGAATAAATGAGATAAACGTAGCATTTGGTTTGATTAGTTAAGTGGAGGAATCGAAAACATGCAGATTGTCCTGAACATTTATTCAGTAAAAGCTCATTTTTAAACAGTAGCGAAGATATAGCAAGGACTAAGTATACATATGGTCGAATCAGTACAGTTCTCAAAATTAACACTTGCCCATCGATGAAAAATAACTGGCAGTATCCCATCCTGTACCAAATACGAATGACACTAAATTTTTCCCCGACCCCGGCCATTTTTTGACCATGCTCCGGCCGGGGCCGTGGATGCTGAAAAATGGCCGGGGCCCCGATCGATCATTACTTTTAGCCTCAAAAATGATGCAAAATAACGTTCTGTCAGCTCAAGATCGCCGGACAGTATCTGTCTTTTCTGGCTGATCCTCTGGTGGGGTAATACCCCGTCATCCCCTATGTGCATGTATAGCGAGTAATGAATGACAACAAAAAATTTCTAAAAATTCAACATAAACTTATCAATTTAGCGCCATAATTAGCCGTTAAAATTAATCATTTACCCTCTCAAGTAAACTCGGTTTACTTTCCTCCCAGAACTGTGGACCGTGTGTTTGTATGGTTGCTATATATCAATATAAAGTGTGATATATTATTCAGGTTTAGAAAGAGTGTTGGAAGATTTGTGGAAATGATTTTGCTTTGATAATTCTTTACTCCAATATGGGCTCTACTAAGACCTACGATCATTTATTTAAATTGCTCATTATTGGTGATAGTGGTAAGGACATGATCACTAGCGTTTCCGTGCATGTCGTATCATCATATGCTGTAATTAGGTTTCAACTGATTTTTGCTTTTCTGTGATTATTCACAAGTATCGTCCTGCTCTCGATTACATGAATATTCTGTATTTTTAATTTGTAATTCTATTAATCGAACTTTTCAAGTTTCTGATATTACCATAAATTTCTTGAATGTATTGGAAGAGAATAGAAATGCTTCTTTTTTCCGATTTCTGTTTGATTACTCGAAGCGGAAAATGAATTATGTATAGGCAGCTGCATTTGAACCCGATATTTCAGATAGTTGACCAGATTGATTGCTTGTTATGTCGGAAAACATAATAAATTTTAAATGTAAAGAGGCTTTAGTCTTCTAATTTTCGTACGGCATGTGTAATTTAATAGAAGCAGTGCGGGTTTTGGATTTTAATATTCTTAGCTGAAAACTTTAAATCGTTCGTGAATATGTATTGGGGTCATAGATGCACAAGACCAGTGTCTGCATGGAATGAAATTCTGGAATTGGAGACCGGTAAATATATTGTTCAACATGTTACTCATATTTTTGACTATATCCTGTTCAATTTGTTCAACTTTTTTTAATTTTTTCCAAAAATTTTTTACGTTTTTATGCTCTACAAAGATAAAGCATCGTCAGAAACGTTATAAAACGTGTTCTAAACGCATACCCACCATTTTTAAACCCACAAAGGCACATTAAGAATCCCTCTTTCTAGAATTCCCTTGCTGTGAATGTCTGGAGAGACGGTACCAGTCTTTTTTTTGTACAAGGTCCGTTTGTACATGTACAAAGATGGTCCCCAAAAGTCTTTGTACATTTTGTACATGAAAATTTTTGTGTACTGTAATATATATAGTACAGTAGCGATTTTAGTGTGGTAAAACAGGGTTTTCGACCTTTGGTAGTGTATTTTAGCTAATTTCTGGGTTTCTGACGCCAAAAATTACTAAAAATTATCTGAAAATGGTGCGAAGCGCCGAAAAATCTTGACATTTTTCCATTTTAGATGCAAATTCTGCCATTTTAAAGATATATAGGACAAATAATATATCAGTTCGGCGCGAAGCGCCGAAAATTTTGGAATTTCACACCTTTTTACCGTTTTTGTCCTCCTAAAAATCTTTGTACATTTTGTACACACAAAATTTTTGGGTACTATAATATGGTACAGCAGCGTATTTAGTGTGGTAAAAACAAAGTTCTTCGAATTTTCGTAGTGTGTTTTAGCTAATTTCTGGGTCTCTAAGGGCAAAAATCACTAAGAATCGTCTTAAAACGGCGCGAAGCGCCGAAAAATTTGACTTTCTTACTTTTGAAATGCAATTTCTGCCATTATAAAGATATATAGAACACACAATTACTCATTTCGGCGCGATGCGCCGAAATTTTTCCGAATTTTAGACCTTTTTTGCAATTTTTGTCTTCCCAAAAATCTTTGTACATGTACAAAGACGGTCCCGAAAAGTCTTTGTACATCGGGAAAAATCTTTGCCGAGTACAAAAAAACACTGGACGGTACCCCTATATTTCCCACAAAATAGGTCCAAAAATTCGCTTTTCACGACTAAAATTGCGTTTTTTCGCGTTTTACGCAATCAGCCTTTGTTGAATATCACTTTAAGCGCAACAATTTCTCAAAAAATTTAACTTTTCGGCAATTTAGTGCGAAAAGATGCTCAAATTTTTATAACTTCTTTTTAAGCATCCCCGGCCGGGGCAAGGTCAAAAAATGGCCGGGGCCTGGGAAAAATTCAGCGTAATTCCTATTTTGTACAGGCTGTGATACTGGCACTTATTTCTCAATGAGCAAGTGTTACTTTTGAGAACTGTACGGATTAGACCATATGTATACTTACTTTTGTTATAACTTTGCTACTGTGTATAAATGAGCTTTTATTGAATAAATGTTCAGGAAAATCTGCATGTTTTCGATTCCTCCACTTAACTTATTTAAACTAAATGCTACTTTTTATTCATTCATTCATAGCTATGGCTAAAAGATTTAGAGTTAACAAATAAGTTCTATTTCTAGTTGAAAATTGTACGTTTTCAACAAACTATTTTACAAAAAACACTTTTACATTTAATTGAATGGGAATCGCGTGCTTTAAAACGCGTTTCTTGTGTAATAGTTATTAGGACAGAGGTTAATTATTGGCGAATATAAACTACATTGCAGAATTGCGTCCAATCCGATAAACTAAATATGTCTCAAATAGTTTTTAAGGTCCAGAGTTGAGGGAGGGTTGAAATCCCAAATCGGAGGACCAGAAAATTAAGTGGTGGACTATTATTAGCCGACTCTATTTTGTTGTACGAGCTTCTTGTGCTTGTACAAAGATCTCCGAAAAGGTCTTTGTATGAGCTAAAAATTTTTGTAGCTATATTATATAAATATATTTTTAAACATACACATTTTCGCATACTATCAGTATATGACAGTGTTTTTTTGTACAATGTACCTTTGTATATACATGAACAAAGATGGTACCAAAAGTCTTTGTACATTTTGTATCAGTGTTTTTTTTTTGTACACGGTCCATTTGTGCATGTACAAAGATGGTCCCCAAAAGCCTGTTTACATTTTGTACACACAAATTTTTGGTTACTATAATATGGTACAGTAGCGATTTTAGTGTGGTAAAACAGGGTCTTTTGACTTTTGATTGTATTTTTTGCTAATTTCTGGGTTTCTAACGCCAAAAATTACTAAAATTGTCTCAAAACGGCGCGAAGTGCCTAAAAATTTGACATTTTTCCATTCTAAATACAAATTTTGCCATTTTAAAGATATATATATATATATATATATATATATATATATATATATATATATATATATATATATATATATATATATATATATATATATATATATATATATATATATATATATACAGGCCCGTATCCAGGATTTTATTTCGGGGGGCCGAAAATTTTTGAGACCAGATGATCTCGAGAACCATTAGGAGATAAGCGAAAATAAAGACAGTTTTGAGCGTATCTCGGCGAGCTCTATACAATGGTGAAGAAAAATTTCAACAAAAAAAATTAAAAAATTTTCACTTTATTTCATTTTGATATACAGCAAATTTATCATTTAAGCTGATTTCTCATCACCTAATCGGCGAATTATTTCTTATCTCGAAAAAATTGACATGCTCTGCATATCAACCTCAAATTTGAGCGGACTATAAGACAAAAAACATATAACTATAAACAATAGATACGGCGCGAAGCGCCGGAAAAATTTCATGTTTCCCATGTCATAACTCAAATTTGAGATGTTTTGAGTGAGCTAGAAGGCAAAACTATAACTAAACAATGAATCCGGCGCACAGCGCTAGAAAAAATTGACATGCTCTCTATGTCTAACTCTAATTTGAGCGATTTTTAGCGGTTCCAGAAGACAAAACTATACGTAAACAATAAATCCGGCGCGGAAAAATTTTGTGTTTTCTTGCTCAAAAGTACGCTAAAACCTGTTTTGGCGGTGTTTCAGACCAACTTCGCCAATTTTTCATTTTTCCCTTTAGGGGACCCTTGGGAAAAACAAAAATTTTTTCCCATTTCGGGGGGGCAGGCCCCCCCCGCCCCCTGGATACGGGCCTGTATATATATATATAGGACAGACAATTTTTCATATCGGAGCGAAGCGCCAAAAATTTTTGGAATTTTACACCTTTTTACAGTTTTTATCTTCCCAAAAATCTTTGTACATGTACAAAGATAGTCTTGAAAAAGACTTTGTACATCGGGAAAAATCTTTGGCGAATACAAAAAACACTGTTTTGTACATGCAAATTTTTGTATACTTTAATATGGTACAGTAACGATTTCAGTGTGGTAGAACATAGTTTTTCGACCTTTAGTAGTGTATTTGGCTAATTTTTGGGTTTCTTAATATTTGACATCTTTCCATTTTTCCATTCTAAGGGTAGTGTTGCTTATTACAAGATTTAATTCGCATATTACAATTTTTGTAATATTTCTGATTTTGTAGTACAAGTTGTTTTAGCTTTCTCAGTCGATTTTTATGTGTGAATTCCATCAAAAGCTCATTAAAATTTCGGTACTTCGCACCGAACTAATATCAACTAAATTCAGGCCGAATTATCACATTTAGAAGCTATTCGGCGAAGACTTTTGCTGATGTACAAAGATGTTTCATGACCGTCTTTGTACATGTACAAAGATTTTTGAAGAACAAAAAGTGTTAAAAGGTGTAGAATTCCTTATTGCAAATTTTACCATTCTAAAGATTTTCAGGGGGGTAAGCGGCTTCAAAAATGGAGCCGCTTACCCCCTTCCCTAAAAATTTCGAGAAATATTCATGTGACAGGGAGTTTGGACCATCCCCCATCCACGCTTTGAAGCCCCGAACTTCTTTGAAAGTCAGAAAATATTTGACCACCCTTCCCCATTTTTTGGCAATTCTAAAATAATGTTTCACTTCGTTAAATTCTTATAGTTATGTACACTTTTGCTAAATTCAAAAGGTTTTCACCAAAAATCGTTTGACAGTGACTTGTGTCTTGGGCCCTGAGGGGGTAATACCCCTCCCCTGATGGGAATGTGTGATGTCTCATTTGCATCCAATCGCTACAGCAGCAGTAGCAGTAGCGAAGACTCAAATGATATAGAGTGTGCTAATAGCAGCGATATAGACTTTATCGATGATTCAGACAATGAAACACTGGACTAAATTTGTTTCTTGTGACATAATAGTAATAAAACTTGATATGAAAAGACACACCTAACTTTGCGCTTGCCATTTACTACTGAATGGAGCAGTCACTCATTATTTCTTTTCCTATGCCCACCCCAAGTAAGTGTCATGCAATAATATTTTCCTTGTCTGACCCCGGCCAGCCCCGGCCCCGGCCGGGACCGGGGATTTTGTTTCAGCCCCGGTACCGCCCCGGCCAAAAAAGTCGCCCCGGTCGATCACTATTTCCTGTATTTGTAGCATGTAATGCAGAAGCGTCAAACATTTTTAAAAATGAGATTTAAAAATGGAAGAAAGCTGTATTGAACTAGCTTTCCCTGTTCCAGAAATCGTTTAAGGAGACAAATTTTTGCTGCTTCGAAAACCTATTTCTGGGACATAATGTGACTTCCAGGGCTCCAAGGAAACAATGAAATATCATTTAAAAGAATAATTCGGCGCGAAGCGCTGGAGAAATTGGAGAGAATATGGTTACTGACGACCAAAACTCGTCGCTTATTACATATCCTTTCCTTACCTAGCCAAATATTTTTGGCTAATGATAACAAAGCCAATGCTTCGCTGTCAAATTTTTGAAGTGAAATGCGCTATTGCCTGTCCGCTTGAGATTGGATGTAAAATGTAGAGTGCACAAAAAAATTGTCATTTTTGAAATAAATAATCTTTACCGAATCAAAAATTGTAGGTACCGAAAAAAATAAAAGTTCAAGTTTTTTAATTGCGAAATTTGTTCGTTTCTATTTGTGCAATTTACATCGTTTTCTTTGTTTTTTGAAGATTGATAAATCTGCTAAGAACATATGTTCGGGTACCGGATTAAACAATAAATATGTAAATCTGTTCTGGTTCCCGTTTGAAGGAAATAATTTGTATTCGTCTTCAGTCTTCACTTGTCGGTACATATTTTAGACGCATTGAATTCTTTAATACTTTTATACATTTCTTTGCGTTAAGCTTTGATGTCAGTTCTTTTTTACGGGCTCTATAATTGACCATTTATAGCCTGAAAATTTATAATTATCTGCATTTTAGCTGTTGGGAAGAGCAGTCTTCTGCTTCGATTTGCTGATAGCTCCTTTTCTGGTAAGTTTTTGTTGCGTTGCATTCTGTCAGTATTTGTGTTCAAACATCGTAAACACCAGAATCTATACGAGTATCAATTATAATGAAAAAAATGCTGAATAAAGCCTTATTTTTAATAACATTATTATTCATCAAGTTTTTTTGCTATAGACGTTAGACAGTTTATTGTGGGAGGTGAAAGAGAAAAATTTTAGGTTTTGCCTTTTTAGCATTCGAGATATTTTTTTGAAGGAAGCTGTTGTCTAATCATGTATCCTCTGTTTTTGCATTAAATGTAACACGATACAAAGGCAGAAATATTATTTTGATCGAATTGAAGGCTTTACTCGCCCAAGCCACAAGCGTTCTTTCTTCCATACCTATTTGATCTGGGTGCACCTCCCTATCATACATGTACAGCATGGGAATTCTGGCTTGGGCCAGGCCCAAAAAAATGTTAAAAAAGTTCCTTTTTGGGCTAAAAACGATGGATACACGTCAAAAACACTGTTTTTGACGTTTCAGACAATACTTGTTCTTTCTACAACATAAAAACGTTAAAAAAATATCGAAAAAATTTGAAAAAATAGAGTGAATTGATTAAAGTATGGTCAAAAAATGTGTGCATGGCGCGAAGCGCCGAAAATCAGAGATTTTTGAGCCAAAAATGAGCTAAAAACGCTTAAAAGGGCACACTTTTTACAACTTTTACCAACTTTATAAAAAAAGATCAATAATTCTGGGGGGTCGCAGCCATTTTGCCGGGGTCAATTGACATTCTGGGGGGTCAACCCCCAATAACACGTATGCTCCCTATCCACAAAAGTTTTTACTCCTCTCCCTATAAATTTTTCCACTTCTCCCCTCAATTCGCGTTTTTTCAAAAGCTTCTAAAAAATGTGTAGAAAATGCGCTGTTTTAAGCGTTTTTGGCTACATATGTATTGCTCAAAAGTAAAAATTTTCGGCGCTTCGCTCCATCTTTTTTGAAACAATGAAGCTAAGAATTTTTCCGGATTTTTTTCGAATTTTTAAGCTTATTGTTTCAAGCTTCTGGAAAAAATATGAAAAGGGTTGGTCACGACGCCTTGTATGCGTTTAACGGGAGGATGGTGATCTTCGACTCAAAGTCGATTGTCTCCTCATCATAGATGCACAAGGTAAGGTTCGGCAGGGAGGGTTAAAATGCCTAAAATCCAAAACAGTAAATTTAACGTTCACGATTTTTTTTGCGGCTTTAACGATCCAAATGGTCAGAATAGCATATACAACGTTTTCCATGGTAATATCGCATTTTAAAGGCATTTTTAATCCATTTTGACTGCATTATCTGAATTTCAACACTGAAAAATGCAAAAATTTATCAATTTCATTTTGACATTTTTACTGCTTTTGACCTCAAAAACGATGCAAAAAATTGCTCCATCAGCTTAAAATCGCTGGACAGTACCTGCCCGGCTGACCCTTTAGGGAGCAAGACCCCCTCACCCCCCTATGTGCTATGTGCTCCTCATGCTCCAAAAGTTTGAAAATTCTCTAATTTTCTCGATTTTTGGCACAAAGTTGCTTTTTTGGGCTATTCTATGCGTTTTTGCCATTTTCGGTAGCAAATTAGGGTCGTTCAACTCTCTCAAAAATGCTCGACTACCCGCTCCCAAAATTTTGAACTATCATCTGTCTCATACACGCATTTGGGGAGGGTGAAGAGAGGTTGTTACCTATCCTCCCCCTGCTGAAGGATCAGACAGAAAGGTACTTCCCGGCGATTTTTAGCTGACGGAACGTTTCCTGCATTATTTTGAGGACAAACGCAGCAAGCGCCACCGGATTAATATTTTTATGTGCTTTTCAGTTAAAAAGCGCCAAAATGGATAAATTTATCTATTTAATAGTGTTAAAAACAATACAGTTTAGTCAAAGTGGACTAAAAATGCGGTATTACCGCGGAAAAGCGTTTATACGCTATTTTGACTATTTTTGTCGTTTGAACAGCAAAAAAATCGTGAACGCCCCTGCCGACCCTGACCATGTGCATCTATGACGTCTGCCTTCCGCTGTTTCTTGCGAACCTTCTTGTACATGTAGGACGATATCCAGACAAGA
Organism: Mermis nigrescens; assembly: GCA_036768485.1. Taxonomy (NCBI): domain Eukaryota; kingdom Metazoa; phylum Nematoda; class Enoplea; order Mermithida; family Mermithidae; genus Mermis; species Mermis nigrescens. Next base: position 5,267,720 of record JAVLUZ010000143.1, read on the forward strand.
GTGTGCAAGCTAAATTTTGCGTCAACATAATACAGATACCATACATGCACGCAGGGAGGTGAGTGGTATAATCCCTTGAAAAGTCAGCCGGACAGGTACTGTCCGGCGATTTTTAGCTGATAACAAGTTTTTTTGTGAGGTAAAAAGCAGTAAAAACGTAAAGAATTTCCGCGCTTCGCGCCAGATTAGTACATTAAGTAACTTTTTACTCAAACAGCGCCCAAAATTGACAAATTTTTGCATTTTTTAGTGTTAAAAGTGATATAATGCTGTCAAAATGAACTAAATGCTTTCAAAATGCGATTTTACCCCGAAAAAACGTTTTTTAGGCTATTTTGACCATTTTGATAGTTAAAACAGCAAAAAACATCGTGAACATTCACTGTTTTGGATTTTTGGGATTTCACCCCTTCCCCCTGCCGACCCTTACCTTGTGCACCTATGACAGATACATAATATACTACTTTGTTTTTTTAAATATTCGTATGCAGGCACGTAGCCATGATTTTATTTTGGGGGATAGGGGCAAAAAATTTTGAAAGTCATATATTTCTTGAACTATGACGGGATTTTTTAAAAATAAGGGCATTTTTATACATTTCTCTACGAGCCCTACACAATGTTGATGAAAAATTTCAAAAAATAGGCATTCTTCTGTTATGTATGTACCTTCATACTCATACACAAAAAATTAACTGCTTAAGCTTTCTGCGCTGATTTCTCATCTTTCAGTCCATGAACGATGTTAACTTTGAGTACATATTTCCTCTCAATCTTTTTGCTCTGCAAAGAAAAATCTAGAAAATTAGTGATTCACGCGCTTCCTGAAAAATGTAACATAAATTTTAGAATGCTTTGTTTAGAATGATCTTTAAAAAAATATTTGGAATATAGACTGTATAAAAATTCTGTATCTCGGCTTCATCATGTGATCTCTCACTTCGGAAAAGGCTTGTGTTCGAATTCATAGAAAGGAGACTCAAATTTACCTTTAATTATGCTTATAATTGCAAGAATAAAATGAACTTTCCACCATACATTTTTTATGTCTTTATGCTCAAAAAGATAGAGGTTTGTCAGAAACGCTGAAAAACGATATTTTTTGACGCATACCCTCCTACCATTTTTTGGCCCAAAAAAGGCACTTTAAAATATCACCTCCTCCAGAATTCGCATGTCTGTTTCCCACCCTTCATGTCTACCCATATATCTTAAAACCCCATCACTCGGCTTCCTTCTAACGATTTTCCGACAAATCCGACTTTAAAAATGTTGTGCCCCTCGAAACAATATCTGTGATAAAAGACTGTACAAAGTATTCGCGTCTAGTTCATTACGTTACAACGGTAGGCGTTGATTTCAAAGTAAGAACTGTAACAATAAACGGTGAACGAGTCAGACTCCAAATATGGGATACGGCTGGTCAGGAGCGTTTCAGAACTATAACTTCAACGTGAGTGGAAAATAATCATACTTGCTCGTGAATATTTTTTGTTGTTAATAGTAGACGACGTGTTTTTTATGTATATGTTAATACTATGTTTAAAATTAGTTTTTATTCCCTTTTTTAGTTTTTATCTATTTAATACATGCAGTGTCGTATTATGTATGTATGCCCTATTCTCTTGTAATAGCTGTATTTGAGGACGCCACAATATTCTGCCGATCAATAATTTAGATTAATAAATCAAGAAATTCACGCTAAATCCCAATAATTCATTTTCTAACATACGTACACCTGGTCAAAACTTCTGGGAGGGAGGTAACCGAGTTTCCTGGGTGGATGAGTAATTTTCTTACCTATCAAATGTCAAATTTTGATACTCAATTCTTTTTTATTTTATTCATAAATATTCATGCTTAAATATTCACAAAAACAACGACAAGGGCGATAAAATGACCTATAAGATCAAATATGTATATGAAATAATGGAAGAAAATTGTCTGAATTGATCAAAACTGGACAATAATTTGGGGGTTTCATCCTCCGAAAAGAATTTTCACACCTCTAGGAATTTTTTCACTACCGCCCCCGTAGAAAAGGTGCTTTTTAAAGCGTTTTTAGCTATCTGGGCCCGGTTGCTCGACTCCACCTTAATAAAGGCTAACCATTAAAAATTAATTTTTAATGGTCGGCCGGTTGCTCGACTCCACCTTAACGCCAACAACCATTAAGATTCCCTTAACGAAACCATTAACGTTAAGGTAAAACCTTAACTAATGGTTTCGTTAAGGTTCGTAAAAATCGGGTTGCTCGACTTGACCATTAATTAATGGTCGAGCATTTGATAAGGTAAGTTTAACGGTACCATTAAAGAAACCATTAACAAAAAGCTTTAATGGCTGCATCAAGGGAAATCTAATGGTAGCGTTAAGGTAAGCTTAATGGTTGCGTTAAGGGAAGTTTAATGGTTGTGTTAAGTTCACACGTATTCCACGAGAATTTTAACGATTTGGTTAAAATACATAGATATAAAACGTTGAGAACCATAGTCATTGAAAATTCGAATTTTCTTTTATTTTACTCTTTTACCGCTTGTCTTTTGGTTTTGGTTCGAATTCGTCTGATAATGGAATGCAGTGACAGCAATACACTTAATGAGGAAAATAAATGAAAACGCTCGTTAGTCTGGGTAAAACATATATGGTTGCTTGCGATGATATGGAAATTAAAAAAATAGAGAAATAAAAATAGGAAAATACAATTTTGATTTTAGCGCATTTTCGGCAACAGCTAAAATAAAATGAAGAAATCAACTGAAAAAACACGTTCTCGAATAAAATCAGGGTTGGCAAGGCTGGGTTTTTTGAATCTGCGTTTTTGGCTTTTTTGGGTGAAAAAATTATTGGGTTTTGGGTTTTTTATCCACAGGTTACCAATTTTTCAAATAGACTGAAGTAAATACTGTAGGTGATTCAAATTGTATTTCCAATCTCTTTTTGTTTGCATTATGCTGTTCCTTTGACTAGTAAAGGCTAACCAACCTCAGTCTGGTCAACACAATGCCATGCTCGAAAATCTCAGCCCCTAGTTCACAATTGCCATCCCATGCTGCAAAACAGGACGCTTTTATTCAGCCACCTCAATAGCCCACACTTTTCTGAGTTCGACCAATTTTTCTATTTCCTAATATTTTTTGAGAGCCAGTGCATTTTTTGATTAAAATCTGGTAATGTCCGAGCATTGAAGAGGAAGATAAATACATATATGTAGTGGCAACCGCAGTGAATGATCGATTTTGTTATTGGATTTCAATATTAGCTGAATAAAGTTGTTGCTATTTGTTTGTCTCGTTTCTTGCAGCTGTTGGAGTATTCCTAGCTACTTTAAGTAGCTCTAGTTGTCATTTCCATTAAAAAACCCAATAAAACCCCAATAAAGCACAAAAACCCAAAAAACCAAAAAAACCGAAATTCAAAATTTTCAAATCTGGGTTTTTTCCATACCTGAATAAAATCTTTATTAAAATTTATTGTCATTAAAATGAATCAATGGATTTCATTTGACAGTGGATGACGAGCATGTATCATATTATTAAATAAAAGAATAATGAAAGAAGCTTTACTTTTTAAGTGTGAAATGCAATCATTGAGTTATCTCGTGAAAACGATAATTGCATACATGAAGTCTCTATAAGAAGCGCGTTTTAATTGTCATAAAATTATGTAATTGGAAAAATTTAATAGTTAAAAAAATTTCTATTTATGTAAAGATGAGGTTTGTATCAGCCATTTTTCTGCAATTCGCATTGTCAGTAGGCAGCGCTCAGTGTTGCCTTGTCTGCAACTAGAAAAAAAGGATAAACTAATATTATTGTTATAAAATCTTCAGTATTAATGATAACTTGCTAAATCTAAATCGGTCATAAAATTCATCGTCATTGAAATTAGTCAAAGGACTTCGAATTGGCGAGAACTTGTCATAATATTAAAAATCGGAACGATAGGAAGAAGCGTCATTTTTAATGTGAAAAACAATCAATGAGTCCGTTAATGTAGCTCTCGACCTACCTTAAAGAATGAACCTTAACGAAACCATTAAAGTCGTTAAGGTGGAGCCCAGCAACCCAATTTACCTTAAAGAAACCATTAAACGCTTAATGGGAGCGTTAAGGTTTCAGTCGAGCAACCGGTTTTAAGGTAGACATTAAAAAACTGAGCCTTAATTAATGGCTGCACTAAGGTGGAGTCCAGCAACCGAAATTCAAATCGACCATTAGACTTCCCTTAAAGTCGAGCTTAATGGTTGAGTCGAGCAACCCGATTTTTTTAATGGTTTCGTTAAGGTGGAAATCGGACTTAACGCGACCATTAATTAATGGTTGCGTTAAGGTGACCATTAACGTTAAGGTAAACATTAGTTAATGGTCGAGTCGAGCAACCGGGCCCTGTTTGCTCAGAAGTGTCAAATTTTCGGCACTTTGCGCCATATACTCATACTTTGTTCAGTTTTTTTGACTTTGTTTTGTTTTTTTCGATTTTTTTAATGTTTTTATGCTCTAAAAAAGTAGAGCCATAATCAGGAAAGCCAAAAAGCAATGTTTTTGATGCCTGCCTTACTATTTTCGGGCCTCAAAAAGGCTTTAAATTTTAATCCCCGCTCCCAGAATTCCCATGCTGTGAATGTCTCGGAGGAGATACACCCAGATATGCATGTGTGTTTTCTAATCTGTGGGTTCGGAATAGTGAAATAATTTGCACCTATCTCAATAGCAATCACAGAATGATAATGCGGTTGGCATATACTAATTGAATCTGCATAGACGTCACTGCTGTTATGAATTGAATGATAAATAAATATACAAAAGCTAATCTTGTTTTCAAATAACAGCAAATCGCAAAGCTGTCAAAAAGTTATTAATTGGTGTTGAAGTCTGTAAATTAGCAGATGAGATATGCAATTGCATGATGTTTTATATGTCTCATTCAATAGTTGATTATGGAGTGTTTAAATTGCGTGCTTTCAGCGCAGCTAAATAAATTGTAACGAAGATATTCAAAAATTTTCCGAAATTAGCACTGCAGAACATACATTAATAGGTGTTAAATTACTATACTTTTGCCTAAAGTCTTTGTACACGTTAGCAGTGCTAGCGGCCGAAATTTTTAAAAGCACCTGTCAATTTCATTAAGATAGTGCTAAAAAAGCGAATTGTTTATCTGTTAACTCGTAAAACTTATTGTTTCTCTTAATTTTGTGCCATGATTGAACTTGTATTTCATTTTGCAATTGTCTGGTTTTTTTAGTTATTATCGTGGTACTCATGGCGTCATTGTCGTTTTCGATTTGACTGTCGAGGAAACGTTTATCAATGTAAAACGTTGGTTAAGTGAAATAGATCAAAACTGTGATCTCGTCCAGCGGGTTCTAGGTAGTCTTTTGATAGAATGTTAGAATGAATTGACTTGAACATACATGTAACGGCTCGTAATTGGGGGTCCCAGTCATTTTAGGGGGGGGTAAGTGACCTCCAAGTTTTGGCCAAAAACGGTCTAAGAATTCGATTTTTTCAAAAAAATCGGGGGGGGGTGTCAAAAATTTTCTGACTTTGTAAGGGGCGGCCGATTTTGGGTTGGGGATCCCAAATCCCCCTCTTACATGAATGGACTTGACTGACTGTACAGGATGTTGCATAATGATTGGCACAACCCCTGCGGCCATATTATACTATATACCGCTTAGTAGATGATTTAATTCTGAGTTTAGTGAGCCGTTTTTTTATTTTACAATGTTGAACAAAAGTCGTTTTTATGGGACCAAAACAAAAAATCGCCCTGAAAACTCACAACAACGATGAATTTCAACGAGTCAATAATCTGTTTTACCGTCATTTCGCATTGAAAAGCATAGGTAGAAACAATTTTCAAACAATCCAGTAGGTATCGAATTCTGAATCGGCAAAAACAATATCCAGATTTTTTCTAGGTGTTCCCTTCGATTAATGTTCGGGACCTTCCTCCAAATGCATCAAACGCTTCACTCGATCTTTAATGATCTCGCCCGGATTTTTGGTAGGATTCATGCCTGGGCTATTGCTCGCCACTTGTCTTAATTTCTTGTGATAAAATGCAGACGCTTGTACTCGATGAATAAAGGCATACATGTAACGGCTCGAAATGTCGGGTTGGGTCCCCGGCCAATTTTAGCGGGGTTGGGGGAGGGGGTGAATGACCTCAAATTTTTGGACAAAAAAGGCTGAAAACGGCTGTCGTTTTTTGTTAAAAATCGAGGGGGTCAAAAGTTTTCTGGCTTCGAGGGGATGGGGACGTCCGACTTTGGGTGGGATATCCCCTATCTCCCGTCTTACATGTATGAATAAAGGTGAACAGTTTTCGAATCAAGAATATTTTAAACTTGAAAATTAAAATATTAGCAAAATTTTCTGACGAGCTTTATTTTAGCTTGTGTGTAAAGATGATATTGCCCAATATAAACTGCCTGATGCAGAATGTAATTTTGTACAAGACGGTATATCGCCATTTGTTGTAGCATCCACTCATATGATTGGGTAGTGCCAATCATTGTGCGACACCCTGCTTGTTTGTTCCGTATTTGAGCTCAATGTAATTTGAATCAGCCGAGCAATTTTTAATCTTTTCAAATTACGTATGAGGTAATTTAGAATTAAATAGGACGGTCAAGTACTTTAAATTGTGAAATGCCTACTTTTGTTGAAAACTTCCCGTAAACGCTTAAGAAGAACTTAAAACAAGTTTATACCAAAAAATATATGTAGAGAGGGTGACCCAGCAACCAATTTCATTTATTGCATGGCTCTTTTAAATTAGGTATTTATTTTGTAGTTGGAAATAAATGCGACGATACGAGCAACAGGGCTGTTTCCGAGTCAGACGCTAAACAGTATGCTGCGCGAATGAATGTGCCATATTTTGAAACTTCTGCCAAGCAGGACATAAACGTGGAACAAGTCTTTAAATCTCTATACTGTGCAAGCTAATATATATATATATATATATATATATATATATATATATATATATATATATATATATATATATATATATATATATATATATATATATTAGTGATGAAACGGATCCTCAATTTCAATTTATCCGGATCCGGATCCTAATTCTTACAACTTCGGGATCCGGATCCGGATTTGGATCCTACTTTCTACAACTTCCGGATCCTATTTTCTACAGCTTACGGATCCGGATCCGGATCCACGTTTACAAAACTTCCGGATCCGGATCCAATATGAATGATCTTAAACTGTGCAGCGCATTAATGTACTGGTTAATAATTTGATATGCATGCATTATCATCCTAAATTAAATATGTTCGCTATCATACTCGCCTATCTTTATCATTATAGACGTACCTCATTTGTCATTATCATTATCCCTCGCTATCATCATTATAATTGATTGTAATGAAACGAATTTTAAACAAAATCGGATATCTTCTGACACGTTAATAAAACCGTGGAGTGTGACAATTTGTAGTGAGTCGGGTGGACATTTTAAATGAGGCGAAATATTTCAAGTCACGTAGCCGTTTTTTGGTCAATAATGGCTCGTGGCGCCTGTCGGCTTTACTTAAAACAGATAGTAAAACAAATTCTATTGTCAAAGTTGAGCAATGCACGAATCGCGCTTAAGTGTACTGTCAATCAAATTCGCCTCATTTATATGCACGCGCAGAATAAAGTGTTGCGTCGCTTAACTGAGCAATCGTTGCATGTATATGAAATTCGGGTAGTGAAAATTCAAACTTCCGGATCCGGATCCGGGTACTTAAAATTCAAAGTTCGGATCGGATCGGGTAGTTGAAATTCAAACTTCCGGATCCGGATCCTGAAAACATCCGGATAATACCGGATCCGGATCCGGGTACCCGTTTCATCACTAATATATATATATATATATATATATATATATATATATATATATATATATATATATATATATATATATATATATATATATATATATATATATATATATATATATATATATATATATACAGGGTGGGCCAAAAAAAGGCTACATTCCAATTCAACAGGTCATAACTTCAGCTGATATGAACAAAAGACGTTAGAACTGGCAACATTAGATAGATGAAAGTGTCTTCTTTCGAATCGTGTAAAAAATTTTGGCCAGATATCAATGCTTCGAGCGCTACAGCAATTAGTTTACACCCTACTTTAATATTGTTTAAAGGCTAATAGCGTCATTGGTCCTGCCATCAATTTGCATCCTATTTTCACGATATATTGAAATTTTTGCACTCAGTAAGAAGCGTATCTACTCTGGGGGTTTAAAAATGTGCTACCTAATTTTTATGAAGGTATTTATTGTCAAACAGGTCAAAAAAGGATTCCTACATACGCAGTAATGTGATACAATGTGGAAACTCTGACGTTAGAACAATATCAAAGTGAGGTGTAAACAAATAGCCGTAATGCACGAAACGCTGGCAGCTGGCCAAAATTTTTTACACGATTCGAAAGAAGACACTTTTATCTATCTAATATTGCCAGTTCTAACATCTCATGTTTACATCAGCCGAAGTTATGTCCTGTTGAATCGGCATGTAGCCTTTTTTTGGCCCACCCTGTATATATATATATATATATATATATATATATATATATATATATATATATATATATATATATATATATATATATATAATAGATGATATAAGAGCTCGATTTTTATGATGTTCTTTGCTTTTTTGAGACGTTTATTCTAAAGTTTTCATTGTGAATCTCTGCAGAAAGCTAGAAATTTGACAGCAGTCAAGCTTATCATGTGCAAGAAATTTTTGACGATAGGGCAGTCGACTTTGGCCTATATTATTTCTTTCTCACTAAGCAATGCGCTAAAAATTTTAGAATTTATGCTGGGGAACATTAGAAACCTATATGCTTTCATAGCTGAAAATTCTGAAAGAAATTCGTAGGTAATTTATCTTTCCACTGAAAACGGGCCTGCCTTTGGCTATGATGAGCTTTTGTGCAGCTGTTTCAAATAATATGAAAAAGACTTGTTTGCTCATGCATAAAATTAAGCAGAACTAAAATTTTTGACTTTTCAATTTATATGCAGTCGAGTAATTCTTGTGTATGCTTATTTAATATTTCTCATTCAGGTCTTTAACTGCATCACGAAATCAGTGTTGGAGCAGAAAAAATCGTATGCTATGCAACAAAATGGTGCAAATTTTCAGCGACCTATTCGCGATAATAAGGCAATAAAGCTAAAAACTTCTAGAAAAAAACGCAAGTCAAAAGGATGCTGTTAGATACGATCCTTTGTTATTACAAAAGGGCCGGATCCTATGCTGTTTATTTTGCATCGAATGCGCGAGTTATGGCGAACTTTTTATGTGACTAATGGAGACAAAAAATAGTCTGAAAACGTGTGTGCTGATCAAGTTTTAAGAAGTTTGGTCCCAGAAAATCGGAGAAATTCTCAGCCTGAACTAAACCTATAGGTTTTCTCAATATTTTTATTTATAGTTTACCGGATTTTGCATTCACTTCAGAAATTTTGAAGTCTGAAAAGTGGAAACATGTTCAACGTTTATTTCTATTATGCTTTTCTTCATTTAACGCGGACTTTGTTTTGCCCTGTCTTATGAGCATACCTGGGCGTGAGGGTCTGGGGAGTGCGCCCCTTCCAGAAACCAAAATACCCCTCCCCAGAATTCAATTTTTGAAATTTTTTTTGGTTTTTTTCGCAATTTTCCGATGCCAATGGATAGTGCTTGATGAGGAACGTTGAAAAATGGTGTTTTTTTCGCCCTACCACCATTTTAAGGTCATTTTTTACCTTTGAAAAGACCTTGCACCCCCAACCCCTCCCCAGAACTTTGTTGCCGCCCACCTATGCTTATGAGTCAAGTATTCTGATTTTTTTAGTAATATTCGAACTTGCACTGCTTTTGAGGCTTTGGTCTCGATACTCAAACTGTACGTTAAAGAAACGAAAAGAGCTGAGCCCTGTCAAACGATAAAAAATGCGCAAAGTTGATCAGAAATCGGAAGAAGGCTCTTTCCTATTAAAAATTGACAAGTACTTTCATTCAATCAAAAAATACTCCAAGAACTACGTTGGGTTTCTTTTTCTGATCACTGCCGGTGTTTTTTTTTCGTACTCGGCAAAGATGTTTCCCGATGTACAAAGACTTTTCAGGACCATCTTTGTACATGTACAAAGATTTTTGGGAAGACAAAAATTGCAAAAAAGGTCTAAAATTCGCAAAAATTTTCGGCGAAATGAGTAATTGTGTGTTGTATATATCTTTATAATGGCAGAAATTGCATTTCAAAAGGAAAAATGTCAACTTTTTCGGCGCTTCGCGCCGTTTTAAGCCGGTTCTTAGTGATTTTTGCCCTTAGAGAACCAGGAATTAACTAAAATACACTACCAAAAGCCGTACAACTCTGTTTTTACCACACTAAAATTGTTACTGTACCATTTTATAGTACCCAAAAAATTGTGTGTACAAAATGTACAAAGATTTTTGGAAAGACAAAAACTGTAAAAAGGTGTAAAATTTTAAAAAAAATTTCGGCGCTTCACGCCAAAATGATTAATTGTTTGTCCTATATATCTTTAAAATGGCAGAGTTTGCATTTAGAATGGAAAAATGTCAAATTCTTCGGCGCTTCGCGCCGTTTGAAACAATTTTTAGTAATTTTTAGCGTCAGAAACCCAGAAATTAGCTAAAATACACTACCGAAACTAGAAAATTCTGTTTTACTACACTGAAATCACTTTTGTACTATATTATAGTACACAAAAATTTGCATGTACAAAATGTACAAAGACTTTTGGGGACCATCTTTGTACATGTACAAACGGTCCTTGTACAAAAAAACACTGATTACTGCTAATATTTCTGTTTAGAATGTCAAATGTCGTAGTTTAGGAATCCTTAAATTCCTTTCCCTGCAAAAACATGCTCATAGGAGGGTGATAGTCAGGAACTGCCAGTCAGGCATTTCGAGCTTGTTACACGTTTCCGGCATAATTTTAAGTATTCAAAGTGCAGTAATTTTTTTAAATTAGTTTAAACAAGGAGTAAAAATTTCTGCAGTGTTTGTTAAATTCTTATTTTTATCTTCGAAAATATAAACTTGACTACAATTTCTAAAAAATAGTATTAATTGCACAAAATCGCCTTGTCAAAAGTTTGATCGTTTTTGTCATTTACCCGCCGTAAGGGGGCGGGGCTCAGGGGATGGCTACCATAGGTGGGCAGCACCGAAATTCTGGGGTGGTGAAAAAATTTCTGGAGGGGGTGAAAAAATTTTAAAGGTCAAAAAATGGTCTTAAAAGTGGTCGTATGACGAAAAAACACCATTTTTCGACGTTTCTCATCGAGCACTATCCAATGGCATCAAAAAATTGCTAAAAAAGCAAAAAAAAATTTTCTGGGGGGTATTTTGATTTCTGGGGGGTATTTCAACTTCTGGGGGTGCATACCCCCCAAACCCCCCCCACGCCCATGTGTGATGGCTACCCTTCTTATCAGAAAAATTCGAAAGGCGAGATAATGCGTGAAAAGATAGGAAAATCGAATGTGTTTGCCATTGAATCTTCAGATTTTCGTCGCTTCGCGTCGTATGCGAAGCTGTTTTCATAGCTTTGTCGCAAGCGCGACCAAAAACGCCACTTTTGTATATTTTAAAGCACGGAGCTTTTCGGCAAGTTCCAATTTTGTGATCGTAGAGCATGTCGGAAAATACGGTTTTTGCAAGCTATCTCAACGAAGTTTCCTACATATAAAGCAATTTGTGTTGGGTCCGCGCCTCCCTCTTTCTTCTCGAGGGCCGGCACTTAGCTGGCCGTCCTATTTTGGAGGGGCAACACCAATTTTGGGAGGACCAAACCCAAAAAAGTCAAAAATAGCACAAATTAACGTTAAAAAGTTCTATTTTTCCGATTTTTCTAAATTTTAGGGGGTCCACACCCCCCCATTCCCCCTAAGAGCTACGTGCCTGCTCGGGTGCATCCTGGATGCGGGCCTGCCTACATATATGTATCTACCGGTCATACCTTTCGCAAATTCCTCGCCCTCTGTTTGCATTCTACTTTGTGCATGTATTTATTTATCTTTCCAACCTTCTTTCTACGTTTTTGATAACGCATATGCATTAGGTACCCACATTATATTGGACCATATTTTGCTATTGTAGAATGCGTTTCTTCACGGTTCCGATGCTGAAATCCGCGAAGGTTTACACACTATTCGGTTAGCTTACTGTATGTTTTCAACTACATTACAACAATGTTGAATTTCGTGTAATTTGTATTCCTTAATCGGACTTTGTGCATTCTATCGCTCGCGACTCGATTGTTGACTAATCGAGTGCGTTTTTATAAGGTTATTGTTCACGTGCGTTGATTCGGTAATTCGAAACGATATTATTTAATGGTCGTTATTGAATACCTAGCGTTGTTTTAATTGACCAATTTTTTATTTTGGCTATTGTACCTGCATTTAATGAAGCGCTATGTCTATTTTTCTGTATGAGTTTATTTTATATTGCCTACAGGTTTGCGTTGTTATACATAAATCTAGAATAATAAAGGTGCATACATGTTTCAAAATGCAACGCTGGGGTCCACGATCTTTTCAATGATTATACGTTGAATTATTAATTTTATGCCTCAAACGATAAATGGTCGCTTTTTAAAGCAGTATTACTCATCGCTTGCGTCAGAAGCAATTAAAACTTGTCGGACCTACTTACCTACTCTTTGTTCCATTTATTGCACATGTAGATGCATAGTGCATACTATAGCCTGCTTGACATAGCCATGCGCTCATACGTGGGCAGCAAGAAAATTCTGGGGGGGTCCAAGATTTTTTGAAGGTCAAAAAATGGCCTTAAAAATGGTGATATGGCGATAAAAACACCATTTTTCGACGTTTCTCATCAAGCACTATCCATTGGCATCAAAAAATTGCGAAAAAAACGAAAAAAATTTTCAAAAATTGATTTCTGGGGGGTCCAGACCCCCCAGATCCCCCACGCCCATGTGTGCATGCGCTTACTGCGTACGGTGTCGTCGTGTGTATCAGTATGCAACAGAAAATAGTTTTATCACATCTGGAGAGTTTTCTCACCAAATTTATTCTTCATCACATTGGCTGCAAAAGTGGCTTATAATTCTCATGCAGTTTTGCCGCTGCACGTATGTTAAAGATAGTCTAACTGATTACGTATTGTAGGATATGATCCCTGTCGTATTACATAATTTGAAACACTCGTAACCACTAACTTTCAAACGCTCTCGAACAAATGAGGCTAAAGTGGATAGTGCAGTTTACCTATTAGTGTAGCGTATTATTTATGTACATAGTTTGCTCTACGCTTGCGGGTTCTTATTTCACAATTTTTTTTGTAAACCGACAGTTTTCTGCAATCGATCCACGTGTACCGTGCAAGCGGTTTACCTACTACGAAGGCAAAAAATTACCGCAAGTTTATGTGAAGCAGACTGTACGCCTATGGTCTTCACGAAAGTTACGTTAACAGTGATTGAATTGACGTTTGGCTACAAAAGTAGTTTAAAGTGATGCAACAACACCGAGTGTTCAAAGCAATTAACGAGCACAGGAAGTTTTACTTAAAGCGAAATTGTACTTTTTAGACATAATATAAACCAAATCACGTGTCTACTTGCTGGAAAACTGAATGTTATCTTTTCCCGTGACAATTTCTACTAAATACCAATCAAAGCATGATGCATGTACGTTTTTGCATGACAGCGTTCGAATAAGACGACCGCGCGTTCGATGCATGCAGCAACAGGCACGTTTTCTACTCTACATACATAGATGGGGATGGGGCCTGCCACACTTTGGCTTAGGGGGTTTTAGGGTTACACACCCCTCAGAAGTTGCAAATCCCACACAGATTACTGTAGACCCCAGAATTCTATCTTTAGTCATATTTGCAATTTCACCCCTCTCCCAGAATTTTCTCGCTGCCCAAGTGTGGTGCTTGCTATGTAGAATCGAGCGTCGGGCTCTTAGGTGGGCAGCACCAAAATTCTGGGGGGATGCAAGATTTTTCAAAAGTCAAAACATGGTGATACGGCGATAATACACAATTTTTCAGCGTTTCTCATCGAGTACTATCCATTGGCATCAGAACATTGCGAAAAAACGAGAGAGAAAATTTCAATAATTGAATTCTGAAGGGTATTCGAACTTCTGAGAGGGGTACATGCATACCCCCTTCCACACCTATGTGTGGTTGGGCTATTCGGACCGAAAAAGCTATCAAATTCAGAAGTCTCGATAGTAGGTTGATATTTTATAGCTTATTACGTTAAGTTCTTTAAATATAATATTGTTTAAAATTATAGGTACCGACTTATTCTCGTGTCTTGAATAAAGCTGAAGCTCGCTGTACTGCTTTTTGCTGCTTTGAACATACGTAAATGTTGGATATTAACTTATCGATGTTAATGGGTGAGTAAGCGAAAACTGGCTGAATCGACGCTGTCTGTTGCAGCTAAAAAGACTTGAGTTGAATTTTGGTGAACTGGCGCAAAAAATAACACCATACATATATGTGACAATAACTTGTTCTGTAACAGTTCTGACCATAGGCGGTGAGAAGTTCTGTGGGTGCAAGGTTTTTTTCAAAGGTAAAAAAATGGCCTTAAAAATGGTGGTATAGCGAAAAAAACACAATTTTCCAACGTTCCTCATCGAGCACTATCCATTGGCATCAAAAAATTGCGAACGAAAATTTTTCAAAAATTGAATTCCTGGGGGGGTTTCGGTTTCTGGAGGGTGCGAAACCCCTCACGCCCAGGTATGGTTCTGACCTTGTAATCTTTGCAGTTTATATGAAATATGGCTATAAGTGCGATGTTTCGTTGAATAATTTTTTTAACTAAGTTAAGACATTGATTTTACGGAAAGTCATTTTTTTAACCTTAAAAATTCAAATGATTGTAATTTTTACTAACCGTCACTCCATGTGAAATCGGACAATTGGCAATAAAAATCATAACATATCGATCAAAACTGATTGAAAGAAATTAATTTTGCAATATAATCATATTTACATCATCTCTATCTTGTTGTTGTTTGACAGCTCAATTCCTCAGATTTACCGAAAAAAGGATGACATTCAATAAACTGAATGCTTTACATGTTAGCTAATGAAGCTTGGCTGGGCTGCGCATTCAGTAACATAGCAGTGCAAGGCGTAGCAAAAGCAACAGAATTCATATGTAGGAAAGATTGATTTCATGATAGAATTTCTTTGTGCCTGACTGATAAAATTTGGTTGTGGGTAAAATCCGGAAACGGGAACGATGGGTTTAATCCTTGAACGGAAATAAAAACGTATATTATTAAGCACACGGTTCCGTCGGGTGTTTCTCCGCCCTGGGGGTAGTCCAAAGTACCGGAAACGAGGTTCCCCACGTAGGGTCGATCAAGTTGAACACCCCAACCCCGTTTTCGGTAAAATTTCTTTCACTGAAGGGGGATAGGGGCTTGGAAACGGGGTACCTCATAATTCATACGAAGTTGACCCTGGTTCCGTCGGGGGTTTCTCCGCTCGTAGGATAGTCCAAAGTGCCGAAATCGGGGTTTCCCAAGTACGGCCCCTCAGGATTAACACCCCCAACCGCTTTTCTGGCAAAATTTCTCCAACTTAAGAGGATTTAGGGGCTCAGAAATGGGGTAGGTACGCCATTATTCATATGAGAAGGTGACCCCGGTTCTGTCGGGGGTTCCTCCGCCCTAGGTGCAGTCCAAAGTGCCGGAACCGGGGCTTCCTTAGTAGAACCTCTCAGGCTTAACACCATACCTGGGCGTGGGGGGTTTGGGGGCGTATTCACCCCCAGAAACGAAAATACTCCTCCAGAAACTAAACTACCCCAAAAACCAAAATATCCCCCGAATTCAATTTCCGAATGTTTTTTTCGCAATTTTTTAATGCCAATAGATAGTGCTCGATGAGAAACGTTGAAAAATGGTGTTTTTTCGCCATAACACCATATGTGGGCAGCAACAAAAGTCTGGGAGGTGCAAGGTTTTTCAAAGGTCAAAAAATGGCCCTAAAAATGGTGGTATGGCGGAAAAACACAATTTTTCAACGTTTATCATCGAGCACTATCCATTGGCATCAAAAAATTGCGGGAAAAGAATTTCAAAAATTGAATTCTAAGGGGTATTTTGCTTTCTGGGTGGTATTTTAGTATCTCAAGGAGGTGCATACCTCCAAACCCCCCACGCCCAGGTATGCATACCACCATTTTTAAGACTATTTTTTGACTTTTGAAAAAATTTTGCATCCCATCCCCAGAACTTTGGTGGCGCACACCTATGGTTAACACCCCAACCGCGTTTCCGACAAAATTTCTCCAGAGTTTAGAGGCTCGGAAACGGTGTTGGGGTGCTGACCCTGATGGGCCCTACTTGGGGAACCCCGGTCCCGGCACTTTGGACTGCCCCCAGGGCAAAGAAACCCTCCACGGAACCGGGGTCAGCTTCGCATATTTATAATGGGGTATCCCGTTTCTGAGCCCCTGAACCCCCTTTAGTGGGAGAAATTTTGCCAAAAACGGGGTTGGGGGTGTTGACCCTGATGGGACCTACTTGGGGTACCTGGGTTCTGGCACTTTGGACTGCCCCCAAGGCAAAGAAGCCCCCGACGGAACCAAGGTCAACTTCACAAATGAATAATGGGATACCCCGTTTCTGAGCCCCTGAACCCCCCTTAGTGGGAGAAATTTTGCCGAAAACGGGGTCGGGGTTGTTCACCCTGAGAGGCCCTACTTGTGAAACCCTGGTTCCGGCACTTTAGATCACCACCAGGGCTAGAAAACCCCCGACGGAACCGTAGTCAACTTCACATTTGAATATTGGGGTACCCCGTTTTCGAGCCCATAAACCCCCCTTCAGTGGGAGAAATTTTGCTGGAAACGGGGTAGATGATGTTCACTCTGAGAAGCCTTACTTGGAAACTCCGGTTTCGGCACTTTGGACCACTCACAGGGCAGAGAAACCTCCAACGGAACCGTAGTCAACTTCACATATGAATAATGGGGTACCCCGTTTCTGAGCCCCTGAACCCCCTTCAGTGGGAGAAATTTTGCCAGAAACTGGGTTGCGGGTGTTGTTCACCCTGATGTGCCCTTTAAGGGGAACCCCGTTTCTGGCACTTTGGACTACCCCCAGGGCGGAGAAACTCCCGACGGAACCGTGTGCACAATAATATATGTTTCCGTTTCCGGATTTTACCCATTGTTTCCGTTTCCGGCTTTACCCATTGTTTCCGTTTCCGGATTTTACTTTACCCCATAAAATTTGAAGTTATTTTTGCTAAAAAATGACTTACACTAGCTTCATGTTTTGAACTATGTATATAGCCATGAACGACCAGCTAAAGAAACAGTAAATACTTTCATAGATTAGTCAATTCTCTATAGTACGCATGTTTTTTTGCGTCATCTTATTTTTGTTAATGGATGTCCAGGCAGGGGCGGATTTAGGGGGCGGGAGGCGGCCCTCCATGTGGCTCAAAATAGTGCGCAAAATCAAGCATTTTTGAGCGATTTTTAGCGATTTTCGGGTTGAAACGGCTAATTTTTCTGCCCAAGTCAGGGTTCCGCCCCCCTTAGAAAAATCCTAGATCCGCCACTGTGTCCAGGCTGACTTTTTAGCGGAGCTATATTTATGTAAATACACTATTGCATGCTATTGCTGCTGGCCCTAGTGTAGTAGATACTTACTATACTTAATAATATGTGTGAAGAACATATAAATTAAAAAGTCTTATTATCTTACAAAGCTTTTAAATGAAACTGTATTACTAAACGTTTTGCAAAGTATCAATAAGCTCCTATTTTGAATCAGTCCATTTAAGTGGTTTTCAGTTGTTAGGTAGCACAAAATCTTAAATGTGCAAGCTATCTTGAGATTTTTAAAAGTTTACATTTGTAGAGAGAAATTCGGAGAGGGCAAAAATGCTAAAAAGTTTTTGAGTTCATAATGGAGTATATCGGTTACGATTATCCGAGCTCACAATAAATGATATCAGTTTTAGTTGTAAATAGAAATTTACCGAAATGCTACAACGTGCTAACATTCCCAGAAAAATCAAGAAAAATAAATATTTCACTCGATAGCAGTCATTTCCAAGTTAAACATGATCCTTTTTATGCTAGTTGTCACTTTGAAAGACTGAAGGTTTGGGGGATTGAGGGTTCTCTAGGCTTCCAGCTGGAAAATTTTGTGGAGAAAATGGGTCGAAATGAAGGATAAAAACAGTGTCCAACAGTGCTTCAAATTGAACAGAAACTGTAAATAACGCAGTGTTAACGCTATTTTAGCGCGTATACCAGTTTTTGATGTCATTTTAGCCCGAAAAAGCTTCTCGAAAACACAATAAACGTTGAAAGCCTAGAGAAAGCTTAGGTCTGAAACTTATGCTAGATCAAACAGGCGAGAAAATAAAGCTTCCATAAAAAACGGACTTAGACATTCTCTGAAAAATTATGTCTACATCAAATAAAATTCTAAAATGTTTTTTCTGATGGCTGGACTGTATTGCAAAAATGATGACGTGTACTTTAATATTCATACGCTTTATTGGTCGAATATCCTATCATGTTTTAAGTATACAAGTGGTAAAATAGAATTCTTTATATTTAGATGGCTGAAAATTTATGCATCACTAAGATTTGATGCATTGCATATGCAGACAATATTTAACGTTAGGTAAAGCTGTAGAGGATGCTCAAAAATAATTCAGTTTTCATACAAAAAGTGGTATTGCTGTTTGAATCAAATGTAAGGCTGGGATAAAATTTTTCTT
This sequence comes from Mermis nigrescens, assembly GCA_036768485.1. NCBI lineage: Eukaryota > Metazoa > Nematoda > Enoplea > Mermithida > Mermithidae > Mermis > Mermis nigrescens. Next base: position 5,286,553 of record JAVLUZ010000143.1, read on the forward strand.
TACACTTTGGTAAAGTGCAACTAATGCATAAAATTCTTAATTCTATATCTTTCATTGTATTTTATAATGAACGAGCAGAAATATTTGAACATTTAACTGCATGGGCAGGATTAATGTCAAAAAAACTAAAAAATTCAATGAATTTCTGACTGATTGTTTATGACTCTATATTTGCAATAAAAATTGCTGCTCAGTTTCAAATGTTGGGCAAACAAATTGACAACCAAATGAGTTTTTTGAGATAGATTGCGTAAAACTGTTCAGTTGATGTTCAACTTTTCACAGAAAGGGTATTGCAATTTTTATTAAACTTTATACGTAGGTTGGGGGCATGTGTAGATGTAATCGGTATAAATATTTTTAGTGCCTCTTAAAAATTGACTGTATGGGCTGAATTTATGTTACAAAAAATTTAAAAATTGACCAAAAATCTGATTTTACACATTTGTGTAAAGTGTAACAAGCGCGTAAAAATTATAATTCTATGAATTCATGAAGGATCATGTATGACTCTATATTCACATCAAAAATTGCTGCTCGGTATCTAATGATACGCAAACAAAATTAACATTAAAATGAATTTTTCGAAAATATGGGGAAAAACTGTTCACTTGATGTTCAACTTCGTATAGAAAGGGTATCACAATTTTTATTAAACTTTACACATATGTTGGGGATATGTGCGCACGTATGCACAGTAAATATTTTTAGTGCTTCTCAAAGATTGACTGACTGGGCACGATTAATATTTAAAAAAAATCTTAAAAAATAGCCTAAAAATTTGACTTTACACTTTTGTGTAAAGCGCATAAAATGCGAAAAAAGTATAATTTTAAATTTTCCTTATGAAGCACATATGGCCCTATGATCACACCAAATTTTACTGCTCTGTCATTAGTGTAACGGTAGAAAACTGAGTTTATGCAAAAGTACAAAAATTTCGTAAAAGTAACCAAATTTTCAAACTTTGGCTTACTGTAGCTCAATGAATATTCGTTTTTATGAAAAATGAATGTCACCATGATTCTTAGCTTGAAAAACTGACCCATATATCAAATTTTCAGGGAAACTTTTTTTCAACTTATCATGACTTTGGTCGACCCTCTCGGAAATCGTGTCTTAAGTACTTCGCGCAAAACTGTAAAAGTATAAGTGATCTTTGATCAAGGCCTTACTAACTGCGATCATAACATAAAATTTTCATTCCTTCCAAAGCTGATCATTTAATAAATTTCACTCACGGTAAAAGATCAAATGAATTTCATTATAAGATTTTACAGAATAAAATACAAATGTATGCGTCATCCGATTAAGGCTTCTTATTATGAGAGATGAGCTACTAGAATAATAATAAATAAATGATGAATGCGGTAAGAGACCAATTCTTCAAGCTAATACGCTGAACTTGAATAAGTCGAAATTTTGATGCAGAATTGGTCCAATTATCAAGTTTTGATATTCGAATTCGTCTAATCTTTAATTTACGATGTGCATGCTTTCTCACAGTTGATTTTAGTAGAGAATCCGAGATTTTAAAAAAAATTATAAACATATGAGCCCGGCATCGGGGCAACCCGGGGCTGGGGCTTGAGACATTCCTGGTAGGTACTCAATAAATATCGCTTGCTATTATATGCTACATTTTAAAGGCTGCCTATTAATGCCCATCATGCGAGCGCAGCTAAACGATACTTATGAATATCTGAACTGGAATGATACAAAAATCGACCCCGATGAAGACATCTACCCACATCCCGTAATACCGGTACCACAGACAGTGGAAGAGAAATTCCTTGACAAGACAGGTTCTTTTTTAGCCTATTATGTATGATGTTACATACGAGAATTAAATCATTAGATTCGAATGATTCTAATTGAAAGAAATCGCCTTTGATCTTAGAAAGAAACGTGATTTTGTTGCAGATGGCAACTAGACATTCAAGTAGGTGGGGTGTTTCGATGGATCACCAGAATGGAAAAATGGGAAAATTTCTTGGAAGAAGGGTCAACTTTCTGGGGAAAATGGGACTCGAGGCGATAGTTTCACAGCATAGCCTATCTGAGAGGGGTGAGAGGGGACAGACCGCCGGTCTGAAGGGTCAGCTGCATGAGCTTTTTTAACCAAAAATTACCTCAAAAACTGATACAAATGCTATTATCCATAGTGTATGGTCAATTTGAAGCACTTTTAGAAAAATTTTTGATTCCCATCTATTTTTGGCCTTTGTTCTGCCTCAGTTTCCTCAGAACATTTCCGATTTTTCCATTCTAGGGGCAAGCGGTCTAGACCCGAAACTCCCACGTGTATGTCTGCTTAGTGCTCATACGCATTTTTTTGCAACTTACCTCAGTCAGCACACGTGGGCGTGGGAGGGGATGCAACCCCCAGAAGTTCGAATACCCCCAGAATTCAATTTTTAAATTTTTTTTGTTTTTTTTTGCAATTTTTTGATACCAATGAATAGTGCTCGATGAGAAACGTTGAAAACTGGTGTTTTTTCGCCATACCACCATAGACCATTTTTTCATATTTGAAAACTGCACCCCCCAGAATTTTGGTGCTGCTCACCTATGTTAGTCAGACCTAAATATGTTTACTTTGTAAGACGAAATCAAAAAATAAAGAATGGAAGAATACATTTTATTTTTGGATTTCAATATACTTTTCTTGTTCTCGACGTTGCAGGCAGTTACTGATAGATGCGCAGCATGATGGGGGTTAGCTGGTCGGGGGGGGGGTCGAAAATAGAGCTTGCAGAGCCAGAATGACTTCAAAAAATGCTAGAATAGCGTTAAAACTACGTTATTCCACTGTTTTCGGTTAATTTCAAGCGCTATTGAAGAAAAATTTTTAGTTTTCATCTATATTTGGTCTTCATATTTCCTTTTTTTCCGAAAAATTTTCCATTCTCCCATTCTGCAGGTCTAAAAACCCCTTAAACACCTCCACGTGCACGTCTGATCACTACTTGTTGCAAATCTTTCCTATTAAGTTTCCTTATTATTCTCATCGCACTGCTATTATTGAATAATAATAAATAACGAATTATTATATAATAAGTAAATACATTATTGCGTAAGTATTTACAGCTAAGAATGACAATACTACGCTCTTGATTATTTCTCTTTCGTTGCTTTTGGTCATTTTCCCTTTCGCACTGGCTACCCTTTATATTTTAATGAGCAAAGATCCGGTAAAGGACCGAAAGTCATTTGATGCAGGTAAGCAATCTGTACTTATGCGTATTTTCTGTAGTAATTATGCGGTAATCAAACCATGCTTTTCTGAGCAGTCCACCGTGCATTTTTCATGTCACCACAATACAATAGTTATAGTTGACCTGTACAATGGTATCTTAATTTAATTATAATTTAATTTAATTTTTCCTTTAATTCTCATAAATTTTCGATTTTAGCGAAATCCACGAAAGCGCGTATTTCGCAACAACTTAAAAATTTTCGCACAATGTAGTTATACTTTATTCGTATCAAACCATTAAGCGTTTCCGTCCGTTTGAAAGATTGTTTTTCAATGCGCAAGCTTTCGCGTCACATTACACCTACACAGGCCCATATCCAGGATCCGGCCAAGGATGGGGGGCGGACGCAAATCAAATTAGTCAATATCTCGGAAATTTTGTTTCGTTAGGGATAGCCCATTAAAACCACATTTCCGACGTTTTTCACTATGTTCAATCCGTTAAGCCCATAAAATTCAAACTTTTCGAAAACATTTTTTCTCTTAATAGGCTGAGAACAGGGTTATTTCTTGGTGGCGCTTGAGGGAAAATATAGAAAATACCAACATCACATACGGCGCGAAAAGCGCCAAAAATTTGACGATTTTCTGGCAAACAGATGAAATTTTGTCTTCTTTCCATACATTATATTACCTGCCAAATTTTTTTTACAGTCAAGGGGGCGACTGCCCCCCCTCCTAACCTGCCCCCCTCGAAATACGGGTCTGCATTTACATACACATGTACAAAATATATGACGCAAAGTACTTGTCGATGGTAGGTACATTGGAAAGTATTCTACATTCTTTGACATTTGATTCATTGGTCTGTTTTCCGTACTATGACGCTTTGGTGCATGACATAGAATGGAAGTCCAAAAGTTTCTGAAGCAACGTTATCCTGCATATATTTTTCCATGGGACTTCGTATTTTATACGTACTTTTCATTATTTTCGGAAAAAACGGTCAATGTTTTACAATAAAGAGCATTTTAGTGCTCAAGTTGACTCAATCATAGGTAGCGCGATAGCGCTACCTATAAAATACTTGGCCATCCTTTTTCTTATATGTTTATCACAGCGAAAGCGAAATTTGTGTCCCCCCTCACAGCAACAACGGCACCTACCTGGGAGGTGCAGTTTTTTTTAATCGATGGATAATTAAAAAATTCGATGCCCGTCTTTTTTTTGTTTACACTCAATACCGAGTTAGCAATGAGTGTGTAAAGTGTAAACCTAAAAATCAAATAATTTGCGGAGGCACAATGTTTTTTAAAATGTTGCCCCCGAGTTGTAGATTACGAATCTGAACTTAAAATTTCTTTACACTCAATAGTTGTTACACAAAAATGTAAAGTATACGGGTTTTTTACTCTTTGCGTGTTTTCAGCTTATCTAACTCAATTTTGGTTTCTGTGCAGTCCAATTGGTTTTATAATGTAGAGGGTTAGAATATCTCAAGGACCTTTTTTTCTCTTTTAACGCAATATTTCTTGATCTGTGATCGTTTTAGTGTAAAGGCTTCGAGACGAAAAACAAAATTTATTCAGCTACTCTGCTAAGTAGGCGGAACATGCTAATTATGTATTAAATGTGCCCTGATCATAGCGTTGCAGATCCTAGTTTATTTTGTTTCGATACACCCAATATTGCGCTATTAGCACAAGTGCACAGTTTACACCAAAAATTCAAATAATCGGCGGAGGGCCAATTTTCTTGAAAATGTTTTCCCTTATTAGCAGGTTACGAATCTGGTCTTAAAATTGCTGTACACTCATTAGTTGTTGCACAGGAGTGTTAAGTAGACGGGTTTTTTACTGTTTTCATGTGCAGAAGCATATCTAAGTCAGTTTAACATGCTATGCAGTCTGATTGGTTTGGAGTGTTTTTTTCGAAAAAGTAATATTTTTAAATTTAGAGGCGGATTATTGTAAAGAGTCTGGGACAAAAAATAATTTTTCCTTGCCATGTTCTACACTTAGTAGACAGAACGTGGTAATTATCTTTAAAATGTGCCTCATCCTAAGCGCTACAAGTCAAAATTTATTTTGTTTCTTTACAATCAATATTGCTTTATTAGTGCAGGTGTAAACTTTACACTGAAAAAATTTTTTCCGCCCAGAGCGTCGTGGATGATGAATTTTTTCTAAAAATGTTCTCCGTAAGGTCAGAATAACGAATCTTACCTTTAAACTTTTCTACAGCCAGTGTTTGTTGAGATATGAAGAGGTGAATCTTGAATTATATATCTATTTTCTAATGCCGATAGATAACTCCGTATTGCATATTTTTTGATCAGATTTTTCTTATTTCAGAGATTATTGACTCGTCTTTAATTAATGAATATTTTTATTATCATAAATGCACTATTCTTAAAATTAGTAGAATGATATTTTTCAAAATAGTATAATCAAGCTAAAATCTTCGCTGCGAGACTCAGTTAGCGTGCATTGTGTAGATAGACAGGCACCTAATCATATGTTCCTATATGTCGCCATGTTAAAAAACCTGCAGCGTAATAAGTAAAGGATGTTGTTTGAAAGTAGGGAAATGATTTCAGATTTTTATCTATTGTCCACAATACAGCGAAATCATGAGAGACTAAGTATTAAAATCCGCCGATATGTTGAGTTCGTGCAAGTGGCTGACGTATCCGTTCTCGCATGTGGATTTAAAAAAGGATAATGGGTTCAAATCTTCTGAATACTGACTCTTTTCAGTTTTTTAATTCTTTTGGCAAAATCATGCACTTCATTTGACTTATTCATCTATTTAAGTTAAGTAATCCGCTGGCTTCTTCATTTATCGTTTTGTAAAACTCCAAATTTATGTTTACTATTTTATTTTAGGGTCAGTATTTAATCATAGGTAGCGCGTTAGCGCGTACCTATAATATACTTGGGTACCCCCAACACCTGTACACGTGTGCACCCCCCTTAAGCTGTAACGGGACACATCTGGGAGGTGCAGTTTTTTTTAAAGAAAGGTAATAAAAAAATTCGCTGCTCTTTTTTTTTGTTTTTCTTTACACTCAAAATTGATTGTGTAAACAAGGTGTAAAGTTTTGGCGTAACATTCTAACATACAGCGAATTTCGGGGGTTTTTTACCAGGCTTGTGGACAATTCAGTATTGACTCTTCAAACAATTTAATGGCATAGATTTGTAGAGGAAGGAATTCTGCAGATGGCACTTTTTTGTTTTTTGAATTTTGCCTCAGTTCTCGTTTGGGAGTGTGAAGAGTGCGAAAATCTGGGGGTGAAAAGACACATTTTGGTCGAGTTTTCGACTTGTTTATGTCTGCCAACAACTCCGGTTATGAGTTTTGAGGAATTTTTTCTGACAGAAATGTACTTCGGATCAAGTGATATCTTGTGCTTACTAGCAAACTTTTCTACAGTCAATACGCAGTTAGTACCAGGAGTTCAAACTTTACACTCAAGTGGATGAGTAAAAAAACGATTTTGTCCAAGATTTCTCTGACAACTTTTTCGGTTATGAGTTGGGATGAATTGAATAGAATAGAAATAAAGTAACTTATAAGGGCTACACGTCGAAGCAAGCCGCGTCCAAAAAAACGTAATAATGAGTTGTTTATAGCGGTGTAAAGTTCTAAATCTGAGGTGTAAAATGGGCGAAAGAACAGTTTTCTTTCGTATTTTGATTGGTAAATCATATCAAATATTTTGCGGAACATAAGTTTGGCACATACAAACGTATTACAATCAAAGGGCTACAAATTGACCCGAACCGAATTTATTTACACTCAATGGGGCGTTAGGTTCAGATTTTTAAAATTTACAATGTGGGGGACAGTGGAAAATACGTTTGGTTGCACTCAACTGTGGTGTAAAGTGGTTTACATCTGATATTTATTTGTCCTCGGGCCATTGTGGAGACTTAATTTTTTCATAAATATTGATCGTGATATCAGAGTAATATCAGAATTACGAATCCGACTAAAACTTTCTTTACACTCTGTGGCTGTGTAAAGTTCACACTGCATATTAACTTTAGTTCTAGAGCCTTGTAGATGATTTTTTCTAAAGTCTAAAAGTGTACCAGGAATCGAATGTGAGACGCCAGTTGAGCGCGTTTGCTTACACTCAACAGTGGTGTATTTGCGGCCAAAACGCAATTTACCGCGTTTATTTTGACCAACCGGTCTTTGAGTTATCATTCCGGCGATCCAGCCATCAAGAAGCGATTAGTTCGCGGTCGGACCAGACTCCGACAGTAGGACGTGCGGAGGCTACCTAGCCACGCAGCGTTGATTGGTTGGGCTCAAACGTCACATACGTGTTGCGAGGGACACGCAACGCGAGTAGCCTGTGGAAACCATATACATCCCTTTTTCTTAACATACAAAACATAGGTGACATGACCGCTAATCACGTTAAGCCTATGAAGAGATCGGAAAAATCAATAGCGCGTGTAGCGCCTTCTTACACTTAATCTTCACTGACATAAAAATAAAACTTTTTCTTCTTTTACTGTAGTCCCCCTACTGCCATTCTTCGTTCGGCTAGGGTCGCGTTTTAGCTATGCTCGTTTTGCGTTTTCTTTCGACTTTGTGAACGCCTACTTTTTATCAATTTGTTTGGTGTGGATAAAAGTTAGATAGCAGCTACCTTAAGGTGCATTATACCACAGGTAGACTGGTTTTTGGTTGGACGGCCTCGACTATTTCGACTGCCGGATATTTTGGGTAAAACCTTTTCGTTATTCTATTTTCTCAAAATTCTTCATTCCTCTTTATTTCGCCATAGGTAATCTAGTGCGAAATCTTCTGGTTCCCTTCGCGAAAAATATTATTTTGGTCTAAAATAGGTCTAAGGACCTCAGGTAAATTCCAGGGTTATTTAATTACTCCTGTGTTGTTTACTGCGGTCGGCTATCCCCTCCCGCGATCTACTTAAGTACGGACAAGCTACGTCCAAGGAGATTTTAGGTACTAGGTATTCAGGGTCGAGAGGTAGAATAAAGGCAGATTGCCGTAGCACCCAGACCAGCGCTAAGTATAGCAAGGTACTTAAGTAAGCCCTGAAGGTACTTATTGTGGATTGTTGTTTTCGTAGTTGTCTGTGTGTAGGGTATCTTCCCCGGCGGCATGCCGTCGGTTTAGGTATCCGTACATACTGCAAGTACTTAATCAGCAAGTCCCCAGCGGCGCGCTAAGATACCTCCGATAACTCGAAAGCGCACAACCTGCTAAAGTTACATAAAGTAGTTTACAACTGATGTTTATTTGTTCTGGGGTTATTGTGGAGACTCAATTTTTCCATAAATCTTAATCGTAATATCAGAGTAATATTAGAATTACGAATCCGACTAAAATCGTCTTTACACTCTGTGGTTGTGTAAAGTTTACACTGCGTATTAATTTTAGTTCTAGAGCCTTGCGGAAGCTTAATTTTTTTTCAAAGTGTTCTACGTAAAATCAGAATTGGGAATCTGCCTGTTAGTTTTCTCTACACCTAGTAGTTGTCTAAAGTTTGCAATATTCATTTGTTGTTAATATGTAGTTTATACTACAACTTTATTTTACTTCCAAATCTGAGCGTTAGTGTACCTTACACTTGATATTTGCGTAAAGTTTATGCTGAAAAACTTTGATCTGTTGAATTCATGTGTCTTGTTTAAAAAGGATAATGCTGATGTAAGAACAATATTGTTTTCCGCGTTCTTGGACTGCTGTCATTATTGTGGCATGTTACTGTATGTGTTAACTGACTGATGTACTCGAATCATGATAATTAAAAGTAGGGTACTAGCAAAGAAAAATGCTCCGATGGAACAAAAAAGATTAATATACTTGGAATTGTGGATTATTAAGGATGTAAAAGGAGGGGACTAGGAAAAAGCTACCTAAAGTCGCAAAATCTGCTAAAAATCACACTTTCTCTAAGCAACGCGAAAAATCTAAGTATATTCTGCGGCCTCTAAAAAAGCGTCTATTTTTAAATAATTTTCAAAGTTTCAAATAAGATCGTATAAACAAAATCTATAATGTTTACTTTTTTTAAATTGCTGGCAAGTAGCAACGTTGACTAGCTTCGTATCCTGATTGATAGAAAACTATGTGGTATTGTATTTAAAGTTGTTTTATTTTGTTATGAGCATTATAGCAAGCGAAGCAGGGGCCGATTGACTAGTGCACACAATCTTTATGGGAATGCTACTGTACTTACATTTAGTCTGTTTCAAGTCAACTTACGCGTTTCCTTCTATTTTAAACCAATAATTTCTTCAATTGTCTTGGATGCATCGATGTTTGCTATTTCATTCAATTGGCTTAGAAAGACTGTTAGTTTACTCAATATCATTTCCCATAGCTACTGCATAGCTAACGTGCTGCTTTTTCAATAATTTTTATGGTTAAATATTTATTTTTATCTGTTGGCCGCAGAATATACTTCGATTTTTTGCGTTGCTTAGATAAAATGTGATTTTTAGCAGATTTTGCGACTTTAGGTAGTTTTTTCCTAAGCCCCTCCTTTTACATCCTTAATAATCCTAAATACCAAGTATGTTCATCTTTTTTGTTCCATCGGAGCATTTTTCTTTGCTAGTTACCTATAATTGAGTTTATAGTCTGTTTCATATATATTTGTGCCTAAATTCTAAGAATTTTCATCGACAGTTAGCCGAGGGTTACGATAATTATTTATCCGATCAATGTCATAATCGCAATCTGTCAGCTTATCATTGGAGATAGTTTAAAAATTTATGACCGAACTTGTGTGAAACAGACTATATGCAGTCCTTTAAATAATCTGATGTTTTTTCCTTTATTTCCTCCACTTTGCTTCAATTCCTCATTCCAAGGTTATCCCTGGTTTTTCATACCGTTTTCTAAAGCTCAGTAAAAAAACTTCTTCAATAGTAATTCATCGAATACCTAATTGATTTTTAGTCCTGTTTTGAGCTAGGAAAAAATACAGTCGATTGATTCTAGGCAGGGGCGGATTTAGGGGGGGCGGGGGAGGGCGGCCGCCCCCCATAGGCCCAAAACAGTGCGCAAAATTAAGGATTTTTGAGCGATTTTTAGCGATTTTTGGGTTAAAACAGCTAATTTTTCCGCTCAAGTCAGGGTTCCGCCCCCATAGGGGTACCGCCCCCCTTAGGAAAATCCTGGATCCGCCACTGATTCTAGGTGCTAAAGTCTGTAGTCCGTATCACGAAGCCTTATGCATGGATCACAATTTTTTAATTAATCTAAATCGATTTAAAAAGCGGTTGAAGCAATAATCGTAATTCAATACATTGTTCTATCTGTCTTGAAATCTCTTTTATAGCTATTTTATGTAGCGCTGAAATGCGCATTCCATGCACAAAGTTTGACGGAATAGATTATAGTTTGTTTCTACACGCTACTTAATCAATCAATCTTTGTTATAATTAGCCGTAATCTAACATTTCGTTTTCATCTTTTGTAGAACTTGCGCTAAGTGATGATGTGATTGCTTGTAGTCCATCACTTAAATCAATAAAGGAACAGGTAGTTGATCATTTTATAATTGGTATAGTGCGTTAGCGCGTACCTAAAATATACTTGGACTTCTTTTATAAATGTTTATTAACGAGGTGCGAATTTTATGTGCACCCCCTACAGCTATAATGGGACACTTCCGTACTATGCGGTTTAAAAAAATAGATAATTAAAAAATTTGCTGTCCGTATTTTTTGTTCGTTTTTAATCAATACCCAATGTGTAAAGAGCCTGTAAAGTTTACTGTAACGTTATAACATATAGTTTTGAAAATTCTGGTCGGTCTTACGACTTTAATAACTCAGTTTTGCATCCTGTTTTGTCTTATTTTTTTAAATTGTAGACAAATGAGTAAGCTCGATACAAAATTTTTATTTTTTTGGATAGTTAATTATTTTTAGAGTGGCAGTGTAAAGAGTATAAAAAATCTGAGGGTGAAAAAAACATTTTGGCCTGTTTTTTGTCTGTCAACAACTCTATTCCAGCAGAAATGTACTACAATTCGAGGGCTACTTTCAGCTTACCAGCAAACTTTTTTACACTCAATACGAACTTAGATCTAGGGGTTTAAATTTTACACTGTAGTGCATGGTTTAAAAACGGGATTTTGTCTAAGATTTCTCTGCGACGTCACAGCAAATTGTAAAGTTAAAAATTGGGTGTGCCAGATGTTTTTATGTGTTGTTTTTTTCTGCCAACTTCTCCGGTTATGAGTCTGGACATGACCTCAAGTCTAAAAATATATTAGGTATCGAACGTGATACGCTAGTTGAGTGCATTTGCTTGCACTCAACAGTGATGTAAATTGGTTTACATCTGATATTTATTTATCATCATGCCATTGTGGAGACTAAATTTTTTCATAAATGTTGATCATAATATCAGTATAATATCAGAATTATGAATCCGACTAAATCTTCATTACACTCTGTAGTTGTGTGAAGTTAACACTGCAAATTAACTTTACTTCTAGAGCCTTGCAGAAGCTTAATTTTTTTAAAATGTTCTACGTAATGTCAAAATTATGAACTGTTAGTTTTGACTGTTAGTTTTCTCTACACCAAGTAGTTGTGTAAAATTAGCATTATTAATTTATTATAAATGTCTAATTTACACTTCAAATTTATTTTACTCCCAGAGCATTGCAGAACATTAATTTGTTTTCAAAATATGCGCCGTAAGGTCGGATTACGAATCTGACTGTATGTTTTCTGTACACCGAGTAGTTATGTAAATTTTACACTGAAAATTAAATTTAGTTTCAGGGCGTTGCAGAAATTTAATTTTTTTCAAAATGTTCCATGTAATGTCAATTACAAATCTGCGCGTAAGTGTTCTTTACTCTCAATGAATGCGTAAAGTTTATGCTGAAAACCTTTGATCTGTTTAAATAAGGTAACGTTTAAAAAAATAATGCCGATGTTTAGAACAATATTGTTTTCCGCATTCTTGGACTGCTGTCGTTATTGTGGCATATTACTGTATCTGTTTACTGACTGATTTACTCGAATCATAATATCTAAAAGTAGGGTACTAGCAAGGAAAAATGCTCCGATAGAACAAAAAAGAGGAACATACTTGGGATTGTGGATTATTAAGGATGTAAAAGGAGGGGACTAGAAAAACACTACCTATGTCTATGCTTAAAGTCGCAAAATCTACTAAAAATCAGACTTTCTCTAAGCAACGCTAAAAATCGGAGTATATTCTGCGGCCTCTGAAAAAGTCTAACTTTCTTTGAAAGATTTTCAATGCTTCACATAAGAGTGTATAAACATAATCTAAAATGATTACTTTTTGTAAATTGCTTGCAAGTTGCAACGCTGACCTGCTTCGTATCGTGATTGATAGAAAAATAACTGCAATTGTATTTAAAGGTGTTTTATTTTGTTATCATGAGCATTATAGCAAGCAAACCTGGCGTCAATTGATTAGTGCACACAATCGTTGCGAACATGCAAGTGTACCTACGAGTATGTATAGTTTGTTTCACGTTAGCTTACGCGTTTTCTACTGTTTTAAACCATCAATTTATTTGATTGTCTTGAATGCATCGATGTTTGCTATTTCATTCAATTGGCTTGCGAAGTTTCTTCTAGTTTACTCCATCTAATTTCCCATAGCTACTGCATAGCTAAGTTGCTGCTTTTTCAATCGTTTTTTTGGTTCAATAGTATAGTTCAATCTGCGGGCCGCAGAATATACTTCGATTTTTTGCGTTGCTTAGAGAAAGTCTGATTTTTAGCAGATTTTGCTACTTTAAGCATATACATAGGTAGTTTTTTCCTAGTTCCCTCCTTTAACATCCTTCGTAATCCACAATCCCAAGTATGTTCGTCTTTTTTGTTCCATCGGAGCATTTTTCTTTTCCAGTAAACATAATACATATATGTTGATTTTATTTATATGGAGTTTGAGCCGTTAGATTTTATATTTGCTCTTACAACGATAAAATGTTACAGAAAGCTTGATCTATTTCTATGTGTTTTAGAAAATTTTGCAATGTCCATTTTTTCGCATTTCACATGTACCAGACTTGTTTATAAAATATTTATTTGTAGACACGTGTTACTAACAGAAACGTGTATTGCACATGGGGTTAATTTGGGATGTAGACACCAAATCATACATGTAAGAGGGGACACCCCACCCAAAGTCGGCTGTTCCTTCCCAAGGCCAGAAATTTTTGGCCTTTCTTCGATTTTTGGGTGATGTCTCAACAGCCCCACCAGTCCCAACAGCCTCACCGTCCCAACAGCCCCACCAAAAATCCCAACAGCCCCACCCGTCCCAACAGCCCCACTACTCCCAACAGCCCCACCGTCCCAACAGCCCCACCGTCCCAACAGCCCCACTAATAATCCTAAAAGCCCCACCAATCCCAACAGACCCACCAATCCCAACAGCCCCAGCAATCCCAACAGCCCCACCAATCCTCACAGCCCCACCGTTCCAACAGCCCCACCGTCCCAACAGCCCCTTCGTCCCAACAGCCCCACCGTCCCAACACAGCCCCACCGTCCCAACAGCCCCACCGTTCCAACAGCCCCACCGTCCCAACAGCACCACCAGTTATCCCAGCAGCCCCACCATTACTGCAATCCCTATTATAAGAGAAATGCGTTTGGCGGATGTACTTTTGAAACATGGAACTTATACGGGCTCCGTTTGATCATAAAATAACAGCGTGTACGTATCTTAAGTACATGTTATTTTATATAATAAAATCAGGCAATATTAATTTTTTATGAAAGATTTTTTTGACTATTTTTCGACTTCGTATATTTCATCGAGACCATACACGAGCGTGCAGGTTTACATGTTCAGAATAACTTTACCTGAGAAACTGGCAGACCCGCCAGAATTGAAGCTCAAACATTTTGGCGCAATCCGGGATTTGCCTCATTCGAGTCATCTCGCTAGATTAGATTCCTGCTCATTATGGTCTAGTCTAGACTGCAAGGAAAAAGGAAAAATGGTCTATTGAAAAAGGAAAAGTAAGTGTTAAAATTAAATAAAAATCAAAACTTTCACGCTAATCTGCTTCAAAATAGCCAGAAAATGTGGATTACCGTACTTTTTTACGCTATTTTAACATTCATACCAGTTTTCAGGTCATTTTTGGCTCAAAACTCCTTCTCCAGACCGGTCGTGCTGTGCATCTATGATTATAACAGTGGGGCAGTTTGAACCAACATTGGCAGCGGACAAATTCTGTGGATCTGGTGGGGTGAAGTGACCGAGAAATGTCCTAAAAATAGAATTCTGGGGGTCTACCATAATTTAGTGGATTTCTAGAATTTTGGGTTGGGGGGTTAAACTCAAAACATCCCTTCCCCCCACGCTTATGTGTGGTTGGGTAAGTGCGACTGTTGGAACGGTAGGACTGCTGGAACGGTGGAACTGCTGGGATTGGTGGGGCTCTTGGGACTGGTGGGCTGCTAAGACGGTAGGGCTGTTGGGACGGTGGGGTTGTTAGGACGTTGGGGTTATTGGGATTGGTGGGGCTGTTGAGATTGGTGGGGCTGTTAGGATTATTGGTTGGGCTGTTGGGACGGTGGGACGGGTGGAGCTGTGAGTATTTTTGGTGGGGCTGTTGGGATGGTGGGGCTGTAGGGACGGTGGGACTGGTGGGGCTTTTGAGACACAATCGATTTTTGGCCGTTTTTTACCAAAAATTGGAGGTCACATACGTAACCCCCTTAAAATGGTCGAGACTCGGGACCTCCCAGTCCCACCCAAAATTTTAAGCCGTTACATGTGAGCACCAGATAGAGAAAAGGTCCGGCCGGACAAGTTTAAACGTAAGTTTAAGGAAAATAATATGGTCAAAAAGAAATATGCATCAATTTTTTAACAACGAGTTTTAACAATTTTTAATATGGTTTTTGTGCTCCAGACATCATGTAACTATTGTAAAAGAGATCATTTTAGATTTTGCATCACCCTTTTATATGGCATTGTGGGCGGTGGTTAAGACAAGATCCGAGAAAATGAAAGTGGGAGAATTTTTAGGGAAAAATTGAGTAAATTTAGAGAGCAGTGTTTCTTGTCGCGATTTAGGAGTGTTAATATCAGCTGATGGTAAATTTTCACCACATATCAATCAACTTGTTAAAAATGCGTATCATAAAACTTAACAGCTTTTAAAAATTTTTGAGTCAAAAAATGTAAAGTTATTGGTTAAAGCTTTTGCGACTTACGTTCGACCAAACACTCGAATGTTGTTCTGTCATTTGGTCTCCTCATTTTATTCAAGATATAAATTTAATAGAGAAACTTCAAAAACATTTTACTAAAAGAATATGTTATAACAAGATGGCTACTTATTCCGAAAGTCTAAAATTTTTTAAATCTGGGGTCACTTGAAGCTAGACGTTTAAAAATTGATTTAATTGAAACCAATAAATTCATGAAATGTCCACACACTCGAAATTTTGACGAAATATTTTCCAAAAGTCTTAACCCTTTCAATCAGTCAAATAATTTGTACGTTAACTATTCTCGTACTGATGTCAGAAAATTTTGGTTTGGTAATCGTGCATCATTTTTGTGGAACAAGTTATCACCCATTGTCAAACAAGCAAAGAACCTAACTCAATTTGAGAAACTACTTGCAGAAAACTTTAACTTTAAGTCTCACTGTCGGGGGCTGATTCACACGGCACAAATAATGCCCTTCTCCCCCTGCTGTTACATTTTGCGATCAGCATTTTTAACTCTTTATTTTTTTGTGTTTATATTTCTGCTTCATTTTATTTGCGTCCATCATTTCAAGTTGTTTTATATCTACTTGTTTTAGCTACTTTCGTTTTATGTGACGAATAAACTTACTACTACTACTATAAAAAAATTTTATGGGGAAAAGACAAAGGATCAAAAAGTGAAGAAGTCTAATTCTTCACAAAATCAGCCCAAACAGTTCAATGGTAATAGGTGTCATTTCAGCAATGCACCAGCTGACCCTAGATCGGCCGTCCTACTCATCTGTCTTTACGTTTATCATTTACTCTTAATTCCTAACATTATTAAGAAATTTTACTGGTTTAATTATGCACAAATTTATATTAGTATAGCCTGTTCCAAACCGCGTTGTTGGATCATCATTAACTCTTAAAGGTTTATTGACAAAATCAAAAGTGCTCTCCATTTGTCAATTTTCTTTTCATCAGACTTTTGTGCCCTTCAAACTGGATAGGTGAGCAACAGCATCGTAAATAATTAAAATTAAGCAAGCAAAAATTGTATTCCTTAAAAGTGGTTTCATGGCTGAAAATTGGCAAAAAAATAGCCTTTTCATATTCTTCTCTGCTTATCGTCTTTTTTATTGTCGCTAAAATGTCAAACGCTTCTCAAATGCAAAAACGCCTTTCAGTAAATACATAAGTTTGGAGGAGGTCTCCCCAAGTATTCGACTTTGTACCTTTTTTCCACAAAAAGAACTTATACCTAATGCACAATTTTTTCTCGCAGGACTCGAAATCGAATCAGAAAAAGTGCCAAATATCTGATAAAATTAATTACGTTTGGAAGAACAAACCAAATGGCACAGAAACGAGTATTTCTACTGGTATCGCAAGGTTTGAATGAGCATTCGGCTAATGTTTCCCATAAATAATGAATGTTGTTCATAAACTATTTTATATATGTTGATTGATTTGGCTGGCATGCAGTATGTACGGACGTGGGGATCTGGACCACACGTGGGCGTGCGGGTCTGACTGGATTCCCAAGAATCTCAAACACCCCCGCCAAATCGAAATATCTCTCAGAATTGAATTTTTGGTGTTATTGTTGGTAATTGTGCCCCATCAGACCCCCGAATTTGGTAGCTGCCCATGTTTGGTCAGGACGCCTATCAGAATCAAAATGATCCCATCTAATATTCGAAAGGTTCCCATAGAATAAAACTTTGGAAATTTTTTCCGTTTTTATGCTAATGGATAGAGCTCGATAAAAAACGTCAAAAAATTATATGCTCCCTAAGACCATTTTTTGACCCTATTTTGACGTATGAAACATTTTGGACTTAACCTATCCCATAATTACTACACCCTGTAATTCTGAAAGTGATGACGAAGACATTTACTTTTTACCTATTTCACAGGCGTTCAAAACAGAATTAAATACAGCACCTAGATATTTTATTCTTTAATTAGATACCATTTTAGAATAAAAAATTTTTTACATTGCATCAAAGGAAACATGTTATCAATTATCGCATCGCATCGCAACTTATAAAATTGGTTAATTAAGTGATCCAGTGTTTAATTTTCCATTTTTAGCTTATGTTGCCTTCTCTTTTCACTATAGTCTGTTTCACTCAAGTTTGGGCATAAGTCTTAATAACTATCACCGACAACAAGCTGACAGATTTCGATTATAGCATTGTAATTATCGTAATCTGTTGGCTTACTGTCGATAAAAATTCATAGGATTTATGCCCAAACTTATGTGAAACAGATTATAATTGTCCAGCTCTGATGACAGAAATTGGTTTTTAGTGGTCCTACATTCAAAGTTATAGCAAGCTCCGGATAAGTTAAACAATTAAATATCTTGACCGCTTCAGGTCGGTTCCTTAAGTACTTGAGATAAGGAGGTTACACTCACACGTGGGCGTGGGGGTCGGGGGATATGCAACCCCCCCCCGAAAGGCCGAATATCCTCCCCTCCCAGAAACAAAAATACCCCAAAAATTCAATTTTTGAAAATTTTTTGATGCCAATGGATAGTGCTCGATGAGAAACGTTGAAAAATTGTGTTTTTCCACCACACCACACCATTTTTAGGACTATTTTTTGACCATTGTAAAATCTTGCACCTTCCCCTAGAATTTTGGTGTTGCTCACCTACGGTTGCACTGCATTTATATCTATCTGCCAAGCCAAATATTCAATTTTGCTTCTTGCCAACTTTATTGCGCAAATGATGCGGTCGTTCGTCTCCCTTCCCCTCTAACTAGCCCTCGCTTACATCCTATCAATTTCTTTATGTAATTTAATTTATGAACATATTAATCACTTTCAAAAAATTCAAACTTAATCAATCATTCGAACATGTAGCATAATTTATTGACGATATACAATGTGTAAGTATATAAGGAATTATAAGGCTATATTTTTTCTCTTGCAGCGACGAATGAACATAGGCTTGAAATTTCCTACCTTGATTATAAGAAAAACGAAATAGCAGTTATTATCAATGATAAATCTATCCTTATGAATGCGCATTTGAGTAGTGTACATAGTTGACTGACTAAGCTTTAAATGATAAATAAAATTCTTTGATTGCGTAGTCACCCATTACACTGTAGGTACTACCTACATAGATACCTATAAGTCTGTTTCATACAACTTCAGTCATAAATTTGACAACCATCTCCGACAACAAGCTGACAGATTGCGATTATAGCATTGATTCGATATATAATTATCGTAACCCTCGGCTTAATGTCGATGAAAATTCTTAAAATTTATGCGCGAAGTTATGTGAAACAGACTATACATACTATGTATGTATATCCTAGTCTGTTTTACATAAGCTTCTTTCCATGTTCTAAACCAACTTTCTCGAATTAACTTTCCATTTACGATGACGGCGTCCTAATGAATGACTTTATTGGCATTTTTTCTGATCTTCCTTATCCCTGCAACTTTGTCTATAGTCTGTTTCATTTAGCTTGAGGTTTTTGAAAAAATTTAAAGTGCCTAAAAATTTAAAGTGCCTACAAAATAGTACAGTTGTGATATTTTACAGTATATCGAGTTATGGTGAGACGGTTGCGATTGCCAAACCGCATTACTGCATCAAAGATTTAAACCACTTTTGTAGTCTGATAAATGCTAATTAAATTCAAAAGAAAACCGCAAAGTTAAATGAAACAGACTGTATGTAGCTTCATTTTGGCTCCATTTACATCATTTTTAATGGTATAACTCCGTGAGAAGTTATAGAGCAGTAAGGAATGAGCATTTTTTGACCTATTTACAGTGATATCACAAAACATTAAGATGAGAAAAAGGGTGTAAATAAAAAATTTTGTGGTTTATTTCTTTCCAGCTATTCAAATGCATTCCCTTAATTGTATCACAGCAGAAATCTACTTTTTCTTGATCTTGCATGAATGTCCTCCAGGTGCCTATTCTTATTTATTGTAATGGTGTTTTAGTCGTTCTAACTTTCAAAAATAATTTTCATAAAAAGTAACATACATATTTAGTAAGAGCATAAAAACTGTATACAAAAAAGTAATAATTTCCAGATTATGTAAAGAAGGTGTAGCTTAAAATTGACTATAGTCCGTTTCACGTAACTTCGTGCGTAAATTCTAAGAATTTTCATCGACAGTAGGCCGAGGTTTACGACAATTATATATCAGATCAATGCTATAATCGCAATCTGTCAGCTTATTGTTGGAGATGATTTTAAAATTTATGACCGAAGTTGTGTGAAACAGACTATATCAGCGACCGCAGATAAGGGTCGCCCGGGTCGGGCCGATCGATAGACGCCTATTTCGCTCAAATTTTCACCAAAGGTAGCACTCAGTTGGTAATGAAAAACTGTTAAAGAAATTTTTATAATATCGCGCGCTACGTGAGATATAGCGCCGTTTATACCTACAGTATGCCTTAAATCTGAAAATTGACTGCTCAAACATTTTTTAAGATATCTTCTGTAATATTCAGCATTTTTTCAAAATTTTTTCTTTGTTGAACGTAGAAATAAATAACCTATGCAATAAATGCAAAATTATGTACGTACGTTGTGAATATAGGCTACAGCATACCAAAAACAATAAATTTTTGATGTGTGACTTTGACGCAAAATATGGAAGGATCGGACTCGATAGTAAATATTTCACGTATACCATTAGAAAGAACTTTTTTTCGTTTATAACTTAGCAAACGGGTAAACTTGCCGGGATTTCGGTTAGATAACTATAGATTGTCATTCAAAGGTATGTCGCTACGTGTTTTACGCATCCTAATTATATAAAGAGCGTATGTGGGTAGGATGTATATATCATAGGTAGCTTGTTAGCGCGTACCTATAATATACTTGGGTGCCCCCCAACATATCTCCCCCTCACAGCTATATTGTCACACATCTAAGAGGTGCGGTTTTTTTAAAAGGTAGACAATAAAAAAACTTAGAACCCCTTTTTTGTTTACACTCAATACCAAGCTAGTGAGTGTGTAAAGTTTACACCGAAAATTCAGATGTATTGCGGAGGGCCAATTTTCGAAATGTTTTCTATTATTAGCAGATTACGAATCTGGTCTTAAAATTTCTTTACACTCATTAGTTGTTGCACAGGAGTGTAAATTAGACGGTTTTTACTGTTTTCATGTGCACAAGCATATCTATCTCAGTTTTACATTCTATGCAGCCCGATTGGTTTCAAAAGGTAGACAGTTATAAAATCTAGTTTGTCTTTTTTATTTTTTTAAGTAATATTTTCAAATGTAGAGGCGGTTTATTGCAAAGAGTCTGGGACATAAAAATATTTTTCTTGCCATATTTTCCACTTAGTAGACAGAACTTGGTAATTATCTTTAAAATGTGCCTCGTCCTAAGCGCTACACGTCAGAATTTATTTTGTTTCTTTACTATCAATATTGCATTATTAGTGCAGGTGTAAACTTTACACCTAAAAAATTTTTTCCGCCCAGCGCGTCGTGGACGATGAATTTTTATTTAAAAATGTTCTCCTTAAGGTCGGAATAACGAATCTGACCTTTAAGCTTTTCTACAGCCAGTGTTTGTTGAGGTATGAAGAGGTGAACTTCGAATTATACATCGATTTTCTAATGCCGATAGATAACTCCGTATTGCATATTGTTTGATCAGATTTTCTTATTCCATGGGTTTTTGACTCGTCTTTAATAAATAATTATTTTTATTATCATAAATGCACTATTCTTAAATTTCAATAGAATGATGAATATTTTTCAATAATTGACCAAGTATTAAAATCCGCCGATATGTCGAGTTGGTGCAGAGGCTGACGTATCCGTTCTCGCACAGGCCCGTAGCCAGGGGGCGCGAGTGGTGCGGCCGCACCCCCCCCCGTGGGTCATGTATTTGTCAAACTGATTAATAGGGCACTGCTTATACTAAAGATTTCAGACACATTGTTGCAATAACTTTTGTGCCTTATATCCTCATAGCCAGACTTTTTCTCTTCCATGAATGCAAGGTTATTTTTTTATAGTACTTGCTTAGCAGCCAGGTATCATGCTCAATAAGCTTCTGTGATCTTGAAATAGCCAATTAATCTAGTTTTGCGTTTCTAATACTTTATAGATCCTGTCTGTGTGCTCATATGAGAGACTTGAACTTTTCTGTAGAAAAGAATCGTTTTTAGTGTACTAGCATAAGCATGAAATGTCAAAACGAATGTAACATTTCGGTTTTGGTTGGTTATCATAATCCTCATTATTTCTCGCGGTCGGACCTCCTCACCCCCCTCAAAAATCCTGGCTACGGGCCTGTCGCATGTGGATTTAAAAAAAGAATAAATGGTTAAAATCTTCTGAATACTTACTTTTTTCATTTTTTAATTCTTTTGGCAAAACCATGCACTTCATTTGACTTATTCATCTATTCAGGTTCTGCAGATGACACTTTTTTGTTTTTTGAAATTTGCCCTAGTTCTCGAATGGTAGTGTAAAGAGTGTGAAAATCTGGGGGTGAAAAGACACCTTTTGGTCGAGTTTTCGACTTGTTTATGTCTGCCAACAACTACGGTTAGGAGTTTTAAGAAATTTTTTCTTACAGAAATGTACCACGGATCAAGAGCTATCTTGTGCTTACCAGCAAACTTTTCTACAATCAATACGCATTTAGTACCAGGGGTTTGAACTTTACACTCCAGTGGATGAGTAAAAAAACAGATTTTGTCCAAGATTTCTCTGCCACTTTTTCGGTTATAAGTTGGGATGAATTGAATAAAATAGAAATAAAGTAACTTCTAAGAGCTACACGTCGAAGCAAGCCGCGTTCAAAAAAAAAACGAAATATTGAGTTGTTTATGGGGGTATAAAGTTCGAAATCTGAGGTGTAAAATGGGCGAAGACAGGGTTTTTTCGTATTTTGATTTGTAAATCATATCAAATATTTTGCGGAACATAAGTTTGGCACATACAAACGTACTACAATCAACGGGCTGCAAACTGGCCTGAACCGAATTTATTTACACTCAATAAGGCGTTAGGTTCATATTTTTAAAGTTTATAATGTGGTGGACAGTGGAAAATACGTGTTTGTCCATTTTTTTGTTCGCCACTTTCTCTGTTTAGAAGTCGGGCGAGGTCGAATGGGATAAAAATAAAGTACTTTCTAAGGGGTACGCGTCACAGCGAATTGCGTTTGTTTACATCAATATTCAGCTTTTTCGGGAGGTGTAAAGCCAAGGAAAATGGGAGAGTTAAACGTGTTTCTGTCTTGTGTTTTTCTGCCAAGTTCTGGGTTTTGAGTCTGGACATAATCTCAAGTCTAAAAATGAACCAGAAACCAAATGTGATACGCCAGTGTTGTTTGCACTCAACAGTGGTGTAAAGTGGTTTACATCTGATATTTATTTGTCCTAGGGCCATTGTGGAGACTTAATTTTTTATTAAATGTTGACCGTAATATCAGAGTAATATCAGAATTACGAATTCGACTGAAATTTTCTTTACACTCTGTGGTTGTATAAAGTTTACACTGCATGAGCCTTGCGGAAGCTTAATTTTTTTAAAATGTTGTACATAAAATCAGAATTGGGAATCTGACTGTTAGTTTTCTCTACATCTAGTAGTTATGTAAAGTTTGCACTATTCATTTGTTGTTAATATGTAGTTTATACTACAAATTTATTTTACTTCCAAATCTGAGCGTTAGTGTACCTTACACTCGATATTTGCATAAAGGTTGTTTTGTTTAAAAAGGATAATGCTGATGTTCAGAACAATATTGTTTTCCGCGTTCTTGGACTGCTGTCATTATTGTGGCATGTTACTGTATGTATGTGTTTACTGACTGATGTACTCAAATCATGCTAATTAAAAGTAGGGTACTAGCAACGAAAAATGCTATGATGGAACAAAAAAGATGAATATTTTTGGAATTGTGGATTGTTAAGGATGTAAAAGGAGAGGACTAGGAAAAAGCTACCTAAAGTCGCAAAATCTGATAAAAATCACACTTTCTCGGAGTAACGGAAAAAATCTAAGTATATTTTGCGGCCAACAGATTAAAATAAATATTTAACCATAAAAATGATTGAAAAAGCAGCACGTTAGCTATGCAGTAGCTATGGGAAATGATATTGAGTAAACTAACTGTCTTTCTGAGCCAATTGAATAAAATAGCAAAGATCGATGCATCCAAGACAATTGAAAAAATTGTTGGTTTAAAACAGTAGGAAACGCTCAAGTTGACCTGAAACAGACTAAATGTATGTACACTAGCATGCCGGTAACGATTAATTGTGTGCACTAATCAGTCGGCCCCTTGCTTGCTATAATGCTCTTAACAAAATAAAACAACTTCAAATACAATACCACTTAGTTTTCTATCAATCAGGATACGAAGCTAGTCAGCGTTGCTACTTGCCAGCAATTTAAAAAAGTAAACATTATAGATTTCGTTTATACACTCTTATCTGAAACTTTAAAAATTAATTAAAAAAATACACTTTTTTTAGAGGCCGCAGAATATACTTCGATTTTTTGCGTTACTTAGACGAAGTGTGATTTTTATCAGATTTTGCGACTTTAGGTAGCTTATTCCTAGTCCCCTCCTTTTCCATCTTTAACAATCTACAATTCCAAGTATGTTCATCTTTTTTGTTCCATCGGAGTATTTTTCTTAACTAATACTTGTCTACTTCACTCTCCATACGTTGGCTTGGAGAGTTTAGGGCATATGCATCACACGTAGGCGTAGTGTCAGGGGGTTTTGGTCTGAACCCCCAAAATCTGGCGGATCCCCACCCCCCCAAAAATCGATATTTGTCAGAAGACCCTGGCAGAATTGCTACTTTTGGCACTCTTTGGGCTTTGGTATTTGGACCCCAACCGGAACCCCAGAATATTTTTGCTGCCCATGTCTGGCATGCAATCTCCCGAGAACTTGAAATACCCTGCAGATTACTGTACAACCCCTAGAATTCAATTTTATAGCAACTGCTTCTTTACTATTTTCAGCAATTTTACCCAAGTACGTCCCCCAGAATTTTCTTGCTGCCCACATATGTACCTACATCTATCTGGTGAGCCGAGAATTTAGCATACTGCAACTAGGATAATATCAAAGCCACAAATTTTATTTAAGGACGAGTACCTAGGTATCGAACATGCACAGCATGGGAATTCTAAGGGAACCAAAAAATTTTTCTTAATTGTCTTTATGGGCAAAATCGATGAAAACGTGCCAAAAACATCCTTTTCTACGTAGCATTTCGACGAAGCGCTTTCTTTGTAGAAGATAAAAGTAAACAACTTTAAAAGACGAATAAATTCAATGAAATATTAAAAAATGACTGTTTGGCTCGAAGCAACGAAAAATTGTTAACTTTTGGCATGAAAGATCGCTAAATTCGATTAAATCGAAACTTCTTTTACAATTTTTGCGGAAAATCGCGGATTTTGGGGGAAAATATTTCTGGAGTGGGCGTGGGGGAGTCAGGAACGTCTGGCTGAACCCCCCGAAAATCTGGCGGACCCCAACCAGAGATCGATAGTCGCCGCTTGACCCCCAGAACTGCCATTTTTGATACTTTTTAGCCATTTTATCACATCGAGACCCCAAGAATCGGTGACTATCGATCGGCCCGACCCGGGCGACCCTTATCTACCGTCGCTGGTATGTACATGAATAGAAGTCGGAGAGACGCCGAGTGGTTAACACATAAACCTACGAATCGCAAGGTTCTAGGTTCGAATCCACGTTGACGCAGTTCTTTCCGGCAGGCCAACCCAGCCTTTCATCCCTCCGGAGTCGATAAATGGGAAGCTGCATGTGTGGCGGATGGTAACAGTGTTCTGTGCAGTCACACCGGCCCCGTGACCCAGACTCGGTCTAGTCAGACGCACTGGCCTAGAGCTGTGTATCGGGAAAATTAGGCACCCGCACCTACGGCAGAGGTGAATCAAGTAACTTCTTGCTTACGGGATTCTACCGTTTTACCATTACATGAATAGTTCGCTTATTTTGTGTGTATAAATGTGGCCGCGTTGCAAACCATTATCTTTTGACCATTCGAAGTTTAAATGCTGAACTGTCTGGAAAAACAGTTTACGTTAGATATGTGTAATAATTCATTATTCACTTAGCCGACGTTCCGGGTAGTTGGTTTGTACTGCTGACTGGGCTTCCTTCAAGACCGAAGAGGTGGAGTGAACCAATCTTATAATCTGCGAAGATTCCTCAAAGGTCCTGCTTCAGCTTCGTTCGTCAGCTCAGTTAGGCATATTTTAAACTTTATTATGCAGACGAGGAACAGCTTTTAAATCTGTTCAATGTACCGAAGGCCTTCTTTTTAATTGAAATTTTCAGACATAACATTCCTTTTTGGCCTTGAGGGTTTTGTTTGGTGTTGTATACGCGCATGTTCGTAATACTAATGCCACAGTTAATCTGTAAACGCCGTAACTATCGAATTCGACAAGCATTTAACAACAGCGGAGGACCTAAGATTTCCTGATGGGGAGAGATGGTAGTCTTAATTTCGCACACCATAAAGACGAATGTAGTTCAAGAAGTCCGTTCATTATGCGTACAGTTTTCGATAATCATTTCACACTTTGAGAAATTTTCCTGAAAGTAATAACGGCCAGAACTTCGCACAAACCGCCAATATAAAAACACCGCCAAAGTGAAAGTACTCCGGTCCAGACATGTACAGGGGGCTTAGGGGAGAGGTTTAGACTCTTCCAGAATATAAAAATGGAAAATTTTACCGGTAAAATGAGGCAAAATGAAGGCTAAAAACGGATGGAAATTGACAATTTCCTTCAAAAGTGCTTCAAATTGACAAAAACTTGTGTAATAACGCAGTTTTAACGCTATTTTAGCGCTTACAACAGTTTTGAGGTTATTTTGGCCCAAAAAATGTTGACTTCCACCAGACCAGCTGAACCCCCTTACCCCCGATTGAAAATTATCATTTACCATAATTTATAATTACGCATATAATTATAATATGATCAATGAGGATGAAACTGATTTTTGCATTCGATATTTTATTTATCCGCTCGAAACCGCATCTTTTTCGCACTCTTAAATAAAAAGCCAGCCGGGCAAATGCACTCAGGCGCTGATTTGCATAGAGTACAAACAAAAAATTAAATGAGAAAAATAAAAAAATTGAGCAGAATATTAAAGGTCCAATTTCCTTTTTACTGCAAAATCCATAAAATCTTCGGCACTTTGCGCCTAACGCCTCGTACAAGGTATTTGAGTTTTTTTCTGGTGTAAATTTGACGTAAGCTAAGAGTGTGTCTTATGACTGACAGTCTGATTTTGGTGCAAAATATTTATGCAACTGACTTAGTAATTTCATATCTGCACCACCTCGCAATATAAGAAAAATCAAATCGAAGCTTGGTGAAGTGGACTTATTTTGAGTGCACAGCATGGAAATATGGGGAATAAGCCAAATAATTTCTTCTGAATTCTTTTTTGGGCTCAAAAACGATAAATACGTGTCAAAACCACCATTTTTTCTTTTACACTCGTAAAGATGCTCTTTCTTTGTAGGCTGTATAAATGTAAAAATTTTTCAAGAATAATTTAGTGAAATTGAACAAAAAACTCGCATATTTAAAATGGTTATCCGAAAAAATAATACTTTTGTGAGCTAAAAAGTTGCTGAAAGCCCTTAAAACAAGCAAATTTTCAAATTTTTTCTTGGTAAGTCGCATATTCCAGGGATGAAAAAATTTTGCGGTTGGGTGTAAAACTCCCAACTGACCCTTAAATCAGGAATGGTTTGCAGTATCTGACGTAAAAATCATATTTCTAGATTGAAACGCTAAAATGGCGCAATTTGTCATCATGGGATATTGCCTTTATCGTGTTTATGTTCTCTGGGGACGACCAATCGTCGAACCCCTCATCCGAATTCAAAGACCCGTTCGGATTGAGCGCATAGCTTAGCTACCCTCGTCCCGCCGGTTATTGCAATTGCTCCTCCCATCATTCCTCGTTTACCAGTAGGTATAGTGATTCTTAGGATTCTGCTTATTAAACCTTCATGGTTTTCTGAATAACATGCTCGTGCCGTGCCCCATTCTTATAGGAGAAAATGATTTGCGAAATTCATTGTCTTAATGGCGCATGCATTTATAATTCTACTTTCATGATCACTTTAATACCTAAACTTCGTGTTATTACTAATCTTGTAATTCGAGTTTTTTTGATTCGACTGTTCACACATGACTTCAAATTGTATCGACCATGCAGGTTGTGTAAACTGTTTTTATTTTTTGTTTATTGATTTGGTATGCAAAATGGTTATCCGAAAAAATAATACTTTTGTGAGCTAAAAAGTTGCTGAAAGCCCTTAAAACGAGGCAATTTTTCAAATTTTTTGTTCTTGGAAAGTCGCAAATTCCAGGGATGGAAAAATTTTGCGGTTGGGGGTAAAACTCCCACCTGACCCTCAAATCAGGAATGGTTTGCAGTATCTGACGTAAAAATAATATTTTTAGACTGAAACGGTTTAATGGCTCAATATATTATCCTCGATTATACCATACGTCGGTTATATGACTTCTGGGGAAGACCCAATGTCGAACCCTTGATTATATTCCAGCGACATGTACGGATCTATCCAGTAGCTGAAGAAGCGAATTTAGCCGCGTTACCTGCTAAAGCCCCTGTTGAACCGGTTGCGCATCCTGCAGCTTCCCTCTCTCCGGTTGATAATGCCCAAGCTCCTGCCATTATACCAGATGCACCCATTCCTCGTCTATCGTTTATTGTATTGTTAATCAGGATAGTACGTATTTTTATTGTATGTATGTACTGATTTTATATGTCCTTAATAACATTCTCATTTAATATATTGAGCCATTCTACTTCTTATATGTCCTTAATAACATTCTTCTTTTATATGTCCTTAATAACATTCTCCTTTTTTCCCTTTAAACTTATGAAGTTTAAAGGAGAAAATTAATTACGTACAATTGGACATGAGTTATTTAGGTAAATAAAGCAATTTCACATAAGTGCATACACTGATTTAGGCACTTAATTAAAGTTGGATAAACGCTGGTTCTCAGTGCCAAAATGCGACGGAACGTGACAATAATAGCTCTTTTGATCTTTGTTGAATTTATTGATATTGTAATAACGCCCCATTTTGCTTTTGCTTATATACGGAACGTTAACAGCAACCGGCTATAGCCGGTTTCATTTATCCGAGAGCTTTTTCAGTGAATGTTTCCGGAGACTACAGTAACCCCTCTTTCTTATTTACTGTAGGTCGCTAGATCTCACTGTAGCTGCGTAGCAAAGATGGTGTTTTAAATAACATTTTTGCGACATAATTTATTCTCGTCTTCCAGCAGGTTTATCAACTTACAGATAAAAATCGCGCATTCAGCTTATCCTAAGTTGACACTTTAAACACAGTGGACTTAAATGTTAAGAAACGCCGCGAACTCCCGCATAGCTCAGTGGTCTTGTCGACGAAGCAACTCGGGTTCGATTCCAGCCGACAGCTTTTTATTTAGCGCACTTACTGTAGTATGTTCCAGCACTTATTAAATGCTTACATTAAATTTACATATATGGGCGGATAAGTGCATTAAAAATGGAAGAATTCCAGCTAATCACCCTCACTGAGCTGATCTGCCGAATTACAGTAATTCGCCTCGTTTCGCTTACTGTAGCCCATAAAAAATTGACTAAAAAGCTCTCGAATTAATGAAAAGACTATAGTTTTCGCTATCCAACAGCTATGTATGTGTTGTACCTATTATAATGTACGAATAAGCTGTATCGTATCGATCTTTCAGTGGGAGAAATTTTTGCCGGAAACGGGGTTAGGGGTGTTCAGTGTTCACTCTGATGGAGCCTACATACAGTTAAGACCACAAGTAACGTTGCTCAAGCACAAGTACGACAGGCAATAGGCGCCTGTGACCTGCTTGTGAGTCGGCCAAAATTTTATACTCGGAAACTCGCGCTTCGAGAAAATTGCCTGTGCGACGGCTGTTGGTTTGACTGCCAGGTGCCTGTAGGACATGCGCTTTAGCGAAGTCACTTGTGGTCTCGACTGTACTTGGGGAACCGGGTTCCGGCACTTTGGACTGCTCCCAGGGCGGAGAACCCCTGATGGAACCGGGGTCAGCTTCACAAACAGTGGGAGCGATTCAGCTGGAAACGAGTTTGGGGTTGTTCACCCTGATGGACCCTACTTATGGAACCCCGGTTCCAGCAATTTGGACAAGGGTGGAGAAACCCTTAACAGAACCGGGGTTAGCCTAATGGGGTACCCCGTTTCCGAGCCCCTAAACCCCCTTCAGTGGTAGTAAGTTTGCCGAAACGGGGTTGGGTGTTCACCCTGATGGGTTGGGTTCTACTTAGAGAACCCCGGTTCCGGCACTTTGGACTGCCCCAGGGCAGAGAAACCCCTAACGGAACCGCGTGAACAGTAATTTACGTTTCCGTTTCCGGCTTTTACCCACATCCTAAATTCTTCTATTGATAATTAATGTATTTGAATTAAAAGTGGCACATGTAACAAAGTGCCACAAGAAAATAAACCGCACAATATTCTACTACTGTAAGAAGCCGACAAGTAAAAGTGGGCAGTTTGAAATGGGCAGACTAGCTAGATAGGTACCTACCTAACATATGCATGGATATAATAAATGCCTATGTGGATGCAGCGCATGGTCAGTCTTAGAGTGGTCAACGCAACCTGGCCTGAAAAACTGGTATAAATGCTAAGCGTAGGTATGTATATAAGAAAGTATTTTCGTCCAGTTTCTAGTCAATTTAAAGCAATTCGGCCGAACAGGTTTGGTTTTTTTATCAATATCCGAAAAATTTATGATTTTTTCATTCTGGGGTCAAGGTAAACTCTTCCATGCATAAAGAGCAACCGAATTCTGGGCGGAATAAAAATGTCAAAACAAGCCAAAAATTAGACTCTGGGGGTCTATCGTACTTTGGATATCTGCTTGATTCTCGGAGGTATCCCTGCTAACATTGAAAGCAACCGTTTCAGTAGAGAAGGTGCGAGTACACGTGTAAACGACAAAATACACCTTATTTGCACAATCTCTGCGCCGTTTTACACACGCTTCTATAGTCTGTTTCACAAGTTTAAGCGTAAATTTTAAAAAGTATGCCCGACAATAAGCCGACAGATTGCGATTATAGCATTGATTTGATATAAAATTATCGTAATCCGTCGGCATATTTTCGAAAAATTCTTGAAATTAATGCTCAAGCTTATGTGAAACAGACTATAATCGATTATTGGAAAAGAGCCGGTTGGAAAGGCTGGACTGGAACATACAATAAATCAGTTCTTAATGTAAACTGCCCTGTTTGTATTATCTAAAAGGAAAAATCGCTGGATTTAATAGTCCCGACGGGCAAAAATAACCGCATGTAGTCTCTGAAAACGAAACGCGAGCGCAAACGTGTACAACGGATGCCCAAACGTAAACACGGTAAAATGGTAGAATAGCCCTAGTTAAGTACAGAATTTATGCTCAAAAAATGTTAAAAAATTAGATAAAAGTATAAGGCATAGCGGCACATAATGCTAGAAATCCTTATTGCACTGAGAATTCGTCCTCAGATCCGCGAAAGCATTCAGGATATTGACGTAAAACGCAAAAGATGCCTAAAAATCACAGCTGAGCGTACGGCGAGGCGTGCATATGTATAGGATAGCCGTGCATGGAGTCATCAACATTTTGTTAAGCGACCGGGATATCGCGTTTTAAAACAGCCCAGAATCGTACAATTTCTGTCAACATATGTATATAAAAGTTTACGGGAACAAATGAAAGTACCGCGAACGACTTCGCAATTTAAAAAAAGAAGAAAACAACCCGATATATGCACGTTCATCAGAAGCGTTGGATACCTACATAATACTCTTATCAAAGAGAAGATAAGATTACAGCTTTAGTGGAAATCGATTTTAAGAGAGCAATTTGAAGCAGCAAGACTGTTAGGAAACAATATTGAAAAATTTTTTTATCTCTGCACAACTTGCGTACCTACTTTATTTACATAAATAAGATACAACTCGCTCTACGCACAATTAGTGCGATTGATCGATTACATGTTGAGAAAAGCCTGCTTACAAAGGAGCAAAGCAAAGTATTTAATTTCAACACTTTAAAATAAATACCTCCGAGATTCTGGCGAACTGCCATTAAACTTTCTTGAAACATTGTACTAGAACTTGACAAACGGGCTAAAAACATTTTCGACATCTTGTTTGGTATCCGACTTGCTGTAAAAACCGACTATCTCCGAACATTCATAATGAGCATAGGTTGTCGAATTACGTAAGTACACGTACATATGTACATATACATAATAAGCGCTGAAAGTTTCTTATTTGGCGCTAAGTATCGTATTAATTGATCAACTTGCACAAAAAATCATACTTTTCTTCTTCCAAATCTTATCTTATCAAAATTTCATCTTATTACATAGACTAAGCAACGGCGTAGATAAGACGACAGCAACACTGGCCCGACGTCAAGCGAAAATACGGGTTCTAAAGACTATGCATACTTCATAAAATTTAACATCGAATTTACGCCCATTTTACATAATATGCACAACGAATGTCAGCAAGCGACACTAATTTTTGGCCTGTTATTCAACAAAACGGTGTCATTCAACAAAAGTATATAACCAAAGACGTAGAGCCATCGCGCCAGCTTTTGTCCTCGTTGCTCACTTGAGTCCGACAGATGGGACAAGTGCGCTCCTTGTTCAGCCAAGTGGCTATGCAATCCTCACAGAAAATGTGCTTGAAACAAACACAACTTAATAAACTACAGCAATTAAATGAAATCAACTAGATAATTCCATTTTAATTTGCATGCTTAAGACAAACGTTTATATAGTGGCTCAAAAAAGACTATACCCTCAAGTATGTAGGTTATAAAACTTTAAAGTGACTTGCATTAAATAGATAAAAATGTCTTTGTTCTAACAGTAAGAAAAATTTTGGTCAGCTGCCAGCGGTTCGTGCACTACAGCGATTGTTTACACCCTATCCTCCTAGCCTAGCTTAAACATCACTTTTTCGACCACATGCAGTCTTTTGCTCCTAGTATGAAAAGCACCTAATCTGAGATTTCAACAATACGCTGATAATTTTTCTGACTGAAGATACTATAAAAAAGTGTAGCTACAATACGTGGGTGTAGGGGAGAGGTATTAGTCCACGATAATCTGAAACACTTCCAATAGATTATGGTAGATCACCAGAATTATACCTACTGTATACCCACTAAATACGTATAATGAAATGCAATGATCTAAAAGTCTAAATTTTCGATGAATTATTGTATTTTTTATCGACAAAAAAGATGAAACGAGTCAGAATAGCTAAGCAGCAGTATAAAAAATACACTTATCATTTATAGCCTTTACTTTGATCATTTTCGTATAAGACTAGCAAAAAAAGCTTAGAACCTCAATTTCATTGATCCCGAATTTAGGTATTTCAGTCTTCCCTGAACTCTGAACCTTAAGAAACTACGCCAGTCTGAATCAAAAAAATATCTAAAGGTTCCGATTGAAATAGAATATTTATCGAAAACGAATTATTCTAATACTTTACCTTGCATTTCAATCGTGTCGGGCTTTGAAAAGGACAAAAACAGATGGAACACTGAGCTCCAGCATCAGATAAATCGATTTCATCGGGCTTTTCGCCAAATGGCGTAGGTTTTAAAACGATAACTGCGCACTGCCACCAAGCAACTAATTTCTCGAATGAATAAATGAGCTGAACATCAAGAGAACAAATTCTAAGTCATAGGAACTTATGAGCTAAGACGCTGCAAACCATTCCCGACTTGAGGGTCTGGTGGGAGTTTTACCCCCAACCGCAAAATTATTTCATCCCTGGAATTTGCGACTTTCCAAGAAAAAAAAATTTGAAAAATTGCCTGGTTTTATGGGCTTTCAGCAACTTTTTAACTCACAAAACTATTATTTTTTCGGATAAACATTTTATATATGCGAGTTTTTTGTTCAATTTCACTAAATTATTCTTGAGAAATTTTTACGTTTTTACAGCCTACAAGGAAAGAGCATCTTTACGAGTGTAAAAGAAAAAATGGTGGTTTTGACGCGTATTTATCGTTTTTGAGCCCAAAAAAGACACTTCAGAAGAAATTATTTGGCTTATTCCCCATATTTCCAAGCTGTGCATGAAGGCGGTGCACTCAAAATAAGTCCACTTCACGAAGTTTCGATTTGATTTTTCTTATATTGCGAGGTGGTGCAGATATGAAATTACTGAATTAGTTGCATAAATATTTCGCACCAAAATCAGACTGTTAGTCATAAGACACACTCTTAGCTTACGTCAAATATACACCAGAAAGAAACTCAAATACCTTGTACGAGGCGTTAGGCGCAAAGTGCCAAAGATTTTATGGATTTTGCAGTAAAAAGGAAATTGGACCTTTAATACTCTGCTAATTTTTTTATTTTCTCATTTAATTTTTTGTTTGTACTCTATGCAAATCAGCGCCTGAGTGCATTTGCCCGGCTGGCTTTTTATTTAAGAGTGCGAAAAAGATGCGGTTTCGAGCGGATAAATAAAATATCGAATGCAAAAATCAGTTTCATCCTCATTGATCATGTATATACGTAATTATAAATTATGTACAGTTAAAGAAATGATTCCTGCATGGTTAAATCTTCTTCAGACTTCTAAATAAAAGCAAATCCACAAATCCAAAAAACAGAAAAAATTGAAAAAATTAAAAATTAAATTAAAAATCACAGAAACGTAAATTAATTTTTCGAAAGTTGCCTAATTCAGATTTATTCACGATTCCTTCATCCATTTTCCATTTGAGATTCAATCACATTTTAAAATTCAAACGGATTCCAAAACTCCTTTCGAAAATTCCAGCCAGGAATATTTAGCAATAAAATTGCACGAAATTGCGGAAACGAGATGCGAGTTGAGCAATTCTCTTTCGCTAAAATTTGCTCCAGGTATAAAGCAATGTCGATTACTCGATTAGAAAAATAGACACATAGGACAATGCAAAATACAAAAACAACCTTGATTTCGTATATGTATATACACAACACACATTCGCTTAATTTATGAGCCGATTCACCTTTAGTACAAGATACAGCGTGACAAGGAAGTACTGTAAAAAAACCGGGTAAGCCGGTGTCACGATATGAGTGTACCACGGCAAAACTGGCAGCCACCAACGATATAAGTGACTGAACGTCTCCGCCCACTGGAAATATATTGCCTAAAATAAATTATTAGTTGCAATAGTTAATAATAATAATCATCAAATATTAATATTAATTAATAAACTAATAATAATAATAATAATAATAATAATTAAATAATATACCAAATGATACCAACCATAAAACAACGTTAATTATAAATTTCTACAACCTTTCACAGAACTTGCGCATAGCTACTTTTTCGAATGTGCGCAATTGCAAAAGTGATGTACTAATATAAAGAGAGGAAGACAAGGCACAACGCTTCTTTAGGTATGCTAAATTGCATTACAGTGGAATTATTAAAATGCACTTTTGTAGCCACTTGTTCGTCCGCTGAAAATTCAATAATAGGCGAAATTTTCAGTGAAAGAGTTTATATAATGGCACGGCAAATTCATAAAACCCACAAATTGCAGAATTTTAGTCAGACACACGTTATTTTATATACGGCAAAGATTTTTCCCGATGTACAAAGATTTTTTGGGACCGTCTTTGTACATGTACAAAGATTTTCGGGAAGACAAAAATTGCAAAAAAGGTCTGAAATTCGCAAAAATTTTTGGCGCTTCGCGCAGAAATGAGTAATTGTGTGTTCTATATATCTTTATAATAGCAGAAATTGCATTTCAAAAGTTTCGGCGCTTCGCGCCGTTCTAAGACGATTCTTAGCGATTTTTGCCCTCAGAGACCCAGAAATTAGCTAAAATACACTACTAAAGGTTGAACAATTCTGTTTTTACCACACTAAAATCGCTCCTGTACCATATTATAGTACCCAAAAATTTGTGCGTACAAAATGTACAAAGACTTTTGAGAACCATCTTTGTACATGTACAAACGGACCTTGTACAAAAAAACACTGGTCAGACGCATAATAACCTGCGGTGACAATCAAGTGCAACGAGTGCTTATCACTTTTAAATAAGATTCTTGCGATGTAGACGCTTTTCAAACTAAGGACTTTAACTAGTAACAAATTCTACCTCAGGAAACCTCAGTGCACAGGACAGTCGACTCAACAGCTTTTAAATAAATATAAACCAAATAAAAAGACAAGTTGTAACGAAGGAACTAAGTACTATCAAACTGATTATTCAAATTAAAAGGCAGTCTTACATATCATATCCTCTGAAAAACATTAGGCTCTTTCATGTATGTACAATAAAAATTGCATTACATGCAAAGTTTCCCAAGGTCGAAAGTTCAGGTTGGAGTAAATCCCAAAATTTGAGACCACTAAATTTAGAGTTCTAGCCTTTTTTGCAGGTCAAATATGAAAAATTGTTGAAACATCCTATTTAAAATGTTTTAATATGGAAAACTGCATTTTTAAGTACTTTTTGTCCAATTCTGACTAGTTCCGTCATTTTTTAAGTACAAAATATAAAAATGCATCGAAAACTTTGACTTTTAGATCATTTTAACTTCATTCTAGGCATTTTATGGGTAGACAAAACAGAAATGTACTAGTCGGCGCCGAAAACTTTATAACATCTCTGCTACTTTCGTACCCAAAAATCATGCGGAAAATGTTTGATAGCTCAAAATCGTCTGAAAGCAGTGGCGAATCTAAGATTTTCTACAGGGGTGGGAGGCGGTATCCCAACTTTTCCAAAAACAGTCAAAAATAGGTCCATAAATCCGCCCTCCACGTACGAAATAGCGCTTTTTCGGCGCTCTACATTGTCTACTTTTATTTAAGATCAATCTTAATGCAATATTTATTTCGAAAAATTCTGAAATTTCAGACAATTTTGTGCGAAAAGATCGAGCGCCGGAAAATTTGAGAAAATTAGGCGGATGGATGTTTAGAAGCCTGATTTACTGCTCGATTTCCCGTATTTTGACGTGGAAGGAAGCAAATTTTAAGAAGTTATACTTAAAAAAGAAGAAATCTATGCTGAAATAGCTGTTTCTGTTCTTGAAATTGTTTTAAAACCTACTCCATGAGCAGAGAATGACTTTCAGGTCGCCACGACAGTAAATAAAGGTCATTAATAGGTTTTGTTCGGAGTGAAGCGTCGGAAAATTTGAGAAATTATGCTCACTGACGGCAGAAAATCATTGCAAATTGCATATCCATTCTTTCTCGTCAACTATTTTTAGCCAATAAGGGGTAATACCCCCTCAGCCTCACCCACTACGGGATTGTGCAATTACATGTATGTATATAAGATTTCGTGAGATAGCTAAAATCTTACCTATTTACTCGTATACAGGCCCGTAGCCAAGGGGAGGATAAGGGGAAACAGTTGCCCCTCCCGCACCAAAATAGAATTGATTCTCACAAGGGCACCCCAAAGGAAGAAATGAAATATTCTCGAAGTGCATTTACACGTAAAAGCCGCCAAAACAGGTTTTTGAGTAATATAGAGCTAGTAAACGCATGATTTTGCGGCGCTTGGCGCCGGACTAATTAATTCTGCATACATTTTGTCTTTTAAACCGTTCAAATTTGAGATAGATATAGCGAAAGTGCCAAATTTTTTCGGCGCTTCGCACCGAATGACTAATTTTCTGCTCTTTTCTCTGTAGAGCAGAAAGATTAAGTACAAATACGAAAAGTTAAGAAATTGTGATAAAAAATAAAAAAATAAAAAATGCGATGCGCAGATAGTCAAAAGCGGTTGATCTTTTGTTATGAGTATGAAACAAAATATAAATTTTTCTATTTTTTGGAATTTTTCTTCTCCATTGTACAGAGCTGGTTGCGAAACGGTCAAAAATACCACATTTTTAACTACTTTCTAATGGTTCTCGAGATACTTGACTTTCAAAATTTTTTACCCCTTCCCTCCGAAATCAAATCTTTGCTACGGGCCTGCGCACAACAAATCATACATGTGATGGCTCGAAATTTCGAGTGCGGAGATCCTCGGTCATTTGGGGCGGGAGATGACCTTCAACTTTTGGCCAAAAACAGCCAAAAAACGCTTTTTTCAAAAAATTAAGGAGGAAATTTGCTAGCTTTGGGGGATGGGAACGATCAACTTTTGGTGGGGGTTCCACTCATTCCTCTGTTACATTTATGGTACAAATACATACTAATATGAACGTACTTTTCGTTTCATATTGATGAATATACTAGGAGCAATCGCTATGAATGACTTGGCGAAGATGGTAAAAAATTTGGCAACAAAATCGGTAAAAAGCACATACCACAATGCTGTCAATGCAGGAAACTCGTCATTTGGTATTAGAGTATACCAGCTATTAGGTTTAGTAAAAATCAGCCTGAAAAATGGGATAGGTACATATGTAAGTGAGCTTTAAGAAAAAACAAAATAAATAATAACATGGGAAACACGAGGGCAAAAGAAAGTCATAGTCAGTGTGAAAACAGAATAATAAGACTATTAAGAGCATTACGGTAGGACATTCAGAATAGATAATTTAATCTTTCACAATTTGTACGAAATTAATAAATTCCAAGTAAATGTTTTTTGCACATATGAACATTCGAATCGCAATTAAAATTTTTTTTGCAGTGTTCAAAATGATTTATATAGTAAAACCTAACGGAAAATAGGCAAGAAAATTACCAATCTAAAGAGCATCTAAAATCCTGAACTCATCGTATATTACATATGTAAGCATACATATAAACATATGAACAAGTAGCTTCACATTCATCTTCGAACCAAATGCACAAGATCGGGGTCTACCTGAAGAGGGGTTTAATCCTGGAATTCGAGTCAGGAGATAAAATATTTCATCTTTCTAAGCAATTTAAACAAGAAAAACGATCAGAATAGCCAACAAACATTGTTTTTAAGAGGTAAGGCCGCATTCCTGTTTATCTTTCAGCCTATTTTGACTATGTCCCTCTAAATAATAAAAAATATTCAAATTCATTCATCGGGGAAATTTTTTGTTTATTTGATCATACATACATATGTACATAGCATAGGAATTCTAGTGGGTCTGGCCCAAAAATTTTAAAGAGTGCTTTTTGGGCTGAACAACCGATGGGTATACGTCAAAAACACTGTTTTCTGACGTTTCGGACAATGCCATGACTCCCCCAGGACAAAAAAATATATTTAAGCGGCTAAGATTTTCGTAGAAAACCTGCTTATAAAACAAAAAGCTTGAAAAGATTTTGAATGGTGGGATCGATTTTGCTTGATGTTCATTCAGGATTCACCCCATACTCACAACAAACTTCTGAAATCGAGGAGTTTCTACGCCATGGTTTGGTGAGAGAACCCCTCTAAAATTATAAATACTTTCTAACTTTCAAATATATTTACTGAAAAATCGATTTCGAATCGCTTGTTTTACAACTAGACTAAATTTTAGGCCGAAATCGATGCGTGACAGATCTGATAAAATGGGCAATATAAGTTTCAAACTAATACACGTAGTAAAGCTTACAAGTTTTGCGCATGATCGAATTTGTACAGTGAAGAATAGAAATAATGTATTTCCAATAGCAGCAGCCCAACTGCGCACAACATTATGAAAAGGCCGTAATTAGTCTACAAAAGAACAAAAATGAATTATACCCAAAAGCACACAAAATAAAAAAAAACCCAATTCACGCATATACCTTAACGGTCGCATGGCGCAAAATTACCGAGTTGGCATACAAGAAAGTGGCGAGTAGTACAACCAACGGTACAAATTCTGAAAATAAGTCTGAACTTTTCAAACACCGAATCAGTGTTTTTTTGTACAAGGTCCGTTTGTACATGTACAAAGATAAAAGTCTTTGTACATTTTGTACACACAAATTTTTGGGTACTATAATAAGGTACAGCAGCGATTTTAGTGAGGCAAAAACAGAGTTGTTCGACCTTTAGTAGTGTATTTTAGCTAATTTCTGGGTTTCTGAGAACAGAAATCCTCTCAAAATGCAATTTCTGACATTATAAAGATATATAGAACACCAGACCTTTTTTGCAGTTTTTGTCTTTCCGAAAATCTTTGTACTTGTACAAAGACGGTCCCCAAAAGTCTTTGTACATCGGAAAAAATATCTGCCGAATACAAAAAAACATTGCACAGTGCACCGATATATGTGAATGCATAATATTCTAGCAACGAGAGGAATATACGAGCATACACGGACAAAGATCGGACTTCCCATTGATAACAGCTGCCTATCTTTTTGGCTGGTTGTCACACATGCACACTGGGGTATGGAGGGTATCCTCGCCCTACCAGGATTTTTGAAAGGCAAACCCCCAGGCCATTTTTGAGCCCAAAGCTATTGCTCAAACCACGAAAAAGCGTCAAACGACGTTTAACGGTGTACTTTAAGTAAAAATTATTTTTTTCGAGCAGTAGAATGTTCCATTCGTTCATCCGGATACTTTTCTTCCATTGTTTTGTTTATATTTGATGTCACGTACGTACATCTCATCCCACCGCCCTTATTGTTATTTATTTTCACGCAATTTTAAGGACAAAAATGCATGAAGAATAAAATAAAAGGAATTGAGTATGTAGGTATCAAAATTTGACATTAAATAGCAAACCTCCCTCTCAGGAAACTCGGTTTACCCCCTCGCAGAAATGTTGACCGTTTGTGCATACGTTAGTTGTCCTTTTACTAATTGCTTGTTTGATATTGGTTGCTTAGTGGTTGATCGATTGCTCATTGATTGTTTGATCGGTTATTGATTTTGAAATGATTTATATGAATTTCCCTAGATTCCTCTTCTTTCTAGTTAATTGACTGATTAGTTGTTTTCGAAATTTCGCTGAATATTCGATTGATATTAGCTGATCTTTCCATTGGTACCGACCCGGCCCCTTGATACCAGATTGAACGAAATTAAATGGTATGGTTTGTCCATCCATGTATAAAAGTAGAATTATTTTTCAAATTTAAATTATTCTATTCTTAGGATATTTTTAAGTAGTCCTATTCAATGTAGACAACGCAATTTCAATAAGATATTTCGGCAAATATATATATCAAAAGGGCTTGGTACAATCTGTTACGTCTATGTCTTCCAGAAAATCTTTTCAAAGACGGTCACAAAAATTCTTTGTATGTACTAATAATTTAAAAAATAACTTTACCATAAGTGTGCACGAAGCAAGCCCTTATAATTAGAATGAAAAAGAAGGGCAGGAAAAAACATAGCCATTTGATCAATCGACGCACATCGGCGTTCCGCGAAATTTCGGCTAATGTATTCCAGTCAGAATTTCTACGGCCCTGATTGGTCGCTTGGTCCTCGCTGGTCGCCTCTGCTGCGCTTGAAGCGGCTGAAGAGTCGCTGCCTACAGTATATTCGACTGCATCATTGTTTGAAGGTGTTACGGTAGACGTTTTTGTTGCCACTTTATCGTCTTAGAAGAAAAGACTTCAATGACAAAGTACAAAATAGTAAAAACGATAAAAAGAAAAATTTCACACGAATCTTTTAGCTTCATCTTAGACTCAGATACAAAAATCTGTCCTTTAAGCTATCCGCATAACTACTCACATATACATGTACATAGTGAGGTAAGGGGTATTACCCATAGATGCACAAGGTCAGTGTCGGCAGGGGGTAAAATCCCGAAAATCGAAAACAGTAAATTTAACGTTCACGATTTTTTGCTGTTTTAACGTTCAAAATGGTCAACCTTTAAAACGTTTTTCTTGGTAATATTGCATTCTAAAAGCATTTTTAGTCCATTTTGATTGCCTTATATCACTTTTAACACTAAAAAATGCAAAAATTTATCGATTTTGGGCGCTTTTCGAGTGAAAAGTACTTGAAAGTACTAATCTGGCGCTTTGCGCCGGACAAATTTTGACGTTTTCACTGCTTTTGACCTCAAAAATGAGGCAAAAAACGTTCCATCAGCTCAAAATCACCAGACAGTACCTTACCGGCTGACCCTTCAGGAGGTGGGGGTACTAACCCCCTCACCCCTTATGTGCATATATGGTATTACCATCCATGTTCCTAAGAGAAGAGATGGGGGATCCCTCACCAAAAGTCGGTCGTCCCCCATCCCCCAAAGCCAGAAAATTTTCGACCACCCCCCCCGAATTTAGGGAAAAATCGAATTTTTTGGCCGTTTTTACGTGTTTTGACCGTTTTTGGCCAAAAATTGGAGGTCATCTACCCCCCCCCTCCGCCCAAACGGCCAGGGACCCCCACCCAAAATTTCGAGCCTTTACATGTATTGGTATTACTGGTATTATTATTGGTATTATATTACCAATATTGTCAGCCAGGCAGGTACTGTCCGACGATTCTGAGCTACTGGAACCTATTCTGTATCATTTTTTGGGACGAAAACAAAATTAATGTCAAAATTTTTCCGTCGCTTCGCGCCGGATTGACACTTTTATGTACTTTGTACTAAAAAAGCGCCTAAAATTGATTATTTCTTTATTTTTAGTGTTAAGAGCGATATAATGCAGTCAAAACGGACTCAAATGCTTTTAAGATGCGGCATTACCAAGGAAAAGCCCTATATAGGCTACTTTGAACATTTTCGTCATTTAAATTGCAAGAAATTGTGAATTCTGAATTTCCTGCTTTGGATTTCTAAAATTTTACCTCCCCTCTGCCGACCCTGACCTTGTGCTATACATTAATGATTTCTCGATATCCAGTCCAAGCTCTACTCTCAAAATTTTGATTTGCATTTAGGGCTTCCACCAAAAAAACGAATTCCTACATAAAATCGATAAATCGGCGTTAAATGATCCTTTTTTTGTAGAATTTAGGAATTTTTTATTTTTTAAGTAGGGAACCATTGTAAATAATAGAATGTTTTTCATTTCGAGAGGAGGTAAGCACACCTTGGCGTAGGGGGTATGCACCCCTCAAGAAACCAAACTATCCCCCAGAATTCAATTTTTAAAAATTTTATTTCGTTTTTCCCCGCAATTTTTCGATGCCAATGGATAGTGCTCGATGAGAAACGTCGAAAAATGGTGTTTTTTCGCCATACCGCCATTTTTAAGGCCATGTTCTGACCTTTGAAAAACCTTGCACCCCCGGAATTTTCTTGCTGCCCACGTATGGAGGTAAGTCCCTTGCGCCGCCCCGGCTGCTTAGTTCCTCCAGCTGATAGTTAACAGCGGCAAACCGAGCTAAATTCCGGTCAGACGTAGCAAAAGAAAATATATGAGGAAATATTGGCGAAATGCGTATTGGGAATTTGGCAAGTATGGTAAACATTAGGCAAAAGATCCATCCAGCCAGCAGTGTAAATCCAGAATTTTCTGAAACGGGGAAAATAAAACCAGCTTTTCACAGAGTATCAAAGATAATTCGAGAAATCCGTCCATTAGGCGCACAACAAGCGTTTGCGGGCAGAATCATTTCTAATGAAAACATTTCCACATTTCTGAAATTTTTTTACGGAAAATGTGCATGCTTTCCACAATTTTGTCGATTTCGTCAAATGACGATAGTCTGTTTCACATAACTCCGTGCATATATTGTAAGTATTTTTATCGACAATAAGCCGAGGGTTACGATAATTATATAACAGATCAATGCTATACTCGCAATCTGTCAGCTTATTGTCGGAGATGGTTTTAATATTTATGGCCAAAGTTGTGTGAAACAGACTAAGGCACGCAGCTGTGGGTAGATGGGGGACTAGTTACCACGGTTTTTTTGTATTCGGCAAAGATTTTTCTCGATGTACAAAGACTTTTGGGACCGTCTTTGTACATGTATGTACAAAGATTTTTTGGGAAGGCAAAAACTGCGAAAAAGGTCTAAAATTCGCAAAATTTTCGGCGCTTCGCGCCGAAACGAGTAATTGTGTGTCTTACATATCATTATAATAACAGAAATTGCATTTCAAAAGGAAAAATGTCAAATTTTTCAGCGCTTCGCGCCACTCTAAGACGATTCTTAATGATTTTTGTTCTCAGAAACGCAGAAATTAGCTAAAATACACTACCAAAGGTCGAACAACTCTGTTTTTACTACACTAAAATCACTACTGTACCATATTAAAATACCCAAAAGTTTGTGTGTACAAAATGTACAGAGACTCTTAGGGACCATCTTTGTACATGTACAAACGGACCTTGTACAAAAAATGTTAGTCACCTCAAAATTTTGGAAGTACGAATCTTTTTTATAAGTGTCCCCCAAAGGAAGGAATTGAAAATTTTTTAGGCACAAGTGAAAGACCGCCAGAATAGATTTAGCGCACTTTTGGGCTAATAAGCCCCAGAATTTTCGGGCGCCTCACGCCGAATTTTTGTCTTTACACATAAGATTTGTATTCCATACAGCCCAACTTT
This sequence comes from Mermis nigrescens, assembly GCA_036768485.1. Lineage (NCBI taxonomy): Eukaryota > Metazoa > Nematoda > Enoplea > Mermithida > Mermithidae > Mermis > Mermis nigrescens. The sequence goes on from JAVLUZ010000143.1 coordinate 5,330,487, forward strand.
GAGTAAACATGATTAATACGTCAAAATTTTTTGACAATCCTCGCAGAATTATTTATCTTTCATATTGCTCCTCTTTGCAATGCACCAGAACAGAATACAAAAGAAGTTAAACAATTTGTGAGCAGGGTCGAACTTGAATATAATCATATATGAGCATGGGGGTGAGGGACGTATTACCCCTGAGCTTTGAAAAACCGATATCTGTACAGCGATTTTGGTTGAAAAACCATTGCTGTGTAGCCTTGTTTGGGCTCAGAAAGTTAGCTAAACAACTTTTTTGGGCTCAGAAAACTACATAGTGCTTTTTGAGTTCATAAATGCTATTTAGTCGTCTTTGCTCAGTTTCAAAAGGATATATAGCTATTTTCTCGACTCCAAAAAGGGATTAATAGCTATTTTCAGTCCAAAAAAGCTATATAGCTATGTTTGTGAATCCAAAAAGGCTAAACTAGTTTTCTAAGACCAAAAAGGCTATGTAGCTACTTTTCTGACCTCGAATAGGACTATAAAGCGTTTTTACGAAGCCTTTTTGAATATGATTGGAATTAATTTAATTTTTTAAATCGTTCAAAAATTTTCTTGAATTTTTGTTCTTCAATATGTATATACAACACGATGAGAAACGATTGGAAACACCATTATTTTTGACCATCTACAAATTGTTGTTGTGGTAAACGACTTTAAAAATTTCAGTCTCCCAAATTCAGAAGGCCAGCTATGTGCCTGCATATGACCCTCAGAGTAATGGAAAAACCCGGTGCGAAGCGCCAAAAAATTTCAAAAATTAGAATAAAGAATAATCAAAGATAACAAAAAATGTAGCTCCATTTCTGAGTATTTCGCGCATTTAGTGCAATTCAATATTAATCAATGAGAAAACTGTTTGAATTACTATGCGTTGACTGAAAGAGTCCTCGCAAAAATAATATCTTTGCAGCGAACAAATACTATATTTTTTGGTGCAAAAATAAGACTGTTAGACTGCCAGGACTTAAAAATTTACAAGATACGAATGGCCAGACGGAGATAAAGAAACGGTCATATAGCAAACACTGGTCAAAACCATACAGGGGCAGAAATTAAATTAACGAGGGGGTATAATGGGTCATTGTGCCAAGAATAGCACAACAAATTCAATTCCATGGGTTTATCGATCTTTGACGATCTTTCGGATCCTCGTCAGTCCAAACCCTCTCCCACGTCCATATGCGATTGTAAAATGTGTTTTCAAAAGTTAAAATAATCACGACTTTGCTTGAACCTCTTAAATATCTTTTTTACACAGGAAAATAAATGAATTCGACTTCAAAATGCATTTCATCCAACGAAATGCCTGTTTTTGAAACATGTTTTACTCGTATGTGAATAATTCAATTATTTGCCAAAAAATTGGCAATTAACGAACGACTCTATGAAAAAATAAATACTTCAGAATAAGCTGACCTGTATGACTGAAACTTTGAATACCCGAGTTTGATGTTTCCACGATAAACCCAATAACTTTAGCAGCAACACCTCGTGTATTTTTTTGTGGCTTTTTCTATATTTTTGGCGCTTCGCGCTCCATCATTTTAGCCCAAGCGCAATCAAAAATGACACTTTTATAGTATTTTTTATGCAAAAAAAGTTTTTCGAAAAGTTCGAATTTTATGATCTTATTAAATAGGGCATGTCGAAAAACGTCAAAAAATGCGGTTTTTGCGAGCTATCCCGACGAATTTCCCGAGTTATAGACCAATTTATGTTGGGTCTGTCCTCCCCCCCCTTATGCCGAATCCTGGATACGCGCCTCTGTATAACCATACACGTAACGGCTCAAAATCTTAAGGAGGGGTGTCCCTGGCCAATTTTGGCGGAAGGTGGGGAAGGGGTAAATGGCCTCCAATTTCAGCCAAAAACGGCTAAAAAACACGTAACGGCCAAAGAATTCGATTTGGGAGAGGCTCAAAAATTTTATGGCTTTGGGGGATGAGGAAACGGCCGACTTCGACCAGGGAATCCTTACCCCCTCTTTCATCTGTGTGAAGAATCGACAAGGGGAGATGTCTAAATACACTCTTAAATCCATCCAATGCCAGCCATTCCGCTGTCTCGAACGTAAAATTATCGTTATGGCAATTTCCGTCAAAGGAGTATACATTATCGTCAGTAATATTTTGACTTATCGTCAAAATTTCAAATAAAATACACGCTTCAACTTATTACGAAATGCAAATCCGTCGTCAATTTTTGATTATATTAATTATTCATTTCACAATTTTTTTCAGAAATTCGTTTTAACTTTCTAGGTAATAAAACAAAATCGATTTCTGATTATAATCCAATGAAGACATTGTACAAAAAACTGCAGACACACATTCAACTTTATAAGAACGTCAAAAAGCACCCTTTTGTTGAGCGCTGATGTTACTATCGGTCCGTTCCCCGTCATCCGATGCTTCAATATTGAGCACAACACTGACGTCCGAAGACGAGCTGGTCTTGGCGACTAAAATTGACCGCTGAATCTCAGATGCCGAGCACGGCAGCAAATCATTTTCCGACGGACGCCTTAAGGGCAATAACATAATCATAACAACATTATAGGAACAATAATCAATACAACTGAGCAAAATGCACTTTAGCAAAAACTGAGTCTCAGTTCTGGCATTTGAAAAATCACCGATTTTAGAAATTAAAAAAATCACCCCTTCTCAGCAAGAGAAGATGCTGAATGATATTTTGCTGGCGGAAGAGGCTTGCCATATAAAACAGGAATAAAGCATGATTACAATTCGGACCTTGCAGGAATTCGAGATACAAACTTACAATTGTAAAGGTTATTTCAATAAGAACATTACCGCGCTCATTACCGCGCTAAAAATATACTGTAGCGTAAACTTAAAATTAGCACTTGGAAGATTTGCGAGAGTGTGGTCTAACTTTTATGTACTTGATTGTTTAGTAAAATTTCGTAACATTGGAAAAATTTCTTCTGAATTCAGGCCTTTCCACTCAAAGCTACAGATTCGAGTTTTGGCGCCAACACTTTCTTTTAAAATTTTTGCTGAAATAGTGATGGCCGCTAATAATTCAGTAGCCAATGCACGTAGACTGCTAAAATTTTCCGCGTTTGAAGACACAAACATTAAAAACAAAAGTAAAAATTTTTATTAAATACAATTATAAAGTTTTGTTCTAACGTCTTAATCTTAATTAATACATTTTTAAACGATAGACAAAGTGATAGACGCAGTCAGGACTTTATCCAGCATTTGGTTCCGGGAGGAGGGCACGACCAAAATTTTTTTAAAAACATAAGGGGAGACCAAAGGATGAATTAAAAAAGACGTTTTACGACCATTAGAGCACAGTTTGTAAATTTTGCTACCCAGACGTCTTAAATAATGTAGAGAATCAAATGGACACCCTCTCTAGAAAAAATCTCATTTTCCGCATAAAACCTGTGCAGAACAGAAGACATCGATGCAAAATATGCCGTGCAATTTTTAAATTCGGCGCTAAGTGCCAAAATTTTTTGCGATTCAGGGTTAAAAAAGCAAAGGGGACGTAAAGGCAAAAATCATTCCTATATTTCACTTCGGGGGGGGGGTGCACGTGCCCCCTATCCCCCTGGATACGGGTCTGCCTAAGTAGGTACATGGGTGCATACATGCACAGCATGAGAATTCTGTGGGGGAGGGGGGGTGGAATTATAGAGTATCCTTTTTGGGTCCGAAAATGGTAGGTACTACGCGTCAAAAACAGCGTTTTTCGGCGTTTCTGATCAAATGATGCCAAATGACGTCTAGCAGTATAATTTCAAGTATAAATACTTATTTTTCGAGCATTTGCTCTCTCCGTCTACAGCAAATTTGAGCGATTTTTAGCGATTTAGAAGAAAAAACTATACATAAACAATCAATCTGGCGCGAGGCGCCGGAAAATTTTGAGTTTACTAGCTCAAAAGTACGCTAAAAACCTGTTTTGACGGTTGTCAGAAACACTTGGCCAATTTTTCATTTTTTCCTTGGGGGGACCCTTGAATGATTCGTGCCGCATTTTCGCTGAAGTTGAAGAAATTTAAGCACTTTTTTGCATAAAATTGCAGGAAATTTTTAAATTTTTAGAAGAAAATTGCGGTAGAAATCATCTTGGATAAAAATGACAATGTAAAACGGCGGAAAACGCTATTTTGCATGTAAATAGCGGATTTTTGAACCTATTTTTGACTGTTTGGAGGGAGATAAGTTGGGGTACCGCCCCCAACCTCACGAAAATCCTGGATCCGTCGCTGGACCAACCAACCTATTTTTCACTTTTCAGACAGTCTAACCAACCTCTTTTTGGAACCAGCCCCTGGTGTACCCAAACAACCTATTTTTGGAGCAAGGCAATTAATTCACGAAACTAGGAACCCCTTTTGGGCACCAGACACACAAAAGCATGGGGGGTGAGACACAGGTGCGCAAGTTCAAACTTTCAGAAATGGTGAAAATCAGAGACTTGGAGATCGCTTAGTGCTTTGTGAAAAAACATCGTTTTAAAACTATCGTTTTCAATTATTTGTGGCAAGTATATAGCCTTTTTTTACTCACAAAAATATCTTCACAGCCTTTTTGGTCTAAAAATCTAAAAATAGCTATTTTGCCATATTTGGAGTCGGGAAAATAGCTACATATGTATATCGTTCTAGGACTCAAGATAAGCAATTATATAGCATTTCTGTACACACACACGGTAGGTACGTTTCTGAGTCCAAAAAGGCAATGAAGCTAGTTTTCTGAGCCCCAAAAAGGGCTATGTAGCGGTTTTTACGGCCGCAATACCTGTAAGGTTTCAAAAGCTCAAAAGGGGAGTGATAACCCCTCCTACCCCTCCTCTTGCCAGTGTATGGAAGTAACGTTAATTCTTTTGTAGCTTTCTTTAAATTTTTCTTCAGCATTGCATAGAGCTCACCGAGATACGCTCAAAATTGTCATATTTTTTGCCTATCCCCTGATGATTCTCGAGATGTCCGACCACGAAATTCTCGGCCCCATCCATGATAAAATCGTGGATACGGGCTGACAATAAGAAGTTCATTTTATCTTCGCATTGTAACAAAAGGAATCGAAAAACGTATAAAAATGCAGTTTCAACTCCTAGGTGACTTTTCTGGTCAAAAAACCATACGAAGTGGTAAAAAATCCATCATCAAGATAACCATATAGACAGAGGCGGATTTAAGGGGGCGGGGTGGGGGCAGCCGCCTCCCCATTGGTCAAAAATATTTGGCGAGACAAAGAATTGATATGTAATTTGCAATCATTTTTGGCCGTCAGTGATCAAAATTTCTCAAATTTTTCCGGCGCCTCGCGCCAGATAATAACCCATCAATGACATTTATTTACTTTCGTTCTGATCTGGAAGCCATTTTTTGCTCATGGAATAGCTTCGAAACCTATTTCAAGAGCAAAAACAGCTATTTAAAATTTTGATACTGAATCCGTCGTATTTTATTCTTCATGAATATTTATGATTGAAGCTGCATGAAAACTGTACGAAATATTGGAAGAAAAGTGTCTGAATTAATGAACTGAACAGCCTACTGCTCAAAAAATAAGTACAGGTGTCCGGAAAAAGGAAACATTTCATTTTTAGCTAGATCTCTACGAATATTAGGAAATAAAAAATCTCTAGGAATACTAGGAAAATGAAAAAGATTTTTTCGCCAGTTGATAGCACAACTATCCCTAAATATGCTTGCAAGAAATTGTAGTACATCACTCGTTGCTACCTGCTTGGCACCTTATTAACCAAACTCAACCACAAATTTACTTAAACAAATTTTACAAATCAATAAGCTGTACTTTGATCTTTATTCAATTTCATTTTATATTTTAGGTGTTCTCTCAATATTGTGTAGTAATTTTAAATCAAGAAAATTTTTCCAAAACACCCTGTATATGTATGTACTTGAGATTATACTGTTAGGCGTCAATTGACGCTTTTCTATGGTTGAAAGCAATAGGTTTTGGTCCAAAAAAAGCCCGAGGGGGTATGCTTTTCAAAAGTCATAGTACGGGATACTGCTTTCTTCCCCTACTAGTGTGCAAGTGTGAAAAAATAAAAGCATTTTTCAATTTTTCGCAATCTCTATCTGGGATGTCAATTAAAATGTGAAAGTTAGGTATAATTTTGCGAATATATACGAATGACCTAGCTCCTTGAATTTTCATATTTAGGATATTAGCTTATTACTGATAATAATTAAAATAGTGCAAATAATCACGATAGTACGATTTAAAAATGAAAAAGGAGCATAGACAGGCCCTGTACACGAAAAAAATCGTGTTTTTAAAACCAACAGCGACGTAAACTTGGCAGGAAACACAGAGCCACCAACTTCCCTCTCAGTTTCCAACTAAACTTATAACTCTAAAAGTTGTTCCGACTTCCAATAACTGTAGGCTGAAGAGCGCTTCGCTCCTCTAGATCACATTTGATATTTTCCTGTTTTAAAATTTGAGGCATATTTTATAGTTTTTGATCGACAACAGGAAATTTTCAATTCTTATCAAAGAGTTATCAACTCTAATAATGACAGGTTGATCCTATAGTTTGAGCGATTATGCGAGCAAAGCTGAACTGTACATCTAAGGTAAAACTTTGATTATGCATTGCATTAATTCATAAAACGTAGAGCGGAGAATATTTAATGCTATAACGTACGCATTATTTAATGGAGCAGCAACAGATGTAGATGCTGCTGACGAAGATTCGTTATTATCGACGACAGGCGTTGTCTCCGTCCAGGCGTCAACTTGACGTCTGTTATTGATTATATCAGATTGGTGGCGCTGTTGATTAACTATATTGGAAAGTCGACCATTCAAAGCATCGCTCAGACGATGCAGTCGCTCAGAGAACTGAGTAATAACTTCAGGATTTTCACTTATCAGCTGCAAAATCAGTAAGTGGCATGAGTTCAATAAAATTTAGCATTGAACGGAACAAATTACACTGATTGGTGCTAGCCAAATGAAATTAATTACATTGTTACAGCTCGATAAAGTATATTTTCAATTTCTTTTCATGATATGTAAGTCCCATCATCTGTCGTCATTTCATTGTACATTTTTCATATTGCTGTGCATTTCTCTAACAATTAGTGATAAATATTTTTCGATAGACGTTTAGAATACGGTCCATGGTAACAATTCATACCAACAACGAAAACGTTGGAATTTTTTGAGAACATGGTGACCTTCGTGTTTTTTTTTGTCAAAAATGCTATTTTCCTGGGTTTTCGACATTTCTGAATCCAAAAAAGATGGTTTTATCGATCGGAATCCGGTTTTTTCCGCATGTTCTGAAGAAAAAAATTCCTTTTTCACTTTTCAAGTTGTGGCGACAGCAATTGCTTGCGGATTCAGATTGATGCCAGACATGGGCTAAGCCTAAGGCATAAATGGAGCAAAAATTGCTCCGTTCGCTACGCTCGCTCCGCAATTTTCGCTCCATTTATCACAGGCTTAGCCCATGTGCTGGCATCAATGTGAATGCACATAACTAAGCATAAGCCTAAGACATTGATATCCCCGCTCAGTCACAGTCCCCCGACGCTTCGGAAACTAATCCGAAACATTCCTAAAGGCAGAGCTTACTTTTCGCCTATCCTTAAACACATGAACTTTAACAGCCTGTAACTCGGTCAATAATGCCGACCGCCACCTAATTGTTTCAGATTTGAATTCCTTGACCCTTAATTAGATTAAATCAACCAGACAAAGTTAATTTCTAGATGGTTACTACATTCTCAATATTAGCCAAAACGTTTGTCAAAAACAAACATGGCAATAGGAAAGACATATAAAATACAAAAAAAAACTGATAATAGGACATAAAATCAAGACGCCTGGGGGCCGAAAATCTTGAGGTCAAATATCTCGAGAACCATTAGAGAGATGGGCAAAAATAAAGGCATTTTTGAGCATATCTCAACGAGCTCTTTGCTTTAGGGCTAAAAGCCTTAAATTTAGAGAGGCTTGAACTCCGTAGAATTTATTTTGATTTAATTGTTACATATAATATTATTCATAATAATACTCTTACCTTCTGAAGATTTGTATAAGTTTTATAGTCATTCGCGATACTAGAAATGCATTTGCAAATCAGATCTATTTTTAAAAAATTCGACTTGAGTGTGAAAAGTATTGTTTTGCTACTAGATCAGCTAAAATTTGGAACGATCTTCCACATTATATTTGAAATTCTCCAAATGTTGAGACATGTAAGAGAAATTTGAAAAAGCTTTATTTCGGGAATTTTTTGATGGGGCACACGTGAGCGCAATTTATTTGCCTGTGTCCAGGACATTTCGCATTTTACCTTATGCTATTTTCCTTGCGACTTTGTTTTATCCTTGTTTTTTTCCGAATAAAGTATTAGTATTAGTACGTATTAGTAATGAATGCAAAAAATTTCAAGTAAAAATTTTTGAAAAATTTCCACTCTATTCCATACTCATGTTACATAAATCTATCTTTTGAGCAATCTATACAACTGATTTCTCATCATTCAATCGACGAATAATTTCCTAACTTCTGTCTTTTTAATTAATCTTTGTCATTTACAAAGATAAACAATACAAATTACAAATTTTATTCGCTGATCCGACAACAAACCAAGTAACATTAATACATTGATAAGTAACGAGAAAAAAAGATGAAATATAAACATACACAGAAAGACAAGTCAATAAAATACATAAATAGTCGAGGAAAGCGAGATAACGTAAAGGCAGTACATAAACTGCGCTTATTTATGCCCCTGAATTGAATGATTAAGATCAACCCTTTTCAATCTATTAAGAAAAACATGTCTATTTGGAGCACTAATAACTTCCGCAGGTAGAGAATTCCAAACAGAGATTACTCGATTACAAAATTCAAATTTTCTGCAGTTTTTGTTTGCCCGATTAACAAAAAGCTTACAAGAATTCATTGCTCGATTTGAATTAGTATTAAATGTAAAGAAATCCTCAAAAGGCAGAATATTAAATCTAATAATAGAAAAAGCTAAAGTGAGGTCATTATATAAACGCCTTAATTCAAGTCTTTCTAATCCAAGTTGAACCAATCTCTGATCATATGAAAGACTTTTATCATTAAAAAGTCGTTTTGTAAACCTACGTTGGACACCCTCAACGGAATCTATGTCGCAATGTAGAAAAGGGTTCCAAACAACCGATCCGTATTCAAGTACAGGTCTCACATAAGTAACAAAGGCTTTACGAAGTAAAGATTTATCTTTAGAAACAAAACTGCGTAAGATTAAATGGCCTAACTGCAATCCTTTTTTCACAATATTTTCACAGTGTGATCTAGAAGTAAGGTCAGAGTTCGGAAAGACACCTAAATCTTTAACGCAGGTCGTATTGAGGGGCAAGATGAAATCACTTAAGTAATAAGAATGCTTAGGATTTGATTTACCTAAATATAAGACTGCACATTTATTAATTGAAATTTGTAGTTGCCAAGTATTGGCCCATTCCTGAATATAATTTAAGTCTGCTTGAAGAGTCAAAAAATTTGAGGGAAAGATTCCAGACTTTCACATCGTCAGCAAAAAAAGCAAAATTACTACGTTGTTGGATATCACCCAAATCATTACCAAAAATTAAAAAAGAGGATAGGACCTAAAATACTACCCTGTGTGTAACCCCGCTAATAACAGGAAGTGATTGAGAGAAAGAATTTCCAATTTTTACCTGTTGAGATCTATTACTAAGAAAATTATGAATCCATTTATAACATAGCTTATTAATGCCGTAGGAAGCAAGCTTGACAAGTAGTTTACTGTGTGAAACTGTGTCAAAAGCCTTACAAAAATCAATATATGCAATATCAATAGTAGAACCTTCATCTAAATATTTTGACCACTTATTTTTACAGTTTAATAATTGTAATGCGCATGATTTATTTTTCCTAAAGCCAAACTGTCGCTCAGTTAATAAATTATATTTATCCAAGTAGATAACGAGGGACTTATTTACAATAAATTCCATTAGTTTGCAGGCGACACAACATAAAGAGACAGGACGATAATTTTCAACTGAAGACATATCCCCTTTTTTGTGTATGGGAACAATCAGCGCTTTACGCCATAAATCAGGTATCCGTCCTGTTCTGTATGAAACATTGAAAATTGTTTCTAAAGGTACTAGCAAAACTCTCTTAAGTTTCTTCAAAAAGTAGGCGCATAATCCATCGGGTCCGAGTGAATGCGATGGTTTAAGCATACTTAGAGATTCAGAGATCGTAACGAAGTCAAATTTAGGAGATATATGGCAAATTTCATTAGTAGAAGACCTCTTTGCAAAATGAGGAATTATATTATTATCAACAACAAAATTGCTAGCGAAAAAAGTATTAAAAGTTTCAGCTTTTTCAACATAATTTTCAACGGTTTCTCTGTTATGTACTAAAATAGGGGCTGTCTTTCTCTTTTAAAGGCGGCTATTGACAAAAGAATATATTTTCTTCATGTTATAAGAATTAAGTAGCTTACGTTCTTCACATGCAAAATAATTCCTTGATGCCACTGTTATTTCCTTATTCAGTTTCTTGTATTTAGCTGAGATAAGTGGACAATGTGTGCATTTGTATTTTTCCAAAGCTTCCTTTTGTTTATTTGCATTTTACGAACAGAATTTGGCAAAGTATTTTTGTGCACGCTTTGCTTCAATGGAACATAACTATGGATAGTGCCAAATAATATTTCCAAAAAGACTGCATAAAAATCGTTTATATCAACACAATACATAAAACTGGTGTGCCAATCTATAGAGGATAAGAAAATCTCAATTGAATTATAATCTGCTTTTTTAAAATCATATTCAAGACAACGTTGATCAACTTTCAAGCTGACAGGTAGCATGAAGCTAATACTGGATTGATCACTATTGGAAAAAGGCTCAATCGTAGCTACGTTAAATAAAAGATCACATGAGGTGCATAAAATTAGATCTAAAACATTATTATTCCTATTGGGTTCCGTGGATAACAATAAAAGACCAGAGTTAACAAAGCTCTCATAGAAAACTTGCGTAACTGGGTTCCTATAAACAGAAACGTGATTTAAGCTTAAATTTGGCAAGTTAAAATCACCTAAGACAATAGAATTTTCTGAATTTTCTACATAGTATTCAAGCAAACGACAAAGATTAAAAGCAAAATTTATATCGTACTTTGGAGAACGATAACACATTATGAATTTAATCGGTTTGTCACATGTATGGAGATCACAAATTATTACTTCAAGACAATTTAAAGATTCTTCTATAGGAATCATATTAAGTTTTAACGACTTTTTGTAGAAAACTGCTACTCCACCACCTTTTTGTTTCAGCCTATCACATCTATGCACCGAATACGCCACATGAGAGCAAATTAATCCATCAGAGATTGATTCGTGCAACCAAGTTTCAGAAACAAAAGATATCAAAAGTCTCAGATAAAAGCAGAGTACCTAAATCACATAACTTGTTTAACAAACTCCTAGCATTAAACTTGTTTAACAAACTCCAAGCATTAAACAAAATGAATAATTCAGCGCGAAGCGCCGAAAAATTCAATTATCACATACTCACCAAAAAAACGAAAAACCCCACCAAAACAGCCACTGAAAATCCAAATTCCGAAATTTTGAAATTTTGAAATTTTGTCAACCCTGTTCTGATCCCTACTTCCAGCTTAGGCTAAATGAGAGCGAAAAGAGAAATCGCCATGAACGTTTCCTCATCGCAATCGTACCAATCGTCAGCTAAGTAACTAACCTGGCGATTAATATCGTTCAGTACTCTGGACATGTCGAATTCTACGCGATCAAATCCAGAAAAGGTAAAGCGTCTATCATTGAACCATCGGCGACGGGTGAGAAGGGCTTCAATATGCGTCATTCAACATTCTTGGTAACCTAGAGTATCAAAAGAAACTGCTAGCTGATGAACGATCTCGTCTGGCGGTTAATGATTCAGCGCTTTAGTACTTGAGAGCGTGACGACAAATCTTTTTAGGGTATGAAATACAGTAGTAATTTTGTTACGCAGAACGTATAACTTGCATAATATGTTATTATTATTTTTATTATTATTATTATTATTATTATTATTATTATTAATATATATTATTATTATTATTATTATTATTATTATTATTATTATTATTATTATTAATAATAATAATAATATTATTATTATTATTATTATTATTATTATTATTATTATTATTATTATTATTATTATTATTATTATTATTATTATTATTAATTATATATAATAATAATAATAATAATTATTATAATAATTATTATTATTATTATTATTATTATTATTAATATTATTATTATTAATATAATTATTATTACTATTATTATTATTATTATTATTATTATTATTATTATTATTATTATTATTATTATTATTATTATTATTATTATTATTATTATTATTATTATTAATATTATTATTATTATTATTATCATCATCATCATCATCATCATCATCATTCTCTTAGTGCTCGAATTTAAAAATGCTATTATTAGTAAGAATTCTATTTGTGTGAGCTCCTTATTTTAAGCTTTTCATTAGCAGAATCAGGTATTCTAGAAGAAGACAAAAAATTATCAAAATTGTTTATGGAAATTAAAAATGAAAATTATTTCCAAAAAAATATTAACGCTTTATAACAGTTGTGTTTTATCGTTTTTGTGCTTGATTGTATTTTATCTGCTCCTAGAACTTTGTAATAAAATAAATGTATTTATATTCGTATAATTGATTATTAAGAATTCGATTACATTCCGATGTTGAAATATTCTTTTCTTGTCGGCTGTAGTACATACATAATTTAGGTAGATATCCATATGTAAAACCTGCCATGTTGTCTTTAGATGGATCATTTATTCACGAGGAAAGCACTGTTTATTACATGAGATTTTCTACACTCATTTGGCCTCTTTAAATTACGACCGGAGGAAACGCACAAATTTTTTCTCGAATCGAGATTCATAGGGCTAAAACACGGTTGAGAATCGTGATTTATTTCACAAATTGTATGTATGTAAGCATGTACATTTGTACGAATTTAATATTGAAGGACTGGTTAAGGGTACGCATACGTGAATACATACGTCTATAGTCTGTTTCATTTATCCGAGAGCTTTTTCATTAAATGTTTTCGGAGGTTACCGTAACCCATTCTTTCTTATTTACTGTAAGTCGCTAGATATCACTTTAGCTTCCTAGCAAAGAAGGGTTTTTCAATAACATTTTTGCGGCATGATTTCTTTTCGTCTTCTATCAGATCAATCAACTCACAGATGAAAATCGCGCATTCAGCTATCCTAAGTCGACACTTTAAACACAATAGACTAAGATGTTAAGAAACGCCGCGAACTCCCACATAGCGCAGTGGTAAAAACGTCCGCTTGTAGACACAGCAACCCGAGTTCGATTCCAGCCGATAGCTTTTTGTTTAACGCACTTACTGCAGTATGTCCCATCACTGATTAAATGTTAAAATTGCATTTAAAATGGAAGAATTCCAGCCACTCGCCCTCACTGAGCTGATCTGCCGAAGTACAGTAATTCGTCTTGTTTAGCTTACTGTAGCCCTTAAAAGAATTGACTGAAAAGCTCTCGAATAAATGAAACAGACTATAGAAATATTTGAATTACGTGACAGGCATTTTAGTTAGTGTACCTTTCTATATTGAATTTATATACTGTATATTTTTTTTAACGAGCAAGCTAGTGTGTACGTCTGTTCAAAGCACCGTTTTTTTCCACTTTTTGGTCTATTTGTCAACCAAAATTTTAGAAAATGGAAAAAAATTCTTGGGCTTGGTTGGCATTTGTGGAAAATTTTTGTAATGTTAAAAATGCGTTTTAGAGACGTAAAACTTCTAAAATTTTTCGGCGCTTCGCGCCGAATTGATTTAATTCTTACTTTTTATTAATCTTTAAGCCGCGCCCACTGGCGTAGCCAGTGGGGGAAGGGGGAATCCCCCCTAGAGAAAATTTTACATTTTCAAAAAGCGAGCAATATGGTTGCGTGATGCTGTTTTGCGATGAAAAATCGAAAAATTCGGTGCTTCGCGCCGGTTTATTCTATTATTTGGCAGTTTCTACCGTTTTATTGGTGTAAAATCAAAAAATTAGCGCTTCGCGCGCATAAGAAGCATTTTTTTCGTCAAAAACATAGAAAAATTTTTGAGAAAATTTAATTTTTTTATGGCTTAAATCGTGCAGGATGATGTGAAAAGCCTAAAAACACGCTATTTAACGGCCCCGCGCGTTTTTACGCGTTTTTTTAAAGGAAAAATTTTTTTTTTGGAATTCCTCCCCTGGCGAAAATCCTGGCAACGCCTATGGCCGCGCCGAACCAATTGCAGCATTTTTGTCGACAATCTGGTATAGAACTTCACTACGATTGAAAATTCTTATCTTCTACACGGATTTGGTTTGTTTTTGTAATGCAAAAATGCGTTTCAGAGAGGTGAAACTACAAAATTCTCGCGCTTCGCGCCGAATTGATTGAATTCTTATTAGTTATTAATGTTTAAGCCGCGCGGCGCCAATCGCAGCATTTTTATCGATAATCTGGTCCTAGAACCCCACTACGATTGAAAATGCTTACCTTCTGCACAATTTTTTAATGCAAAAATGCGTTTTAGAGAGCTAAAATTTCAAAATTTTCTGGCGCTTCGCGCCATTTGATAAATTATGGTTTTAATTGTCGAAAGCGACTTCAGAATTGGCTAAAATGCTTTATTGAAGGAAGAAAATTCAAGTTTCAACAGAAATAACGTATACTGATCGTGATATTTCTTGTAGAGCGAGAAATTTTTGTACAAAAAGTGCATCAAACACCGCTATTGCATGTGTACATCGGATTTTCTGCTTAAAAAACACTGATTTAGCAACCCAGGCGCTCTATTTTTAATGTTTTTAGACCTATAAAAAAGGTGGAAAAAGGTCGGAAAAAGTGGAAAAAATTTTGGGTCTGGTCTATAATGTCAACCAAATCGCTGGGAAAAAAACGGTGGTTCAAAGTGCAGCCCTAAATCGGTATTATTTCGAATTTCTTTGTTTTTCATTATAAAGTAAAGTAAAGTTTATTGCAACAGCGAAAATACGTCATCAGAAAACATTAACGAAGAGAAAAATGTACAGTCGCGGAAAATGTAGAATACAGAATAAAGACATTAAAGCAATAATGCGAATACAGCTCGCACCAAGAAGAAACATTGCTGTGCAAGGTCATAAAGGCAGTGCTTTTACTTATGACTAAGGTTTATTCTCCATAGTTCATTTTTAGATTTTCTAATTTTAGCCTAAACATATTACTACTGGAAGCGTTTACCACTGATTCGGGGAGCATATTCCAAACATTTATTATTCTGTGACTGAAAAAATATTTCTTCAAGTTAGATTTTAGAGCAGTGACTTTTAATTTTAATGTGTTGGTGGATCTAGTGTTGTTGTCTGATAATGTGAAGAAGTCATTTACATTAACATCAACTGCAGAATGAAACATTTTGTATACCATAGTTAAATCGTACAATAACCTTCTATTCTCTAGATATTCCAGATTCAATACCTGAAGTCGATCCTGATAAGACATGATGTTTGGATAACGGCACCCTAAGACACGTTTAGTAAAGTATCGTTGAACCTTTTCAATGTTACGAATATTTTGCTTTGTATGTGGTGACCAAACAGAGGTCGAATATTCTAAAAGAGGCCGTACATAAGTTTTATAGGCCATTGTGAGAAGTGTCAAATCCTTACTTTTGAAACAGCGAAAAATATGTGACATGCGATGAAAGGCCTGCTTCACAAGTTTGCTTATGTGAGCAGTAAAATTAAGTTTTTCATCAATTAATATGCCTAAATCTTTTACAGGGGATTTTGAGGTTGAGACGAGGCTATTATTTATTGTGTAAACCATTCGAGAATTATTATGACCAAAATGAAGGACCTGACATTTTGGTAAGGATAAAGAAAGCTGCCAAAAATCTGACCATTCAGAAATTCGATTTAGCAATTTTTGAAGATGGAAAAAGTGCTCAGACTTTGCATAAATCTTAATATCATCTGCAAAAATAAGCATGTTTGAATAATGATCAGTTAGTAAAGATGTAATGTCATTTATGTAGAACAGAAATAAAATTGGACCCAGGACGCTGCCCTGTGGTACACCACTAAAAACACAGGTCTCATTTGAGAAATTTTTAGCGATTCTAACGTAAGCTTAGGCTTAGATTTACGCGAGTGGTAGCACTCACGTTAGGTCGTTACTACTTCCGCTCAAGTCGAGATGTGGGCGTTACTTCGGTTGGTGCGCATAGATCAGGTTTCAGATGATCGGATTTTTTTGTTGAGATGGGGAGATGGTTGGGGTATCAAGGAAAAGTGGTCTTTTAATCGGTGGGTCCGAAAAGTTGTTTTTGCGTTTATTTCGCTTCCATCGAATATTTGGTGTTTTAAAGTATTTTGCCTAATTTTGTCAAGACAAAATTTATTGTTCAGAAATAATACTCGAAATTTGAGCATTGGTGTAGCTGGTTCACATATGTATTAAGATAGCCACGTTATAAGTACGTATAAAGCAAGCAGTATACGGTGAAAGCTGCCACCTAACTGGTTCGATTCAAGCCAAGTCGAAAACAAATAAGGCAGTGCTCGAATTTTTTCTGTAGATTCATGTGTAGGGCTCCCACATACTTTATGCCAGAAAAAAGGACATTTTTCGCAAAAAGCCTAAATTGACAAATGTTTACTGAAATCATACACAACTAAGTTAATACAAGACCAATTCAATGAGATCAATGAACATACTTATTGCTAGATTGAATTTGTCTAAGTAAGTTATCTTTCTGAATGCAGCGTGAAAAGTTTAACACCCTACTTTTTATGGGAAAATGAGCAGTTCATAATAATGCAAAATTACAGGGTAATAAAATAAGTACCTACAGTAAATAAAACTATATTAACCTGAAAGAAAAAAGTTAGTCTAGAGGTACAACATTAATTTAAAACAAAATTCTTCGCGAATGGTCAGTCACCCGACACAACGGTAATTGTGTAGAGATTTTTTCAGGCTAAGTAGCGAAAAAAAGGACAAAAAAAGGACAGGTTTTTAAAAAGGACGCTGATGCAAATAAAAGGACTGTCCTCTTAAAAAAAGGACATATGGGAGCCCTATTCATGTGACTGACCAAAATGTTAATGCCAGCGTTCAAATAAGCCTAAGTAATGGGATGTAATCAGCTGGTAAACCAATGCAAAACATTAAGAATACTTTGCATTCTTAATCGAAATTAACCAGCATTAGTCGATTGGTTATGGTTCTGGACTTTGGAGCAAGTGGTCCATGTTTCGGATCCGTCTGTCAGCAACTGTCTCTCGATTCCCCAGATGCTACCGACTGCACACATACGCCCTTATCATATGACTGTGTTAATACATATGTCAACCAGCTACATGAATGCCGAAATTTGGTTAATCACAAATAGGAAAACAGCGACAATCGTATTAGTCCTATTTACTCTTAATTTATGTTGATGACCTATGTAACTTGATTAAATATAGTGAAATTTACCTATTTTCCGATGATGTCAAAATATTTGGTCCGCCTTCTGATTATCGTTTAATACAAAAAGATCAGCTCTAGTGGTCATAAAACGTCTTTTTTAATTCATCTTTTGGTCTTACCTTATGTTTTAAAAAAGTGCTTATGCTCCCCCCTGAAACAAAATCCCGGTTACGGGACTGCCTACCTATATACGATCAGACCTGCCTGATATGCTATTACGTAATTTCTCTTATCTTTAGCAAGGCTTTTCCGAAAGAGACAACTTGCACTTGCTGGGATTCGATCCAGTGATCGACCGGGTACCCGGGCCCAGACCAGGCCCGGCCGGTCATAGCAGGCCCGGGCCCGGCTAAAAACCACCGGGCCTCAACCGGGCCTCAAATAATTATCGTTAATATTTTAGACGTTAACTATTTCAGCTGTTGTCCGTATTTCTTATGAATTTGCTAGTCTGTGATTCTATTTAAATCCATTTGCCTTACTTCTGCCCACCTGCTCATTATTATATACTTGTCAACTTCATATGTGCATTCATCTTCTATACAACGCTTCAATCAGAGGGGTAGCCAGGATTTTGGTTCGGGGGGCATAATTTTTTTAAGACTCATTTTGCATTGAATGTTAGTAACGTTATTTACCTATAATAAAACTGAGTTTTTCGACCTTTAGTAGTGTAGCCTAGCTAATTTATGGGTTTCTGACAATCAGAAATATAAAAATGTTAATCAGCGCTAAACGCCGGAAATTTTTAAAATTTTTACCGTTTTCATGTAGAATTTACGGTCTTTTAATTGACAAACAGTTCGGAAATCATAAGAGGCGCAAAGCACTAAGGAATTTAGTAATCTTTTACTGTCCTTAACATTTTGTAGCCTTTGAATACTAATATTCTGTGATATTTTGCCTGTTTAGGCTATTAAACGCAATGCTGAAGCTTCACAAAAGAAAGAAGAATAACCAGCAGCGCCATGCGCCGGAAAATTTTGACGTTTCAGCTCTTTAAACACAATTTATACCGCTTAAATCATACAGAACAGACAAATTAATTTCGGCGAACACTTTTTCCTTTTCGTTCTCCCAAAAATCTCGCTGCACATGTACAACGAGATTTTACGGCGAGGGGGGCTGCGGTGGCGCGCTCAATCGCCCCTTAGAAAATTTTGTAAAAAAGCACTTTAATGTTAAATACTATCGCTAAAATTTTCGCAAAATCGGCCAAATATCGGTTCTAAATTAAGCCCAAAACACTTAAAATTGATGAAGTCCTGCATTGTACAAGATTTATGACTTGAAATGCGCTTTTCGACCTCTGCTAAGTATTAAGCGCAGCAAAGGGTGCTGCCAGTAACATATAAAAAAGATGTATCAATGACAATTTTGTTCTTATCGTTTTCAGGCCCATTTGTGGCCTTCTTATTAACAAGATATAATTCAGAAAACAGAAAATGCGCAAAAAACATAAGAAAATTTGGCCATTCCTTTCATTTGATATAGGATTATGTGTCCTGTCCTTGTAAAGAAAGACAAACAAAGCAAAGAATAGACAAACTGGTACACAATCATTTTCACGCATTTACTGTTATGCTCAACAAGCATGCGCAGTTTCATTCAACGAACAAATAGAGCTATAAATCAATAAAGTGATGTGAATTGATCGATTATTTTAGCTAATTTAAGCTTTTGAACTCATTGGATCTATATAGCAATACATATAATAAAGACTCGGCGCGAAGCGCCGGAAAATTTTTGACGTTTTTGCCTTTTTGAAGTCAATTTTCTGGACACAATTATTACACTCGAAAAGTCAACAAAATTTCTGAAAAATTTCGGGGGGGCATGTGCCCCCAATGCCCCCTGACTATGCCTATGGCTTCAATACGTGCCCTATCCTATACACTACACAATTTCAATTGACGTCAATGTACGCTATAGTTTGAGTTCTAAAATCCAAGCAGCATATCTTCTGTCCGACCATATCATAGTCGCTGTTATTTCTGGATGCATAAATTTAATGCTCAATTTCCTGTAAATATCTACATGAAACCTTGTGCTTTTTCAAACCGTGTTTAGTTGCACATGTATTTTAATAATGGAATTGCGTGCTATTGTATTAAAAACTTTGTTCTTGCTTGCATAATGCTACCAAAATCCTTGCTAGCTACTTAATTTATTTTAGACAGATTGAATAATTAACAGAGCTTAGAATTCACAAATCTTCTTGATACAGCAGTAAGCCTTGCGTTTGTCAAATAAAAATGTAAAATCGGTCTAAATATGTATCTTATGCGTAACATTATATTGGAAACAAGGCATGTTGTTAGTATATAAGCCCGGGCCCGGCACCAAGCCCGGCAGCAAAGCCCGGGCCCGGGCCCGGTATTTTTGGAGCCCGGTCGATCACTGATTCGATCCTCAGACCTCGCACTCTACTGGACAACGCGTTCACCACTCGGCTGTGCCACCTGACTCTGAGAGTATCTATCTAACGAAAATATAAATAGAAGAAGGATGCATGGCTAGCTACCAGTAATCGTACAGGGACCCCGACCCCGACCCTGGAAAACCCCGGCCTAAAGCCCGACTCCAACCCCTGACCGGGGGCAAGATTTTTCGAGTCGGGGTTGAACCTTTTGTCGGGGGTGAAATATAGCATTCAATTTTTTTGGTACCTACATAAGAGAATTGTATAAATAGCAAAGAAATTCGGCAAACATCAAACAAGGATGATTTATTCACGAGCATAATGAATATGTTAAACTCGACACTCGCGATATTTCATAAAATGTACGCCATGTTGTTAACCCGTACATACATGTTCGCATATTTATCACCATAAAGTGCGCCAAAACGCTCTGCATTTTGTCATTCGTAAAAATACACTGTAGACGGGCGGATTTAAGGGCCCCCCATTGGCCAAGAATATTTGGCGAGATAAAGAATGAATATGCGATTCGCAATGATTTTTGGCCGTCAGTGACCATAATTTCTCGAATTTTTCTGGTGCTACGCGCCGGAGGATACCTATTAATGACATTTTTTACTTTCTTGGCGACCTGGAAGCACGGTTTTGTTTTGTATTAGACAAAAAATTTTTCGCGATGTACAAAGACTTGACCGTCTTTGTATATGTACAAAGATTTTTGAGAAGACAAAAAGTGCAAAAAAGGTCTGAGATTCGCTAAAATTCGCGCCGAAATGAGTAATTATGTGTCCTATATATCTTTATAATAACAGAAATCGCATTTCGAAAAGAAAAATGTCAAATTTTTCGGCGCTTCGCCCGTTTTAGGACTATTCTTAATGATTTTTGCCCTCATAAAACCAGAAATCAGCCAAAATTCACTACAAAAGGCGGAACAACTCTGTTTTTACCACACTAAAGTCGCTATCGTACTATATCATAGTACCCAAAAATTTGCGTGTACAAAATGTACAAAGACTTTTAGGGACCATCTCTGCACATGTACAAACGGACCTTGTACAAAAAAACACTGCCTGGAAACCATTTTTTGTTAATGTAGGTAACAATTTTAAAAGCAGAAACAGCTATTTTTGCATAGTTCTTCTATTTTCGATTAAAAATTTCGACGTTTCGCATCAAATGCTAAAAATACAGAAAATCAAGCAGTAAATCATGCTTCTAGACGTCTATCCGCCTGGCGCCTTGATTTCATAAATTTTCCGGCGCTTCGCGCCAGATTTTTGTTAAAGAAGTTTAATGATTTTTCGCACAAAATTGTCTAAAATTTTAAAGTTTTTAGAAAAAATATTGCGTCAAAAGTGATTTTATGTAAAAGTATACAATGTAAAACACCGAAAAAACGCTATTTCGCGCGTTAAGGGCAAATTTTTGGACCTATTTTTGACTGTTTTTGGAAAAATTGGGATACCGGCCCCCTTAGGAAAATCCGATATCCGCCACTGAATATGGATGTATTATAATATTATTTGGCAAAAAAAGAAAAAACTGTGGAAGAATACAAAAAAGCGAGAGCGATTAGTGATTAAAATTGAAAGGAATGCTAAATTGCTAAATCCATGTTTGAACGTGGAATGAAAATAAAATGTTGAACATAAACAGCTTTATTAGTATGCTCTACAAACAAGTGAGGGTGTCGTTTTTATCCTTTTCAAATTGGCAAGTAATCATGCAGTGTTAACTGTTAATCTTCAACCCCGACCCCGAAAACCGGGATTTTTCATCCCCGACCCCGACCCCGACTGGGGTTGAAAATCTGACCTCTTACGATCACTGCCAGCTACATTACGGCACGTTATGGTACGCAACGGCCGTTGTTAGAAACGTACTTGGCCGAATTTTATGTGACGAAAAGTTTTCAAGCGAGACGCATTTTACCATATGTTAGACCGAATTTGCAATTTCTACCCGGTTTTTTAGGCATAATTGTATTGTGTTCGTGAGACGGTAACAATAAACGGTTGACCCATGCATCCTTCTGTTTATATTTTCGTTGGATGCTCTCAGAATCAGACGGAATAGCCGAGTGGTGAACGCCCTATTCATTTCGTACGAATCTCTTGTTTAAATTTAACTAAATTTCATCTGAGAATGGTAAAAATGTGACGCTTGATGACTTTCTAGAAGCTTAATTTTAAAATCTTAATAGTGGGAAAAAAGCGTTAGACTTTTTCGGCGCTTCTCTTTGAATCTCGAAGTTCAAAGATCTGTGTTGAGTTTGATGGCAGGAAGCTAACATTTAATTTTAAAATGGTTAAAAAAGCAATGTGATAAAAGATCGAAAGATGATGTTTTATGCTTTAAAGAGAAATTGTTAAACGATATGATTGGTAAACTTTTTACCGTCTGCCCCTCCCTTTCGTAGAAAATCCAGATCACGATGGTTGTTTGGCAGACCGAATCATACATGAATTCTACTTCAGAGCATCAAAGCGAGCGACTACTTGAGCGTGCACGTTCTTAATTCCTTCCATCGCTACCTGTTGATTATTTTACGTGCAATTATGAATACTTATTCATTCGATTTCGAGAGCCAGTTCCTGGTTGAGACTTTTCAAGAAAACTTTTTACTTGTCGCATCTAAAGGACTTTGCGTCGAACGACTGTTTTACAAGCACCTTCAGCTCTATTCAGACCCATCAGTGCTTGTTTTAGTGCTGAATATGACCAAAGCAGATATGAATTATTTTTCTCATTGCCTTGAGGATGATAAACAGTCGAGACCAAGAATATTGACTAGCGAAATAGCTACTGGAGAAAGAAAAATGATGTATTTGGAAGGTAATGGGGAATATGTAGGTAAATGAATCTTCATAGTGAGTTTGTCTAGGAATTTTTTCATAGTCATCCTCAGGTTTGACAGAAATATAGGAGGAAGTTAAATGTGTGTTTTTACTCATTCTTAAGCAAAAATTGAAGAAATTTAGGAATTCGTAAATCAACAATCTATAACGTCTGTCCCATCAATCTCTTCTGCTTTTAAATATTTAGATGGAAATATGATTTACATGTGTGGCAAGTTTTCTCTTGTTTGAAAACAAAATAAGCTTCTTTATCACACATGATCTTTGGTGGGGGGTTTCACCCCTCAGAAAAATGTTCAGCCCCCGCTAAAATTCCCCCTTCCCCACAGAATTTGCGATTTTTTTGAAACTTCAAGAAGTTTTATAAAAATTTGTAGGAAGTATGTTTTTTGAAGCGTTTTCAGCTAACTATTTGCTCAAAAGCGCCAAGCTTTCGTCGCTTCGCGCCATTATACTCATGTTTTGACTATATTTTGTCCAATTTGTTCCGACTTTTTTTGAATTTTTTTTTAGCATCGTCAGAAACGCTGAAAAACGATGTTTTTGACGCGTAATCATTTTTGGACCCAAAAAAGGAACTTTATTATTCCAACCCCTCCCCCATTTCTCATGCTGTGCTTTCTCGCCATGAAATTTGAACATTTAACAATTCTAAGGATTGGTCGACCTGTTATAGCAGAGGACGTCATCACGTCTTATATTTGGCATTGCAATGTTGAAAAAACATGACGAAAGCCACTTTTTAAAGTAGGCGTTGCAATTCTTATTAAAATCTATGGACTGCTAATTGTTGAAATTTTGTGGCGAGAATGGTATTTATTACATTGAATTAATTAGTGCAATAGCTTTTTGTTACCGGTTTTAATCATCAAACACAACCATGGTATCATACATGGGTAAGGCAGAGGTGGACAGAGGGAGGGGTGGGGTGAAATCCAGGAATGGTCACACAGTAAATTGTAGTCAGTTTTTTGCACAAGTCTCTATATATTTAGAAAAACGATCCAGTCCCAACAGTGTCAATTTTAGGGTACCGACTAAGATATGATGCAGTAGCACGTTATGAGCAGTAAACTGTTTCTTGACCCTTACTATTGAAGTTTGATTAATTTATATGTTCTTAGGCTATTCACAAAAAATTTAGTGGAGTAACTGCATGTAACGCAGTACTCTACCTACTGTAATGCTTTGCGTGTGGTTAAAATTCGTTATTCTTTAAGTAGTAGTGTGATTTGCCAATCGTTTGGCCTCGAGCAACGAAGACTTAGAAAATTTAAAGAGTTTTGAAATATTTTGATATTTCAAAGATTTTCTTTACAAATTTGAATTCAGGATTTCTAATGAATTCGTCATTCTTGTCGTCTGAAACACAATTTTAAAGCTTTGCAAAAACAAGCAAAACCGAAAATAATCAAACTGGTTGGTATAAAACAATCTTCGTATCTTTACCACGATCAGGCGCGCAAACAGCCGGGGCGGACGGGACCCTCCGCTGAAATAAAAAAACACTAACTTTTGACAAGTGTTTTCTAAAGGAAAAATTTATCTCGTAGTCTACCAAAAAGGCGACCTCGACAAGTTTTTATCACCCAGCTAGTAAACCTAAAATTTGATGCCTTATCCATGTATGTATTCTATTTTTTATCCTAAAGGTCTAGACTTGACTCAAATATAGTAGACATGTCAAAATTTCCGGCGTTTCATTCTGATTTATTAATTTTCTATATTATTTTTATTTGGAAATTCCTAAAATCAAATGCGAATGGATATTGAGAAATTAATAAGGTAAGTACCCAGTTAAAAATATAGATTTTTCATAATGTGATGCTCCTAACGGTTTTCAAGATATGTGACTTTAAAATTTTCGGCCCTCCTCCGAAATGACAACACCAATAGTCTTTTTAGTTACAACATTAGTATGAAGTCAGTGTTTTTTTTGTACAAGGTCCGTTTGTACATGTACAAAGATGGTCCCTAAAAGTCTTTGTACATTTCGTACACACAAATTTTTGGGTACTATTATATGGTACAGTAGCGATTTTAGTGTGGCAAAAACAGAGTTGTTCGACCTTTAGTTACGTATTTTAGCAATTTCTAAGTTTCTGAGGGCAAAAATCAGTAATAATCGTCTCAAAACGGTGCGAAGCGCCATGAATTTGGCATTTTTCCTTTCGAAATGCAATTTCTGAAATTATAAAGATATTTGGAACACACAATTGCTCATTTCGGCGCGGAATGCCGATAATTTTTGCGAATTTCGAACCTTTTTGCAGTTTTTGTCTTCCAAAAAATCTTTGTACATTTACAAAGACGGTCCCCAAAAAGTCTTTGTACATCGCGAAAAATCTTTGCCGAATACAAAAAAAACCGTGTATGAAGTTCTTAAACTTGACGACGGAGTACTATCAAAAGAGCTTTTAGAGGAATTATTTTAAAAGTGTTGTATGGAGAATCTTCTGAAATTTTATACATTTTTAAAATTTTAAAACCATAAAAAAATCTTGGCCGGACTCAAATAAATGTGTTTCTGAGTGGAGTTTTATTGAGTCGCTTAAGTTAAATTGTCATTAAAATTTGGTTAGCTCGCGCTGACTATTTCGGTTTTAATTTAGGATAAAGTAAAACCGTTTGAAACATTTCACGCAAAACGATGCTCACCCTCTTCTGCAAAAATGTTTTTATACCCCGCAGAAATCGCATTTTACCGGTAAAAGCGTAGAAAACGTCTTATACATAGTTGAAGCGTTTTTAGCGATTTGTTAGTTCTAAAGTGCCAATTTTTTGGGTGTTGCCAGTTATATTTGACTACTTTTGTTCTAGAAAGGGTATCGTCATAAACGCCAAGAATGGCCTTTTTGACGCGTATTAGACATGTACATATTTGGGGTACAAAGTCGGTCGTCCTTCCATCCACCAAAGCCAAAAAGTTATTGATCCCCCCCCGATTTTTTGCCCGTTTTTAGGAGGTTTTGACCTTTTTTGGCCAAAAATTGGACATCATTAACCTCCTCCCTTAAAAATGACTGGGAGGGACCCCCACTCAAAATTTTGAGCCGTTACATGTTTGGGCGGAAGGGTTTCCTTTTGAAGGATCTCCGGCGATTTTGAGCTTACGCAATATTTCCTTCACGATTTTCAAAGAAAGAAAGCAGTAATAGTGTCAACATTTTTACTGAAGCGCCGGATTAATATTTTTATATGTTGTTTAATAAAAAATGCATAAAATTGTGTTTAATCGAAATAGTCTAAAACTTAAAAATTTCTCGACATTGGTCAATTTTTATTTTTTCAGTGATAAAATCGATGCAATGCAGTCAAAATGAGCTATGGATGCTTTGGAAAAATGCGCCGTCCCACCGTGCTGAGCTGACCCTGGCTTTGTGCATCTATGACGCGTACCCATCGTTTTTCAACCCAAGAAATGAGCTTTGAAAAAATTTTCGGTCTCATCTCCCATAATTCCCATACTACTGTGCATGTATATATGTTTACAATCCTTTTATTGTGGATGTACATAGATCACGTCACGATGCTGGTCAGTTCTCAACCTTGAAAATTCAAAACGAGCTCGTACATTAGTTTTGTGTGACAGTTCACATAGCTACTAATTAATAACATTATTTTTAATACGGAATGAGTAATTAACTGTATTTATTGGTTAGAATGCTCATTTTAGCAGCAAGGCACAGTTTATGTGTTTTTATTTTGGATTAAGGTGGTGTTCAGTTTGTTACTACTCGAATTTTGATATCTGATTTGTTGTGCGACCGAGTACCCGTTGATTTGGTCAGTGGGTTTTTGATTTATCGGGCTCATACAGTGCTGAAATCTGCATTAGAGTCGTTTGTATTGTCAACATGTCGTAAGTAAGCGCAGAACACACACGTATGTACATATATCAACAATTGTTATACAATGTACATTGTATTTTGCTTTCTCATAAATTTCATATCCTTGTTCACTTGTTTACACCAACATATTCTTAGCTTGAGTCTCGCTCTACCAGACATGCACGTGGGTTGGAGGGTCTCTTGACCCCCAGATAGGAAAAATGGGAAATTTCTTGGGAAAAGGGAATAAAAGGAAGGTTTAAAAATTAATGTAAATTGAACGATTTCTTTGAAAGTTTTTATAAATTGACCAATTGTGGAATAATGTAGTTTTAACGCTATTTGAGCATTTATACTAGTTTTTGAGGTCATTTTGGCTCCAAAGAGCTCAATTTTTGACGCCCCGCAAGCAGTGTTAATTTTTTTGTATTTGGCAAAGATTTTTTCCCGACGTACAAAGACTTTTCGGGACCGTCTTTGTACATGTACAAAGATTTTTGGGAAGACAAAAATTGCAAAAAAGGTCCAAAATTAGCAAAAATTTGGCGCTTCGCGCCGAAATGAGCGACTGTGTGTTCCATATATCTTCATAATGGCAGAAATTGCATTTCAAAAAGAAAAATGTCAAATTCTCCGGCGCTACGCGCCGTGTTATGACGATTTTTAGTGATTTTTGCCCTTAGAGACCCAGAAATTCGCTAAAATGCATTACCAAAGGTCGAAAAACTCTGTTTTACGACACTAAAATTGCTACTATACCATATTATAGTCCAAAAAATTTGCATGTACAAAATGTACAAAGACTTTTGGGGATCATCTTTGTACATGTGCAAACGGACCTTTTACAAAAAACACTGCCCGCAAGACGGCCATTCTGTGCATCGATGGTGTCGACTCGATCTTACATGATCTGCAGAGTTGCAGGTTCATCATAGGTGGGCAGGGCACTGGGTAGCATACATGAACATAGGAAGGGGGAGGGGCATTGCAGTACACCCTCCCCGCTGAAGTGTCCAAAAGATAGGTACTGCCATGTGATTTCGGCCCAAATTGTGAATTTTAAGCGATATCGGTCTTATTTACCTAATAAACAGTAAATACTATGTAGTATTGATTCAGAATTTCACGTATTATTGGTAATTTTACCCTTGTGCATTTACGGTGGGCAGCAGCGGAATTCTGAGGGTTCGATGGTGCAAAATCACCAGAAATAGCATCAGAACTTCAATTCTGGGGTTCTATCGATTTTTGGTACGAGTTTCAGTTTCTGAAGAAGTCTAGACCCCCACGCCATGTGTTGTTTTCACCGCCAGAAAGGTTTTCACTCGCTCTTATGCAACTTTGTTTTCTGATTTTATATTCCACCTTCCGTGCATTTTCTAGGAATAAATCTAAAGCATTCGTGAAAGCATTCAGTGACGCGCCTCAAGCTTTTGTCGAACACTTCGGTCAGTTGCAGAGGGCAGTGACAGCTCTTGGCGTACAACGAGTCATCTTTTTGCCTCGCTATCACGTTGACGTTGTAAAGAATTTAGATGCTTGTGGGTAAGACAAATTAATATGAAAAAATGTCTGTATCATACATGTAACGGGTTGATGCGGATCACTCATCCCAAAGTCGGTTGTTTCCTCCCTCAAAAGCTGAGATTTTTTAATCCCCCTTCCCCACTTTTGGACAAAAACTTGCATTTTTAGATCTTTTTTATTGCTTTTTCCACCCTTACCCTCCCTAAAAATGGCCGACTACCTCTCCTCTCACCTGAAATTTTGATCCGTAACATATTGCCTGTGTTGTGCTCAGGAAAACGACTGAAACTTGTTTATCATTTATGTTAGTGATTACCTGGGCACCGGCACCGTTGCCTAAGCACCGGCACCGGGCCGGTGCTAGACTGGTACCGGCGCCGGTGCACTTTTTTAAAAACATCATTTATTGAATGAAAGATATCATATTCAAAATATCCAACAACTGGCAAGGAAAGGAGATACTAGTGAAGATGGACGATTAAAAATAAATACATCGACATACATACAGAGTGGAGAGTTCTTTTAATTCTCGCATCTCTAGGAAAGAAATATGAACACTACAAAATAGTTTTCCAATTTTATTCCATAAAATCCGTCTGTAATATTTCGAAATAGAAGGCCTCACAAAGTCGACATCCAGAATTCTAAAACACTTCAAGCAAAATTTTTTCTGCGAAATTTCCTTTTCAACAAAAAATGCTTATACGTATCTGTATGTAAACCTCTGAGACTCTTATGCATTACTGGGATATGCCACGTTCGTTTTCAATGGCTTTTGAAAATATGAAATGGCTAAATTTAAATACATATAACTTTAAAAAGCTATGATGGCTGTTACCATTTATGTTTCTTACTAGTTGGTTGGTATGTACGTCAGGTACAACTAATTTTGTATCAAAGCCACAACATTTTGATTGGACTACAGCAGTCAACTACTGCACAAGCCACTCGTGATCGTGCTACATTTAAAATCAAACAAAAGCATTAATACACGATGTTATTTTTAATGTGCTTTCTTCGATTTTCTTGCAATTTTCTATTTGTTTAATAGTCAAAATTAATATTTATAAATTAAAAATAATGAGGAAATATTAACGAACTAGCCAAACGAAATTTTGTTACAATTTTATCGGGATAAAAAGAGTACAAATTTATCCTTTCTCGAAGAAGCATAGTGCATAATTTATCCTTTCTCGAAGAAGCATATAGTGCATTATATAATATGCTACTCTAGTACCGGCGCCACCCCCCAAATAAAGTCCGTCATCCCCCCAGTTCCCCCGAAGCCAGAAAATTTTTGACGCCATAACCCCCGATTTTTGGAAAAAAATTGAACTTTTGACCGTTTTCAGGTGTTTTTTGGTCGTTTTTGGCCAAAAATTGGATGTCATTTACTCTCTCCTCTAACAATGGCCGGGGACCCCCTTAACCGAAATTTCGAGCCATTACATGTATGTAGAAGGGTGAAGCAGACTTATGTTTGTAAATTAAATCGTTATATCCTCGAGAAAATCAAATTTCTCGCTACTTCAATAGCTATTGCCGTCTTTTAGTTTGCTCATTTTTGAATAAGAAATTGGTTTTAAGTCGATAGCTATAAGTTTATTTCTCTTAAGCTATTCGGGACCTTATAGCGCACTAGCCAAACTACGTGTACATACATGGAATTATCGAAAAAATCTTATTTCCTCAATTTCGATTGCCAAATCAAAATGGTTTCTCACCCCTCCCAGTATTCTCGATTTTCCAAAAAAATCGCAGAAAAGGTAATGTTTCAAGGATTTTTCGCTATCGGTTTGCTTAAAAGTGTCGAATTAAAAACTTTCACGGAGGTGCTTGATTAGTTGGTCCGTGAGCTGTTTTGTTGATTGGTTGGCTTGTTGTTGATCTGTCAGTGGGTCGGTTGGATGATTGATTGATGATTCATCTGGATATTTATTTATTTATTTTATTTAGTATTTATATACATATGTATTTATTTTTCTATTGGCTTTTCTATACTTCACCTTTTTTCCAGAAAAATTCTAATTGATACTCGCTATTCTCTCAGGTGATACCCAGTGACTTCAAGGTGATAGTGCGATAGAATTGGGTTGAACCCATTGTCCAGTCGACCTCAGACCTCATCCTGAAAGAATATAGCGTGCAATAAAAATCCATGAAACGAAAATTCAGAAAAATAGTTCCCCGCTCATCCCCGACACTTTCGACCGTGTGCATGTATATAAGTACTCATTTTTCGAATCAGCTCGCTATAAGAAAACGTAGTAGATCCATTGTGAAGAACGTAATGCGTTCTTTAACATTCTCTCATCATCTGTTTATATAAATCTAGATGTAAAACATTCGTGTTTTATCTACATACATACTTCAGAGAATATCCGCGTTCAGATCCAAAAGAATCCAACCCCGACCCCTTCGCGGAATCCGTTAGTCTCCCAAAATTATATCTTTGGTCTTTTTTGCGATTTTGCCCTATCAAACTCCCAGAATTTGGTTGCTGCTCGTGTATGATTGACACCCCATTGAGACAATTGTTTCTTTATGCCCAAATTTCTAATTCGATTGAGAAATCTACTGTAGTTTGTACTTATTTACTATGTACTGTATCATTTTTGTGAATCATTTTAATGACCAACTTATCTTACTTTGTTGCTAAAAGAATCAGCGATTGACAGGAATATTTATTACAACAATATTTCTAAGAGAAAAGACTAGATTCTAACTATGCGTAATAAGCGAATCGTGATTCGCTGCTGGTGACTGACCATACATGGGCAAGGTAGAGTTGGCCAGGGGGGGGGCGAAATCCAAAAATCGTCATATATTAAATTGTAATCATTGTTTTTTGTACATGGTCCCTTTGTACATGCACAAAGACGGTCCATCAAAGTCAATGTTAATGGTAGCAACAGCACGTTGTGTGTAGTAAACTGGGTTTCTTGCCGCTTATTAGTGAAGTTTACCCAATTTATGTGTTTCTAGCGATGAAAAATACATACAAATATCAAAAATTTGGATATTTTAACTTTTTCCAGTTAAATTTTCGACCTTTTTCCGTAGAAATCTCAAAAATTGTCTTGTTGCACCTTTCCTTTTATCAAAATAGCCCGACAGTACCTGATTTTCCAAAACCTTAGGTAGGGTTAATAGCCCCTCTCACGCTCCCTATGCCATGTTAACGTATGTGCACATCATTGGAATCTGGAAGGAAGTTTTAAAATTCTTTTTCTAAAGTGGGTACGCATCAACAACATTATTTATTGACGTTACTGATCATATTATTTTGAACGGAAAACGTGGACAATTTTCAAGAAAAATTAGCTGAAATCGAAACAAAATGTAAAAATCGGCCATTTCCAGAAAATTTGTCTCTTTAAACAAAAAGATCGCTCAAACGCTTAAAACAGGACGTGTTCTAAGATGTTTCGGACAATCGAAAATTCTGGGGAAGCTTTTTGCGATAACGAGAATCAATCCCCCTCCCCAGACCATGTACATGTTAGTGACTGACTGTATTTTACAAATTTTATTTTTCTATCCTGAATCTCGAGTTGCTCGTCACATTATCTTTTTCTAAAGTTTATATTGGCTAGTAAAGCGACTCAAGGTAAGTACATACGTTGTTTCACCAGAAAACCTAAGCTGGTCGAATTGGCCGTAAAATTGACACCTTCAATGAAAATAGTGCAAAATTGCTTGACTGAAATGATCGGGGCGTGCGTCCAAGAGCTGCGGCGTTGTCAAATTCTTAATTTTGCCACCGACGACCAAGAAATCAGCCTCGAATATGCCCTGTTGCCTTGGTTTGAAGACAGTTTACGCAGACGTTTGGAGCAAGTCATTCCTAACGAAAATTTACCCACTAAAGTAACGCGTCTGCTTGACGATATCAGTCGTTTAAGACAGTTGCTGAATAATTTGGAAATTGAGGATGGAAAA
Source organism: Mermis nigrescens (assembly GCA_036768485.1). Taxonomy (NCBI): domain Eukaryota; kingdom Metazoa; phylum Nematoda; class Enoplea; order Mermithida; family Mermithidae; genus Mermis; species Mermis nigrescens. The sequence continues at coordinate 5,362,693 of JAVLUZ010000143.1, forward strand.
TCGTTCGCCAAAAATTTCGAAGCCATACGGAGCAAGTTTTTCTCATTTACATACAACTTCATCTTTCTGTTATAATTCTATTGATTCTCACTAAAAATTGTTTAGTTTGGCCTCTTTAAAAGTTATAAATATGTACAGGGTGGTTAATAATCTTTTGCTAGGGGGTCAGTGCTATAACTATAGAACTTGGGATCAAACCAAGCATACCATTGGATAGAGAATTTAAAACGGAATTTATTGATGCCAAATTAAAAATCGTGTGCCTAAGATCGTCAAGAGAAATAGTTTTTAAACGATCGGGGTATGAACACAATTAATAAATGTCGATTTTCGATACTTATCAAAATATTTTTCACGTTTCTGTACAATTTTTTTTATCAATACCAATTAGGTCCTATTTTGGACCTGAAAAATATTTGGTCGCTGGTCAGACTGTTTTTGTTCACGACAAGGCGCCTTGCACGCGAGCTAATGCAACCCAACATTCCTTAAAACAATCAAACGTCGAATTTTGGGGTAACGATATTTAGCCCGGAAATTCATTCAACTTAAATGCCGCCGAAACCATTGGGCCATTCATAAAGATGAAGTCGAGGCGCAAATACTTGCTAAAATTCGACTGGTCGATAATCATATGAAATTTTGCACAGAAAGGAGGAAAATATTTCTTGAAAATCGACGTAGTCTGTTTATTGGTATGTGTTCATACCCTTATCATTTTGAAAGCTGTTTCTCGCACAAGTGATAGGCACACTGATCATTAATCTGGCATCAATAAATTCCGTTTCACATTCTCTATCTAATGGTATATTTGTTTGATCCCAAGCCCTGTAGTCATAGCGCTGACCCCCTAGCAAAAGGTTGCTAACCACCCGGTACATAGATTCATTGAAAAAATTTTAGAAAGAAGGTTCTGAAAAATCGGCTACTGTCAGACGATTTTGGGGAAACGCAAGTTACTTCTAAGAAAGTGTCAACTTTATTGTGGAATGAAAAGATACAACTCAGTCAGTCAATAGTTACTTCTAAGAAAGTGTCAACTTTATTGTGGAATGAAAAGATACAACTCAGTCAGTCAATCTGATAGAGGTTCACTGCAAAAATATTGATTTTTTCGTAGTCGTATAATTTTTGTTGATTGTATGCCATGTAGCAGTGAGTCATCAGAAAAAAATTGGTCAGAAAAGACATTTTTTGACAAAATGCAATTTTAAATTTAATTCTCATAACTTTTGACGTCACGAATGACTTTAGAATACCTACTTAATAGTAGATGTCGCTATATCTACTAAAAAACTGTTACATATGACCACTATTTACTAATTTCGCCTCCATCTGTCCGCGATACCTTGTTCACCTACATATGGTATTATGCGCATCTATACCGTTTCCTAGGCCCCAGGCCGGACTCAGGCTGGTCCCAGCACTGGGACCTAAACATTAGAATATTTTTATTAGATCTAAATTGGTTGCCTTGATAGATTGAAAGAAATAAGTTTAACACTTAGGTAATAAGCCGAATCTTAGCACTCCAGTAATCACACATTTTTATTTGATTTCAGGTGTCAACGTTAAACGATAATAATTATGGCTCAAGCTGTAAACGATGAAACATTACAACTGACGAAACTCATACTAATTTCAATCAATCAAGCCACCTATCAAGTTTGCATCTAAAAATAATCACTGTTGAATGTTGTCGACTTCCCATCCACAGTTGCATAGCATGACCGGTCTGTGGTCAGTCTGGTCTTGGGGTTATAGAGCTTTTTTCGAGCTCTAATGGTTTTAAAATAGTAGAAAGGACTGTCTTAAAAGCGCAATAACTATATTAATTCTCAGGTTCTGGTCGCTTTCAATCAATTTTGCGAATAAGTTTTCATTTTTATTTGTTTTCGTCCTTAGTCTTTTTCTATACTTTTTGCAGGAAATTCGATTTTTCTCCCCAAAATTCTACGTGCATGTCTGCGTACTGCATTAGTACATAGAAAGATAGACTAGAACTGAGCAGTCCGGCATATCACGCCGTATGAAACCCTGATTTAAAACTGAATTTTTCCTTACAATGCTTCATGTAATTCTTCGATACATCGGCTTAATTTCAAGAGATTCATGAGCTAAAAACTAGGTTGTAAAGTTGCAATGTAAGCTAAACAATTTACAGATATTCACCTGAGAAAGGTAATTTGAATTTTTAAACTGAGTATGATGATCTTACCTTGAGTAAAGATACTCTGCATATTTATATTAACATTTTTATATATAATTTTCATGAGGATGATCACTGTTTTTTTTGTACGAGACAATGATTTTGAAACTTGTACAGAGATTTTCGAGCCATTTTTGTACGATGTACAAAAACTTTTTGGGGCAAAGTAATAGTAATTTTAACGATTTTTTGAGTATTTTTTTGACAAAATTTCTGAAAATTTTTTGGCGGTTCGCGTCGAATATGATAATTACATTCTGTTTATCTCCAAGCGCGGGCATTAAACACTTCAAGACCTATCTTTAAGCATTTTTGTACAGATTTAAGCATCTTTTACATCTGTCTCTACTGTTTTATAAAGACTTTATGCAGAAAAAAGAACTATTAGAGATTTTTGCACTGTTTTCTGCCGTTTGAAGATTAAATTGACTTTTTAATCTTTGCGTTGCATTAAATTCATATTTGGACTGGTGTCTATTATGAGATTCGGTCAGCATGTTGCAATCGCTGTATTATTTCTGATTGTGTAACACAAGTTATTTCAACTTTCTGAGTCGAATTATATGTGTAAATCCAACCCACGACTCATGAAAATTTTGGCGCTTTGCACCGAAGTAATATAACCAGCTGAATTTAGCATAAAGTAACACTTTTTGTGAAGCGTGCGGGTCACGTATAACAATCTAGTAGTATGTAAAATGTGTACACTTAGTAGTATATCTATATATTATGTGTACAAAAAAGTTTTCGCTCGTACAAAGACTTTTCCGGAGATCTTTGTACATGTACAAAGAGGCTCGTACAAAAAAATTAGTGATGATGATTATTATTTAAGTATTATTCTTCTTTCATCGGTATTGGACTTATATTTTGCATTACATAAAAATGTAAAAATGCTGGCATGAGGATGTCATATGATCACATTATGGTACATAATGTATGTTTCCAGGTCCTGACCGTGGTTACATACTCAATTATGTTCCAGTGAAAATATTTACGTGAGAGATATTTTTCTTTGTTATGACTGAACAGTAATGCAATGCAGAGTAAAATTGTAATTATGTTCTTATTTGACAACGATGACATAGGTGCGTAACGTCAAACTTTAAAGGGGTGAAAATAAAAAATTTTGGGATACTTGTTGTGTGTTTTTTCCAAAGTGATTCACCACTGCGAAAAATGGTTATATTGCTTTAAAACTATCGATTTACAGCATTCGCGGCAAATATCCGTTTTGAAATCAGAAACATACATACAGGCAGAGCCCTGCGCGGGGCGGGTCGGTCCGCCCCGCCCCGCAGGCCCGCGCGGGCTTTTTGCGGGGCGGGGCGGGCTTTATTTTCTGAAAATTTTGGCGGGGCGGGGCGGGCCTTCCTTTTTTTTTTAATTTTTGTTGTGCACAAGGATATGTGCGCGAAATTGATTTCCATGCACAAGGTTTCGCGAAATAGACTATAGTTCTGAGTAATGCTCTGCTGCTCATCCTTTGAATAAATACTTAATGAAATAGAACACATGGGGGCTGTTAAAATTATACAAATTGAAATAATCCAGCTTTACCATGCATAAGCTTACATATATACAGTGTTTAAAAAAAAAACGAAACCCATATTTGACCTTGTAACTTCCCAACGGCTCGCTCAATTTCAATGCAAATTGTTTTAAACGATAGACAAAAACTTTCATAAGAAACTTGCTAAGTTTTGTATCCGTAGCTTGCTCTGTTCTTGTGCAACGCGAAATTGTGTAAAAGTCGTTTTTTTCCATTAAATACAATGCGTGTTTAGAAATAAATCATGTGTTTGCAACGTTGTAGCTTTTAATCGAGTAAACATTTTAGAATACGGTCTGCTCTATTCAAAAGCCTGTTTGTCTAGCTGTTAGCCTGTAAATCTTCGTATTATTTCGCTACTTGGTTCGAGAGTTATTGAGCTTTCGCCAAATGTCATTCCTTAGGTCATTCACAAGCGCAAGCAGCTCGCTGCTTATTTTGTCATTGCTGGCTCAATCACCGAGGGAGTGACCTTAGGCGAAAGCTTAATAGCTCTTGAACCAACAAACAAAATAAGATTAAAATTTAGAGGCAACTAGCTAGATAAATGAGCTTTTGATTGAAGCAAACCGTATTCTAAAATGTTCACTCGATCTAAAGCTACAACGTCGCAAACACATATTCATTCTTACGACACATTGTATTTAATGAAAAAAACGACTTTTACCCAAATGCGCGTTGTACAAGAACAAATAAAGCTACGAAAACGAAACTCTGCAAGATCATTATGAAGGTTTTTATCTATTGATTAAAGCAAGTTGCATTCAAATTGAGCGATTCGTTTCGAAGTTACAAGGTCTGATTTGGGTTTTGTTTTTTTGAAACACCCTGTATATATAGGTAGGCAGGTACCTACATACACACGTGGGCGTGAGGGGGGATTTGGGGGGAATGCACCCCCAGAAGTTGAAATACCCCCCCTCCCAGAAATCAAAATACCCCCCCCAGAAAGATTTTTTTTGCTTTTTCAGCAATTTTTTGATGCCATTGTATAGTGCTTGATGAGAAACGTCGAAAAATGGTGTTTTTTTTGCCATAGGATACGACCACTTCCAAGACCATCTAATGACCTTTTAAAAATTTTTCCACCCCCCAGAAATTTTTTCACCCCCAGAATTTCGGTGCTGCCCACCTATGCCTACATGTATGTAGGTACACACACTACGTCCTTACATAAGGTAGACTATCACCTATAGGATTTGAGTAATGGCGAGCATTGGGATCTGGGTTGTCCCCTGGGATCCAGCAGACCCCCAAAATTGATTTTGTTGTGCTAGTTTTGGCGATTTCGCCCCATCAGACCCCTCAGAATTTGAGCAATCAGCAATGCAAGATTATGCCTTTTGCAGCTTACCTATACATACCTAACTACACCTATCACAGTAACACCATTGTTGTTCCAATAAAGTTTATTGCTGTAAGACATTAGCTCTTATTCAATTTACAAAATTGCATTGCACTCATTTACATTGAAGATTTTGTATCACTCATTGTCCGTGTCTTTATCTTCTTGCATTCTGGCTCCTTTTCGACCAGAAATGGATAAATAGAGTACATGAAAGAATTTTGCGGGGCGGGGCGGGGCGGGCTTTATTTCTTTCTTGGCGAGGCGGGGCGGGTCAAAAAATTTCGGCCCGCGCAGGGCTCTGCATACAGGCTCGTATCCAGGATTCTCAAAAACTACTTTTTTTGTCGTTTTATAATTTGCTCTATCCATTGAGATCATAAAATTCGAAATTTTCGAAAAGCTTTTTGCGTACTCAGAATGCTATAAAAAGTGTTGTGTTCGGTCGCGCCTGAGCCAAAATTATGAAAAATCTTTTTATATCTGACGCGAAACGCCGAAAAATTTAGATTTGTACGTCAAAAACATGCAATTTTTCCATTTTTTTGTGCATTATCTCACATTATTGTGATATATTCAAACAAGTCTTTTTTGGTAATACATAATTGAGTACATGATGTTTCGATGTCCTGTTTATGTTATTCAGACGATCCTTATGAACACCGAAATAATAGTGGTTGGCTATTCACGTCGGCTTGCGAGAAAATGTTTGAAACGTGTAAAAAACGTTTAGATGAAGTGCCGACGAAATGGGATGCGCTAAAAACGGTTTTATTCGAATTAAGAGCCGATAAGAGCGTTGAAAATATGAGATTAGTCATTGTGGCTTCGGAAGAATTAGTTTGTCAACGTTTGAAGGATCTCATTTTTACCGAAAAATCTCAAGCGCAAGCGAGCGATGAGGAAGGTGCATTATTCGAGTTTAGTTTACAGAATTTATGTTTTACGCATTCAATACGCATCTGATAAAACGTTTTTATAGCAAAATGCGAAAGAATATAACATACGTGCACATAGGATTGAGGGGGTATTACCCCCTGAAGGGTTAGCCACCGGCGATTTTAAACTAAGGGGACGTTATGTCGCATTATTTTTGAGGACAAAAGCAGTAATGCAATGTCAGATAATACTTGTAACTTTTATTTAAAAAGCTGCTTAAAATTGTCTATTTCTATATTTTTCAGTGTTAAAAGCGATATAATGCAGTCAAAATGGACTAAAATGCTTCAAAAGTGCGGTATTACCAGAAAAAAACGGGTATAGGCTATTTTGACCATTTTGTCCTTTTAATAGCAAAAAAATCGTATACACTAAATTTACTGTCCCGGATTTCTGGGATTTTACCCTCCCCTATCGACCCTACCTTGTGCTAAATTATTATAATACCCTAAGTTTTACTTACTTGCTACGCTCTCAGTGAAGCAAATAGGATTAGGGAGAGAGTAATGCACTTGAAAGATGCAAATTAAATTGAGTGCGCATTATTTCATAGCGTTCTACGTGAAAATCTGAACAATATACATACATTTCATTCATAAGTCGTAAATGGTCAGTGAACGTGCTTGTATCTACTCCATTAGCGAATTTCAGGATGTTTTTGAATCCGTCTTCACCAGTGATCGGACTGAGGCCTCGGCCTCGGCAAGGCTCGGCGTTTTTTGAAGTTTCGGCCTCGGCGCCTAGGGCGAAGCTGAAAAGTGCTGAGGCGCCGAGGGTTAAAATCAAATTTGAATAAGTTTAATATATCCGTTGACTATTAACTATTTAGTATGCATCTGCAGTACACAGGCTGTTTTTTATCTATTGGCTATTCTAATGGATTTAGGCGCGTACCCAGTTACACCAAGTTACATACAGCAAAGTGCCAATTGATTTTCATATGATGACTAAGTTATAATTCTCATGCTCGCTACATGGATCGGAAAGTACGGTGCAGTATCCGTCATATTACTTATCACACCAGAATTGGATGACCAAGGGAATATTCAAGGGGGCGAGGGCGGCCGCCTAAAATTTTTAGAAAAAATATTGCGTCAAAAGTGATTTTATGTAAAAGTATACAATGTAAAACACCGGAAAAATGCTATTTCGTGCATTAAGGGCAAATTTTCGGACCTACTTTTCGACTGTTTTTGAAAAATTTGGGATACGGCTCCCCCTTTTAGGAAAATCCTAGATCCGCCACTGTGGATGACTGAAATGTCTTCTTATTTATAGTAAAAACTTTTTAACTGCTTGTTCAGCCATATTTTTTATTTACTTTTCCCATTCTTCAACGCAGTCTTTTTTTTGTACTCGGCAAAGATTTTTCCTGATGCACAAAGACTTTTCGGGACCGTCTTAGCACATGTACAGAGATTTTTGGGAAGATAAAATTGTAAAAAAGTCTGAAATTCGCAAAAATTTTCGGCGCTTCGCGCCGAAATAAGTAATTGTGTGTTCTATATATCTTTATAATGTCAGAAATTGCATTTTGAAAGGATTGTTATTCTCAAAAACCCAGAAATTAGCTAAAATACACTACCGAAAGTCGAACAACTCTGTGTTTTACCACACTAAAATCGCTACCGTACTATATTATAATACCCAAAAAATTTGTATGTACAAAATAAACAAAGATTTTTGACAAGTCTAAAACTGTAAAAAGGTGTAAAATTCCCAAAAATTTTCCTATACATCTTTAAAATGACAGAATTTGCATTTAGAATTGAAAAATGTCAAATTTTCGTGCGCTTTTTGCCGTTTTGGAACAATTTTCAGTAATTTTTAGGCGTCAGAAACCCAGAAATTAGCTAAAATGCACTACCAACGATCGAAAACCCTGTTTTATAACACTAAAATCGCTACTGTGTACTATATTTTAGTACACAAAAATTTGCATGTACAAAATGTACAAAGACTTTTGGGGACCATCTTCGTACATGTACAAACGGGCCTTGTAGAAAAAAACAGTGCTTCAACGGCAACTTGTTTAATGAAAGAAGATGCTTTCATGCGGCTGACTTTATTCAATAAGTCCTTCACACATTTAGTCTACTATTATTGAAAATAAGAATGAATTGTTTGACATATTATGCGTTTCGATTTCACTTTCATTAAAATACTTGTATGTAAATCGACTCTGCATGAAATTTTTGTTCCCTGAAGTTGTGTTCTTTCAGTCATTGTTCTTTACTTCAGCAATTTGATTTTACTGTACTCGTATTTCATAATATCGATTGCATCAAATGTTCAAAAACTCATTTTTCTAAAGCACAATCTCAAAGCAGTTGGTTTTAATAGTGTGACTTTAAAGAATCTGATAAATAATGACGATGACGATGACGCGATAGCACAACAAGGCGAAACAGATGTGGCTAACTCTGATTCAGATGATCTAGATTTTGATGATGAATTATCTGCTTCATCAGATTGGAATAATAATTCTGGCTAACAGCAATAAACATTTGTTTTAGTTAGATACAGTGTTTAATATTACGATTATTCTCTAGCTCATGTGCATACAAAATATTCTAAGAGTACTATTTATGGGTATAGGTATATAAGCTTGACCCTCGACATTACCCTCGGCCGAGGCAAGGATTATAAGTCGCCTCGGCCTTGGCCGAGTCCGAGGGTCCAAAAAGTAACCTCGCTCCGATCACTGGTCTTCACCTTACATACATACTTTATGCACGAATCTGTGGCGGTTTTTTAGACATTAGCAGCATGTAATACGCTGTAGATGCTGTAATTGGGTGCTTCAGGATAGAGCATTTGCAACTTCTTATACACATTGATTTAACTTGATAGAACCAACTTCAATGTATGTTTTACGTACATTTTTTCTGAAAAATATCTCTGTTTTCTACGCATTAGGTATCGGTCAAGTATGACAACTTTAAGATTTACCTCAAGTGGCTCTCATAAGCGTTGCCGTTATCCGCGCTATCAAAATTTTTCGATAGCGACAACCAAGGTTTTCTTGTATTAGGCAAAGATTTTTCCCGATGTACAAAGTCTTTTCGGGACCGTCTTTTTACATGTACGAAGATTTTTGGGAAGACAAAACTGTAAAAAAGTATAAAATTCTCAAAATTTTCGACGCTTCGCGCCGAAATGAGTAATTATCTGTTCTATATGTCTTTATAATAGAAATGTATCGGGAGAGACTTTTTAGCCGGGGCCGGACTTATACCCCTGCACCAAGGCCGGGGCCGGGGCAAGATATTACCTATACTAACGTATAGGGATGGACCGGGTCCAAGTATCCGGACCCGGATCCGGCACTATCCGACGATTTTTCTGGATTGGGACCCGGATCCGGACTTGGAATTTTCGGAAGTAAAGATCCGGACCCGGACATGGACCCGAAATTTTCAAAAGTAAAGACCCGGACCCGGACCCGAAAATAATGAATTTTTAGGAACCGAGTCAAACTGTATTCTGAGTAAACTGAGAAATAAGTATTTAATCCCAAAAATTGCTGGTTGGAAAAATTGAAATATGCTTGCGCGAGGGTTTATATAGCAGTGAGTTTGGGAGGTTTAACAAATCGGACCGATGAATGTTTTTTCCTGAATTTTATTCAAATTAGACGTAGCGATGTGGTTTATGGCATACAACTGTAGTGCTTAATCATTATAACGTGGATGGCGTCGAGCCGGCGGACCTAGGCTGTCGCAATTACCATTTAAATCTAATGTCTTTTTGTATTTTCTTTTATTCATGCGGTATTATGCGTCACGTATTTTCTATTGAGGTTAACTGCTTTCGAGAATAAACATGAAGCGCGGATTTCGGAGCGAACTATTCAAATAGAGTAGTAATCACGATAGTGACGCTCGAAGGTTGAGTTTTGACATGATGAGATTCGAAATAGCTTATACTACAAGTATTGAAAATTGAAAGAAACTTTCATGATAAGAATCGATTTAGTAGAGCAGCATTAAACCAGATACAATATGCAGATGTAGCCTTTAATTTATTTCATTGTCTGGAAAAAACAAAGTTGTCAAGTCATCATAGTTTCACTTCATGAACTTTCCAAAAAAAAGCTTTTAATGAGCTATGTACATCATGCAAATCCATTTATCATGAGCCAATAGGATCAAAGCTAGCTTAACCTTCTTTTGAAGAGCATTATTCATTTTTTATTTATGATTTTTGATCATGTTACCCAGTGTTGTTTTTTTTGTACTCGGCAAAGATCTTTACCGATGTACAAAGACTTTTCGGGACCGTCTTTGTACATGTACAAAGATTTTTGGGAAGACAAAAATTGCAAAATAGGTCTGAAATTCGCAAAATTTTCGGCGCTTCGCGCCGAAATGAGTGATTGTGTGTTCTATATATCTTCATAATGGCAGAAATTGCATTTCAAAAGGTAAAATGTCAAATTTTTTGGCGCTTCGCGCCGTTTTAAGCCGATTCCTAGAGATTTTTGCCCTTAGAGACCCAGAAATTAGCTAAAATACACTATCAAAAGTCGAACAACTCTGTTTTTACCACACTAAAATCGCTACTGTACCATATTACAGTACCCAAAAATTTGTGTGTACAAAATGTTTAGAGAGTTTTGGGAAGACAAAAACTGTAAAAAGGTGTAAAATTCCCAAAAGTTATCGGCGCTTTGCGCTGAAATGAGAAATTGTTTGACCTACATGTCTTTAAAATGGCAGAATTTGCATTTAGAATGGAAAAATGTCAAAAATTTAGGCGTTTCGGCGCTGTTTATACAAGTTTCAGTAATTTTTGGCGTCAGAAACACAGAAATCAGCTAAAATACGCTACCAAAGATCGAAAACTCTATTTTACCACACTAAAATTGCTACTGTACTATATCATAGTACACAAAAATTTGCGTGTTTAAAATGAACAAAGACTTTTGGGGACCATCTTTATACATGTACAAACGGACCTTGTACAAAAAAACACTGTTACCAGCCCCATCTTATCTGAAAACAATGAATATAATTATGTAATATAACAGCAGATATAAATAATTATCGCACAATTTAGGGTACCTTTGGACCCGGATCCGGACCCGGTCGGGTCTAAGGTCAAAGATCTGGATCCGGACCCTGACCCGAAATTTTGAAAGACTAAGATCCGGACCCGAAATTTTGAAAGACTAAGATCCGGACCCGGATCCGAAATTTTAAAAATTGTGGATCCGGTCTATCCCTACTAACGTATGCTGGCTGACCCTAAAAGTGTACACTTAAGATTATTTATGGTACTTTTTTACAATAGCTCTTAATCATATAAATGTAAAAATGAGATTAAATTGCAGGGTTTTCACCGTATGAAGACTTAAAATTAAAAGCTGTTGATAGAAGTTAAAAAAACGCTTGAAAAATATCAATGACGCTCGTGATACTGAATCAATCTAATTAAATGGCAATTATTAGCTTTACATCTTAAATGTGCAACTATCTTCAGATTTTCAAAAGTTCATTACTGATTTCCGAGGAGGTCAAGAATAGCAAGGTTATGTTAAAGTGTCATAATAGAATACCCCTAAATCACTTAGTATCTAAGCTCTCAATTAATGATGTCAATCTTGAAAAAAAATATAAAGTTTCTTTAATGCTATTTACGTGCTCGTCATTCTATTTCTGGTAAAGATTAATTTTTCCGCTGAAAAATCAAACAAAGTTAGCATTTCAGTTCATATTATGCATTTTTATGTTTAACCTGATCACTTTTGTTCCACTTTTCACTTTTAAAGACTGTAGGCTATGAAAATTCATAAGTCTATAATTCAATAAAAAAATGTCAATTTATCTATTTATTATATACACTGCAGTTCTTGGATTTAAGATTCACCGATTCTACGTTTCCTACTTACAATTAGTCGTGTCTTTGAGTCAAGAAATTGTGGATGTACGAAGTTTAAACATTTTTTTCTTGCCAAAATTGTGTCTGATGCAATAGGTATTCCCGACAGCACAAGCTTGATTTTTCAAAAAATTTCGTAAAATTGTGAATTAGGAAACAATGTTCATTTATGATTTTAGGTCAGGGCACCAAAAAATGCGATCGCAGCATGGATCTCGCTTCCTTCTAAAGCTAATCACTTAATTTTATGCAACTTATCTGATCGGAGTTAACAGATCATCGATTTTCATTTATAAGATCAAACAAAATAGAATAAAAATTTATTAGTTATCCGATTAAGGCTATTTTGAGTTGAATTATAAAAGTAGTAAATAAATCACAAATATATCGATGATATAATAATAGTAATATTAATAATAAATATTAATTGATTTATTAATCACTCATTTAAGAGTAAAGCGAATACACTGAATTTAAATAGCTCAAGTTGGTTTTAAATCTACATTTGGGCTATAGAAACAACCCATTGATCAAATTTTGCTATTTGAATTCGTCAGTATTTTGAAATATACCATTTCTATGGTTCCTCACAATTTATTAGATTGATTTTGAAAGAGAATCTAAGAGTAAGCCTTCACCGGGGCCGGGGCTTGGGACATTCTTATGTACTTTATAATGACAAAATTTACTGTTAAAAAGGAAAAATGTCAAATTTTTCGGCGCTTTGCGCCACTTTGAGACAGTTTTTTAGTATGTTTCGTTGTCAGAAGCCCAGAAACTGACTAAAATACACTACCAAAAGTCGAAAATCCGTGTTTTACAACACAGAAAGCGATACTGTACCATATTATAGTACCCGAAAATTTGCATGTACAAAATTCACAAAGGCTTTTGGGGACCATCTTTGTACATGTACAAAGGGACCTTGTACAAATAAAATACTGGCGGCAACCATATATGTACCGCATGGGAGTTCAGGGATATCAGGCCCAAAAATGTTCAAAAAGCCTTTTTTGGGCTAAAAACGACGGGTACACTTTAAAAACACTGTTTTTAGACGTTTCGGACAATGCTCGTTCTTTCTAAAACATCGAAACATAAAAATTTCCAAAAAACTATAGAAAAATCTTGAAAATCGAACATAATATAGTCAAAAAATGTGTACCTATATGGCGCGAAGCACCGAAAATTTTATACTTTTGAGTCAAAATGAGCTGAAAATGCTTAAAAAGGCATACTTTTTACAATTTATACGAAAATCGACAATTCTGCGGAGGTCGCAGCCCTTTTCCTGGAGTTCAGTAGCCTTCCTGCGAGGGGGTCAAACCCCCTAAACTCCTCCCCGAGAAACCAAAGGTGCACAAGGTCAGGGTCGGTAGATGAGGGGGTAAAATCGCAAAAAACTCAAAAAGTAAATTTAGTGTTCACGATTTTTTCGCTAATTAAACGATGAAAATGGCAAAAAAATTGCCTATCAAACAATTTTTTAGTGGTAATACCACATAATCATAGCAGTCCATTTTGACTACATTATATCGCTTTTAACGCGAAAAAAGCATAGAAAGTGATCAATTTTGTGCGCTTTTTGAGTAAGAAAGTACATAAAATTGTTCGGAAAATTTTTGACATTCCTAGGTACTGTTTTTGTTCTCAAAAATGACGCAAGAAGCGTCTTGTCAGCTCAAAATCGCCAGACAGTACCTGCCTGGCTGACCCTTCAGTGGGGTTATACCTCCCTCACCCTTCCCCCATGTGCATGTATGCCAGGAACACGTATGGCGACAACTGCCCTGAGGTCAATATTGGTTTGATAGCGACAACGCGCAAATAATGACATCGCCCTTGAGTAAAATGTGATCTATTACTGTTTCCAGACGTAATTTCGCAAACGCTGGATACTAATTCAAATTTTCTATGCCTTCAAACACGGAATTTCGGCTACGCACTAAAATGACTAAGTTTTGATCATGTATGTAGCACCTCTGTGAAAGTGTACTTATGTACGAGTTGCTGGATAATTTGTGTGTGTGTAACATTAGAAAGGTCTAAACAAATTCTTGGCATGATTAGGGCAGGATGAAGAGTCTTGGCTGCCCAGCGGTTCAGCTGTAGAATTGGGGTACGAAGATGTCAAAGTATCGAAACCTAGCCGACCCGAAGCGTTCGTTGTTCATTTCATTCCATTATTGCAACGATACAGTATCCTAAGGTGCTTAGATAAATTCGAACCAGATTGCGTCATTTTGTACAATGCGGATGTGTGGGTGATCAGGCAGCTGGAGACATACAGTGCTGTGCGAATGTCGGAGAATTTTGACAGGTCAATCTTTTGATGATAATTCACTTTAATCACCGTGATTAGTTTTCGTGCACCTGTTTGTTTGATTTGTTACAAAATTCCCAAGTGCATTTTCCCAACCTAGCGTGATAGCTTGTGCGCTCAGTTGTATGTAGTTTCATAGTGGCTAATTTGCTAATGAATCAACTTTTCCAAAATTTAGCTGAAGTTTTTTGTGGATCACATCAATACCCGCCCCCGGTACATTTTTTCTCTTTATTTTTTGTTTATAAAATTGCTGATTTTTTCTCTTAAGTAAGTATCCTACGTTCGTGTTGTTCGCTTCGTACGATTTTCTGGCATATTGCTTATGTTTGTAAATACATGTGTATGTGCCTTTTGAGTAATTTATACTATAGGTGCAGTGGCGTATTTAGGATTTTCCTATGGGGCGGTACCCCAATTTTTCCAAGAACAGTCAAAAATATGTCTAAAAATTTGCACTTCATGTGCGAAATGGCGTTTTTTCGGCGTTTTACATTGTATACTTTGATTTAAAATCACTTTTGACACAACTTTTTTTCAAAAAAATTTGAAATTTTCGACACTCCTTTGCGGAAAATCAATAAACTTCTTTGACTTTAGCGCCGAAAAATTTGTGAAATTTAGGCCGAAGGACGTTTTAAACCTTGATTTACTAGCTCAATTTCCTGCAATTTTAGCATTTGACGCCGAGCGTCGAAAATCTTCTAAAAGTTACACTCGAAAATATAAGAAATCTCTACTTAAATAGCTGTTTTTACTCTTGAAATTGTTTTGGAATCTACTCCATGGGCAAAAAATGGCTTCCAGGTCGCAAAGAAAGTAGATAAATGACATTAATAGGTGTTATGTGTATTATTATATCAAATAATAAATTATGATATTAAATTTTATAAATTACGATCACTGACGGCTAAAAATCAATGAAAATAAATTACATATCCATTCTTCATCTCGCCAAATATTTTTGGTCAATGTAGGGCCGTTCCCCCAACCCCCTTTAAATCCGCCCCTGTGTAGTTAGGTAATTAATTAATCCTATCCCACATTGCTGCTCTTGAAATGTTTGACCTTCCGAAAAACACTTCTTACCACACCTGGGCGTGGGGGGGTTGAGGGGGTATGCACCCCCAGAAACCAAAATACCCCCCCCAGAAATCAAAATACCCCCCAGAATTTAATTTTTGAAAATTTTTTCGCTTTTTTTGCAATTTTTTGATGCCAATGGATAGTGCTTGATGAGAAACGTCGAAAAATGGTGTTTTAATCACCATACCACCATTTTTAAGGTCATTTTTTGACCTTCAAAAAAATCTTGCACCCCCCCCAGAAATTTCTTGCTGCCCACGTATGCTTCTTACTCGCTTACATTGCTTTATATGCTTGCGAATGAATGCATCGTCCAAATTTGATCCTTTTTGACGTTCAGTTCACGTTTTACGCAATTGCAACCTTTACGCGTTTTCTTCCTGATGTACGACAATTCGGTTGAAGAACAGCGATATTTGACCAGTCTGCAGCAAGAAAGAACTAATTTTGAAAAATTATTCAAAGAAGAAACTAACTTATTGTTGAAAAAAGATTATACCGACGAGGATGTACAAGACTGGTTGCAGTTCCCCTCTGGAAGTGAGCTTTCCAATCTTAATTATTCTTTTGCTTCATGTATTTTGGGTGTTAACAGGCCTGCTCAACCATACATGTAACGGTTCAAAATTTCGGAACGGGTATCGGCCATTTTTAGGGGAAGGGGTTGACCTCCAATTTTTGGTCAAAAATGGCCAAAAAACACCTAAAAACGGCCGACAAATTCAATTTTTTCCTAAAATCGGCTTCGGGGATGGGGTGAAATTCAACTTTAGGTGGGGGATTTCCCATCCCCCGGTTACATGTATGTTAACAACACCCGTTTTCAATCCATCGACTGGATGGGCTGAGCTAAAAGTTGGACGGGGCACCTTTTTTGTAATATGAACTGAACTACTAATTTTTTGACCCGTCTTTGGACCCAAACATCCACTTTTTGAACTAGGTCAGCCACTTTTCATAGCTTGACAATTATTTTTGGCCCAGGAAAACAACTTTTCGATGCTAGAAATCATTTTTTATCCGTTTTTGTATTTTTCTGTCATTTATGATCTTTTGTTTTGCAAAGCGCATTTCTTTATGTAAGACTCAGGTAGAGAAATCGGATCGGCGGACGAACAGACTCGCTTGCAGCCTACAATAATTGTTGATATGAGGGAATTTCGCAGCGAGCTGCCTACTTTGTTGCATAGCCGTGGCGCACATCTTCTTCCGGCTACTTTGCTTGTTGGCGATTACGTTTTATCGCCCCAGATTTGCGTGGAACGAAAGGTACTAAACGATTTCGTAATTTTAAGGTCATGTCTTATTTTCTAAGCATATTTCAACTTTGGATATTTTTTAGTGTTCATTTACTATTGCATAAATTATATTTTAAGCGTGTGTTTAATTTGAGTCCTTTATTCTCGTTTTTATGTATATTTTCACTTGGGATCTATTCTCGATCATTATTGATACGCATGGTCAGTGTTCGCAGAAAGCCATAAATCAAGATCAGTAAATTTTGTGTTCACGCTTGTTTTGCTAGTCAAATGGCGAAAATGGTAAAAATAGTATGAAACGCTTCTGTGTGGAATAGCCGCATTGGTTTGGCATTTTTTGCCAATTTTAACTGCATATGTCACTTCGTAGCGGTTAAAAATATTGAAGTTTATCAATCAGATCAAAAAGTTTGGACTCTTTCAAATCGTTTGACAACGTTTTTTGTGCTTTTTAGGTAAAAATGTCGAAAAATTAAAAACAAAAAATCTCGACATTGTTACTATTTTTGCTTGAAAAATGATGGATAAAATGTTGTATTAGTCGAAAAGGCCTGACGGTACGTGTATTTGTATTTTTTATTATCCCCCGTCTATTTGCATGTATGATCAGTGGGTCGCGCTTGCCTAAATTGTTAGCAAGTTTTGAGCCAACTGACGTGGTTTTAAAAAACTTACTGTCGCATTGTTTCGGAAAACATGAGTTTTTTAGTTTAATAGTTTAATATTTGTCAAAATGAAAAGCTTAAACAAACGGTGAAAATCTACTCTTACAATATGGGTGAATTAGTATACCTAATGTTCAAAAGCTTAAACTCGTCTTTGGAAGCAAATGATACGATTCTTGCGTTTGCGTAAAACTAGTGCTGTTTTTGAATGACAGTATTTTTGCATCAATTCAGATAATTCAGTTATGCTGATGATATATGTATATATCATAGTTTTCCAAGGTCGAAAGTTCAGAGGGGGTGAAATCCCAAAATTTGAGACCACAAAATTTAGATTTCTAGCCTTTTTTGCAGATCAAATATGCAAAACGCTTAAAACATCCTATATAGCATGTTTTAATGTGAAAAACTGCATTTTTAACTACTTTTTGTCCCATTTTGACTACTTTAGTCACTCTTGTAAGTAAAAAATATAAGAATTCATCGAAAATTTTGACTTTTCAGATCTTTTTAACTTCATTCTAGGTATTTTATGGGTAAATAAAACATAAATGTACTAGTCGGTGCGAAGCGCCGAAAAATTTTACATCTGCGCTGCTTTTGTACCCAAAAATCATTGCAGAAAAGGTTTGATAGCTCAAAATCGTCTGACAGTGATTCAAGTCTCGGACCCCCTCACCCGCCCCTCTATGGGAATGTGTGGTACATATGTTCTTTCAAACACCGACACTAAGATAATAAGTATTTATCTTTTTTAATTGCTTCAGGCAGGGCCGTGTTTAGGGGGCGGCCACCCCCCCCCCCTCACCTCTTGGCCGTAAAAAAATTTGGCTGGTAAGATAATGCAAGGAATGACGAGAAAATTGCATCGTTTGCCCGGAAATCGTCAAATTTTCGGCGCTTCACGCCATATGTGAAGTATTTTCTATAGTTTTGCCTCAAGCGCGTCCAAAAAATGACACTTTTTGTAGCCTATTTAGGAAAAGAAGAAATTTTTTCGAAAAGTTTGGATTTTATGAGCTTAACGGATAGAGCATGTTGAAAAAAGTCGGAAAATGCGGTTTTTCGAACTATCCATACGAAATTTCTGAAATATTCACCAACTTACTCTGCGTCTCGCCTTGCCCGGGTCTTGGATACGGGCCTTTAGTTAGGTAATCTGTTTGTTCAATAAAAATTTATTTTTTAATGCAGGCAATCTGTTGCAATAAGTAAGCTAGGCGTGTTTGCCCTTTTAAATCAATTAAAATTTTTCTTTCATAAATTTTATCTCGCCACCTAATTCATATGATAAGGACGCGAGTAAGGATTAATGCTCACACGACAATGTTGTTCATGCGTAAACGTTGCTTTTCATTATTTACGTATGTACCTAAATATGTATCCATTCGAATTTTTAATTACAAATGCAGTTGAAAGAATCGTAAAAATTCATCACTTTGGATACGCGTTTTTTAGTGCCTGAGTCGTTGTCGCTTCAGTATTTTTGACTTAACTTTGAGTACAGGCGCCGCAGGATTTGATTGCATCGTTGCAAAGCGGTCGCTTGTTGGCTCAGTGCCAAGCAATGTGTCAATATTACGAGAGGCCCATGTTGTTGATAGAAATGACGTCAGGACGCAAGGGGTGGCGCAGGTTTGATGACCGTCTGAGCGCTGCTAAACTGGCTGTATTAGCTGCCACTTTTCCTCGCCTGAGGTAAATAAAACTATTTTTCTATAAAAGATATCCTTACATTTCGTCACTCTAAAATACGCTTTATTCGATTTTTGTCATTTATATTACTCTGTTTTATTTCTTCAATTTTATATTTTTGTTTGGTGCTTACTTTTTAATTTTTAATCTTTGCTGATTGGAGCTTTGTGTGCAAAAAATAAGTATATGTCTATTTCGGGTAATAGCGACGTGGGCGTGAAGGGTTTGGACCCCCAGAATACGAGCCCCTGCAGAATACGGTAGACCCAGAATGAAATTTTATAGTGCTTCTTTTGCATAGCGACCTTTCATTTTTTGACCGCCAACCACACAAGAGTTTAAGATTTTAAAAAGTTTGAAAGTTTGCGCCGAATTCCCGCAAATTGCTTTTTGGAGAAATTAAACTAAATTCTTTTTCTTCTTCCGGTCATAGCAAATGGTTCGAAATTTTCCAGTCTTGGAGAATTCTTTTTCCTACTTATCTCATCGTTGTTCATTGCTTCAGGTTTAAAAAAATCACGGAATGGCCTTGTTCATCTAGTTAGCACTTCAAATTCTCATTGGAGTAGTCGACCAACTTTCAGTGAACATTTTAATCAAAAATAAGATATTTTTCTTAAAGAAGCCAATAAAAAAGCTTGGGAAAGCACAGGTACTTTCGCCGAAACTTGAGAAGGCATAACATGTAATTGACTTTCGTTGGTAAGGGGATACTTGATTTTAAGTGGCGAATCTCCGTTTCCCTGTTATAAACACGCATGAGCGTGAAAGGGTCTGACTGGACTCCCCCAGAATCCGACACCCCTTAAAATTGATAGACCCCCTAGAATTGAATTTTTGGTGTTATATTTGGCGATTTTGCTCCATCGGACCCCTTAGAGTTTGGTTGCTGCCAAACATGATCTTAGGGGTTCCCCCATAAAAGTTTTCACCCCTGCCCAGAAATTTTTTCACATTACCCCCAGAATTCGTCATTTTTCAAAAGTTCCCTAAAAATTCGCAGAAAAGGTGCTTTTTGAAGCGTTTTGAGCTATCCATTTGCTCAAAAGCGTCAAATTTTTGACGCTTCACGCCATATACTCATGTTTTGACTATATTTCGTTCAATTTATTCGACTTTTTCTTATATTTTTTACAAATTTTTTCGTGTTTTTATGCTCGAGAAAGATAGAGCATCGTCAGAAAGGCCGAAAAATTTTTTTACGCGTACCCACCATTTTAAAGCCCAAAAGGCACTTTAAAATTACACCCTCCCCCATAATTCCCATGTTGTGCATATATGTATGGTGGCTGCCCACGTATGGTTGCATACAATCATAAATGATGTAGACATATAGTGGTTAAAAGTTATTTCGAAAATTTCCGAGTTGGACTTAGATCCATGCGTTCGCGCATTTGCTGTGTATGAATGCCTCTTGATTAACATGCTCAAAGCCGTTCGAAAAGGCAACGACCACACCTGGGCGTGGGGGTTTGGGGTATGCACCCCCCCCAGAAAACCAAAATACCCCCAGAAATCAAAATACCCCCCCCAGAATTCAATTTTTGAAAATTTTTTTCGTTTTTTTTTCGCAATTTTTTGATGCCAATGGATAGTGCTTGATGAGAAACGTCGAAAAATGGTGTTTTTATCGCCATACCACCATTTTTAAGGCCATTTTTCGACCTTCAAAAAAATCTTGCACCCCCCCAGAATTTTCTTGCTGCCCACGTATGGCAACGACTGGATAGGCAATGTTTATCGTATCGTTATCGACGTAAATCTGAACGAAAATTTTTTTTAAATTTTCCTCAGCTATTTTTAGTTGCTCATTTTTAGCAATTGCTCGATGAGTTTTATTTCGCTAAAAATACAGTTGCGCGGTGGTTTTGATATTATTTGCTGGCCAAAAAGTAGTTTATTTACTGTGGATATAGATTGCTTCTATTGCGCCTATGTAGTAGGGTTGTTAATCTTTTTAATAACGTTAGTTGCCGGATAATGAAGCGTTCTTCTTGAAACTTTGGTGGAATGCTTTTCATAGTGAAAGAATGTTTTGACTTTTTTCGCCGAAGAGAAAATTTTGAAACAATTTCGTTTTTTGATCTTAACATTAATGCCAGTGGGTTTCAAACCGCATTTTTAGCTTCAGCACAAAATTCTCTACTAGAATATTTAATGAACTTAAAAATGTATAAAGAATGTGATGCTGAAAAATGCGTTTTAAAAAATAACGATATTTATAGTCTGTTTCACTTAAAGCCGATGGATTACGATAGTCATATATGTATCAAATCAATGCTATAATCGTAATCTGTCGGCTTATTTTCGGACATAATTTTTAAAATTTATGCCTAAACTTGTGTGAAACAGACTATAAATAACGTGAACGTTTGACAACGCTATGTACTTTGTAGTCGATTTAAATTTTTCGCTGTTTGTGGAAAAGGGCGATCCGAAATGGAAAAAAACTATAACTGATTGTTAATCAATCATAGTAATTGTTTTTAAAGATTTATGTGGGCAACCAGTCCTTCATCGGCCGCCGAACTCTTCCTCCATTTGAAATTTAAAAGGGACGAGCCCGACTTGGACAAAGCCGTGGCGATTGGTAAGGACGAAACGTCCGAGGAAAGCAACCAATGCTCAGCATCTCAACAAATTTTTAACTCCGCCCCTCGACGCTTATTAGCCGCTTTGCCGCAGATTACGTCGAAAAATATTCACAAATTATTTAGAAAGACGAACGGAATGCCCGGCGACCAGCCAGTCGCGTGCGATAATTTTAGGCACTTTTGCGGCTTGAATGAAGATCAGTTCAGTGCAATTTTAGAATCGAGCAAGATTGGTGCTCGGCTTCGATCGTTTATCGAACAGGATTGTCGAATTAATAACGTTGCTGCGGTAAACAAGGATGCTACGAAACTACAGAAGCAACCTGTTCGTTTGAGCAGAAAACGGAAATGAATCTCTATGACTTTAAAAATTGTTTGTGTACACTCTTTTACTTATTTTATACGAACTATAATAAAAAGCGGCTTTCCTCATTTTATATGGACAATATCAACCGGCAGGTGGTAAAGCATGCGGATATATGTACATAGTACTGCACTGTACCGTCCCTCATTTATTCGCCTTACTAATCATTTATTTATGTGTGAATAGTCTGTTTTACGCAGGTATCCTACGTTTTTTACCGACTTAAGCTGTACTACCGCATGGCTTACGATTAATATGGTCCAAATCAATGCATTATTGAAAATCCGGTTTACAACAACTGAATTGGGCTACAAAAGTGACTCAGAAGAATGAATGGTACATTTTTGCCGTTCAACAGGGGAAAACGTCTATATTATGTATTCAAATAGGTACCTACCTACTTTTTAATAGCACCACAGTCATTACCTTGAAATAGTTTTTTAGTTACTTCAGCCCTCGGATTGCCGGCCCCCGGGAACGTTTTAAGAGGCAATTTCTGATAAACTAGACCACTCACCCTGAAAATCAGCTATATAGAGTAGTAGCTACAGTAACCAAAGTTAAATTTTTTTCAAAATTCCCTTGAAGTTATTTGCTTCCTCAGTCTGTTCCATTACATTTTTTATATTTATATTTTCATGTTTTTCCATTACATTTCATCGTTTTTTCGTTACTTATCAATGTATTAATGTTACTTGGTTTGTTGTCGAATTAGCGAATAAAATTTGTATTTATTTATTAAAAAGGTCAATTTTTTATAGGGTTATTAGTGTAGTACATTGGTTAGGTTAATGCAGGAGTTTGATAGATGCGCGACATGTTAGCCAAAACACAATGAATATCAGCTTAATCGAAGATGCAATTAGTGCAGTGAAAGTCTTTTACAGTAATAAGACTAGCGAAGAATGGGCCGTTTGGAATGGAACAGACTATAGTTATTGCCTGCAATTTTAAAGATAATTGCGCGAAATGTTTTTCAGTATAACAAAAATTGGACGCACTTTACACTGAGAGAACAAAGCCATATTGTAGCGCATCGGAGATAGTTTTAAAATTTACGACCGAACTTGTGGAAAACAGAAGGAAATAAAAACATGCCATTGTTAAGCCACGTTACTGCATGAAAATTTTAAACCACTTTTGTAGCCTGATTCTCGCGTAAAAATTCAAAAGAAAACCGCAAAGTTAAATGAAACAGACTATAAGTTTGAATTTAACAAGCAATGACCACGATGCTAGCGTACAATTGCGAATAAGCATTGCTTAGCCGATATAAATCAACTGCAACGGCTTTTTAAAATTGTTTATTAATCAGGAGTACTTGGACGAAGCTAATCAAATTAGTACACGTCAACTTGTCGTCATGGCTTGAAGGACATTCATCTACCATTATAAAAAATTCAGTTAAGTACTGTAGGCTCGATAATACTGACTCCGATATGAATATAAAAACATAGCAAAAGCAAATAAGAGAATGGTGCGTCGCACCATTAAATCGTCATTTTGTGTATTTACTAGTGATCGACCGGGGCCCCGGCCCCGGCCCGGCAATCCCCGGCCATTTTTCAGCATCCCCGGCCCCGGCCGGGGCAAGGTCAAAAAATGGCCGGGGCCGGGGAAAAATTTAGTGTAATTCGTATTTTGTACAGGCTGTGATACTGGCACTTATTTATCAATGAGCAAGTGTTAATTTTGAGAACTGTACTGATTAGACCATATGTATACTTACTTAGTCCTTGTCATAAGTTTCCTACTGTGTATAAATGAGCTTTTAATGAATGAATGTTCAGGAAAATCTGCATATTTTCGATTCCTCCACTTAACTTATTTAAACTAAATGCTACTTTTAACTCATTCATTCATAGCTATGGCTAAAAGATTTAGAGTTGACAAATACGTTCTATTTCTAGTTAGAAATTGTACGTTTTTAACAAACTATTTCTACAAAAAACACTTTTACATTCATTTGAATGGGAACCGTGTGCTTTAAAACGCGTTTCCTGTGTAATAGTTATTAGGACCGAGGTTAATTATAGGCGAATATAAACTACGCTGCAGAATTGCGTCCGATCCGATAAACTAAATATGTCTCAAATAGTTTCCTAGGGTCCAGAGTTGAGGGAGGGGTGAAATCCCAAATTGGAGGACCAGAAAATTAGTGGCAAAACAGGGTCTTTTGACTTTTAATTGTATATTTTAGCTAATTTCTGAGTTTCTAACGCCAAGAATTACTAAAATTGTCTCAAAACGGCGCGAAGCGCCTAAAAATTTGACATTTCTGCATTCTAAATTTAAATTTTGCCATTTAAAAGATGTATAGGACAGACAATTTTTCATATCGGAGGGAAATGCCGAAAAATTTTTGGAATTTTATACCTTTTTACAGTTTTTATCTTCCCAAAAATCTTTGTACATGTACAAAGATAGTCCTGGTCTTTGTACATCGGGAAAAATCTTTGGCGAATACAAAAAACACTCTTTTGTACATGCAAATTTTTGTATACTTTAATATGGTACAGTAACGATTTCAGTGTGGTAGTAGAACATAGTTTTTCGACCTTTAGTAGTGTATTTGGCTAATTTTTGGGTTCCTGAATATTTGACATTTTTCCATTTTTCCATTCTAAGCGCAGTGTTGCTTATCACAAGATTTAATTCGCATATTACAATTTTTGTAATATTTCTCATTTTTGTAGTACAAGTTGTTTTAGCTTTCTCAGTCGAGTTTTATGTGTGAATTCCATCAGAAGCTCATAAAAATTTCGGCACTTCGCGCCGAACTATCAACTAAATTCAGGCCGAATTATCACATTTAGAAGCACGGTCTTTTTGTATTCGGGGAAGATTTTTGCTGATGTACATAGACGTTTCAGGACCGTCTTTGTACATGTACAAAGATTTTTGAAGAACAAAAACTGTAAAAAGGTGTAGAATTCCTTATTGAAAATTCTACCATTTTAAAGATTTTCAAAGGGGGGGGTAAGCGGCTGCAAAAATGGAGCCGCTTACTCCCTTCCCTGAAAATAGCCGAGGAATATACATGTGACAGAGGATTTGGGCCATCCCCCATCTCCGCTTTGAAGCCCCGAACTTCCTTGAAAGTCAGAAAATATTTAACCACCCTCCCCCATTTTTTGGCGAAAGCCTGTGCTTTTTTGGCTATTTTTATGTGTTTTTACCATTTTTGATCTAGTCGCTAACCCCCTCCTTCTAAAAATGGCGCGGGACCCCTACCCTAGATTTCCAGCCGTTACATGTAGGTATACTGAGGGAACCTCATAAAATTTTAAGCGATTACATGCATGTTTTATAGTGATAGTTTATCTATTTACTCTAGCTCACATAATAAAATAATGTATCACTTCGTGAAATTCTAATAGTTAGGTACACTTTAGCCATACTAAAAAATTAAGTTCAAAAAATTCAAAAGGTTTTCACCAAAAATCGTCTGACAGTGACTTGTGTCTTGGACCCTGAGGGGGTAATACCCCTCCCCCATATGGGAATGTGTGATGTCTCATTTATTACATCCAATACCTATTGCATCCAATTGCTACAGCAGCAGTAGCCGTAGCTAAGATTCGAATGATACAGAGTGTGCTAATAGCAGCGACATAGACCTTATTGATGATTCAGACAATGAAACACTAGACTAAATTTGTTTCTTGTGACATAAATAGTAATAAAACTTGATATGAAAAGCCATTTACTACTGAATGGAGCAATCGCTCATTATTTCTTTCCTATGCCCCCCACCCCAAGTATGTGTCATGCAATAATATTTTCCTTGTCTGACCCCGGCCAGCCCCTGCCCCGGCCCCGGCCAAAAAAGTCGCCCCGGTCGATCACTAGTATTTACCCACAATATATCAATGCTTAACGGATAGTGACTTTTCGGTACTTGCACACTTTAGGACCTATCGAATTTTTTTCCAAGTTTTTCAACATTAGGGATACAAAGTTTTGGCATTGGTGTAGCTGGTTCACATATGTATTAAGATAGCCACGTTATAGGTACGTATACAGCAAGTAGTATCCGGTGAAAGCTGCCACCTAAATGGTTTGATTTGAGTCAAATCGAAAACAAATAAGGCAGTCATCAGATTTTCCAGTAGATTCATGTGACTGACCAAAATGTTGGTGCCAGCGTTTAAAATAAGCCTAAGTAATGGGATGCAACTCGCGTCGCTCGCTTCGCTCGCTCCGCTCGTCGCATCCCATTACTCAGGCTTATTTTAAACGCTGGCACCAACATTTTGGTCAGTCCATGATACTAAGCCTAAGCCTAATCAGCTGTTAAACCAGTAAAACATCACGAATACCTTACAATCTTTATCGAGATTAACCAGCGTTAGTCGATTGGTTATGGTTCTGGACTTCAGAGCAAGGGGTTCACGTTTCGAATCCGACTGCCAGCAACTTTCTCTCGTTTCCTCAGATACTATTGACCGCAAACATACGCGACTATCTTAATACATATGTGAACCTGCTACACGAATGCCAAAGTTTTTCCCGAAAGGGCAAAAAACCTGCAATTGTCGGGTCGGGTTTTGATCCTCAGACATCTCGCTCTATATCATAAGCGTTCACATTTGGAAAGGCTGCCTGATTCTGAAAGATTGTAACAATGAGCCACATATGTTTCCCACGTCTCATAAGCAACACAAAAATTCTGGAAAAGTGCGAATTTGATATAGGAAATATTTTGAGAAATATATTTGTGGCATTTTAAAACATTTTTTGCATAAATACCGATCGACCATGGATGTTTCTGGGATTGCCTGAGAATTCAGATTGGTGCCAGATATGGACTAAGCTGGACAAAACGTGCTCCGCTCGCGAAGTCCGAGCTAGGACACTGGTAACAACAACCCAGTTTTTTGGGGCATAAAAAACTATAAGTCTAGACCACATACGTATTTATAGCATGGTAATTCTGGGGTGTCAGGCACCGTTTTTTCTACTTTTTGGTCTATTTGTCAACCGAAATTTTGGGAAATGGAAAAAATTTTTCGGTTTGGTTGGCATTTGTGGAAAATTTTTGTAATGTAAGAATGCGTTTTGAAGGGTAAAACTTTGAAAATTTTGTATTATTAATGTTGTTATTACTTGTTATTAATCTTTAAGCCGCACAGCGCAATTGCGGCATTTTCATCAACAATCTGGTCTGGGACTTCACTACGATTGAAAATCCTTATCTTCTGCACGGATTTGGTTAGAGAGCTTTAGAGAGCTAAAATTTCAAAATTTTTTGGCGCTTCGCGCCATTTGATAAATTATAGTTTCTATTGTCAGAAGCGACTTCAGAATTGGCTAAAATGCTTAAATGAAGGAAGAAAATTCAAGTTTCAATAGAAATAACGTATACTGATCGTGATATTTCTAGTAGAGCGCGAAATTTTTATATAGTGCATCAAACACCGCTATTACATGTGTACATAGGATTTTCTACTTAAAAAATACGGATTTTTTTATACAGGCGTTCTATTTTCAACGTTTTTAGACCTCCCAAAAAACGTGGAAAAGATGTGGAAAGAGTGGAAAAAATTTTTTCGTCTGGTCTATAATGTCAACGAAATCGCTGGGGAAACAAAAACTGTGGAATCAGGCCCAAGAATTTTTAAAAGTGCCTTTTTGGCTAAAAAAGAAGAGTACACGTCAAAAACACTGTTTTTGACGTTCCAAACAATACTCGTTCTTTCTGGAACATAAAAACGTAAAAAATTTTCCGAAATATTTGAAATAAATTGAGTAGATTGAACAAAATATAGTCAAAAATGTGTATATGGCGCGAAGCGCCGAAAATCTGAGGTTTTTGAGCCAAAAATAAGCTACAAATTTTTAAAAGGGCACGTTTTTTGCTAGTTGCAACTTTTACGAAAAATTGATAATTCTTGGGGGTCGCAGCCACACATGGGCGTGGGAGGGGTCTGGACCCCCCAGAAACCAAAAGACCCCCCCAGAAATCAAAAGACCCCCAGAATTCAATTTTTGAAAATTTTTTCATTTTTTTCGCAATTTTTTGATGCCAATGGATAGTGCTTGATGAGAAACGTCGAAAAATGGTGTTTTTATCACCATACCACCATTTTTAAGGCCATCTTTTGACCTTCAAAAAATCTTGGACCCCCCAGAATTTTCTTGCTGCCCACGTATGGTCGCAGCCATTTTGCAGGGGGTCAGTTGCCACTCTGGGGGTCAAACCCCCCTCCCCCAGAACACGTCTGGTCCCGACCCAAAAAATTTTCCGTAATGACCCTCAAAATAATGATTACACGGACGTTCTGATGTCAAAAAACACATCCCATGGATAACTAAATTGTTCGAAAAAACTTAGAAAAATTCGATAGGGCGTACCAAAATTCTAAGTCCCGACCCAGTAAAAGTTACTTACAAACCCTCAAAATAATGATCAGACGGATTTTCTGAACTCACTATTGGTATACACCATAATGTTGTATATACTCTAATGTTAAAAAAGATTGAAAAAATTTGATAGATGTCAAACTGTACAACCGACTTTAGTTATTCGAGCAGAATGTCAGAGATTTTCTGTTGGTCTTTTTCTTTTAGAATTTCGGTTATTTCATTTCACGCTCTGGTACCCATTCAGAAGTCAACATGAAAATCGCTTGCTACCTGCTTTTGACGTGCCTCATTTCTCCCGTAGCTTTGCAAAAGGCAGGACTCAGCTGTGGAGGTTAGCTCATCATACATTTTCTCTTAAGATTTTCATTATTCTTTTCGTTATAAATTAAGTAGTTAGAACGAACATTTTTTCACATAGTCAATTCTGATACGTTGTTCACAAATATTTTAAGTGGGTATCTGTCTTTATTACAGATGAGTATTTATGCAGTTGTATAAATTCTAAAGCATTTCAAAATTTTCCGATTTTTTCAAAATGATTTTTTCTCATATGCCTAACCATACATGCACAGCATGGGAACTCTGGGGGTGAAAATGTAAATTGCCTTGTTTTGGGCCCAAAAACGGTAGGTAAGCGTTAAAAACAGGTTTTTGGCGTTTCTGACGATGCTCTATCTGTCTAGAGCATGAAAACAAAAAATTGAAAAAAGTCGATCAAATTAAACAAAATATAGTCAAAACATGAATATAATGGCGCGAAGCGCCAAAAATTGGGCACTTTTGGGCAAATAGATAGCTAAAAACGCTTAGAAAGCATCTTTTCTACAAATTTTTATAAAATTCCTGGGAACTTTCGAAAAATCGCCAATGCTGGAGGTGAAAAAATTTTTTGGGGGGATGAAAATTTTTCTTTTGGGTGCTGAACTTCCAGGATCATGTGTGTACCTAATCTAACTGAGCCTAAGCTTGAACCAATGAAAGAAAAAAATGTTAGTTCAGACTTAGGCTTAATGATGTGCATTCATTATGATGCCAGCACATGAACTAAGCCCGAGTAGTGGGATGCAACGAGCGGAGCAAACGACGCGAGTTGCACCCCCTGCTTTGGCATAGTTGATGTCTGGCATTTTAACGAATTCTCAAACGATCTTACACTTACTGAGAGCTTAAACGGCTGAATTTTCGCTGAAATAAATTAAATTCATTTAGAAAAAGCAGAGTAAATAAAATCTGAATGATACAAAAACTACTTAGCTGTGATAAAAACGGATATCGTATTCGTGATCACGTTTAAGAATTGATCATATTTCGTGAAATTTAGAAAAGAATTCGAGAAATTTTTTCGGGTCTGCTAAACTGTACAAGTGCTATTAATTTTACCGAGTTAAATAAGGCTTTTAGACAAGAAGGCTTAAGTATGGTAGTTTGTGTAGTTGATTGACGTATAGCTGACAATGAGATACGCTAATTATGCCTTTAATTAAGAAGATTTTTAGGAACTCACTCTATTTATGGACTTAAGTTTAGAAATGGACATTCGTGATTGTTCAAAATATCAGTGCCGCCAGAATTTTCAATTTAAATTTAAATCCGACATTTTGACTAGCATGAATTCTTAGACAATCTGTGAACTGTTTTAATTATTTTTAGTTTGCAAAAAGTTCCTGCAGCAGGTGGTCGATTCTACGCCTCCGGAAGATAGAACAAATTTCGATAAGCTCAAAAATACGCTTACGAAGGAATGCCAAAAAACACACGACAACAAGGAACAACGATTGGTGAGATTTTTTAATGATTTTTACGGTTTTTTGTATTCGACGAAGATTTTACTAGATGTACAAAGACTTTTTGAGACTGTCTTTGTAAATTTAGAAAAAATTTTTGGAAGGGCGAAAAATGTAAAAAGGTCTAAAATTTTCAAGAATTTTCGCGCGAGTAATTTATATATCTTTATAATGGCAGAGATTGCATTTAGAAAGGAAAAATGCCAAATTTTTTGCCGCTTTTCGCCGTAACCATAGGCGCTGATTTGAAGGGGGCGACTTCCTCCCCCTCCCGTCGTCAAAATATGCACCCCCCTCGAGAAACCAAAATACCCCCCAGAAATCAAAATACCCCCCAGAATTCGATTTTTGAAAATTTTTTTCGTTTTTTTCGCAATTTTTTGATGCCAATGGATAGTGCTTGATGAGAAACGTCAAAAAATGGTGTTTTTTACGCCATACCACCATTTTTAAGGCCATTTTTTGACCTTTGAAAAATCTTGCACCCTCAGAATTTTCTTGCTGCCCACGTATAATGAAAACCCCCTCCTCAGTAAACCCCCCAAGATTATGTATGGTCCTGTTCCATACTTCTTTCTTTGCAAAGCCCCAAAATTGAGTTGGTACAAAGACAAAATTTCAAAATTTCTTAAAGTCGAGCTTGCGTTGGATGCTGATTAATGATTCATATGCTTAGTTTAAACGACAGATTTTTGTATTCGAGTTTAGAAATGATCGATTTTTAATTTCTTTTAATCTTATACCCATATATGTATATAGTCGAGAAACGCTCGAAAATGTCATATTTTTTGCCTAGCTCCTGATTATTTAGTAGGCGTAAATGATTATGTCTGACAGTCAGGGATTTTTTTAGCTACACCCCATTTGCGTGGCCGCTAATGGCCGGCAGAGAGCATTTGCGCAAGAAACCTCTCATTAACGCATTAAAAATATAGAGTTATTTGGAGGCAGGCAAAACTAGTATCATTCTTGAGTGTTTCCTAGAAAATTATATATAATGGTTAAGAAAATTCAAGAAAAATTTTGTTTTACTTTTTCAGCTCATACAGTAAATCTATTTTTAAGACTGTCAACAACGCTGATTTCTCGTCATTGCTCGACAGAGAAAAATTTCTTCATCTGCCTTTGTACTCAATTTTTGTTTGTATTATTCTTTGAACTATAAGGTTGTCTGGAAGACAAAGATATTACTAAAACAATTAATTTCGCGCAAAGCGTCAGAAAGTCAGGGGCTTGTAGTTGAAAAGTTGTTAAAATCTGGTTTTGCAGCCTTTTATGTACCTAAGCACAGTTTGCTTTTAAATTTTTTTTGAAAACCATGTGGGAAATGAAGAACTTTTACTTCGGGGCTCCCATATATGATGAATGAGAAATTTATTATACATATCTATATATATATATCATATACATATCTATATACATATCTCCCATATAATGACGAATGAGTCTTTGTGCGCCATGAAAAGTCTGGTGTGCTTGCAGATGCAAAATAATAGAATCAGGTAGTAAATAATTGCTAAACTGAAATGAAATATAGAAAGCGAAATTGATGTTAAATTTCCGGGAAAGCTTATGGGAAATAACGATAAGCTGTATAATGATTCCGAATTTAAGTGTTAACATTTTGTGATAATTAAACAGGAGTTTGCTGATGGTGAAACAATAGACTAGCGATTGGAAACAAACTTAATTTTTGACACAATTTGGCGCAAAGCCCGAAATTATTCTGGAAACTTGCTTAAAATTGCTTCAAGAACTTCTATCTTTCACCCTGAAAGCCTTTGCGCATGGCGTTGATGCCAAAATTTTTCGTTAACGCGGGACCTGGTTTCTTTGCTCCGCGCTAAAAAAATCCGTGTTGTTAGCCTATGTTTACGATCAGGATATAAAACTATGAAATAATTTCAATTAGACTAACAACGCCTGAAAATTATATTATCTGAAAAAATTTTTAAGTGTTCATTCATTGGCGCGGCTTCGAATTCGCTCGCTAGCATTATGAAGGATGTTCTCAAGCCTTTGACGTTTCATAAGCCAGTCGATAAAGTTTGCATGGATTTGGGCAGTTCATATCGAGAAATTTGCTTATTGGAATATGGTTAGCAAGCACACATGGTTGACATAAACGGATACTTTCGGGTTTAGGTCATAGGTGCACTGAGTCAGGGTCAGCAGGGGTGAAATCCCAAAAATCCAAGACAGTCAATTTGACGTTCACGATTTTTTTGCTATTTTAACGATCGAAATGGTCAAAATAGCGTATTAAACGTTTTTTTCGTGGTAATATCGCTTTTTAAAAGCATTTTTAGTCCATTTTGACAGCATTATATCACTTTTAGCATTAAAAAATGTCAAACTTCATCAATTTTGGGCGCTTTTTGAGTACAAAGTACTTAAATGTACTAATTTGGCGTGAAGCGCCTGAAAAATTTTGACGTTTTTATTGCTTTTGACCTCAAAAATGATGCAAAAAAACGTTCCATCATCTCAAAATCGCCTGACAGTACCTGTCCGGCTAACCCTTCTGGGGGAGGTAATACCCCCTCACCCCCTCCCCCCTATGTGCGTGTATGGTTTAGGTGTATTGAAAATCATAATTCTACAATATCAATCATGGTTTTTGGTACGAGACAAAAATTTTGAGGGCCGTCCTTGTCCAAAGACTTCGGCGAAGAAATGTATATATTGTATTTTTAACGTTTTTTTGAGCATTTTCATTAGGACTTGAAAAATTTTCGCCATATCTGTTTAGCTTCAAGCGCGCGATTTAAACACTTTACGGACAGTTAATCTTTGAACTTCCTCAAACGACTTTATATGTATCCACTTTTTTAAGTATATTTTAATGCGGGAATACGAACAGTTTGACAGTTGTTTTTTTGCTTGAAGATGAAAATAGCTCCTTGTTTATGCTATATTAAATTGATAAGCGCAATGGCGAATATTACCTTATCAGATTAGTATGTTCCGTTGAAAAACATGTATTTAACGTGTTACCAGTTACCACCTATACTGTGGCGTACTTATGTTGGTCTGAGTAAGTGCATGTATGTAATTCGAACATTCATCTGCTATTCTTTGTTATGGACTGAGGCCGTTACATTCCATTCTTGATATAGTCCGAATGAAAAAACAGGAGAAACAACATTATATCCCATCACACCTGGGCTTGGGGGTTCGGGGGTATACACCCCTCAGATACCAAAGTATCCCCAGAATTTAATTTTTGAATTTTTTGTTTTTTTTTCGCAATTGTTTGATGCCAATGGATAGTGCTCAATGAGAAACGTTGAAAAATAGTGTTTTTTTGTCATAGCACCATTTTGAAGGCCATTTTTTGACCTTTGAAAAATCTTGCACTCTCGGAATTTTTCTGCCGCCCACCTATGGTATGCACCCCCAGAAGGCCAAACCCCCCTCCCCCGTTTTTGAAATTTTTTTGTTTTCTTTCGCAATTTTTTGATGCCAATGGATAGTGCTCGATGAGAAACGTTGAAAACTGGTGTTTTTTCGCCATACCACCGTTTTCAGACCTTTTTTGACCTTTGAAAAATTTTTGACCTCCTTGCACCCCCAGAATTTTGGTGCTGCCCACCTATGACGGGGACCCCTCCGCGCAAAATTTTGAGCCGTTACATGTATGCTAATAATACTATTATAATAAATAAAGTATTATAAATAAGGTAGTATATAAAGAATGCTCGATTTCTGTCGATTGTACTCAATATTGCACGCTTATAAATCCAGGGCGGATTTAAGGGGGCGGCTGGTGATTGTATAGTTCTTACAATGATTTCTCAGAGTATTTTTCGACGTTTTGTATCGATTTTCGCACCAGTTTCGCACGTTTTTTTACAGAGAATTTTCAAAAATTTTGAAAGTTTAAAATTTGTTTTCGCATCAGAAATTATTCTTCCTATCAAAAAGACGGAAAAGCGGTATTTTAAGCATAATGGCAAATAATTTTTGACACTTTTTGGAAATTATATGTTCCGCCCTTCTCATGTAAGAAAATCCTGGATCCGCCTCTGTTAGTGATTGCGTAAACTAGCTAATAATGTTGTCTTTGGGGGCTTGGCTTGAAATTTTTCTTTTTTTGACTGATAAATTTGCTGAAAAAATAATGGAAATTATTGCAAAGAAGAAAAATCACTATTTTTTCGAACAAATCCTAAAAATCATATTGTAATTTCTATAAATGCGATGTTTCTCCGTTTCTATCGATATGTACATTAGGTAACGAAACGACCCTTTGGTCAGCATTACGTATAAAGGTATAACGATGCACAATTGGCTACAGACTTATGTTGTTTGTCGTCGAGAGATGCTTATTTACATTTAGACAAAGAAATAGATGTTGCCAACACCGATTTGAATAAACTGAGGGTGAAGGATCTGCAAAAGATTTTGAGCAAATGGCAGGAAGTATGCGAAGGTTGTCTGGAAAAATCGGACTATGTCAGACGAATTAAGGAAGTTATGCCGAAACATGTCAAGGCTGAGCTATAGTAGACAGAATTATTTCGCATTTGTGCTCTTATTGTACCAACACATTCTAAATATTGTGCGATGCTGTTACTGGTCGATGCTTCGTTCTATGGGTGGTTATTTGTTCGTCATTATTCGTCGTTATCGGTTTACTCGATTCTTTTCTTTAGAAACTTACCTTTTATATCTTCTTTAAAAAATAAATAGTAATTACCTGCTTTTTGCGTTCGACATAGATTTGAGCGAAATTCGCGCTCTAATCCGCCAATTTTCAGATTCGGATAAAAAATAACATTTTATTATGTACATACATATAGATGCATATGACATACCTACCTACATACATAAGTAAACGTCTGAAACAATTAATCTGTTCGGCACAACTTTGGGCATAAGTTTTAAGAATTTATACCGACAGTAAGCCGACAGATTACGATAATTAGGCATCAGGGCAATGCTATAATCGCATTGTGTCAGTTTAGCATCGCAGGTGTTTAATTTTTAAAACTTGTGTGGAGCGGACTATAAGTCGTCCGTCGGACAATTGTGAAATTTAGTTATACAGTAGAAGAAAGGATATTCGGTTCCGAGCAGCTATACCAACTTAAAAAAGTACCTATCTGCTATACCACTGTAGTGTGCCGTGCATAGTTGGGCAGCACCAAAGTTCTGTAGGGGGTGAAAGATTTTTCAAAGGTTGAGAAATGGTCTTTAAAATGATGGTGTGGCGAAAACGCCATTTTTTAACGTTTCTCATCGATAATTATCTACTGACATCAAAAAATTGCGAAGAAAAACAAGAAATTTTCAAAAAATTGAATTCTGGGTGGGCTATTTGGTTTTCTGAGGCGGCCCATACCCCCTCACGCCCACGTGTTGTGCCCCGCCCTGGTATTAGATCCAGTGAGCCAAATTTCTGCTCCGTGATTGTCATTTTTGCATACTAGCCTATGCTCGCGTTTAGGCAGCCTACCAACGTAGGCAGCAAGAAAATTCTAATACGTGGAAGTGTTCTTGATTTCTCGCAGCAACCTTAACCCTTCGTTTACCGTGCCCTATGTAGTGTTATTTTGGTAGCCCAAAAATAATTAAAATATGATATTGGTATAGTTAGCTTAATTTTAATATGATATAAATATGATATTTCGCTATTTTTTATTTAAAATATGATATATTTTTGATATTTGGTATATATTTAATATATTTTTGGTAGGTAGAGTTTAAATCACAATCAGCGAAGCTCAACGCTCAACAATACAGGTGGCAAACAAGGATAAAGAAAACAAATAATTTAATGGTCAATATCATTCCTACCTACCTATCTAATATTTTAAATTTAATGCTTAAACTTATGTGAAACAGTCTATAGGCTAACTTTAATTATGAGCTGAGCTCACCTTATGTTACGCTTTTATCAACACAGACAGATGTTACTTCACTTATACTACGCTGCGCTAATTGTACACACGAATAACGCTGGTATATATGTACAAACCTCAACGGAGACTATATGTATGAGGTGGCTCGGCTCGGTATTTATATGTACATACATACTTGTACGTATAGTCTCAACCTGTGGAAAATACCTACTGCATCATAGGTAAAAAAAGTAGGTAAGGTGAAGAGCAGAAAATGAAAAAGTGGTATCACTTCATACTAAAATTATACCAAAATTATATCAAAAATCTCTCCACATTTTCCAGATTTTTAATATGATAAGAATTTAATATACCAAAATTCACAGAATTAAAATATAATATTGATAGTCCAGCAGGTGCCTACCAAAATCATACCAAAATTTATTTTTGGTATATCAAAATAACACTAGCCCTATGCCGGCGGCATAGTGAATCACTTTACTGGCATTTTTTCTGCTCTTCCTTATCCATGTCCAAAACTTTGTCTAGCCTCGTTTTGGCTTCATTTACATCGTTTTTAATGGTTTAGCTCGATGAGAACTTATAGCGCAGTGAGAAATGAGCACTTTTTGGCCTATTTACTTTGATATCACAAGAATTCAAAATGGAAAATATGGTTCTAAGAAAAAATTCAGTGTTTTATTTCTTTCCAGCTTTACAAACGCATTCCCTGGTTGTGTTTAACAACAGAAATCTACTTTTCTTGTTTCTGCATGATTGTCTATTCTTATGCATTGTAATAGTTTTTTACTTGTACCTTATTCAAAAATAATTTTCATAGAAAATAACATACATATTTTGGAAGAGCATAAAAAATTACACTAAGTGAAAGTCATAACTGTCAGACCATGTAAAGAGGGTGTAGCTTAATAGGGACTGGGAGTTTTTCTTATGATGGTGCGCTTCGACTACAAAAAAAATGATCGTAAACGGATGGTTAACCATAATATATTTTGCTGAAGTTATTAGACTTTTTAAACATCAAAGCGAAGAAAAGCCGTTTGGAATGGAACAGATTTCTTTCAATGTCAATTCAGTCTTTTGTTCCACATTTTTGCCAAATTGTATGAGAAAACAAAGTGTAAAATTCTGTGTAAATAAATGTCAAAGTATCCTTACTGTCGCAGACATCATCGCTCCAGGGTTGCCAGGTGCAGGAGACCTGAATTCAGGAGAAAAATTTTCAGGAGCAGGAGCAGGAGAATGGGCTTTTCAGGAGAAGTTGTAAACATGCAGGAGAATGCAGGAGAATTTTAAAATGTCAGGAGAATTCAGTGGAATCCTGAAAATCTAGGAGAATTCAGGAGAATTTTCAAAACTTAAACAGCAAGTTATAATGATTATCATACATTAACCTCCTTACTGTACTTACCGTAGTTAGTTAAAACTTAAAATTTTGAACATCCTAACATTTATATGCAACAAGAAACTGTTGTTCGTGATTTTGACGTTCTCAAAACAAAATATCAACAACAACAATTTATTCGCTAAGTCAAAAGAAAATATTAACATACATGGATAGGACGAATGAACGAAAATGAAAATACATGAAAGACAAAACAAATTAAGTATGACGAAGCAGGGTAAACGTAAAGGCAATAGAAAAAACTGCTCTTACTTACGCCCCTTTAAGAAATTTAGAAAGGTTTAATCTTTTAAGTTTAGTCAGAAAAACGTGTCTATTTGGAGCACTTATAATCTGTTCAGGTAGAGAGTTCCAGATAGGAATTATTCGATTACAAAAATCAAATTTTCTGCAATTTTTATTTACATGATTGACGAGAAGTTTACAAGAATTTGCTGCTCGATTAGAATTTAAATTAATTGTGAAGAAATCCTTGAAAGGAAGAGCTTTACATTTGATAATACAAAAGGCTAATGTTAGGTCGTTATGGAGGCGTCTTAGCTCAAGAGTGTCCAGACCAAGTTCGTGTAATCTTTCAGCATATGTCAAATTTTTATCACTAAAAATTCGTTTCGTAAACCTTCTTTGAACCCGTTCGACGGAGGTGATATCACACAGCAGGTAAGGACTCCACAAAACACAGCAAAATTCAAGCACTGGTCGAACGTAAGTAATGAAGGCCTTAACAAGTAATAATCTATCTTTAGAAATAAAACTACGCAAGATCAGATTGCTTAACTGCATGCCTTTTTTCACAATATATTCACAATGAGATCTGGACGATAAATTAGAATTCAGAAAAACACCCAAATCTTTTACACAAAGTGTGTCAGTAGAAAGATAGAAATCATTTATGTGATAAGAATGCCTAGGGTTTGAACTACCCAGATATAGAACTAAACATTTATTTACTGATATTTTTAATTGCCATGTATTGGCCCACTCATGCACATAATTTATGTCAGCTTGAAGTGTCATGAAATTGGATGATAGATTCCAAAGTTTGATATCGTCAGCAAACAAAGTAAAATTACTGTTTTGGCGCATTTCACATAAGTCGTTAATGAAGATTAAAAAAAGTGTGGGACCTAGTATACTACCCTGGGGCACGCCACTGGTAACAGGAATGGAATCAGATAAAGAATTTTTAATTTTAACGACTTGGGATCTATTAGTCAAGAAATTTTCGATCCAATTAAAAGAGAGTTTGTTCAGTCCATAAGATGCCAACTTAATTAGCAGTTTTTGGTGTGACACGGTATCAAAAGCCTTACAAAAGTCAATGTAGACAATGTCAACAGGAATTCCCTCATCTAGAAATTTGGTCCACTGATTTTTGCACTCAACAAGTTGTAACGCACATGATCTATTTTTTCTAAAACCAAACTGTTTTTCACTTAGCAGATTTTGCTTCTCTAGATAAGAAAGCAAGGACATGTTCATTATAGATTCCATTAATTTACAAGAAACACAACATAAGGAAATTGGACGATAGTTATCAACTGATGACATATCCCCCTTTTTATGAACTGGGATCACAACAGCTTTTCGCCAAAAATCGGGTATCTTTCCACTTTGATAAGAAACGTTGAAGATGGTTTCCAAAGGTGAGAGCAACACTGTTTTCAACTTTTTAATAAAATATGCACACAAGCCATCGGGGCCAAGCGACAAAGTGGGCTTAAGCCTACTTATGGATTCAGAAATAGTCAGAACATCAAATTTTACAGAAAGAGGATGAGCATCACTTTTGACTCTGTTTGCGAAATGGGGAGAAACAAGATCGTCAATAACAAAATTACTCGCAAAAAAGAGTTGTAAGCATTAGCTTTTTCAAAATCATTATCTATCATCCTACCATCACACATTAATATTGAAGCTGACTTTGTCTTTCTTAACCGGTCATTTACGAAAGAATAAAAATTTTTTACATTTCGAGAATTTAAAAGCTTACGTTCCTCCCTCGTGAAGAGATCTTTCAAAGCAAATTTAATTTCTTTAGTAATCTTCTTATACTTGCTTAAAATAACAGGGCAACGACTCTTTTTATACTTTTCCCAGAGTTCCTTTTTAATTACTTGCAATTTACGACACGACTTTGGCAGTGATTTTTTATGCACAGTATGCTTAAAGGGAACGTATCAATATATAGCCTCATTAATTATGTCAAGAAAAACAACATAAAAATCGTTAATGCTAATGCAATGGGTAAAACAGAGGTGCCAATCGATAGAGGCTAAAAAAATCTCGATAGATGCATAGTCCGCTTTTCTAAAGTCATACTCAAGGGAAGTTTGGTTGGGTACTACAGACGCAGGTAAACTGAACTCAATGCTACAATGATCACTATTAGAGAAAGGTTCAGTAGTTAATACATTGAAGACAAGATTGCTGGAAGTACACAAAATTAGATCAAGAATATTTTCATCTCTATTTGGATCAAAAGATAATTGTATAAGACCAAGATTGACAAAACAATCATAAAATACTTGTGTCACAGGCTTTCTATAAGCAGAAATAATATTCAAATTCAAATCAGGCAAATTAAAATCACCTAGTAGGATACAATTTTGAGCATTTTCGACATAATGTTCAAATAATTTACTTAACTTATTAGCGATTTCTGAGTCATATTGGGGTGGACGATAACACATTATGAATCTGACAGATTTTTTACATAAGTGAAAATCACAAACTAATACTTCAGGACACAAGAATTCTTCCACAATAGAAACATTGTCGATTTGTGCTTTGTTACAGAAGTCCTTTGCTGAATAATGAAATGAACAACTAACTACTCGAATATTTAGAATGGTCTTGTAGAACTTCTAGGATCATCGTATTATTGGGGGATTTTAACTTTCCAGAAATAAAATGGAACAAACATTTTTACTTGCTGAAAATAGTATCTCTTCACATTTTTTTGATTTTGTGAATCAGGTCGGATTACACCAGTTCATACGTCAACCAACATTAGGTAATAATATACTGGATTTAGTTTTTGCTCAGACAAGTCATCCATATTCGATATACAACATTTGCCACCTTTTGCATCTAGTGATCACGCATGACTCAGTTGAGTTCAATATATCCACTCCTCCTATAGAACTTAAATCATAACACTCGAAACCTCGACTTTAAAAGAGCTGATTATGATTCGATTATTCGTGATTTATCCATAATAAGCTGGCCTGATGTTTTTTCAAACTGTGTAAACATTGACGATTTTTAAAAAGCTTTTTCTACTAATTTAATTGAAGCCATTAAATCCCATGTTCCTTTTAAGAAGCATCCTATTAAAAATAAAAAGTTTCCCACAATGTTTTGTGTCTTCAGAAGAAAAAGTTAAAAATTTGGAGAAATCTTAAGAAAAATCCGAATTTGAAAAATCTATACAAAAACATCTGTAATGATGTGAATGATGCGGTAGCTTCATTTTGCTGTAAAGAGGAAGAAAATTTACTAAAAAATGGTTCTAATTTGAAAAAGTTCTACAGTTTTGTCAATACTCGGCTAAACTTGAAGCGCTTAATTCCCGATTTAGAGGTTAATGGTCAAATTGTATCCAACCAATCAATCAAGGCAGATGCTTTTAATACATTTTTTGAATCGGTTTTCACTTTAGACAATCATGAGATTCCAGATAATGTGAATCAGCGTAAACAACAACAACAACAACAACAACAATTCATTCGCTAAGTCGAAAGAAAATATTAACATACATGGATAAGACGAATGAACGAAAATGAAAATACATGAAAGACAAAACAAATTAAGTATGACGAAGCAGGGTAAACGTAAAGGCAATAGGAAAAACTGCTCTTACTTACGCCCCTTTAAGAAATTTAGAAAGGTTTAATCTTTTAAGTTTAGTCAGAAAAACGTGTCTATTTGGAGCACTTATAATCTGTTCAGGTAGAGAGTTCCAGATAGGAATTATTCGATTGCAAAAATCAAATTTTCTGCAATTTTTATTTACATGATTGACGAGAAGTTTACAAGAATTTGCTGCTCCATTAGAATTTAAATTAATTGTGAAGAAATCCTTGAAAGGAAGAGCTTGACATTTGATAATAGAAAAGGCTAATGTTAGGTCGTTATGGAGGCGCCTTAGTTCAAGAGTGTCCAGACCAAGTTCGTGTAATCTTGCAGCATATGTCAAATTTTTATCACTAAAAATTCGTTTCATAAACCTTCTTTGAACCCGTTCGACGGAGGTGATATCACACAGCAGGTAAGGACTCCACGAAACAGCAATATTCAAGCACTGGTCGAACGTAAGTAATGAAGGCCTTGACAAGTAATAATCTGCCTTTAGAAATAAAACTACGCAAGATCAGATTGCTTAACTGCATGCCTTTTTTCACAATATATTCACAATGAGATCTGGACGATAAATTAGAATTCAGAAAAACACCCAAATCTTTTACACAAATTGTGTCAGTAGAAAGATAGAAATCATTTATGTGATAAGAATGCCTAGGGTTTGAACTACCTAGATATAGAACTAAACATTTATTAACTGATATTTTTAATTGCCATGTATTGGCCCACTCATGCACATAATTTATGTCAGCTTGAAGTGTCATGAAATTGGATGATAGATTCCAAAGTTTGATATCATCAGCAAACAAAGTAAAATTACTGTTTTGGCGCATTTCACATAAGTCGTTAATGAAGATTAAAAAAAGTGTAGGACCTAGTATACTACCCTGGGGCACGCCACTGGTAACAGGAATAGAATCAGATAAAGAATTTTTAATTTTAACGACTTGGGATCTATTAGTCAAGAAATTTTCGATCCAATTAAAAGAAAGTTTGTTCAGTCCATAAGATGCCAACTTAATTAGCAGTTTTTTGTGTGACACGGTA
Source organism: Mermis nigrescens (assembly GCA_036768485.1). Lineage (NCBI taxonomy): Eukaryota > Metazoa > Nematoda > Enoplea > Mermithida > Mermithidae > Mermis > Mermis nigrescens. The sequence goes on from JAVLUZ010000143.1 coordinate 5,404,943, forward strand.
TCAAAAGCCTTACAAAAGTCAATGTAGACAATGTCAACAGGAATTCCCTCATCTAGAAATTTGGTCCACTGATTTTTGCACTCAACAAGTTGTAACGCACATGATCTATTTTTTCTAAAATCAAACTGTTTTTCACTTAGCAGATTTTGCTTCTCTAGATAAGAAATCAAGGACTTGTTCATTATAGATTCCATTAATTTACAAGAAATACAACATAAGGAGATTGGACGATAGTTATCAACTGATGACATATCTCCCTTTTTATGAACTGGGATCACAACAGCTTTTCGCCAAAAATCGGGTATCTTTCCACTTTGATAAGAAACGTTAAAGATGGTTTCTAAAGGTGAAAGCAACACTGTTTTCAACTTCTTAATAAAATATTCACACAAGCCATCGGGGCCAAGCGACAAAGTGGGCTTAAGCCTACTTATGGATTCAGAAATAGTCAGAACATCAAATTTTACAGAAAGAGGATGAGCATCACTTTTGACTCTGTTTGCAAAATGGGGAGAAACAAGATCGTCAATAACAAAATTACTCGCAAAAAAAGAGTTGTAAGCATTAGCTTTTTCAAAATCATTATCTATCATCCTGCCATCACACATTAATATTGAAGCTGACTTAGTCTTTCTTAAACGGTCATTAACAAAAGAATAAAAATTTTTTACATTTCAAGAATTTAAAAGCTTACGTTCCTCCCTCGTGAAAAGATCTTTCAAAGCAAATTTAATTTCTTTAGTAATCTTCTTATACTTGCTTAAAATAACAGGGCAACGACTCTTTTTATACTTTTCCCAAAGTTCCTTTTTGATTACTTGCAATTTACAACACGACTTTGGCAATGATTTTTTATGCACAGTATGCTTAAAAAGAACGTATCGATGTATAGCCTCATTAATTATGTCAAGAAAAACAGCATAAAAATCGTTAATGCTAATGCAATGGGTAAAACAGAGGTGCCAATCAATAGAGGCTAAAAAAATCTCGATAGATGCATAGTCCGCATTTCTAAAGTCATACTCAAGGGAAGTTTGGTTGGGTACTACAGACGCAGGTAAACTGAACTCAATGCTAGAATGATCACTATTAGAGAAAGGTTCAGTAGTTAATACATTGAAGACAAGATTGCTGGAAGTACACAAAATTAGATCAAGAATATTTTCATCTCTATTTGGGTCAAAAGATAATTGTATAAGACCAAGATTGACAAAACAGTCATAAAATACTTGTGTCACAGGGTTTCTATAAGCAGAAATAATATTCAAATTCAAATCAGGCAAATTAAAATCACCTAGTAGAATACAATTTTGAGGATTTTCGACATAATATTCAAATAATTTACTTAACTTATTAGCGATTTCTGAGTCATATTGGGGTGGACGATAACACATTATGAATCTGACAGATTTTTTACACAAGTGAAAATCACAAACTAATACTTCAGGACACAAGAATTCTTCCACAATAGAAACATTGATGATTTTTAGGGACTTCTTGAAAAAGAGTGTGACACCTCCCTTATAGCCAATTCTGTCACATCTGTGAACAGAATAAGTTGCATATGGATAAATAAGGCCATCAAAAATATGATCATGTAACCATGTCTCAGAGACGAACACTAAATCATAACGTTCCGAAGAAAGTAGAGCATGAAATTCAGATATCTTATTTAGCAAACTTATAGCATTAAATAAAACACAGCTGATATTGATTTTCTTAGAATTGAGCTTTTTAACAGGAACAGTAGGGGCGTGAACTCCCTAAGGGCGAGGCAAAGGACGCTTAAACTGCTTCAACTCATAAGAATTACGATCGATGAACCAATTCATCTCGCCCGAATCCCGTTTTTCAGCCAATTCAGCATTCAAATGGCGAAGGGTTTTGCGCTGTTGCCAAGTGCAATCAGCATAGACCTTCGATCGACGGCCTCGATCAGAAAATTTTGAAACGCAACGGATCAATTCGGCCTTTGATTGTTCAGAATCACACTTTACCTTAAGGATACGTGGCAAATCGCAACCGTCCTTCCTCGAGACGATGACAGGGCCCGACCGACGGATGCTGATGAGTCTTGTCGTGTCGAAACCGGTCTGTGAGGCAAAATGCTTGACATCATTGTCCAATTTCTCGTCTTGATTGATTGGAGCGAAGTTTTCCAGGACGACAGTGGTCTTTTTCGACTCGGCTTCCATCATATCACGTACAGCACTAATGACCATCTTGTTGAGATCCATCGGTGGATGGACAGCAGCTAGATTGTTCGGAGCAGGATTTTTGTAACCAGATCTGCCAGCTTGTCGAGACGACTTGTAACCGTAGATTCAAATGAAGCGAACCGTTTTTCCAAGCTGGTAAGCTTAAATTCGAGCGAAAACATGCATTTCCCCATCGGCAAACAGATGGGGCAAAAATACAATTGATCCAAATCGGCCATAATGTTGAACTGAACGTCCGTCAGGCCAAGGCAACCAGCGTGGAACCACTTGTCGCAAAAATCGCAGCAAAGCGCCTTTGCGTCGTCGTCCACATGACCTCTGCACTTGCCGCACGACTCGAGATCGAATTTCGGACCACTAGCTCGTTTTTTCGCCATTGAATGAATGAATTTGCTATATTATCTTAACTATGGCGCAATCGAATTGACCAACAATATGACCTTCCAGATCGTCCGAAAGTTGCTTTTGAATATTCGGTAATTTCCTTGGCGTGTTGAATAAGCTATAACCCACATATTCTGTTGATTCCGATGGGTTTTGCGCATACTTTATAAAACAAATTTGTGATGTTTTGATTGCTCCCCTGTCTACAATTTTTGAAGTCTTATAGAACTAGAAAACTTCCCAAGTCCTGGTTAGAAGCCTTGGTAACCCCAGTTTTTAAAAAAGGGAACCCCCATCCTGTAGAAAATTTTAGACCAATTTCACTCACGTGTATTTTTTGCAAAATTATGGAGTCAATAATAAATGATTGTATCATAAACTATTTTAATCGAAACAATTTGTTGAACCCACAGCAATTCGGTTTTATGAAAAACAAATCGTGTGATTCTCAAGTACTAAAATGCAAAAATATTTGAACTAAGAATTTAGATATTCGGATTCCTACTGACATAGTTTATGTAGATTTTTGTAAAGCCTTCAATTCTGTTGTTCATTTTAAACTGTCATGGAAAGTTGAATATTTGGGAATTTCTGGAGTTTTGCTAAACTGGATTCGATCATTTTTATCAGGCAGATCACAGAAGGTAAAAATTGACGGTCATATATCTAATTCATTGCCAGTAATAAGCGGTGTTCCCCAAGGAAGTGTTCTGGGTCCCACTTTATTTTTTACCTTTATAAACGATTTAGTAGATTCGATTAAAAATAGCAATGTAATGCTGTTTGCTGATGATTTGAAAATTTTCAACAAATCTGAAAATTCCATCCTGTTACAGTCTGATCTTGATTCATTGCATTCATGGGCCGAAAAATGGCAACTGAAAATTAGCTACAAAAAATGTGCAACGTTATATTTGGGTTACGGAAATCCGGAAGTGAGCTATTAGTTAGGTCTATCTGAGTTAAAAAATGCCGAAAATTGTATGAAGGACCTTGGTATTTATATATCTAATGATTTATCATCGGGCATTCATTGTACACATATTGCGTCTAAAGCTGCTAGAGTCGCATCCTTAATACACAAAACATTCGTCTCAAAAAATACCGATTTGATCATCAGAGCTTTTAAAACATACGTTAGACCTATCCTTGAATACGGATCCGTTGTCTGGAATCCATACCAAATTGGAGATATTACAGGACTTGAAAAAGTACAAAGAAAATTTACAAAAAAATTATTTTGGAATAAAACTTCATCGTATGATGAAAGATTGAATATCCTTAACTCAGAACGACTTGAAACCCGTCGTATCCACACTGATCTTGTCTTTGCCTTTAAAATTGTTAAACACAAAATATTGACATTTAATGAATTTTTTGAGCTTGCACCTGATAGAGGTACTAGATCCGTAAATAACATGAAACTGTTCATCAAACAATCACGTTTAGATTGTAGAAAACATGACTTTGCGAACAGGGTGGCTAAAATTTGGAACATTCTCCTGCAGAATACAGTTGACTGTAATAACCCAATAGCTTTTAGAAATATGATTTCGTGAATTGATTCTAGTGTTTATCTTAAGGGGCGTACGTAAGAGCATTGCGCCTTATGCTCCTGGTACCATTGCATTATCTGTTGCTTTATGCACATACTTTGTTTTATGCAGATTGTGTATTATGTTCACATTGACAATGCGTTTTTTACCTACTTTTTATGTGTTTTCTTTAATGCTTTTACCGAATAAATTTTCTTCTTTCTTCTTCTAGTTGTATATAATTTTATACTTAGATCTTTCACATTAAGAATTTATTTCGTTCATAGTTAAGACCTAAGTGTTAAGTTATAACTAAATCCAAATAAATTTCGTGCTTCCGTAGTAAATCATTCATTCATTCATTTATTTATTCACTCAATATCACGAAGTGCAGAAATACATAGCTTTACACACCATCTAATTGTTTTTATCAGTTTCATAGACGTTTGCAAAGCGCCTATAAACATTTTTTTTAATATATTTCAAAACGTAAGGATTTGCTTGCTACTGAAGTACATACAATTAGTAATAAAGTATTATTTATTTTTTCAAAAGACATTGCAAACAGGGCTCTTTTCATAAATTTTATATATTGTTAAAAATAAGTTAAGAAATCGCTTATTGTGCCATTCAGTTGATGCTGTGATCACTGTCCGTTATGCCTTTATCTTATGGAATATATCTCTTTCTAGCTTCAAGCCATCAAAACAGATGTTGTTGCGCTTTACGGATTCTATTTACATGACCAAAAATGTAGCTCCTGATGAAGATCAGGAATCTGTTATTGAATGTTTGTCAGCTGTTGATGTTGGATAAAATGTTATACTTTGTGGTGCAGCATTAGTCTTCCATTATTTTTGCATCTGCCTGTATAATGCAGATATGCTCCATGAGCTTTTTGTGAGAGAATTAATGTTCATTATTTAGCCTTGAGTGTCCTTAAGATTAACAGGCAAGAGATCAGAATAAAATAGTTGGGTGAACCAATGTAAATTGGCCTGAGCATGCTTGATATGCATGTGCACATACAATTGTAGATCTGCTGTACAACCTTTCCTGCAAAATATGAGCCAGGAGAATTTTCAGGAGAATCAAAATATTTTCAGGAGAATTGCAGGAGAATTTTTCCCCAATTTTACCTCTGTGCAGGAGAATCTGAATTTTGGGACCTGGCAACACATCGCTCACAAGGTTGCAGAATGCAGGGTTGCCGCGTTGTTTGGGGTAACTCCCGCTTACGGTTTTTTTGGCTGTTGGAGGCATTTTTTAGCAATTGAGGTTTTTTTGTGCCTATGCTTAAGCATTGGTTAGGGGTTTCTTCAGGCAGTTTGAGGTTAAAATTGTGGTTTTTGACAAGTTAATTTTTTTGAGTTCCCAGTTGTCAACTTCAAGTGAATTTTTTTGAGTTTCCTGTCTTCGTGATTTTATGTCTTAAATTTGAAATTTTTCACTGAAATTGAGTTTTTATAGCAGTAATTATTTGCAGTCAAATGCAAATGATATAGCACACAACGTAATATTATTTGCAGTCAAAAACCAGTGACCTAGACTGCGAAAAGATTGGACAGAGTGTAATATTATTTTCAGTCAAAAACCAGCGATCTAGACTGCAAATAAGATCTGACACACTTCAATATTATTCGCAGTCAACAACCAGCGGCCTAGACTGCAAATAAGATAGGACATAACAAGAAATTATTTGCAGTCAAAAACCGCCGGCCTAGACTGCAAAAATTTATAAAAATACGATTTTTTTTATAAGTATATCTCCGTTTGGAATCACCTATCTGATTTTGTAGTTTCTTCCCCTAACTTAAATATATTCGAATCTAGATTAAGTGATGTCGACTTATCCAAATTCATTAGAAGGCGAGCTTAAATCGTCATGTTTATGACTCGCTCGTCGCCTTTTGCAGTACGTTTTTACTATATTGACCGTACGTTTTATTATTCTCTTGCATCCTTCGTAATTGTCGCGTTTTTAGCAATAAATAATTTCAGTTCAGTTCAGATCGGGCACAGTGCAATAACCTATTATTTGCAGTCAAAAACTGGCGAACTTGACTGCAAGTCTGCAAATAATATACTCACTTTTACTAAAATATTTGCAGTCTAGGCCGCTGGTTTTTGACTGCAAATAACAAATATTCTTAAACTTTGTCCGTCCTTATTTGCCGTCTAGGCCGCTGGGTTTGACTGCAAATAATTATACACTGCATCCGATCTTATTGGCAGTCTTGCTGATTTTCGACTGCAAATATTACATTGTGTGCTACATTACTTGCAGTTGACTGCAAATAATTACTGCCTTTTTATATGCAATTTTTAGATGCTTTTTGACCAAAAACGGCCAGAAAACACCGAAAAACACAAGTTTTTTCCCAAAAATCGAGGACTCGATAGTTCGCGTTTAGTGTCGAGTTGAATAACTAAAATTTATTTGCATTGCCCTCCCCCACCCAGAGTTGATCGTGCCCCATCCCCCAGAGTAAGAAAATTTTTGATCCCTAACCCCTGATTTTTGGGAAAACTTGCAATTTTTGGCCGTTTTAAGGTGTTTTTGGCCAAAAATTTAAGGTCATTTACTCCCCCCCCCTTAAAACTGACCCGGAAACCTTCCTCCCGAAAGTTCGAGCCGTTACATTTATGGATAGAAGAGAAACGTCTAACTTTAGGTGGGGGTATTCGCTATCCGCCCAAACCCCCTGTTACATGTATGCTGGTCACGTTAAGCCCGTAGTCTATTTCATTCTTTATTTTTTGCGAAAACGGTGATTAGTGTGCGAACAAGCTGTCTCCGTCGTTGGAACGATAAATGAATACACTTAGTATAATTTATTTATAGGTTTTGGGCTTCGTTTCAATATTTGCAAAAGCCTGCTATTTGATTTTTTCGGTCTTTTCAACCCATGGGTGCTCTCGAGTGCGCAGGTTGTGCAATGTTAGCCTTTGGTCCTCCGTTTTCTCTATTTATTTTCATTATATCGCCAGATCCACTGCGTGTGATAATTTTTGTGACAGGGTAAGTAGACCATAAATCAACATTAATCGATTAGCCTTATTTTCTTTCAACTTGTTTTGTTACAGTCCATAATACACGGTGTTGCTACACATACATATAGATATGATGCATATTGTATTATTTGTTAGCTGAATTACTAGGTTTCTTGTGGCGAATTAGACTTTCTTAAGAATTCGCTAGTCGAATGGCAGAATTTTTATGATTTATAGTCTTACATTCACGTGTAGTAACGGCTCTAAATTTTGGGCTGGAGATAATAGTCGGCCAAATTTAGCGGAGAGGGGAATGAATTATGTTTTTTAGTCGGAATTTAAAAAAAAACATTGGAAGAAAATGGCCCAAAATGCGTTTTCGGCGTTTCTGACGATGCTCTATCTTTCTAGAGCGCTTTTAAAAAATAACCTTTTCTACGAATTTGAAAGCTTCTGAAAAATTTCAAATTCTGAGGTGGTGAAAAATTTCTGTGGGTGAAGATTTTTCTAGGGAGGATGAAACCCCTCCTCTCCTCAAACCCTTTTCCTTTTTAGATCATCTATGGCAACGGCCTAATTCTGAGATGTCTGATGGGTCAAAATCGCAAAAAAAGCACCAAACAATTTTATTTCTGACTCACCGTATTTTGTCGATGTTTTTCGATTCTGGGTTTTGGAGGGTTTGACTTTCCGAGAATGGCTACTGACCCCCGCAAAATGGCTACGTCCCCCAAAATTGTCAAATTTTTTAAGATCGTAGAAAGTTTTTTTAGCTCAAAAGTGTGAAATTTTTGGCTCTTCGAGCCACGGTTTTTTTTTGTACTCGGCAAAGATTTTTCCCGATGTAAAAAGACTTTTCGGGACCGTCTTTGTACATGTACAAAGATTTTTGGGAAGACAAAAATTGCAAAAAAGGTCTGAAATTCGAAAAAATTTCGTCGCTTCGCGCCGAAATGAGTAATTGTGTGTTCTATATATCTTTATAATGGCAGAAATTGCATTTCAAAAGTAAAAATGTCAAATTTTTCGGCGCTTAGCGCCGTTTTGAGACGATTCTTAGTGATTTTTGCCCTTAGAGACCCAGAAATTAGCTAAAACACTACGAATAGTCGAAGAACTCTGTTTTTACCACACTAAAATCGCTGCTGTACCATATTATAGTACCCAAAAATTTTGTGTGTACAAAATGTACAAAGATTTTTAGGAAGACAAGAACTGTAAAAAGATGTAAAATTCCCAAAATTTTCGGCGCTTCGCGCCGAACTGATAAATTATTTGTCCTATATATCTTTGAAATGGCAGAATTTGCATTTAGGATGGAAAAATGTCAACATTGGCGTCAGAAACCCAGAAATTAGCAAAAATGCATTACCAAAGATCGAAAACCCTGTTTTACCACACTAAAATCGCTACTGTACTATATTATAGTACACAGAAATTTGCATGTACAAAATGTACAAAGACTTTTGGGGACCATCTTTGTACATGTACAAACGGACCTTGTACAAAAAAAGCACTGCTTCGAGCATATATACTCATTCGATTTTTTTTAAACTTTTCGAAGTTTTTGTATATTTTTACGTTTTAGAAAGAACGTGCATTGTCTGTAACATCAAAAACAGCGTTTTGGCGTTTACTTATGGATTTTTAGCCCAATAAACGATTGAAAAAAAATTTTTGGGTCGACTCCCTGAAATTCCCAAATTGTACATGTATGGTCTAAAAAGCTGCCTCTAACTCCCGTTCCCCACGCTCACGTCTGGTCACATATCATAGTCTGTATGTATGTAGCTATCGTTATTCATGCATATTAGAGTTTTCGCTGCTTGCGTAGTTAAAGAATTATCTGCTGTCATAGCTGTGAAATTCGATCGTTTACTCTCGTCTGGTCCCAAGTAAAAACTTAAGCTCTTCAAGGTAGACGACCAGATATATATACAGCATGGGAATTCTTTGGTGGTAAAACCAGAAAAATTTCTAAAGTTCCTTTGTTAGACTCAGAAATGCTGGACACTGGATACTCGACAGAAAACGTCATTTTTAGGCGTTTCTGGTAGTGCTTTATCTTTCTACAATGTGAAAATAAAAAATATCAAGAAAAAATTCTAGTAAATTGGACACAATATAGTCCAAAAATGAGTGAGAAAATTCGATTGATTTATGCCATAAAAACGCTTGAATATCACCTTTTTTACGAATTTTTTCGAAAATCGCAATTCTGGGATGGTGAAAAAATTTTAAGGGACAAACTTTTTGGGGAAGAAAGTGAAACTCCCTCTACATTCCCCAAGATTATGTATATAACGACTGAATAAATCAAATTTTATTAATGCATGTTTGTGCTGCGGTTATTGAATTTCCCGCATGTCTTACTTGTTTTTTACTATTTCTCAATATTGTCCTAGAGCGTTCTCTTGGCTATTATCTCTGCTCATCTCCTCTTCGATATGGTTTGCAGTTGTTCCACTACGTCACGAAACGGTCTTCGGCTTAGTAATTTCGATAATATGCCAGGAAATATTCAGATATTTATACTACTGGCTCCTAAAGAAAGGTTAACTAAAGATATGTGTGCATAAGTAGGTAATGGAGGTGGGTCAGGCAGGTCCCTGAGCCGGTGCTTCTGAAATAGGACATAATTAGTGAAATTGAGACAAAAAATTACTTATGGAACTTATGACATATGTAATATTATTTATTCAATAAAATGATGTTAGATTATTATAATCCTAAGTTCATACTGATATGGTTCGTTTCAGGGACCCAATGGCTGGCGTTTGAATGAGGATTGGAACAATCTGAGGTTTTCAAAACATTTGGCGCAATTGATGTTGTTTATTGCATGAATAAGCACATTTAGTCGATCATTTTCGAGAGGAAAATATTAAAATGCCGACGGCTCTAGTATCTCAAATTTTATTCATCCTTCGCTTTGCTAAATGCATGAGCATGGGGGTGAGTGGGAATATTGCTCTCCTTTGACCTCTGTAAAGCGGATAGCTATACAGTCATTTTTGCCGGAAAACATTGCTATATAGCCTTTTTGGACTCAGAAACATATCGCATGAGCTCAGAAATGCTATATAGTTGTCTTTTCTGATTTTCAAAAGTATATATAGCTATTTTCTTGACTCGAAAAAGGGTTAAATAACTATTTTTTAAGTCTAAAAAGGCCATATAGCTATGTTTGCGAGTCCGAAAAGACTGTGTAGCTAGTTTTCCGAGCCCAAAAAGGGTATATAGCTCATTTTCTGAGCCAAAAAGGCTGTAGAACCAACCGTATTTACGAAGCACTTAGCTATCAACCGGTTTTTGGTTTAACCCCCCTCCCCCTTAAATTTTTTACCTTGCACACCTATGCTTTGCTGTATATTAATTAATACCGATTTGGGTATGAGAAGCTTTTGTTTCATCTTTTAATTCCCGATTCCATCCATCAACATATTTTAATTTACAATCCCATCCCCCAAGGAAACTCGATTTATCAAGTTTTAATTGAAAGTGTTTTTTAATAATTCAGGAAAGCTGAAAAGGGTTTAGATAAAGTCAGTGCAAAGGGCATGCATATCGAAGGCGTTCATTCACTCAGAAATGCCAAACACACGACGGCGTTCGGTACATATTTATTCTTGTTTTTTTAATATTTCTGCGGTTATAACTTATAACCGCCGTAAAAGAGCGCAGATTGTCGGTTTAGACCATGATCATACATGTAACAGGGGAATGGGAGATTCACCCTCCCAAAGTTGGTCACCCCCCCTTCCCCCAGCACCAGTAAATTTTTGTCTCCCCTCCCGATTTTTTTGGAAAAAATGAATTTTGGTCACATATAGATGAATTGTGGCCGTTTTTGATTAGAAATCGGAGGTCGTTTACTCCTCTCCCTCTAAAAATGGCCAGGACCATACATGATCTGGGAGGTTTAGGGGGTTTTCACCATAGGTGGGCAGCACCAGGAAATTCTGGGGGGATTTTTAAAGGTAAAAAAATGGTCTTAAAAGTGGTCGTATGGCGAAAGAACTCAATTTTTCGACGTTTCTGATCGAGCACTATCCAATGGCATCAAAAAATTCCTTAAAGAAGCAAAAAAAATTTCAAAAAATTGAATTCTGGGGGGTATTTTGATTTCTGGGGGAGTATTCCAACTTCTGGGGGGCGCATACCCCCAACCCCCCTCCCACGCCCACGTGTGGTTTTCACCCCCCCTTCCCCGCTGCAGAAAAATTTTCATCTTACAAAAGTCATGGTTCTTTTTTTCGGCATAGAAAATGGATAAAGTAAATCCAAAATTGAAATGTGGTCGCAGTTTGTTTTAGCATATTTTAATTATAGTTCCCATTGTACATTCATTCATGCTGATTAAAATATGCAGAAAGGCGGTACTATAGCCTGCAAAAAGATTATCGCTTCTAGTTCTTTTAAAAACAAGATTTTCGCTTGACAAATGTTATTAGCTCTTGAGCTTTTGTCAGAAACATCGAGAAACGGTTCTTCTATTGAAATGTGATTGGGCTACGATGCGACTACGTGATTCGCTTTACAATATCATTGAAGTCATATAAATATGCATTTGTTTCTCTGGATAGTAAATAATTCTACTATTTGCTGACGGTGCGATTTTAAAGAAGCATAGGTCAAAACAAAGACGTATCTAAAATAAGTCCCAGAAAGTCTATTCTTAATTAAAAAGAGATGTTTTCCTCCTTTTTTACGCTCTGTAAAATTTTTTTCATCGCGAATAATCTTTCGTAAATTTCCGTTTGCAATTTTGAATGATGAGCGGATACGTGTCATCAAAATTTTGTTATCGTGATCCGGTCTTGCGAAAATTTCAGAAATTTAGGCTAAAGTATGGTCAGACACAAAAATGAACTATAAACTCAGAAGGTCTCTTGTTACTGTAATGGCTGACAAGACGTTCGCATCAACATGTCCTCAAAGCAGTAAATTGAGCTTTGTAATCTGCTGATGAGCTTTATAATCGGTCATCCTGCACTGCTTTAAATCGAAATGGACACAATATACATGTGAATGTCTTATTTGCGATTTGAGCAAAATGCAATGTTTCCTTACCTATTAAAGGATCGGGCGCGAAGCGCAAAACTTTTTCAAATTCTTACTAAAAAATATTAGAAAAACCTTTAAATTACTAGTCATTGCTAAAAGTATCTGTCTGTGTAAGGGCCAAAGGAAGTATTTTTTTGATGGGTCTCACCAAGCTCTATCTATTAGCATCAAAATGCAAAAAATCTTGAAAAATACTTAAATTTTGGTAGAAGCAGGCTTGCACAGTATGTGAAATTTTTTGTTTTTCATGGCTGATGTGAATTTTTAAACGGCCTCTTTTGGGCTCAAAAACGGAAGATACGCGTCAAAAATATGATTTATCGGCGTTTGTCACGATGTTCTATCATTCAAGAGCGTAAAAACATCAGAAAAATTGAATTGAACTAAATATAGTCAAAAAATGAATATATGGTGCGAAGCGCCGAAAATCCGAAGTCAAAAGATCGCTAAAAACGCTTAAAACAACACCACGACTTTTTAGAAATTTTCCGGAAAATCGCAAATCCTGGGGGTTAAGGCTCCCCTCCAGATCATGCATGGTCTGTAGGTTGATGTGTGGGGTCTTTACACTCCCCAAATCATGTATATACGCTATTATGTGGTAGTTACCTAATATGGAATAAATAAAATTAAATCAATCCTACTTCGTATCTGTTCCTTTTTTCTTCAGACTTTTGACACAGTGATTTTATTCGAACAAATGAACTATGTATATCAGGTGACTACATATCAGTAAATGCGACTTCAGTTCTCAATCTTCGAACATGCTTCATTAGTATTCATTCTGACCATAGTAAGTATGTTGTGGAATTGGTTTTCTAATCAACTGACCTCTCAGAAGTATTACTGTAAAAAACTAACGCTGATTAAATGTTATTAACATCATATATGATCTTAAGGGTTTTCACCCCCCCCCCTCCCAGAAAAAGTTTCACCCTTCCCCTATAAATTTTTTCATCTCCCCCAAAATTCTCGATTTTTCGAAAGTTCTAAAAATTTTTAGAAATTCGTAGAAAAGGTGCTTTTTAGGCGTTTTTAGCTATCTATTTGCTTCAAAAGTGTCAAATGTCCGACACTTCGCTCCATATACTCATATTTTGACTGTATTTTGTTCAATTTTTTTGACTTTTCGATGTTTTTGAAATTTTTTTATGTTTTTATGCTCTAGAAAGATAAAGCATCGTCAGAAACGCTGAAAAACGATGTTTTTGACGCGTACCTACCATTTCGGGCCCGAAAAGGGTCTTCAAAATTTCACCTTCCTCCAGAATTCCCATGCTGTGCATGACTGGTTAACATCATTGATGCTACACATCTTTGTTATATGTGTCGCATTTCATAGTTTGCGGGCTTGGTTTTGGTGTAATGTCTGGCTTGTTCTCATTGGTGAACGTTTTGGCCGATGGCAGTGGTCCGGGAACGCTTGGTTTGCCGACTGCATTAAAGTTGTCCAATCACTTTGCTACCCACCGATTTTTTATTGTATCTAGTAAGTTATTTGGAATAAGGTTGTTGCTTGATTTATTAATTAATTGATTTATAGATCAAATTATAGCGTGTGCAAAATCCATTCCGATTCCCTGAAGCTTAGCCGATTAAAAGTCAAATTCCTTATAGTAAAGCAGGCACACTAAAACTCATCATGTATAAAATGTATGAAGAATTTTGCTTACCATCTTTGCCCATGTAAATATAATGGAATGTACAAATTAGGGATATGCCGGTTAACCGAACCGGAACCGGAACCGGCTGGAACCAACCATTTTTTCGGAACCGGAACCGGAACCGAGAACCGATTTTTTGATATTCTAAGAACCGGAACCGGAACCGATTTTTTGATTTTCTAAGAACCGGAACCGGAACCGATCTTTTTGGAGTCGGTTCTCGGTTTTTTAAAATTAGAGTTAAAAATCAAACTTCATAAAATTTAGTGAAGACATGAAGCAGCAATTCAATCTTTTATTACCCAAAAGTTTACAGACTAAAACTTGGTATTGTTCCGGGTAAATTATATTTTAAAAATAACAGTCGTTCTGCTTTTTCGCCATGTAGCCTGTTTCTGAGAGGGTCGTAAATGATTCCAGCGCAACTGAACAGCTGTTCCGATGGAACGCTTGTAGCTGGCGCTGCAAGCAGGGGCGAATCTAAGGGGGCGGGGTGGCCTGGCCGCCCCCATTTGCCAAAAATATTTGGCGAGATAGAGAATGGATATACAATTTGCAATTATTTTTTGGCCCTCAGTGACCATAATTTCTCAAATTTTTTTACGCGCCGGATGATACCTATTAATGACATTTATTTACTTTCTTCACCACCTGGAAGGCATTTTCTGTTCATGTAGGTTTCAAAACAATTTTAGCAGCAGAAACAGCTATTCTTGCACAGTTTTCTTCTATTTTCAATTAAAAATTTCGATGTTTCGCATCAAATGCAATAAATACAGTAAATCAAGCTGTAAATCATGCATCTAGACGTCTATCCCGTTTTAATCTCACAAATTTTCCGGCGCTTCGCGCCACGGTTTTTTTTTGTATTCGGCAAAGATTTTTCTCGATGTACAAAGACTTTTCGGGACCGTCTTTGTACATGTACGAAGATTTTTGGAGAGACAAAAATTACAAAAAAAAGTCTAAAATTCGCAGAAATGTACCGCGCTTTGCGTCGAAATGACTGATTGTGTGCTCTATCTGATCTCTATAATGGCAGAAACTGCATTTCGAAAGGAAAAATGTCAAATTTTTAGGCGCTTCGCGCCGTTTCAAGACGATTCTTAGTGATTTTTGCCCTCAGAGACCCATAAATTAGCTGAAATACACTACCAAAAGTCGAGCAACTCTGTTTTTACTACACTAAAATCGCTGCTGTACCATATTATAGTACCCAAAAATTTGTGTGTACACAATGTACAAAGACTTGGGGATCATCTTTGTACATGTCAAACGGACCTTGTACAAAAAAACTGCTTCGCGCCAGAATTCTGATAAAGTCGAAGAATTTTAGTGATTTTTAGCACAAAATTATCGAAAATTTTAAAATTTTAAGAAAAAATATTGCGTCAAAAGTGATTTGATGTAAAAGTATACATTGTAAAACGCTAAAAAACGTCGTTTCGCGCGTTAAGGGCAAATTTTTGGACCTATTTTCGACTGTTTTTGGAAAAGTTGGGATACTGCCTCCTTAGGAAAATCCTAGATCCGCCACTGGCTGCAAGATACTGCTTAGCTGTAAACGTGATAATCGTCAAATTCTTCGGCTTCTCTTTCCACCATTGCAACAGATCTTCGTCATGAATTAAGCATTTCGATTTCGTATAAGCCTCCAATTAAGAAACACATAAATAATATTCAGTGATTTATAAGTAAATTGTCAACTAGACGTAAAATTTATTTGAACGTGCAGTTGCCAGATTGAAACGACTTCCTGAATAATTTATCTTTCGATTACATCGTCATATGTTCCGGTGAAGTCAGGCTATCAAGAGCGTACATACTTTAACACAGGAACCGAGAACGGAACCGGAACCGAACTTCTTGTTTTCCAAGAACCGGAACCGGAACCGAATTTCTTGAAAAACCTGGAACCGGAACATCCCTAGTACAAATAACACTACTCTGCTGAGAAATTCCTCTAAAATACTATTAGAATATTCATTTTACGACAAAGTTTTCGAAAATATTGAAATATCGATATTGCTATATGTTATTATTTATATTCCTTGAAAACACTGAAACTTTCGTTATATTTTGCGTTAATATTCCTTGAAATAATTTTTGCGCGTAGAATATTGCTTTTAGAGCAAATAATCAGTAATTATACACAGTTACTAGTTGTTTATATAGTAGTGATGTCTCAATGCCACTTTTTATCGGTGCCGGTGATATGTTATTAGATATATACCGGGGCTGTATTTTTTGCCAGGGCGGGGCCTAGCCGGGGGCCTGTACAATACATGTACACTTTACCTACCAAGGTATATCATGTATTCAGATTATACCTGTATATATAGACTTAGCATCTCAGTAGCACTATTGTAGGCAAGTACCATGAATGAATTAGAGACATAAAAATAAACAGGATTAAAAGGTAAATAAACAATGAAGGATAAATAATGTATGAAAATATATAAGCTATAGGCATCAAAAACAAACTGCAAAAATACGGATTTTTCTGAAGATTCATGCTAATGCAATGGAATGAAGAGACGAGCAGGACAGAACAATGCAAAACGTTACAAATGCATTATATAAAAAATAAGTAGTTCAGATGTTTGAAGGCGCGCTGGTCTTAAAATAATTGGCTACAGGCATAGAATACTTCTCTTTAGAATATATGTAAACGGAATAGTATAGAGCTGAAAATAGGTTTGTACGGACGGACCAAAAATCACTTGCATAGAGCACGGAACGGGATTATCAATGTTTGAATAGTATTAAAGCTGTTCATGAAACTGAACCATACATCACTAAAGAACCATTCCAAAATGAAAATATCGGCTTAGCTACATGTGGAGTAACGTACATACATCGATGGATAGAATATTTCACAGATATTGAAGCGAATCATCCGCATTTTGAATGTTCTCGTCTAAAATTAATCGGTCGGACATGCTTGTTTTCGCAATAAAGATTGATAATTAAACTCGATAGCAAATTGTTTTAATGTTCACTCAAATCTTAGTTACTGGATTAACTTAAAAGAAATACAGCAATAGTCTAAGCTTAATTTTAGCGTAATTTAGCTTAGTTTTTGTAAATAAATAAATATTAAGTCGTATTTCGTCAAAAAGATCAATTTTATCTTGTTTTCATTAATATATATGTTTTTTATTTCATTATATATGTATATGTTTTACAAGCCCAGGGACCAGTCATACCCCAGGGCCTGGGCGCCGAAGCCGGGGCCAGGCCCCGGTACATCTCTGATTAGTATATTATATATTTA
Organism: Mermis nigrescens; assembly: GCA_036768485.1. Taxonomy (NCBI): domain Eukaryota; kingdom Metazoa; phylum Nematoda; class Enoplea; order Mermithida; family Mermithidae; genus Mermis; species Mermis nigrescens. Next base: position 5,422,083 of record JAVLUZ010000143.1, read on the forward strand.
TTGTGTTTTTTACGATAAGATAAATTGGAACTTCTTTTCAATAGGTGCACATTCTTTCTTACACAATTTTGTTTGATTGGTTCGCGAATATGCATTCATTTAAGTATACTGCAGATTGCTTAATAACTAACGATTCTGGCTGTCAGTTTCTTCTCGTAGCCTAAGCTGTTGAAAAAATTTTAAAAAATCTTTAAAATCTAAGGTTACATGTACAGATAACTATTTAAAATTAAGTTTTGTCTGAAAATTGCTCCGGTTGACTATCATGGATGCACAGCATGGCCGATCGGGGGGGGCAGCCCAGTCGCTTTTCATTGGGGCAAAAATTAAGATTTTTTTGGTCAAAATAACCTCAAAAACTAATATAAGCGCTAAAATAGCGTTAATACTACGTTATTACACGGTTTCTGGTGAATTTGAAGCACTCTTGAAGATGATTTTTAATTTCCATCTGTTTTTGGCCTTCATTTTGCCTCATTTTCCCCATAAAATTTTCCTTTTTTTATTCTGGGGTCTAGAGACCCTCCAACCCCGTACGTGCATGTCTAGTCAAGACTAAAGCAAACCTCTTTATATGCATTTTCCGTTTTATTGATGATGAAGAGGCTTCCATTTATTAATTATTCACTAATTTTCTGCCTTTTATAAAGCACCGATGCCGATACCAGCTCAGCACCGACATAGTGCCGATGATCTAGCATCTGCGCTGGTCATGAATGCACATAGGAGTAAGAGGGTATTACCATAGGTGGGCAGCAGCCAAATTCTGAGGATGAGATGGGGCCGAACTGCCAAAAATAGCACCAAAAATTTAATTCTGGGGTCTGTCGATCTTTAGGGAGTCCGCCGTCGGACTCCCTAAAAATTCGCTAAGATTTTTCCCGATGTACAAAAGACTTTTGGGACTGTCTTTGTACATGTACAAAGATTTTTTTGGAAGACAAGAACTTTAAAAAGGTCTAAAATTTCCAAAACTTCGCGGCGAAATGAGTAATCGTCTGTCCTAAATATCTTTATCGGCGCTTCGCGCCGTTTTGAGACAATTTTTATTAATTTCTGGCGCCAGAGACTCAGAAATTTGCTAAAATACACCACCAAAGGTCGAAAAATCCTGTTTTATCGCACTAAAATCGCTACTGTCCTATATTATAGCATCAAAAAAATTTGCATGTTCAAAATGTACAAAGACTTTTTGGGGACCATTTTTGTACATGTACAAAGGTACCTTGTTGAAAAAACACTGGTGGGTAGCACTTTCTGATGGGTCAGACATGCAGGTACTGTCAAGCAATTTTGAGCTCACGGCGTATTTTCAGCATAATTTTTGAGCACAAAAGCAGCAATAATGTCAATAGTTTTTTCGCTGGATTAATGTTATGTCTTGTTAACTCAAAAAGTGCCCGAAATTATCTAAAAATCGAAATTTCTTGGACCAGATTGGCCTATTCCTATATTTTCATCGTTAAAAACCACATCATTGAGTGAAATGGGTTATAAATGCTGTCTTATCTAGGATTTTGACCATTGTCGTCATTTTACTAGCAAAAAAAGCGTTGAAATTAAATTTACTGGACTCAATTTCTGGGATTTACCCCTTCTCTTGCCAACCCTGACGTTGTGGATCATGTCGGTGTCTAGAACATCACTATTGCATACTATCATGAACGTTTTGGTCATAGTCTTATACTCATGTTATTTCGTTCTCACGCCTAGATATAATTCAGGGACGGAGAACTAGGCTTTATGGTAAACCTCAATTGATCCCCATTCAATTTTCGGTAACATAGCCAATTTACATGAAATACCAAGAAAATAAAATATTTAATATTCTAAATCTACCTGATCCGAGTTTCACAAAAAGCTGACTGGGACTGGTTGAAAATTCAACACAGATGAATGTTTTACAACGTTTCAGAAATATTAATGTTAAATGCTGACAGGGCAGCTGTTTATTTTCCTTTATGCTTAACAGTCCCGCGATAGTTTATCTACTACTTTAAAAGGTCTGGCCAAGACCTGATGCTTTTGGCCGGGCTGGGACCAGAAATAGAATTCGCAGGGACCAAATTCTGGGCGGTCTGGATGGAGCAGAATCACGAAAGTTAGATCAACAATATAATTTTGGGTGTGGTCTAATGTAATCTGCGGGAAGGAGGTCCGAACTCTAGAGGTCCATAACCTTACTCCCATATATGGACCAGACCATAGATGCACAGCACGAACGACCGAACTGGTGGGGGGCTGAGCCGGTCTGGAGGAAATAAAATTTGAGCTTTTTCGGGCCAAAATAACCTGCAAAAATTGGTATAAGCGCTAAATTTGCTTGCTTTTTGCTTATAGGCTTCATTCGAAAGCGAATATAACATCTTCATTTTCTTGCAACTGCAGGATGATCCTGTTCTATCTGCAGGCGCCACTGGCGTCTATCATGCGCTATAGTAGATAAAATTTCAAGCTATTTGTTGGTGAATTGTTTCTGGTTGAGGTTGAAGGGGGCCAAAGCAGTGTTGTTTTTTGTACAAGGTCCGTTTGTACATGTTCAAAGATGGTCCCTAAAAGTCTTTGTACATTTTGTACATGCAAATTTTTGTGTACTATAATATAATACAGTAGCGATTTTAGTGTGGTAAAACAGGGTTTTTGACCTTTGGTGGTGTATTTTAGCTAATTTCTGGGTTTCTGACGCCAAAAATTACTATAAATTATCTGAAAACGGCACGAAGCGCCGAAAAATGTTGACATTTTTCCATCCTAAATGCAAATTCTGCCATTTTAAAGATATATAGGACAAATAATTTATTAGTTCGGCGCGAAGCGCCGAAAATTTTGGGAATTTTACACCTTTTTACAGTTTTTGTCTTCCTAAAAATCTTTGTTCATTTTGTACACACAAAATTTTTGGGTACTATAATATGGTACAGCAGCGTTTTTAGTGTGGTAAAAACAGAGTTCTTCGACTTTTCGTAGTGTGTTTTAGCTAATTTCTGGGTCTCTAAGGGCAAAAATCACTTAGAATTGTTTTAAAACGGCCCGAAGCGCCAAAAAATTTGACTGTTTTACTTTTGAAATGAAATTTCTGCCATTATAAAGATATATAGAAGACACAATTACTCATTTCGGCGCGAAGCGCCGAAATATTTTCGAATTTCAGACCTTTTTTGCAATTTTTGTCTTCCCAAAAATCTTTGTACATGTACAAAGACGGTCCCGAAAAGTCTTTGTACATCGGGAAAAATCTTTGCCGAGTACAAAAAAAACACTGGGCCAAAGATTCCTTGGCTTCTTTCATGAGTAATCGCTGCATTGTCTTTCTGACGCCACCCTGCGGGCGTTTCCATCCGGGTTCCGGCAGGTTCCTGATTGTTATTCCAGGAAGGCGGTTTTCAGGCATTCGTAAAACGTGACCAAACCATTTCCATCGTTTCAGTCTGACTAGGCTGAAACGATGGAAATGGTTAAACAAAGTTAAACAAAATTAAACAAAACTGAAATAGATAAACTGACGCTAAATTAATGTTAAAACTATATTATTACACAGTTTCTGATCAATTTGAAGCACTTTTGGTGAAAATTCCCAATTTTCATCCATTTTTTGCCTTCGCTTTGCCCCATTTTCTCCACAAAATTTTCTATTCGGGGGGGGGGGTCAGGACCGCACATGGGCTAAGGGGTCTGGGGTTGTGCACACCCCCTCCAGAAGTTGAAAAACCCTTCGCAAATTACTGTAGACCTCTTCCAGAATTCTGTTTTTAGTAACGGCAATTTTTGGCCATTTCAGCCCCTCCAGAATTTTCTTGCTGCCCATCTATGGTCAGCAGGACCCCCCAAATTTCCACATGCATGTCTGGACCAGACTCCCTAGGCCCTGTCATTCCTTTCCTTGCGTGTATGTCCCTTGGCATTTTTATCGTTGCCTCTGGAATACAATGAAAGGACGCATTTAAATTTAGTCATTTTATTCAATTAGCCTAATCGCTGTGAATTATTTAGCTGCTCATACCGCTGCGATGATTCTTTTACACGTTGCTTGGAATGTGTTGTTTTGGCATGGTTTCGAAAGAAAAGAGTGCGTGACAATTCTGCCTGTCGTTGCAAGTCATATGCTCGTATCGTGTCTCGTAAGTGCTTCTTTATTAATCATTATATTCATACTCACGTAACGTAGGTACATTGATCCTTATGTTTCGTACATAAACGCAGCGACATGCTTAACCAAAGAAAAGTGTAGCCATTATGCTGATTGAAAATCATTTCCATTTTGTTTAGAAAATTATAAAAATGGCAATAAGTTCAGTATCCTACGTCAAAAAATTATATATCTTCAGATTTATAATTTCTAGTAAGCTCGATTAGAAATTGAGGATTCTTTTATGCCACTTTTTAAAATGCGCTTCGTGAAGGTTTTTCGAATCATATAAAATGATCCTGATTTAGTTCGTCTATTTTTCGTTCCATTCCTAGTCTTATTCCGAGCCTAAAATCTGATATCAATAGAATGGACCATGTTTTCAAAGATTGGAGAAAAAACTTCTGGAATCAAAAACGCCTTAACGTATTGCTGCCACGAATTTACACTTAGTAAAATTTTTTCAAGAAAATTTACCTGGGTTTTTTGTTCAAATGGAGGCTCAGATGTGACTGCAATTTTATAAAAATTATTCAACTGACCTGCTTGTATTGCTCTTCATGCAACTTGAATTTGACTCTAAATTTGTTACCAATGCGTCATTGCGTTGTTTTTAGACTTTGCTGAACCAATACGATTATGACTACGTATCACTTTCCATCTTGTACGCGGTTCTGCTGTGCACGTTGTGGTGGAGTTACGTAACGGCTGGCGGAAGTTGGGCAAATTTCAAAAAAGCAGTTTCGCGCTGTGGCGCGTGCGATTTAGCCTTTTTTAGGAAAAGTGATTCTGAAGAAGCGGGCCAATCCAGTTCAGCTAGTACTTCTGGCGCTAGGAATCTAACCACCGCTTCGACTTCGTAGGATTTCATTATTTGCGCGACTTATTCAGCTTATTTGTCCGCTTTGTCGTTTAAGAAGGCGCGGCGCGCTTGACGTCACGTAATTCAAGTGTAAAAGCGATATTTTGCTCGTTTTTTGGCAATTATGTAGGTTATTCATTTCTTTGCTTGAGCTTTGCTGCGGCATCCAATTCCGATCTACTAATTCTGATAACGCATTATGCCGAATATTCATTGATTCGTCTTGAATTGAGTAACAACTCTTAGCAGACAGCCACGCTTGGGCGTGGGGGTCTGGGGAAATCTGGACCCCCAGAATCCAGCGGACCCCCCTCGCCAAATCGGTAGACCCTTCAGAATTGAATTTTTGGTGCTAAATTTGCCCCTTCGAATCTCCGTAGAATTTGGCCGCTGCCCATTTTTGGTTTGCAGCGCGTATTCCTAAAATATAAAGTGTTTTATTGGAGCCAGCATACTGTTTCACTTTTTTATAAAATGGAAAATGCGTGAGACATATGATATAGAATTAGGAAATTTGAATCGCGCTCGTTACTAATGTGACCTTGCTCGTACGTACATATGTACAATATTATCAAATGTGCAATGTTTGCAGTTATTTTATTACTGTATTAATGTCCGTTTGTGTAAGTAAAACACGCACTAAGAGAAATTGAGGTAAAATTAGGTCTGAAATGCAATTTTGTTAGTTTCTAAAACTGTACATACCTACATTGTTTATACGCTTTAGACACATTGTTCAAGGCTTCCTAGAAATTTCGAAATTCTGGTTACAGTAATAGCCTCATTGGATAGGGCATGGTCGAAGATACGATAACTGAGATCCTGATTTTTTAGTCATCGTGCGACATACTCTATTAGCGAGAAAAGTTTAATCGCGGAAAAAGTGTCAGAATTTCAATTCTGGGGTCTATCCTGATACAAGGGAGGTTTTGCGGATCCTCCGGAGCATACTACGTGGGCAGCAAGAAAATTTTGGGGAGGTAGGATCAGAATGGGTAAAATCGCCAAGCATTTTACTAAAAGCGAATTCTGGGCCAGGGTCTACAGTAATCTAGGGGTACAATACGACCATATGTGGGCAGCACCAAAATTCTGAGGGGTGCAGGATCTTTCGAAGGTCAAAAACTGGCCTTTAAAATGGTGGTATGGCGAAAAAAACACCATTTTTCAACGTTTCCCATCGAGCACTATCCATTGGCGTCAAAAAATTGCTAGAAAAAATTTCCAAATATTGAATTCTGGGGCGTTTTGGTTTCTGGAGGGTGCATGCATACCCCACACCCATGTGTGCTCTGTAATCTAAACCTCTCCGCCCATTTGTGATCTATATTCCTAAAATCCAAACACGTGCTCTATGTCCGGTCAGTGCATTTCGGTGCATCTAAACCAAAGATGCGCAGCATGACCCATCTGGTGGAGGGGTCAGTCGGTCTGGAATGGGTCGACCTCAAAGTGGTATAAGCGTTAAAATAGCGTTAGAACTAAGTAACACTTTCTGGTCAATTTGAAGCAATGAAGAAATTCTTCAATTTTTGTCCGTTTTTGGCCTTCATTTCGCCTCATTTTCCCACATAAGGTTTCGTCGTTCTTGGGGGCTCTAGACCCCAAACCCCCTACGTGCATGCATGGTCTATGTAGACCACCAGAATGGAAAAATGGGAAATCTTCCGGGGAAAATGAGGCAAAAGGCCGAAAATAGATTTCCCTTTAAGTTGACCAGACACTGTGTAATGACGTAGTTTAACACTATTTAAGCGCTTATGCCAGGTTTTGAGGTCATTTTGGTCCAAAAGACTTCAATTATTGACTCTCCCCAGGTCGACCATGCTGTGCATTTACATACGTACGATCATGAAGTTCCGTTAAATAAAAACTTAGATAAAAATTTATTCTGACTTTAAAGATAAGTGGCACAGTAGAAGCTTACATATGTATATTCAAATATGTACAGCATAGTCGGTCTGGGAAAGGGACCAGCCAATCTGGGAGAGTAAATCAGATCAGAGAGCTTTTTTTGAGTTAAAATGACCTCAAAAATATGCTAAAATAGCGTAAAAACTACTTACGCTAACTCTAAACTTCTGCTCAATTGCATGCACTTTGGCAGAAAATTTCTCATTCCCATTCATTAGCTTTATTTTTCGAAGGAAATTTCCCAATTTTCCATTCATAGGGCCCATATAACACACAAGAGCGTGGAGGGTCTGGACCTCCGAGAATCCAGCGGATCCCCTCAAATCGATAGGCCCCCGGAATTGAATTTTCGGTGTAATTTTTGACAATTTAGCCCAATATCGGACCCTCGACCCCAGAATTTGGCTACTGCCAATCTACGCAAGGCACCCAAACCCACACGTTCTTTCCTGCTATACTATATTGCGATCCACCAGACATGCACAGCATTGGAATTAGTTGGGGGAGGGGGGGGTGAAATTTTAAAGTGCCCTTTTAGGTCCAAAAATGGTAGGTGGTAAGGTTCGCGTCAAAAACATCGTTTTTCGACGTTTCTGACGATCCTCTACCTTTCTAGGGCACAAAAGCCTAGAAAAACTTCAATAAAAAAAACTAAAAAAGTCGTACAAATTGGACAAAATACAGTCAAAACATGAGTATATGGCGCGAAGCGCGAAAATTTGACACTTTGGGCAAATATACAGCCAAAAAGGATTAAAAAGCACATTTTCTACGAATTTTTAGGAAACTTTTGGGAACTTTCGAAAAATCGCGAATTCTGAAGGGTGTGACAAAATTGCTGGAGGACAGTGTTTTTTTTACAAGGTCCGTTTGTACATGTAAAAAGATGGTCCCCAAAAGTCTTAGTACATTTTGTACATGCAAATTTTTGTGTACTATAATATGGTACAGTAGCGGTTTTAGTGTAGTAAAACAGGGTTTTTCGACCTTTGGTAGTGTATTTTAGCTAAATTCTGGGTCTCTAAGGGCAAAATCATTAAGAATCGTCTTAAAATGGCGTGAAGCGCCGAAAAATTAACATTTTTCCTTGCGAAATGCAATTTCTGCCATTATAAAGATATATAGAACACACACTTACTCATTTCGGCGCGAAGCGCCGAAAATTTTTGCGAATTTTAGACCTTTTTTTGCAATTTTTGCCTTCCGAAAATCTTTGTACATGTACAAAGACTGTCCTGAAAAGTCTTTGTACATCGGAAAAAATCTTTGCCGAATACAAGAAAAGACTGCTGGGGGAAGATCAAAATTCTGCTTAGGGGGAAGTGAAAATTTTTCTGGAGGGATGGCGATCACTTGAAAGCATTTTCTATGTGAGAAATACAGTGATCGAAAACCTTAACTAATCTTAATAAAAAAATTTTAAATAAGAGAAAAATTAGATAATTGAAAAAAATTTAAACATACATATGACATGTTTACTTGTCCCATGCCCACGATTATTATTATAGATGCTTGAACCGCAGACCACCATAAAATACTTGCATTAATATATTCAGCCAATTTATAATCAGCCGAATCCTTAACTTGATGGTGTACTTGCAAATCATCGACTCGTTGAACTTTTACTTGTATTTCTTGAATGACGTTTTCCAACTTAAGCAAAGAAAAGCAGTTAAATTCCGTTTCATCTTTACACGTATATTTTGCGGTACGATGAGCAAAATTATTAGAAATTAAATGAATACAGACTATCAAACTATTAACATACAAGAGACAAAGCTATAAAAACAAAACAACCAGCCATTTTAGATTACGTCCTGGGACAACTAATGTGCAACAAAGAGAGTTTAACAATTTTACATTCAATAACGCGCCTTATTCATTTACTTTCCTCCTCGAGGGAAAGTAGATTTACCCCTCCCACAAACACTTTAGACTATGTGCTGTATATGTGTATTATTATTTATATTTATTGTTTATTTATTTATTTTTTAAATAGAGCAATGACTCTGAAACCTGGTATGGACTGGTATCATTTGATAAAATGATGTTTTAAACTTCATAAGTATTTGCTCATCGAGTCAATTATTTCTACTTTTTTAAGTTCTGAATATTTCCGGATCCATTGCCGGCTGCATATGAATCAATAGCACATTATCCCTACATCCTTTAATAATGTCAGGAAGGCTTTTAAGCAATTTGGTTTACCAGTGCAATTACAAATCGTATTTACTCGTGTACAAGCACCACTTTTTTCAAAATTTTCAGGCCAAAAAAAGCATACAGGTGCTTATACATAGGAACATGAGTTTTATCATGCTAAACCGCTCAGAAATCGTTTACAAGTAGCGTCCGAGATGGAACAGTATTTTGAGAAGTAAGCAGGGCACATACATACATACCATTAAAGAATTAATTGATCAATAAAAGATAAGTATACCGAAATCTCTGTGTGCCATTTATTCTACCAAACGGTTTTAGGTTAATTGATGAAAATGTATACTCTAAAATAAGTCAAAACTCCCTAACAGATGTTTCTTGCTACATGGTGCTTATACAAGGAGAAAACCTTTTTCCATTTTCCTATCCCCCAAAAGCAGAGGGTGCTTATACACGGGTGGTGCCTATACTTGGGTAAACACGGTATATAAAGTGAGGAGTGGGGACGACGCTGAATGCGCCCAAAAGGCAAAAAACAAGGAAAACATGTAGATTGAAATATACTTAACTTTTATCCCTAATTTGATTTAATATTGATATAACTTTACAAATCGGAAGCGTGCTGAACAAAGCTCATTATTTTGATGTTGTCTGAATACTAATATAAAATCCTTAAAGAAATCGTAGTTTTATGTTGTAGGTAGTGACATGCTGAAAATTGTTTTAAGAACTCACCAAGGTTAAAGGGCACGTTGCTTTTTCAGGACCGAGGTAAATCTTCCACTCGAAATGGATAACTTTATGAGCATATATTGAAAATGCATTCGAAAAACACATCTGGAAATAATGTGAGCACAAAATTATCGAACAGTAGCGACCTTACATTGCTTTAGGGCTATGTGCGACATGAAAAAAGAGTTCTTTGAATCAGATTTATAAGAGATAAAAGTCATCTTCCAGAGCGACTTAAACAAAATAAATATGCATGTAGTACGGAACCGCATTTAATCATGTGTAACATATCAGAGCTTAGATTCTATGATCGAGAGAACTTTCCCCAAAATTCTGAAAAATTGAAAACTGATGCAAGTTGGAGCAGTTTTAGGCAGCGAACCACAAGAAATTAGCTTTTCAGTGTCCATAAACTGGTTTACTATCAGTGCTACTATACAAGTAGGTTTTCATACTTCGTTTAAAATACCTAAAGAAATGTTGCAGCTAATCTTAGAAAAATTGTGCAACCTACTCGTAATTCAATCGCAGCGCATTTGCACTAACGAAAACAGTACTAGGAAGAACTTTTATAAAGTTCATAAAACAAAACTATGTATATTTAATAAATTTGTGAAATAGTTGACTCGAATTTTTTGCTGCGTTTATTCAATTTTTTTGAGTAGATATTTACTAAGATGTGCATGACTAAAAAAGTATTACAAAGTTAAACAACATGAATTATATATAGTAGAAAATCATTTCGACTAAAAGCATGATCGACAGCAAGGTCAGCGCAAACTCAATGCAATTTATTACTAACTATATTCAACGAATTATAATTTGCGATAAATACAGAATCGAAAGACTTAAAAACAGAAAACTATTTGCGAAATGACAGTAATATATTTTGATGATAATTCATAAAATTAAAATATAATAGTTTGCAAGGCACTTAAGAAATTTTATGAGAAAGTTTAGACACTGCCCGAAAGCATCATGTATCATTTTTTTACCAAACAAAAGCACAATGAAATTTAAACTGTGAATTCTTCTTGATACTACGAAATATTATATATCTAAAACCGGAAGAATGAGGAAAAACATCAGATAACAAAAAACGATTTGATGCAACTATTGAACGTTGAGTATTCTTCGGCTTTATTCGTTTCTTAAAGATAATTTACTTATATAAATCTAAAACTAATGAATGGGAAAAATCAATAAATCTGAAACAATTTAAATTGTCAATATAAGAAATATTAATAAGAGTTACGAATAAATGAAAAAACGAGGACATCTAGGTAAAGCAATGGATGTTGAATGTAAATTATGTTACATACGTATGCACTTAAAGAGCGTCAATTAACTTATGATTACCATGATTACCTCAGAAGCCAAAAATAAATTCCGCTTGCAAGTTTCAACTACTATAAGGCCATATTAATAACATGACAATGCTATTAGCTGATCATCAGTCAACAATTATTCATCATACAATTGGCTAAAATTGTGGAAAATCTGCAGGAATTTCCGTCATTCATTTAAAGTAGAAACATCTAGATGCTTGCAATAAAAAACTTTACATAGATTTCATGTCATTCACAATAACGATACAAAACCACTTTCTTCTCGCTACTTTAATTTTTTATATTAGATAATAGTGTATAATAACATGTAGAACCTGATAGATGCCCGTTATCGGGACTTTAAATTCATAGGAATCATTTGGCCCCTTAAGTTCCTTGTACAAAATCTCATTCAAAGGAGACTTGAGAGTTACTCCGATGTCAAGACTGCCACCTTGTATGATCTGAAATTCAACCAAGGATGTGTTCCCTTCGAAGATATGCTCGAAAAAACAAATTTCAGTTCGGTCAGGCAGCTCAAACGTCAGTTTTGCAGATAGCGATAAACGAAGTACGATTAAACATAACAAAAATGACCAAATATTTATGCAAATGTAAAGCATGGCGTATAATTTTGTAAAGAAGAATTAAAGAGTTAAGCTGAACTGAAGAAATTTTCTTGCCATTGCGCACGTGCCTTCTATGCTTCTTGCCAAAGAGAAGTCTTCCTGAAATTAAAACATCGTCTTCCTGAAATTAAAACATCAATAAAATTTTTAAATTTTGAAAAATACTACCAACAGGTCCTATCCAGACCTAACATAAAATGAATTGGTTTACATCTCGAAAACATCGTTGGAGTACCTAGCAAAAAACCGCATTTTTCGACGCGTTTCAACACGCTCCATCGATAAATACCATAAAATTCTACCTTTTCGAAAACAAATTTCAAAGGAGACAATAAAAACTAAAAAGCATCGCTTTTAGTCGCGCCTGAAGTAAAATTATGAAAACTACTTTACATAAGAAAATTCGAAGATTTTATGACAAACAGATGCATTTTTTCATCTAGTCGTAAAGTATGTATCATGCCTTTAAAAATTTTTTCGATCAATGGGAGAGACCGCCTTCTTTCTTGTGAATTCGGGCCATCCACTACCAGTGCACAATCATTTACGCATTTTTCTATTACTCAAAACAAATGCACATGCATCAGGTCTGGAGGGGGCATTCTTTTTAGGAGCAAATGAAAAATTCTTTACGCTTAAAACGAATTCTATATAAATCACGGAAATCCAGATGATTATATTAAAACTTTCTGGCTCGAACAAAGAGGAGAGGATGGGCAGGTCAGTCACTTAAGTATAAGGAGGTTGCCATTTAAAATTCTCCAATCATTCATAAGAGTTTTTGAAGATCGCGATCCAATTCCCGGATCCCTCCAGTTCTGGGGCCCATTGCATCAAACTAGGAGTGTAGGAGTAAGGAGTTAGGAGCAAATTTACTCCTGGCTCAGGAGTCTCCTAAATCGGGTTGCACCACTTACTCCTAAACTAGGAGTAATTTTTTCATTGTTTTTAGGAGTAAACTCTCGTCACTCGCGTGTTTCTAGGACTTTCTTAGACGAGATTTTTGCAATGTCCATAAATTTTCGAACATTTTCAGTCAACTCAGCCAAGCTATTTGGAAAATCTGCGACTGTATGCCAAATATGTTCATTAATTAGCTGAACAACAGATCGAATTTTCCGACAAACAGTAGACTTATGCTAACCAAGAGCATCACCAACAGTATCCTAAAATTTTTTAGTAGCTAAGAATCTTAGAGCTGATAAAATCTGTTGCTTCAGAGAAAGTGCCCTGTTACTTCTGCTGTAAAAACCGTCCACTTATCTATCAAACACGTTCGGTTGCTTGCCGCGACATTCAAAAACATTCTTCGAAATTATCAACATAAAATTAATACGCTTCTTGCAGACTCTTTTTCGGCGTATTTTTTCAATAATTTCATCATCACTATCACTGCTAGTACTATTCATCGCAGTCAAAAAAAGACTATTTAATACAACCGACAGCTTTAGGAGAGAACGGACACTCCTATTATTTGTGTGCAAAGATAAGGAGTAAATTTACTCCTAAAAAAACACTCCTAATCGTGGTGCAACCCACCTGAAAAATTACGCCTAAACTTGCTCCTAAAACGTCCTCTTTGCTCCTAATGTTACTCCTACACTCCTGATTTAGGAGACTCCTAGGCTGGTGCAACCGAAATTTACACCTTTACTCCTAACTGTCACTGTAATATTATAAAAATATTATCTGCTCCTGAAAACTGTCCTACAATGGAAAAGCAAATTCAAAAATACATAATCACATTAAGGGTGTTTAAGAAGAAAAAGAATATATTATCGCTAGACTCTGATCCATGCACAGATTTACTGTTTTTCTTTTCGAGCTGTCAACTATTAGTACAGACAAAACGACAAAAAACTAGGTTCGATACATTCATTCTGTATTCTTAAATATTTTATGAAACGTTCAGCGGACGATTAATAAGAACTTTATCGCAGAAACGGAAATATTAAAACGGCATGTGATTTGTGAAGTAATACATATCTCTATTAGTAACTTAGCCATACATCAGCTATGATCAAGCGTCGACAGATTTGACGTAGTTCTCTATCCCGTATGCGTATTATACATAGGTACATAACATGTATATAAAATAAGCAACTAGATTTACTTTTCCAATAAAGAAAGAGTGATCCACGGATCAATTCTTTATTGGAAGAGTAAAGCTAGTTGCTTAATTAGCACGTTATGTATCTATTATGTATAGTACGCATGCGGATATGAGAAACATGCCAAATCGACTCGGCGCTCGATCATAGCTGAATTAATATATA